>JAJOZX010000268.1:832500-1432500 GCA_023014485.1 Bathynomus jamesi
ATTCACTAACATCACTGGCGAACTAGCTTACAACTTTTCTATCCTGAATGACCTAGAGCAGATTGTACAGCACCTTACTCGTATCCCGATCGCCTTGAAGATAGGCCTAACATTCTAGATTTATTTCTCACCTCTCATCCTTCTTCTTACTCTGTCAAACTTTTTTTTTTTCGTTGGGCTCCTCCGACCACAATCTTATATCTGTTTCCTGTCCTATCGCTCCAATTCGGCCTTTGGATCTTCCCAGAAGGAGACGCCTTTGACACTTTGGCGCGCTGATTGGCAGGCCCTTGGGCAGTACTTCTCTGATTTCCCATGGAATGATTACTGGTTCCGTGCCGGGGCCTTTTCGAGTGTGCTGAACGCATCACGAAGGTGATTCTATCGGACATCGAGGCGTACATTCCATATTCTATTCCTGCTACTAATGCAAAAAAAAAAACCTGGTTTAACTTGTCCGCCCCTGTATAGAGTACGCTTCTCATGTGTCGGGTGGCTCAACTTCAGTGCTGTAGTCGAGATCACCATGGCCAAGACCGAGACCAGGCAAAAAGTCTCGAGACCGAATGAGACCGAAACTGAGACCAGATGCAATTTTTGCATGTATTCAATATTGTGTAATGCCTAATTCCTAAGCTCTGTATTTCACATTCAGGAATAAAGATTCTAAAGAAATTATCGAGTGACAGTTGCAAAATTTACTCATACTTTATTCACAAATTCATAGTTTGACATTTTTCAGCAGTTAACTGCTTACTTAAAACAAGATAAGTGTTCGTTGTACTTGAAGAGCATTACCACCATGGCCGAGACCGAGACCAGAAAAAAAGGTCTCGAGACCGGTCTCAAGTCCTACATCACTGTTCAACCCACACAGCTCTACTTGACAGGGTGGAATCAAAGGCTTTTCGTCTCATCATTTCCCCACCTCTTACTGACTGTCTTCACTCCCTCTCTCTTTGCCACAATGTTGCCTCACTCTCTCTTGACTATCGCTATTATAATGGACACTGCTCTTCTGAACTCTCTAACTGCATGCCTCCTCCTCTAAGGAGAGCATTTAGTACCTGAATTTCTACACGTTCTCATTCTTTTTCTGTCCAACTCTCTAATGCAAGGGTTAGTCAATATTTTCAATTTTTCATCTACTTAACCGGTGAACTCTGGAACAATCGTCCTCAATCCATCGTTCCCCCTGTCTATGACTTTCAATCTTTCAAACGCAGAGTGTCCATGCATCTCGAAAACCCTGGACCTTGATTTTGGCTCTCTTCTTCGTCTATATGGGGGGGGGGCGTTTTTGTGGGTTTTCGGCCTTGGGGGCTACGTTGTAGCCAATGTCGTAACACCGCTTCCCGTTGATCAGCGAAGTTAAGCGACATTGGGTCTCAGTAGTAGTTGGATGGGAGACCGTCCTTCGTGTCCAGATTATGTAACGACCCGTGGTTCGGATCCCACGTAAAGCTGTAGGTCCCCTCCGTCATATGACCTTAGATGTTGCGAAGGAGGTTAATAAACAACCCCAATCATTATTCTTATTTTGGCCTTGGCCCCTCCTTCTGGCATAATATATATATATATATATATCTGCTCATTTTCATCATCTTATTACCCCTTTCTTTGTATTTTTATATAACTTCCTGTGTTTAAAACATGAGTACAAAATTTGTACAAATGGAGTGAAGTTGGAGTCTTTTACCTAACCCCGGGGAGCAGCCAGGAAGGCTGCAGAGCTGCCACAAAGATTTTATTTCTAAGAGGGAGATCTCCCTCTTAGAGGTATAGCTAGGCGGGAGATACTTGTGGTCATCGACTACCAAAACCACGACAAATGAATTCAAATTTTTGCAATTATGTATTTTTTTAACATATTCTTAGTTGGTTTTCGAACAAATCCATTCAATACTAAAACAAGGTTTCATGTGAAAAATATTTGAAGAATTTACTCACACTTTATACATGTTATTTATATTCTTCATACATTTAATACTATTATACAATACTATTTACATTCTTCGTCCTCTTAGTACTATTACACAGTACTATTTACATTCTTCATCCATTTTATCCTCTTTCTGAACACAATCCAGCCAGGCAGCCTGACATTCCTCCGACAGGGCTTTCGCAGTTTGCACATTTAAGGTAGCTGTTCTTGGTGGTGGCAGCTTTCACATCAGCTAGCATCTTGCTCTTTACTAGCTGTTCTTGGTGGTGGCAGCTTTCACATCAGCTAGCATCTTGCTCTTCACTGTCAATGGAGGGTCGCTATCGCTACCGCTACTGTTGTCGCTTCATATTTAGAAATATGAAGTTGTAAGTTGTTCAATTTTATGGCTGCTCCAGCTCCCTCTACAGCTTCTCAGAACCCTATTGTCAGCCAGGTGGACAGCTACCTTGACCAGCCCTGCATTGGTGAGGACTGCAATCCTCTGACATGGTGGAGAGACAATGCACATCTGTATCCTGACGTATCTGTTCTTGCTGCCAAGCATCTTTGCATCCCTGCCTCCAGTGCACCGGTGGAGTGCTTATTCAATATATTCAGTATTGTAATGATCATTAGAATGGTAATGAAGGGCTTGGAATGATAATGTAATGATAATGAAACAAAAATGCTGTAATGGTAATGATAATGAAAAATTTCTTGTAATGATAATGAGAAACCTTGTAATGACCCCATGTCTGACCACTACTTTTGAAACTGGCATTTTTCATGATCATTTTCTTTTGTCAATGGATAATGTAAGAATGAAAAATGCAAATTCATTGGTAAATTATTGGTAAATAGCAAAGCTGGGCACAAACCGTTAATCCGTTAATCATTAATTAACGAAGTTAACTTTTTCGTTAACGATTTAACTTTTAAGTTAACTTTGAAAATCATTATCGGACTAATTAACTTCCGTTACATTTAACTTCCGTTAACTCAAGTCCGTTAACCCAAAAAATTCATAAATAAACGTTTAAAAGTTTCTATTATTTTCAGTGCTGAGCAGGTGCGCAATTAATCCGCCACTGTTAATAGTGATGAACGAATTTCCATTTCCGCAGTGCAAAATCAGGCGATATATTTGTTTCCGTCGCCACAATTTGTGTCTTACCAAATATGGTAGTTATTTATGGCATTGGTTTGAGCAAAACATGGTCGACTGTAAAATCAGGCGGAAAGATTTGCCATTTGAGTTGAATGTTTCAACTTCTTTCAAGAAATATCACGAGCATTTTATTATACAGAGCTGGGCACTTGCGGTTTTTTTTGCGGTACTGCCGTACTACCGTGTTGGTCGGTACCGCGGAAATTTGAATGCGGTAGCGGTACTGCTGTACTTTCAGCGATCCTTTGCGGTACTGCGTTATGCGGTACCGGTTTGGTAGTGCGGTAGTAGTACCGCAGTACCGCAAAAAAACGCAAAAAAACGCAAGTGCCCAGCTCTGCCAGTGATTTTAAGGCACTTTCAATAATATATATGTAACAATTACAACAAATAACTACATTCGTTTCATTTGCAGTCTGTCTCTTGCGCAACATGTTTGTGCTAGTGAATATTTAAAAATAATCGTTGTCAAGTAAGTCATGTATATTTATAATATGTCTGTGAGTACCTTATTAGTAGTCTCCTTGATACATTTCAAGAACCATAAAACTGATCAGGTAAGATTTCAATTCTCATGTCACTTTGATGACATAAATTAAGTCAATTGATGTCTTACAATGGGAGCGTTTTCACCTTAACCCTTTATGTCCTGGCGGTACTTCTAGGTACCACATCTTTAAAATCTCCATAATTATTTTTCTACCCGGTTGATCCTGCCGGTACTTTCAAGTCCCAATGTGAATTAGTTTCTTTGAGATAATAGATGGCGTTGAGAAGTAAATGTGAGCGTGTGGCGCCAGAGGCTGTTTACTCTTTAGTATCTCTGCTGTGAAGACCGAAGAAATTTCAGTGCAATTACTTCCCGAATATTCTGTGCCATATCTGTTCCAAATAACAAAGGTAAGGGTTATTTTATTTTTTATCTTGTTCTTGAAATGTTCAAGAATGCTTCAAACAATTGTTGTTCTTGTTTATTATTTTTAAGTGTGAAATAATAAAGGATTTATTGAGTCAACTTCTAAGTACCAACAGGACAAAAGGGGCATAAGTCTACATCGTTTTCTTTTGGTTTTCTTTCAATTTTATGGATGACTATTTTAATTTATGTGGAAATATTTGAACTTGAACTCATGTGTTTACACAAGATGCTGCCTTCTTGGGTGAGCAAGTGTTGGTGGACTTGTTCATCAAGTTTAACACAGCCATCCCCTCCAGTGCTGCAGTGGAGCGTTTGTTCTCTATGGGCAAGGACATCCTGAGGGCCAAGAGATCATCCCTGTCTGATGAAAACTTTGATATGCTAATTTTCATGAAGGGCAACATGCATCTCATGGACAAAATGGAGAACGAGAAGAAGAGGGAAAATTAAATTATATATATATTGTGTTTTTCATTTTTTTTATAATAAAAGTTAACGTTAACGGTTTATCGGTAACTTCCGTTACATGTTTAACGAATTAACGGATTAACGGTTAACGAAGTTAACTTTTTGGTTAACGGTTAGCGGTTAACGAAGTTAACATTTTGGTTAACGGTGCCCACCACTGGTAAATAGTAATACTTTATTGCTACGGTAACATAATACAGACTTCTCAGAACAGCCTATCCATATTTGAAAATGATGAGAGGAAAGCACCTAACAATCATACTGCCTTCGATACATTCAATGATTGTACTTAAACATCACTATGATACCACGTTGTCAAAAATTATTGGACATTGGTATAAGTACCATGATATTGTTATAAACACCAGCACTTTATGCTTTATCATAATTATTTAATGAAACATACCTCATGTATGTGGAGTCAGTGTCAAGTGAACAAGACTTGGAATGTCAGTTGCAGCCAGCTGGCTATGCTCAACAAACTGATGACTAAAACGTCAACAAACGTTCGCCTTTCGATGTAATTTTTATAAAATATTTAATTTTTCGTTTGTAAATTTTGTATTGCCAATAAAAATAGAAATTTATTTTATAGTGGAAATTAATATTAAGCTGTTGTAATAGTTTGAACATTTTTTTTATTTTTTTTCTTACTTTGGCGAATTTTTCATTTGGTTTGAAAACTTGTACTGGTATTTCAACTCTCCCGATGGCACCCCCCTCCTGGCTGTCACCCGGGGCGGACCGCCCCCCTCGCACCCCCCTTAGTACGCCACTGTACTGCTGACACAGATTTTTCTAGTACTGCACCAGGCACAAGCTCCAGTGTCAACACTGGCAAAGTCTCCACCTCTGCCAGGAGGAACTACATGGATATCTCAAGCACTGCTGCGGCTGCAGTCAGGTTCAAGGTGGCAAACACTCCTGCAGCAGCCATTGCAACTGGTTTCTTGCAAGATCTCATCAAAGCTGGCCATCTATGTGCTGATAAGGCATATCTAGCTGTTGACAGGATGAAGATGTGGAGGGGCAAGGAGTCTGTAACAGGTGCCTCGGTGGAGGCCCTGGAGAAAAGGACAGAGGGAGAGGAGATCAAGGGAATTTTCTTTGATGGAAAACAAGATAAGAAGACAAAGATCATGAGGTACAATGAAGAAACTGGCCACTCCCATCCTGATATTACAACTGAACAGAACTATAGTGTTACCTGGGAACCTGAGGGGAAGTATCTCTTCCATTGTACACCAGAAGAACCTGAAGGAAATGAGAAACCTGCACTGAAGATAGCTCAGGCTCTGTTTGAGTGGATTAGTGCTCATGGTGCTAAAGATACTGTTGTGGTCCTTGGTGGTGATTCCACCAACACAAACACAGGACCTGATGGAGGAGCCATCACTCACTTGGAGAGACTGCTAGGTCACAAGTGTCACTGGCTGATATGTCAGTTGCATATTAATGACCTCATCCTCAGGCACATGATCATCAAGCTTGATGGTCCCTACACGCACAAGTTTGGGTTCAGTGGCCAATAGGAAAACTTTTGGAAAAGATCAATGACATACCTGTCAACTTTAGCTTCAAGGCTCTCCCAGGAGAAGAAGATATAATTGAACTGCCAGAAGACATTGTACAGAACCTTAGCACTGACCAGAAGAACTGCTACCTACTGATCAAAGCTCTCAAGACAGGAGATTTGAGCAAGGAAGTTGCTGGTCTGAAGTGTGGCCCACTAAATCAGTCACGCTGGCTGACTACAGGTGAGGCTCTGTTGATGCTGTGGATAAGGCAGCATGGTCTGAAGGGGGAGGTGTTGAAGAAGTTGGAGGTGCTGCTGAAGTTCTGCCTGGACTTCTACTTCAAGATGTATTTTGAGATCAAGGTGAAGCACCACATGAGGTATGGACCTCACCATATTGTGACCGTTCTGGGACTGTTGAGAAGCCAGACTTCTGAAGTCAGGAACATAATCACTCATGTGATAGTTCGTGGAGCATATCATGCTCACAGTGGACCTCATTGCCTCTCTCCTGTGCAGTGAGGAGGAGAGGGCATGGGGGGGTTGAGATGATCAAGAAGATCAGAGGTCAGTCTGAATATGGAGACATGAGTCTGAGAACTCATAGAAACTGCGAAAAATGCTCTGTATGAATTGGTCCACAATTAACCCACCCCTTATTTCTCCAGTCTAACTATAGAGTAGATCAAGTCTAGCCTAGAGGGGTCAGCCTAGAGATTCCGGAAATGGTCCAGAGCGGGCAGATAAATTGAGGTCCACAGTAGGATTCCTCACAAGATTAGGTTAGGGCAATCTACCTTCACCTTTGTTAAGCTATGAGTTGATGCTGGGTCTTAGGTCACAATGTAGGCCTAACTTGTTTGACCCAGCTTAATTTAATGTTATTAACTGTTTGGTGTAAAAACTCAATTAGTCACTTACTTTTAGTTATTGCAGTCTCTCCCTTCTCCGGTTGGATTTTTGTCGAGAGCGTACTTTGCTGGTACGTCCTCTCGCCCCGTTCTTCGTTTTCGTTCTCCCTTTGTTCTCCTCTTCGCGGGGCTTCTTGTACCAGCGTTGTCTTGGTTTATTCCCAGTTGGTTGAGCGGTAATGTATCTCCATTACCGAGCACGCTCCTCCCACACAGTATATAAATACTAGTGTGGAGAATAACTCTGGTGAGCAACCAATTGGTTTCTTCCACCCAGTTAT
The DNA here is from genome assembly GCA_023014485.1 of Bathynomus jamesi. NCBI lineage: Eukaryota > Metazoa > Arthropoda > Malacostraca > Isopoda > Cirolanidae > Bathynomus > Bathynomus jamesi. The sequence continues at coordinate 839,691 of JAJOZX010000268.1, forward strand.
TGACATAAAAGGAATTTAATGATTGTTAGATTAACTACCTACCTACTCAGTGAACCATTTTCGTTACCTCCCAACTACCCACTCCAGTTTTCCATATACTGGGGGCCCCGGGAGATAAAAATTTTGGTGTCATTGTCACCAATTTTTGTCTGAGTGTAGACTAGTAACTATTTAACTGTAAATGCCTGTTAATCTGATTAACAGTGCCTATCCTCACCTTCTCATGGAGAAGGTGTAGCATTTAATTAGAAGAGAAAATATACATCCATAGGATGAAACTGTCTATGGTCTTTACCATAAGAAAAGAAAAAATGAAAGTTAGAAGATAAGATTACAATTCCCCAGCATCTATTTTTGTTGTAAAAATAGTCGCGCCTTTAATGCTGTTTGTCGCTGAGGTCTTGTGTCTGTCAATGTTGTAGTAGGATGCGTTACCACTCCTACTGTCAAAGGAATAGTTACTGGAAGTTCAGTGTCTCCAGTTGTTACTGTCAGTGGAGAAGGTTCTCCAAAGTCCATTGTTTTGGGTCCAGACTCTAAAGGGTACAAAAGAGAAATGTCTCTTGTTGTGTCACCCGTTGAAGTCCTTAATTTGACCACTCTTGTTACCCCGTCTGCCCCTGGTCTGAGTTCTGAAACTCTAGCCAGAGGCCAGTATTGTCTTGGAGTACTGTCATGTATGAGAACAAGGTCCCCTACCTTAATTGTGTCAGACCAATCCTTCTTAGTCATTTGTTTATGTCTCTCCCTTAGACCCATCAAGTACTCAGTTTTCCACTGTTTAATGAAATGAGCTTTAACTCTAGTTAAATGTTGTAACTTAGTCTGGAGCTCATCATGTCGTTGAGTCCAGTTTGGGTCTTCTGAAGAGTCTATATTGTTGTCCGGCAGGAGACTAACTTGTTCTCCCCGAATCAAATGATTTGGAGTTAATGGTTCTGGGTCATTAATGTTGTCACTCACATAAGTGAGTGGTCTATTGTTAATGATGTTCTCAATCTCAGCCAGGAGAGTGAGTAACCCAAATAAGTGTATCTGTTTTTTGCCAATTGCTTTTTTCAAGCAATTCTTTACTGTTTGTATATTCCTCTCCCAGATAGAACCATACCAAGGAGAGGCAACCGGAATATACTTCCACTTTATGTTTGTATTTTGTATATACAATTGTGTGATTTCATTGCTTAACAAGTCGTGGATGACTTGTTCACCAGCTTTGAAATATGTAGCATTGTCAGTCCAAACTGTCTTTGGTACTGAATGTCGTGCACAGAATCTCTTAAAGACAGCAACAAAAGATTCTGCTGTAAGGTCCTCCACAACATCCAAATAAACAGCTCGTGAGGCAGCACATGTAAACAGTACAATGTACATTTTTTGTTCAGTGTCACCCACCCCTACAGTCAATGCTCCTGTATAGTCAATGCCTACAGTCTCAAAGGGTCTGTTGAGAGTAACTCTCTCCTCTGGCAAAGCAGGAGGATTTGGTTTCCTATAGGGCCTAGCATGAATACGCCTACATGTGACACACTCACTCAGGACTGTTTTAACAGTGATCCCTCCCTTGGGTATCCAATAAGTTTTTCTTAATGTAGTTAGTGTCTGTGGTACCCCCATATGATATACATCATTGTGTGTTTTTCTGATTATTAATGTTGTCAAATAGCTAAATCTAGGTAAAAGGATTGGATTTTTGCTTTTGTATGACAGTTTTGATTTGTCTAATCTCCCTTTACACCTTAGAAGGCTTCCTCATCTCTGAACAAGTTTAGATCCACAACTACTGATGGTACAGGTTCTTTTGTTTGTTTCCCATTAGTTAAGAATTCTAACTCTTTATTGTACTCTTTTTGTTGGGCTTGGCCTATCCAGTATTGGGTTGCAACTTCTGTATAATTATGATTGTTTTTATTTAGCTGTTTGTTAATTGTAGCTAAACAGTTGTGAGCAAACCTCAAACAGTAGGCTGTCACCCTGACAAGTTTGTTGAAATCAGAATACTTTTCATAATTAGTGATTGGTTCAACCTTTTCATTTGAAAAGATTAAATTTAATGTCAAGTTAACTTGTTCCACAGGCCATTGGTCTGTATTACAGAGCCACTTAGGTCCCATAAACCAAGTTTTGTTTGACTTCAACAACTTGTAGGATAAACCTCTGGTCAGAAAGTCTGCTGGATTCTGTTTAGTTGGAACATAGTGAAAGTTTACTTGTAGCTTTCATTAGCGTCAGCTATTTCTTTTAGCCTATTTCTTACAAAGATATTCTTACTATTAATGCTATCATTCCGTATCCATGCAAGACAAATCTGACTGTCAAGCCAGACGTGGATATTAGTTATGAACACATCGTAGTAAGCATCCTTAAGCAATGAAATGGTTTTAATGGCTAATGTAGCAGCCAATAGTTCCAATTGAGGTATGGTTCGGGTAGGTTTGAGAGGTGCAACTTTCCCTTTTGCATAAATTAGATGACTTTCTGTAGGGCTTACAAGATACGCACAGCACCCATAAGCTTGTGTGCTTGCATCAGCAAACACATGAAGCCTCTGGGGCTTATCCCTAAACCCACAGCACCTTTGAATTTTAATGTTCTGCACTTTTGTTAAATCAGTAGCTAACTTCTTCCAAGATTTTTGATTTTCATTTGTTATTGGATCATCCCACCCAACATTTGTCCTCCAAATTTCTTGGAGGAGAATCTTTGATTTTATTGTTGAAGGCAGGAATAGACCCATAGGATCAAAAATTTTGGAAGCCTCTGATAATATTTGTCTTTTAGTATTTGCTTCCTCATCAAGTTTAAAACCTTTAGTACAGATTGAATCATGACTGTTAGAAGTTGCATCCAAATACCAGTTCATACCTAAAGTTTTAACTCTGTCTGATGGCTCAGTAAGACCATTATTATCTTTTAAAATCTTTTTGTTTAAATCCTCATTATTTGAAATCCACTCTCTAAGTTCAAAGTTACCTTGTTGCATAATGTTTTGAGAGTGTTCATAGACTTCAGATAATTCAGATTTTGTTGTCGTTGAGCCTATTAGATTGTCTACGTAAAAATGTTCCTTAAGGAAGTTCAATGTTAGAGAGTTATTAAACTGGTTTAAATGATGTCTAATTGTCAATGCTAATAGGCTAGGTGAGCAATTGCTCCAAACAACACAACATTAAATCTATAGGTTATGAACCCTTTATTCAAATCAAATGGATCCTTGAACCATAAGAACCTAAGTTGGTTCTTATCATATTCATTTTTAAGATTTATTCTCAAAAATGCCTTTGAAATGTCACTTTGTACAGCATATTTGTCTAACCTGAACCTCAGTAAGATCTTCACAAGGTCAGAAATGAGATTAGGACCCTCAATCAAGCAATCATTCAAACTGTGTTTATCACTGTCTTTGAGGCTACAATTATATACTACTCTGAGTTTTGTTTGTTGGGGCATCTTGTCGATAAACCCCCCTGTGGGTTAAATAATGACAACCATCTTTTTTAAAAGGGTTATCTGTTACTTCTTCAATGAAGCCTTTCTGTAGCTGTTCTTTAAAGACATTATTATATATTTTTACATTATTTTCTTGTTTGAGTTTTTTCATTACTTTATATAAATGTCCTTTAGCTACTTTGAGATTGTCTCTTAAAGTTGGACAATTTATTTTCCAAGGTAACTCAATAAAATAACTATTGTCTTTGCACTGAATGGTGTCTTCAAATCTTTCTACCATTAACTGATCTTCTGAAGTTTGATGTGTGTCATGTATACCCACAGATTCTAGCAACCATAAAGTTTGAATTGCCTCATCCAAAGTTTCATTTGATAATGATGAATTAATGTTCTCAGTTGAGATAATATTATTCAAAGTGTTGCTATTCTTACAGGTGTTATGTAGGACTGAGTTGAGGCACATAGTATTTGTTGGTCATGCACTGTTTTGGTTTAGGTCTAGGTTGTATTCTGATAGGTCACCCAAAGGGGCTATCCCTGATGGAGTCTGAATAGCTATACCATTACCTATCTCTACTATGCCCTTATGAATAAGATTAATATAATCTGCCCCTATTAGCATTTCTATGTTAGCTACTGTGTTGTTAGTGATATGTCTATCAGCTATTTTGTAGTGTTTTTTCAAATGATTTATGGTTTGTTCTAGTTTGGGTATAACCAGTTTGTTTTGTCCTACTTTAGAAATAATAACTGCTTCAATTTTCTTGAATTTACTTTCTAAATGTAGTTCCAGGTCAATTGTCTTATAGCTATTTTTGTCCGAGTTATCCTTAACAAAGGACGCAATATTGAGGTTTTGTTCATTCGGGTTTGGTGTCAAACCCAATTTATTAACTACATTTTTTGAAACAAATGTTTGTTGAGAACAACAGTCTATAAGACATCTCACTGGAGTGGTACTACCCTCACTATTCACTAAGTCCAAAGTAATAGTTGGTAAAAGAATCTGTGTTTCTTGTTACATTGTTTGAACAAGCAGAATGTCCCATGACAGTGGCATTTTCTTGATTACCTTTGTTTGGGGGAGGTATCTTTTGAGTTTGAGTATTATTGTTTGGACACTTTGGTGAATCACACATTGATGAGACATGTCGTAAACTTTTACAAAACTTACACTTGAATCTTAACCTAGATTTACAGTCTTTCTTATAATGTCCCTGGCCAGTACACTTTTTACACAGGTTCAACTGTTCACATCTTTTAGCCCTTTGGTTAAAATCTGAATATTTGTCACACCCAGTACTACTGTGTTCATTACTTGCACAAAATTTGCAATGTGGTGTGTAAGTTGAGGCAGCAGTTACATTAAAGTTCTGTAATGTAGGTGTTCGTGTATTATAGTTGGTCACATTTGATTCTCCAGTATCAAGTTTTGTCTGTTTGGCTGTAGCTAGTTGGTCTCTGGGAACAGTCTTTGGTTTATCCATAGTCTGGGTCTTATGTGTTGGAAAATCTCTCAAGTTGTAATTAATTAGGATATTGGGGAAGTTTTCTCTTATTTGTTCTAAATTAGGATAATTTTCTCCCGTCTTTAGAATTAAATTATCTTTAACCCTCGAAGGAAGGCACCTAAGTACTATGCTTTGTATAAGCCAAGATGAAGTTTTAATATCTATCTCATTGCTAACCAGTTGTCCTATAATAGCTTCTAATTTTGTATAAAAATTTTCCATATCACTATGGTTATCTTTTATGGGTGCAAATTCAAAAATTTGTTGAGATAATTCATATACAATCATATCTTTATTAATGTAATTACGTTTTAAAAGATCAATAGCTACTTCATATGAATCCCCTACGGCTGGTAAATAGGCTATTAGGTTATAGGCTGGGCCTTTAAGGGAACTAGTTAAGTAACTAAACTTTTCAACAGTTGAAATATAAGGTTTATTACCTATTAAATTCTCAAATTTGTCAATGAAAGATGGGAATTGTACCGTGTCCCCTTCAAATGTTGGTACTAGCAAAATGGGTAACTGAGCCCTCAATTCTTGTGACTCAGGATTTTGCATGCCACTTAAATTTTGTTGAAGGTTAGCCCTACTTTGATTAAAATCAGAATTAGGTTTTTTTGGTGTTAAGTCAGTCAACCGAGACCGTAGTTCCCTTATTTGCTGTTCAATTGAGCTTACCTGATCATCATCATCAGCGTAAAGGTCTATCAATTGTTCTTCAGCCATTTCGGATTCAACTAACTCTGAAATACTCTCATTAATGGCTATTATTTCCTTCTTTTTAATTTCTAATTTAATAATTACACTCTCTATATTTTTCTTACCTGGTTGTGTAATATTGTTAAAAGTGTTCACAGCCTTTGTAACAGCTCCCAACTTTGCCCCCCTTTTCTTTTTTAACTTTTTCAATTCTGCACTGTCCATGTCTAAGTCAAAATTGTTTAACTGGGGATCGTAATGAAATAGAGGACAAGAAGAAATTACCAGAGAAGAGAGAGAACAGACAAAACAGTCAAGTTTAAATTTGGTTTAATCCCCCCCAAGTACTTGTGTGTCACTCAGGTCTAAGCTTATAAGAGAATGAGACTCCTTTAATGTAAATGTTTCCTAGTTAGGCCCTAGGTTGTAGACCTAATTAGGCTTGCTCAGGTTAGGCTTAGGCTAGACCATTTAGCCTAATTCTGCAATTTTTGTTAAGTAAGGTTAAGGTTTGTAAATTCCCCACACACGGACCACCAATGCGAAAAATGCTCTGTATGAATTGGTCCACAATTAACCCACCCCTTATATCTCCAGTCTAACTATAGAGTAGATCAAGTCTAGCCTAGAGGGGTCAGCCTAGAGATTCCGGAAATGGTCCAGAGCGGGCAGATAAATTGAGGTCCACAGTAGGATTCCTCACAAGATTAGGTTAGGGCAATCTACCTTCACCTTTGTTAAGCTATGAGTTGATGCTGGGTCTTAGGTCACAATGTAGGCCTAACTTGTCTGACCCAGCTTAATTTAATGTTCTTAACTGTTTGGTGTAAAAACTATATTAGTCACTTACTTTTAGTTATTACAGTCTCTCCCTTCTCCGGTTGTCTCATTCGAGAGCGTACTTTGCTGGTACGTCCTCTCGCCCCGTTCTTCGTTTTCGTTCTCTCTTTGTTCTCCTCTTCGCGGGGCTTTCTGTACCAGCGTTGTCTTGGTTTATTCCCGGTTGGTTGAGCGGTAATGTATCTCCATTACCGAGCACGCTCCTCCCACACAGTATATAAATACTAGTGTGGAGAATAACTCTGGTGAGCAACCAATTGGTTTCTTCCACCCAGTTATTGACATAAAAGGAATTTAATAATTGTTAGATTAACTACCTACCTACTCAGTGAACCATTTTCGTTACCTCCCAACTACCCACTCATAAGTTTTCCATACTGTTTTTAGAGTGTCGCAGAAGATACTAAGCTTTGATTAAAAGTCAGATAAATGATGAATGCTACAATGTTTGAAGTAGAGTGAACACACAAAAGGAAATGTAACAAGGTACTAATCATAATTTTCAGATAATCTATCATTCACTTTATTGCATAGTCGAGCTAAAATATTAGCTTTTTAAAATGTATTTAAAAACGTAACATAATATTCTGAAAATGTTGGAAATAGGTGTCTGGCGGGAGATCGAGAGTATTTGCCAAAATAGATGCAAAATCGAGAGTTCTCCCGTTCAAGCGGGAGTTATGGCAGCTAAGAGGCTGCTGTGTCTTCGGGAAAGCTTCTGACCGAAATTCCATTTGTACAGATGATCTTAATTTTAGTCAAGCTGGTTGGTTATTATTTCCTCACTCATAAATATGATGTTTGTGACTTCATTAAGAGGAAAACCTTTTAAAGACAAACTTCCTACTTCCGGTAGTCAGTAATCTTTAACTCTACTTATAGCTTTACTCTGCAAATGTATATAGTAACTCCAGAAATCGGAACCTAGAGTCAAATACCTTAGCTGTACATGGAGAAGTGTGGCGATGATAATAATGTATGGGCTTGTTTAACCTCCTTTGTAAAGTGTAAAGTCGTATGACGGAGAGGACCTACAACTTTACGCGGGATCCAACTACCCTACAAGGAAGACCTAGAGAAACACTTTAATCGCTAAAATTTGAAGTTCTACTCAAGACTCGAACCTAGGATCTTCGGATTAACAGCCTGGCACTTTGCCACAAGGTAAAATACGAGTAGAGTACGAGTTCAAAAGCAATGTCCTTTTGCTGCCATGCTTAAATGAAGGAGATTGTAGACACCAATCGACCAGAAAAGTACTCCGGGGGGGGGGGCGTTAGGCAGGAGACAGGGAGTGTTGCAACTCCCGTTTCTCCTGTCACTGTCCTCTTCAGCTGAGCTTTTTTCCGCGTTTCATCTACCTTGTGAGCAGTCCAGCATGCTCTCAAACACACACTTCTCCCTCTATTCTTCACTACACATACATGCATTTTACACACTACACAACCTTTTCAGAATAAATTAAAAGAAAAGAAATGGCGTTGTGAGCCTTGGAGACCTTAATTTCAGTTTGCTCCTTCCTAAGAAGGGGTCATTTTTGCGGACGCTTGCCCATGACCTCTCCTTCCTGCATAAACAAAAATGTTACATCAAAAGGGAGTAACTCCAAGACTGCATTGAGAATATGAATTATTTCTCCCAGGTTTATTACTCGCTAAAGTCGTTATTCCTCGCTCTGTATACGTCTAAATAAATTATTCGCATGCTAAGATAATTTATTTCTCCCAAAACAAGTGTGTTATCGTTGCAAGTAAATGATTCCATTCAATTAACGACAAAAAGCAGGAACTCATATTGTTGCATTCTGACGTGAGATAAGGAACCATTTTCTAAAGTGAGACCCACAAACTTAGCTACTTTCATTTATAGGATAAAAATAACAGAAACACTTGTCTGATAGAACGTCGGAACAAGAACATTTCCAAGATAAGATAAGGATCTATATACTACATTATTAAAATTGATTTTCAACCAAATTTCTCCTTTCTTAACCTGACCCAATTTAATCTAACCCGGACATATTTGCATTCAAGGGGATCCACTCCAGACTCGTAGACATTTCATCGACGAAGAATTTCTCTGTCACGCTAATAACCTTGGTTTAACATAACCTATCAATTTAACCCTAAAAAATCCTTGTCGATAAAAGTCACGTTGATGTAATGGTGTTATCCCGACTACCCTTTCGACAAGTTTTATTCCATGATTTCTGAACTCAGCAATACTATTAAATCCAAGTTTCCTCTGGTTACCCTATGGCCTATACTATAAGAGGATTAACTGAGTTTAACTCTATTAATTTTCTAAAGAAGGCAAGTTTTGAATCCATAGTGAAATTATGACGGTTCTAAATCCCATCCTAAAACGGCTACGCTCTGGCTCTGAAGGAGCAACTTTAACTTGTAGCCTAAATTCAACTAAGGCGAGAATTAAGGGTCCGTGCAGTTCTACTCAATCTTACTTTGTGTTAGTCAGTTGAAGCGGGTCTACTTTAGGCTTTAGTTAGCATAAATAAAACTATTTGTGGTTTTCTTTCAAACACAATCGAACTTGCACCCTTCCATAATGTAACAATCATTATCTAGACTACCAAAAACTGAATTGCGAGAGAGTTCTCTGTTACTCTGTATATAACCACAACCTATCATAATTGTGCCACTTTTAACTAAAAAGGGAAGGAACGCTGTTGGCGTCCAAAACTGATACCACAAGAGACCAAAATTGTTGGCTCTACCATAAATGGGGTTGTTTAGAATCCTTCGTAACAGCAACGGTCATGTGATGGAGGGGACCTATAGCTTTATGTGGGATCCGAACCACAGATCACCACATCACCCGAACGCAGAGGACGGTCATCCATCCTACTAGTGAACAGATCCATACCAAATTTTGTAAGAAATTAATTGGGAGACAAAATCGGGTAAACTCACTATTCATTCGCCAATGATGTCATGGGAGAACCTTATTCTGACTTACGTCATCGAATAAGGATCCCAAAGATGAAGTATCGTTTTAAAAGCAAATAAAAAGGTAACATAAATTATTACTAATATAGAGATAATAGATTGAAAATTCTTAAATAAATTGAATATTTATCGTGCTTCATTTTATATAAATATGCTCAATTATTTTTAAGTTTCAGTTTATAAAAAAAGCGCAAAGTTCAATTAAAGATTGCGCAAGTTAATATATATATATATATATGAAAATTATTTCACGAAAGTAACACGTGAAAATTATTTATGATGAATAAAACCACGAAGGAAAGGAAACAGAATGGTGCTCAAGCGCTTTCGTCTAATGACATCCTCAGGAACACTCCTCAGTGTTCCTGAGGATGTCATTAGACGAAAGCGCTTGAGCACCATTCTGTGTTTCCTTTCCTTCGTGGTTTTATTCATCATATATATATATATATATTATATATTACTACGAAATCATTGTATATAATAATTAAATAAGGTAGATTCTCCCAAAAGGAAATGAGTCACAATTATTTTCAGAAACGTATTCGAAGTGAATTTAATATACCATGTGATCAGAGCCGGATTTAGACGTGTGGAGGCCCTGGGCAGCCTCCATGTGGAGGCCCCCCTACCTTAGGGGAAGACATAATTGAAGTCATCCATAAGATTCATAATATAATTAACATACATACACTTTCAAAACATCGTGCACTCTTGTGTCTGTCCATTCCACTCATTTCTGCAAAAAATGAAAGCCTCGGGTTACTCGGGTATTCCATTATAGTGAGAGTAGGCCTAAAAGAGTAATAAAAACAAAATAATAATCAGTACACAACAAATAGTAATTGGTAAAAGTTTATGTACTACAGTGGTATTGGATGCGCGTGTTTTTTTGGTGATCATCTATCGGGTTTTTCTAGTTTCGGGTTTTTTCTATTTTGATAATGGCTTGTCAAGATGTGGAGGCCCATGGGCAGCTGCCCACTTTGCCCACTCCTAAATCCGGCCCTGCATGTGATTACAAATGAGCTTCCCGATTTTAAATAGTTGTTATGAAAAACTAACAGCTACAGCGAAAAGCAAAGTATACAAATAAAGAAAAACTCAAAAAGTTTTATTTACGAGCTATTGGAGTTCAAAATGAACAACTTTTGTGGCTCTGCAGATACCAAAGCGGTATTGTATTCTGTTTCCCTGCATACATTTTGTAGTATATCATACTAAACTTTTCTAACAGCATCGTGTATCCTTTCCTTCAACTGTTTCAAAGTTGTTGCCATTGATGGAACAAAAACTTTATTTTTGACATAGCCCCAGGGGAAGTCAAGGGGGATTAGATCGGGCAAGGAATGGGCCCCCAACCCACGCCCGATCCAACGATCTGGCAATTGCTCATTCAAGAATGTTGTGACCTCATTGTGGAAATGGGGTGGTGCACCATCCTGCTGAAACCAGTGTTGCCACTCACAAAAATGAAAAATTCCAAGATGTCGTGATGAAAAATTTCAAGAAATTCCAAGGTTTCTATATAAATGTATATTCAATAGCAATAGCTATATATAATATATATATAATATATAATATATATATATATATATATGCAATAGCTTGCTTGGCCAGCAAGCGATTTGCAACAGTTTTGGCATGCAACCTATTGGTTTGCTTAGTTTTTATAATGTTCATTTGTGAAAATACCCTCTCCACACGCAGATGAGTGAGGCAAGGCTAATAGGTCGCACATGAACTTAGAAGGTCAAACTTTGCATGATTATTTCCATCTTTAATTAAACGTAGATCATACCAGAAAGTGGTTGCTGATTTACCCTTGTCAATGATTGAGCTTTTCGTATACAAAAGATCTCTCCATTGATCTTGTCTGCAGGTCTGCTTTTCTAGGTTAGGCCAAACTTTTCCCAAAAAAGACCAAACTTAAGGCCAAACGCATAATTACCAAAATATGGTATTATTTCATTATTTATATTATACTAAAAAAATTCCAAGATTACCCAAGTTTTAGGATTTTATCATATATCCAAGATTCCAAGGTGGGAACAAAATCCCAAGATCTTGGGAAAAATTCCAAGGAGTGGCATCACTGGCCGAAACCACACATCAGCTTTGTCCTCGAGCAGCTGAGGCATCAACCACATCTGTAGCATATCGCGGTAAATGATACTGTTAATTGTTTGTTCAGCAAAGAAGAATGGACCGTACACTTTCTCAGTGGTAAGAGCACAAACTCGTTAACTTTAGGGCTAACTCTGACGTGTTCAATATTACAAATAAAAATTCTCTGAGATATTCTTTATTCGTATATCTTGCTTTTCGCTGTAACTTTGTTAGTTTTTTCATAATAAATGTTTAAAATCGGGAAGATCATTTACAATCACCCAGTATATATGAGAGGCATGACTCCTTCTTTTATTTATTCATTATGTTATCCGCCTGGGTAGTTCATTGGCTAATCGGGAGGTCATAGAATCAAGTTATGGCTAGATCCTCAGTCTAATTTGTAGTTTCAAACTTCCTTGGTGGGTCGTGGTTCGGATTCCACGTTAAACTGTAGGTCCAAGGTGTAGCAACAAGCCTGACCTTTGTCATCATATCAGAATAAACAATTCAAGCTGGAAACGTCATCATACAGGTTGATTTTTTACAAAAAAAAATTTCTTATAGCATTATACGATATATATATATATATATATATATATATATATGGGAATGAACTCAGAATGGTTCATATATATATATATATATATATATATATATATACTGTATATATTTGAAGATACAGCAGTCCCTCCCAAATTGATAAAATCAGAACAAAACGGTAATTTTTTTCTTCTAAAGTATATGCCTGGGTAAATGACTCCTGTTCCGTAAGAATGAACTTATATACACACGCGCGCGTACACACACACACACACACAATATATATATATACACACTTATCTGTCATTTTCTCAATATTTATAACGTAATCAATCTTTTATTTCCAAAGAAGTTCAAAGTTATTAGTATCTACTTAAGCTTGAGGAATATTTTCAATTTGGATAGTTTTTAAACTATTAATTACATTTTTAAATTACGCTTTATAGTAATTTGAGGTATTAATGCATAAATATTCATTAAGCATTGACTTGGTAACACATAGAAATACATTCATGTATGTACGTGCGTCAAATCAGCTGGCCGTATTATTATGTTTGTTTTGATTTTGTTTAGAATTTTGTAACGCGCTCTGCTATTGGCTGGCTCTATTAGTCATTAATATTGTCGTACATAAATAATAATAAAACGTTTCTATTTACTAAAAGCATTTATTCTTGCATATATTATTATATTAATACATATAAAATATCTCTTAAGGTGAAAATGCAGTATGGTATTTTTTAATTGTAAACAAAAGGATGCTCGCTATCAAAGGACCAATAGGATTTAGGTTTACGACCAAGATAGGCTTCAGTTAAAGTCGCAACTTCAATATCTTTCATCCTGGCGAACATATCACCAATAATTTCCCAGTTTTGGGAAAAAATTTCTTATAAAATGAAAATGATCAATCACAACAATATTAATAGACTAGAGGTAAGAAATTTTAGTTTTAGAATAATTCAAAATAGGTCTGTAAGTTTGCGTAGACACTTAAATATTATTATGAAAGTCGTCTGCCATAATCAACAAAACCATGGCTGTTGTCGAATATGAACAGCTGATCGTCTTCATAACAAAGAAACGAAGGGATATGCATGTGGATAACTACTTGAAATTGTTATTTTTAGTCTTATTGAGACGCTGATTCATATATTGCTATTAAATTGTTATTGTAGGCCTATATTTATGAGGTTATTTCGTTTATGTTATATTTTAATAAACTAATGCTAAAATGATAAGCCTTGTTAGGCCTAGTCTTCGAGAGGTTAAAGAAGATTTTTGCACACAGGTATTAGGCCTAAGCTACATTGGAGATAGGATGCTAGATTTTGTTAATTTACTGAAATTAGAAGAGGTACTCTGGTTTAGGCCTATATCTTTATAGTCTTATATTAATTAGAAGTTATTGTAAGCTTTGTAATTTACTAAAATTTTGTAGTCTTTATAGGTTGACTGAAATAGGGCCTCCTAAATATATAGGCCTATCCTAGCTGATCTATTAGATCCTTAAAACCTTTGTCTTTTAGACTTAGACCCATTTCGATAAATAGTCCAATCAGTGAGGTAGGCCCCAATGTCTCAGGGCTCAGGTTAGATTGGAATTTATGGTAAAAATTAACTAATATTGTTTTAAGATTTAATGAAATTAAATTAATGAAATGTAAGTGAAAATAAAATAAATTGGTTAATATTTGATTTACCTTTGTGGAAGCCTTCAACTATTTGCGTATCATATAAATAATTAATTTTTTATACTGATTTTAAATATAACGGCTGTTTCTTGTGCAAATTCTGGTGCACCTAAAGTAAAAGCATCCTTTGTGTAATTTATGGTCAGGTTTTTATGAAATTTTTAATAGAGGCATATACCTAGCATACAGTTGACCTAACTGACCTTCATTGTTATTCCAATGTCTGCCACTGAAGGCCTGGTTAGGGCAACTGTATGCTCTTGACAATTGGTTAGGTTAAGTTGTTATTTTTGTAAGTTTTAATAAAAATAACGACTTAACCTAACGAATTGTACTGGTGCATGTGGAAATCCCTGATGTCATCTGTGTCTGCCATGACATTATATGTTCATCACATGTGCAGTCTGCAGATGATAGGAACTATTTTCTACTTCTTGTACATTGATTTTAAATTTTTTCCATACTAACCAGTGACAAATTTGAAGTGGAGCCCAGTATGTACTCTGGTTATGAGTTATCATATTTTGACATAATTTGCCAGGTGCATACTAATTAGGTTAGGTTGGTTATATTATGAGAATAGGTTTTTCTGGTGTATTTTGGTTCAAAATTTGCTCATTTGCACAAGAAATAAAGGTCAGATTTAAATAAAATACACCAAAATACATCAGAAAAACCTATTCTTATATAAAAACTGACCCGAAGGCGTAACACGAATAATTACCAATAAATTTAATAAAATTTTCTCAAAGTAAAGAATATTAATTTTCTAACTTCGTAAATTAGAGACTTGTTAAGAAACTTCGGCAAAATTCCAGAATCCAGATGCAGTTTGGAGATAGAGTTCATAATGGGTTAGTCCAAACTGCAAAATTCCCATATGATGCTCCCATTTTTGACAAAATTCTTGTTTTCCAAATTGTGAAAGTCTTGTCCATCATGAAAAATTCTTGTGCCAAATATTTGAAAATCTTGTACTAATTTGTATGTTAATTTCAGTATGAACTTTTATCCAGTAGCTATATTTATTTTGAGTAATTTCAATTAAAACTTACTCTCGTGTCAGGCACAAGGGATACAGGTGAAGTTGGCCTATGGTAATTTTAGCCGTGATCTTGACCTACTAACCTAACCTAACTTAACCTATTAACACACATGTCAGCTGATATCACTGTGATTTTGGCCCATATTATAATTAGTCCAAAATCACTAGGTAAAATTCATAAGACTGATTTCACTGGTACCTAGGCATGAGTAATTTGAGTTAAATTGGGTGTGAGAGTTATGGAAAAATTCTTGTGTAATGCTGTCAGAAAAATTGACCAGATTCTGCAATCTAGGACTTTGTAATAGGTTAGGTTAGATCAGATTAATCTAGGTTAGGTTGTTATAATTATGGACTCTTCTCATCAAACCATGTAGATTTTGGAATTTTACCAAAACTTGAAAAATAATAGATGTTGAAATCTGAAATAAAGGTGTCTAGTAATTTGTGAAAGAAATAATGAGCTACTTAGCTGAGGAATATACCAAATTTTAAAACAGAATGGGACTTAACAAAGCTATCCAAATACATAATAGTGTCATACCGGGTGTCCGAGAATTATCTGTACAAGTTTTGGCTGTTATTAAAAGTCAACCATGAAGTGTAGAAATTCCAGTGTTGTCCCATTTTACAGAGAATCTCATTAAGTTTTTTCTGATACCACGTTTTGACAAGTTTTTTAGAAATGTATGTCGGTGACAGACATTGATGATTTAAAAGCAAGAATCACAGCTGCTATTGAGCGAATTGATGTGGATATGCTGCAGCGTATATGGCAACATTTGGAGTATCGATTGGATGTTTTGCGAATCACTAATGGTGCACATATCGAATGTTTGTAACGATGTTACTTTAATTAATAAAAGAAACTTTTGAAAATACAGATTCTAAATAATCTTGTTTAAGAATTTTATGTGTGTTATCAAGAATTTTATTAAAAGATGAAATTGTACAGATAATGTTCGGACACACTGGAATTTCTAAAAAACTTGTCAAAACTTGGTATCAGAAAAAACTTAGAGATTCTCTGTAAAATGGGACAACACTGGAATTTCTACACTTCATGGTTGATTTTTAATAACAGCCAAAAATTGTACAGATAAATAATTCTCGGACACCCTGTATTAAAAATCAATCCCTTATTTGAAGTCTTGAATTCTATCAATCCAAATATGATTGCATTTTAACTTTAATATCATTGAGAGAGAACTTTTTGTATATTTCCTTGTATCATTAACATTTATTTAGTATGCTGCCTCTCTTGATCTGTCAGTTTATTCCCAAGTTAGATTAGTTCTTGTATTTGAGAATTTACAGATGAGACTGAAATAGAAAATTTGTCTTCTATGAAAATATCAGATTCTTCTTTGAGGATATATGGTAGCCTCAGAGAGATTGTATAGTTACTAGTCACCACCAGTCCACAACCTATGTCAAGTCATTTTGACTAAGAATTAAGAATATATTGATATCTATAAACAAATCTCTTGTATTTATACATTATTTGGTTATTCCTCTGTTTAGCCATATGGATATGTTATTTCAAGTTATATTTAGTAGATTCAGGCTAATTACCATCACTAGTACTATATTATAGGGCTAACTGTTTAGAAATTGTTCCCTATTGTTGAATTTGTACAAAGGACACTTAATGTCCTTGGTGTGAACTCAAAGATTGGGCATGATTTCTAAATATTTGGCTCTAAGCCCTACCAAAATTAATAGAATTCAACACTTATAGCTTTCTCGTGAATTTCTAGAACTGAGACTCGGTTTAGAAACTGTGCCCATAATAACTTAGTAAGTAGCTTAATACATTAGGTTTGGTTAAGGTTATGTTAGTAATTGTGGATTCTGCCTCTGAACTGCAATAGAATTCTGGAATTTTACTGGCTTTTGAAAATATGAGAACTTTGACAAGCTTGGTAACAAATTGT
Source organism: Bathynomus jamesi (assembly GCA_023014485.1). Taxonomy (NCBI): domain Eukaryota; kingdom Metazoa; phylum Arthropoda; class Malacostraca; order Isopoda; family Cirolanidae; genus Bathynomus; species Bathynomus jamesi. Next base: position 856,485 of record JAJOZX010000268.1, read on the forward strand.
AGTACCAAAAAAATTACTGTTAGGGTGACAATGCCAGTTAATTTACACCAGTAGTGGTATTGTCATCATTGGCCTATCAGCTATTTCCTTTTATTGGGCATTTTGCAACTAGGCCAATATATAATAAATATTGCAAGCTTATAATGATAATTAGCCATCTTTTAATTATTCTTTTATAGACTAAGCCCTTGTGTCTAGACCTACCATACCCAGTTAACCTTCGGGGCCACATCTCGTATACATACAGATACTCCTGAGTTACGACCACCTGACTTACGTCCATCCGGACTTACGACGATGACTGTCGTATTAAATAAATAAAATAAAATAATAGATGTCGAAAAATTCGAATTCCAATCAGTTTATTTACTACTATTATTTGTATAATTTGTGTGTTTTGTTATTTTACTTTGATTGAACTACGTATATGTTAATGCACATCACTACCATTGTGGTTATTTTTGACTTAGACCATTTTGACTTACGACAGGTTTGTCGGAATGTAACTCCGTCGTAAGTCGGGGAGTACCTGTATTGAAAATTTATATTAGTTGGGGTTGCGGTGTAATTCTTCTGGTACTACTACTACTATAAAATCACAGCTCCTTGAAGACCTTTCATAGACCTACTATCCATAGTTTACATACTTCATAGCTTGGATTATCTTCTAATGAATATTTTGAGGAGGATTTATAATTCTTAGTCTTATCTTCCATATATAGTAGTTGTCTACTTTACTGCAACTAGGTAAGGTAACTACATATTAGAATTTACTTCCATATTTAAAATTGTGGATCATCAAATCCATTTATAATTTTGCTCAAAATTGACCCTACCATCCAGTACACAACATAAATTCCCTACTATTCATGCTTTTACCCAACATTCTCACGTACAACAGTAAGTTATTAAAAAAAGGCTTAAACGTAACTAGCTACATTAGTTAATATTGCTGGTTTTACCCTACAAGTGATTCAAATACCAATATCATACAAATACAGGATGTTTATAAAGTCCCTATCTATTTCAGTGAAAATGTAGCAAAAAGGGTAAAATTCAATAACAATATAATAGAAGGCATACCTTCAATGAATACTTAAACTTAAGCATATGATTCTACATGAGCACCATCAGTATCTCTACAGAGTTCAAATCTGTAAGCAGCATTGCGGAACACATTTTGGAGCATGACAGTGGTTATTTTTGTAACTGCTGTTGCAATATGAGAATGTAAATCTTGCAGATCTGTTACCCTTGTTTGATAGATGTTTAATTTGATAAAGCCCCATGCAAAGAAATCCAAGGGCGTTAGGTCAGGAGATCAAGCCACCCAGGGCCTGTTGCCTCCACATCCGATCCACTGATTTGGAAATCATTCATTTAGGTACTTCTGAACAATGTTTGCATAATGACAAGGTGCCTCATCTTGTTGAAAGATGACAGTGTTTAAAATGCCATCTGAATGAAGCTGGGACAATTACATGCTCGTATTGTAACAGCAGTTACAAAAATAACCCCTATCATGCTCCAAAATGTGTTCTGCAATGTTGCTGACAGATTCGAACTCTGTAAGGATACTGATGGTGCTCATGTAGAATCCACTGCTTAAGTATTCATTAAATGTATGCCTTCTATTATATTATTGTTGAATTTTATCCTTTTTGCTATGTTTTCAATGAAATAGATAGGGACTTTATAAACACCTTGTATAGGGTGATCAAAAAGTCACACTGCAACTATGACTCTATAAGACAAAAATGCAATCATACAAAAAGTTAGATATTTTAATGAAAATTGTACGATATCATGAAATCTTTAACAAAATATTGGCGAAGTCTAGGCTAGTCTAAGCTGTCTTGCTACGGTAGGCTGTATGTGAGTATGCTTAGGCTAGGTCAATCAGATTATAAGGCTAGCCTTCAACGTCATGCTGTCATTTGACAAAAGAATATTTTTAGTTGAGTTCATGTTTAAAAATGGTAATAAATACATAGAATTTGTAAAGCGAGAATTCCAGAAATGATTTCTGGAGATACCATTGCCTCATCAAGATACTGTCCGTGATTTAATTGCAAAGTTTCGCAAGACTGGCTCTGTTCAAGATGCTCCAAGAAGTGGAAGACCATCCATTTTAACTGAGGCAAAGTTGGGTGACATTTCTGATCGATTGCTACAAAGCCCAACAAAATCACTCAGGAGACTGTCGCAACAATGTGGATTGAGCTATGGCTCCACCCAAAAAGCAGTTAAGAAAGAACTCAAATTATATCCTTACAAAGTGACAGCCATGCAGGAACTGAAAATTGCAGATTTTCCAAACAGGTTAAATTATTGAGAGTGGTTTCATGATTTTATTGATCAAAATGGAGAAGACATTTTGGATGTGACATTTTACACAGACGAAGCATGGTTTAGCCTTTCAGGGTACGTCAACTCACAAAACACACGTCTGTGGTGCTCTGAAAACCCTAACAGTATTCACAAAGTTCCTCTACATCCTGAAAAAAATTGGCGTCTGGGTTGCGATTTCAAGACAGCGTATCATTGGTCCAATATTTTTTTCTGAAACCATCAATTCAGAGCGTTACTGTGAGCAAATTTTATACTCATTTATTGGCCAGTTGAACGAAAATGAACTCCAAAATGCATACTTTCAGCAAGCCAGTGCTACAGCGCACACAGCTTGTTATTCCATGCAATTATTGGAAGATGTCTTCAGAGAGTGCAAAATTCCAAGAGGAATTTGGCCTCCCTGTTCACCTGATCTCACGCCTGTTGATTTTTACTTTTGGGGGGCCGCTAAGAGCAGTGTTTATAAAAATAATCCAAAAACTATTGATGAATTACAAATGGAGATCCGAACTTATGTGCAGTCTATTTCAGCTGAAACATTACACACAGTATTTGCTAATAAAGTAAGAAGGATCCGGCTATGTCGAGAAAATGGTGGAAAACACTTCCAGCACTTAAACAGGTAACAATGATATGTCATTACATTTATAGAATTCTTATATCTCCTTATGTAAAATTTCAATAAAGTAAATATCTTATTACTACTGCGAGAGACTTTTCGATCATCCTGTATAAGCAACACTGTAATTGATTTTTAATGATATTGTTAAAAATCTGTTCTTGATTAGAAAATAATTTGGTAAAGATTCTGTTTAGCACTGGGAACCCAATTTTTGCATGAAAATAGTTTTTTCTGATGCATTTCACTATGTTTCATGCAAATGTGACTTTCCTTTCTTGCGCCTCTTGTGCAAATGTGTAATAAATTATGTGTGTAACCTAATCTAAACAAGCCTAGCCTAATCTAAACAAGCCTAGCCTAGCCTAATCTAATCAAGCCTAGCCTAGCCTAATCTAAACTAGCCTAGCCTAATGTAAACAAGCCTAGCCTAATGTAAACAAGCCTAGCCTAGCCTAATGTAAACAAGCCTAGCCTAGCCTAGCCTAATCTAAACAAGCCTAGCCTAACTTAATCAAAACAAGCCTAGCCTAACTTAATCAAAACAAGCCTAGCCTAACTTAATCAAAACAAGCCTAGCCTAACTTAATCTAAACAAGCAGAGCCTTATCTAACCAAGCCTAGCTGAGCCTAACCCAAACTAACCAAGCCTAGCCGAGCCTAACCCAAACTAACCAAGCCTAGCCGAGCCTAACCCAAACTAACCAAGCCTAGCCGAGCCTAACCCAAACTAGCCGAGCCTAACCCAAACTAACCAAGCCTAGCCAAGCCTAACCCAAAACAGATATAGAATAATTACATTGAATATGAGCTTTTCTCTTGGAGTGCTTTTCTATGTGCTCATATGTACAATAATATAAATGCTGTTCAGCACAATATGCAAGCTGATGAGAGCACTTTGGTCACACTGGATCACTGAACAATACACCATGTTTTTTGAAAATGTTGATAGCCTCAGCATTGTTGTTAAAACAACACTGAATAACCACATCGTAAGGTAGAGAACACTGTTGACACCCATCCTGCATGATGACTGAATTTCAAGTTATTTCAAACTTGTCAACCACCATCTTCTTCATGAGAATCTTGTTAGCACGTGTGTGAAATACATCTTGCAATAGCTGATTGGTTAATTGCAGTCAGCTAATGTTATGTCACATAGGGACATTATGAAAACAGTGACAGCATTTTCCCAATTTTTTTTTTTTTTTAAATAATAATTCAGTAAATATGAATTTGTGCAACAAATGTTATATAAGAAAATTGATTTGCAATCAAATTCTACATCCGTTAAACCTATTTTCAATGCAAAAATTGGGTTCCTGGTGCTAAACTGAATCTTAACCAATAATTTTAAGTAAAATTATCTTCAGCTGCTTTGTGTCAAATAATTGGGGTGAATTTAAAGAATCTAGATGCAGTTGACACACAATCTGTAATAGCTTAATTATACATTTGGTTAGGTAAGGAGGTAGGTTTGGTTAGGTTAGTAATTATGGATTCTCTCTCTGAACTGCAGCTGGAGTCTGGAATTTTACTATAATTGGTGTAGACCTACGTAGGTAGTGTCATAAATCTGGGATTAGGTACTGTATACATATGGTAACTTGAATGTGGCATTACAATCAGAAACTTGTAATCTTTACAAATTTGTGGCACTGGGATCTGTTAAATTTCTGCCAAAATTGTCATACTGATTTATTTTTTTTAGTCACTTATTTTGGCTATGTAATAGAGAATCTTTTACAAAAAAAAGAGTACTAGAACTAACCCCGACTGATTTTGTAAATTTTAAAGAAACATTGGTATCATAGCTAAGTATTATTACAGGTATAGTCAAATGGGGGAAAAATAACAGTGGGAGGTGTTGGGGTTAAAAAGAACAGCCCCTCCTCCTCCTCCTTCCTAAAAACAGATATTTGTAAAATGGGTCTGACTCATGTTGGCCATGCTTGGTTATATATTTTCAGATGATTGAAATATTGTCTATCGCATGCGCACTTGGAATTGTATTTTGATTCGCATATTATAATAAAAGATTGTTCATGCATTTTGTCTTTTATTCCCCCATTTTACTATATTAGAAAAAACTAAATTGACATCAAAGGAAGAGTTGGTAATAAAATGTTTTTACTTAATGATAAGCAACATGCTCATCCTATGAATTTAAGTTATACCTACACTAAATATTCAGGGCAATACCATACTGTATATCACTTAAATGAAAAGATGAGTAAGATAGGTTAGGATGAATGCTTTGTTATTGGATTAATTGAAAGAAATTTTAGTATTAGTTCTTTTGGTTGTGATGTTTACTGCCATTACCATGGGCATCTGTAGGCATAGCTAACTGTTATTTCAGGAGGAGGCCCTATTAAATTGTAATCAGATGGAGCTCGCTACTAAGCTTTAAATTTATAAAAATTATTGAATCTTACCATTTAGCCTAGGCTATATAGACTACTTAGTAGATAAATAGCCTTTGAATTTCAATTAAGATAATTATAATTTTTGTAGTACATTTAGTCCATGACTATATATATATATATATATAGGGACCAAGTATGTACTGACATAATTTTTATTAAAATAATTATTAGAAGAAAACTTGAAAATAAATTTTTTGAGAAGGCAGAGACTGCGCATTTAAATAAGTTTAGCATTGAGTCATTTGGCTGGCTAACCAAGAAACAATGGTAAGTAAAATACTGAAGAGTGATGGAATAGCTATAATGAATAAAAAGAAGAAGGTATGTGTGGTATAGCATTTATAGGTTTGGAGAACAATCAAATACATTATGATACCAGCAGAAAGGATGTCTTTGGGATAAGTGCTCAGAATGTATGGCTTCCAATGAGAAGCTAAGGCCTATATGAGTTGTAGTGCTTTATAAGGGTTTATGAAGTAATTTGGCAGTTAGTTACATATTATTTTTGAAGTGAAATGAATGAGTGATATTGCCATACCTGTTTAGTGCATAACCACCAGAGATGTGATGCATGAAATGAAGTTGAAAATGCTTGAGAAAGGAGTGAATGTCATTCAGGGCCGGCTCAAGATACCGGCAACTTGGGCAGTTGCCCGGGGCGCTACTTGCTTAGGGGCGCCACGTCATGCGTTTGGGATCTTCCAAATACAAAGTGAAAAATCTAAAAATAAATAAATAAAATGAAATAAAAGTCAAATGTGAAAATTTCCTGATGTGGAGTAAAATTTTCAGGGATTATAACATTATATTAGCCAATAGCATTAGAGACTACCAGTAAAGCTAAGGTCAGTTTGGCCTGACATGGGATGACATGTCACATGGGTTGATGTGGCCGCGTAGGTGAACGTTAAGCACAAATTACATATGCCTGGCAGCGCTGCCATCCTATGATATCTCATCAGTGTTGCCACTTTGTGGAATTTTTACATTTTTTTGTGGATTTACCTCAGACAAAAGTGGCAACACTGTCTCTTATATTTTCATACATGGTTCTATTTTGAGAATGTTTAGTTGTACTTTGAGTGAATATCGTTAATTGTAATACTCTTTATTCCTACATTTGTAGTTTTTCCTCATTGTGAACAAATTTTAAAATTATACTTGTAAGGGCGCCGAAGTTCAGCTTGCCCGGGGCGCCAGCAACCCTAGGCCCGTCACTGATGTCATTGTAAATAGATTGAGTAGCAGTTATAATAATGCTGTCTTGGTGATTGACTAAAAAGATGAATTGAGGAAGAGCCTGATGTTTTGTTGATGTGTGTGAAAGAAGCTTATTGAAAGTGAATATTAACTCAAATTTTCATGATTGAGAAGAGAGAGATGACTTATAATGAATAAAAATGTGTGTAAAGTTGTGCAGGATGTCAAATATTTGGGATATGGAATTGATAAGAATTGAGCACTAATAAGAAGTAACATGACTGAATCACTACTTTCCAAAAGTGCAACAAAGGTTCTGATTGGAATTATCATATACATTTGAATATATATATATATATATATAAGTCCATGGTGTAATGGTATCGCGTCTGACCGGCAATCGGAAGATCCCGGGTTCGATTCCCAGGTGGTTACTTCATTTTTTCATTTGTTCCGTTTTCTCTCTCTCGTCTTGCGCGGAATATCTCCTATACAAGCGTCGTTCTTTACGTTATTTATACTGCGTGTTCTTTGCAGTTGAATGTATATATATATATATATATATATATATATATATATATATATATATATATATCCCCGCAAGGGGGTTCTAAGCTCGTGCTCTTGAGTGCTCTTTGTGCTCGTTTGTACGTGCTTGTTCCTGGAGGTTTCACGTGCGCCCTCCTGGCCCTAGCACCCAAGGATGATGGGGCTCGACCCTGCAGTCCTTGTCATCCTTCGTCTTTTTCCACTTCGACTGTCCCCTCCACCCTTTCTTTTTCCTCTGTCTTTCCTCTCACTTTTCTTTGTTTTTCCGCTGAGATATGCTCTTTAAATAGAGGCGAATCGGTTCTTCCCGAACTAAAAAAAAATATATATATATATATATATATATATGCAGTAAAATCACAGAATAACATGTGATCTTATTAATACACAAACAACCAAAAGGAAAAAGAAACACGAAATCTGAGCGCTTTCATGATATATTCACATCTTCATATTACTTTTTTCCTGAAGATGTGAATATATCACGAAAGCACTCGGATTTTGTGTTTATCTTTCCTTTTCCCTGTGGTTGTTTGCGTGTATGTATATATATATATATTATATATATATATTTTTTTTTTTTAAGTTCGGGAAGAACCAATTTGCCTCTATTTAAAAGGGCATATCTTGGTGGAAAAACAAAGAAAAAGTGAGAGGAAAGACAGAGGAAAAAGAAAGGGTGGAGGGGACAGTCGAAGTGGAAAAAGACCAAGGATGACAAGGACTGCAGGGTTGAGCCCCATCATCCTTGGGTGCTAGGGCCGGGAGGGCACACGTGAAACCTCCAGGAACAAGCACGTACAAACGAGCACAAAGAGCACAAGCTTAGAACCCCCTTGTGGGGATATATTATATATATATATAATATATATATATATAATATATAAATTTTAGCAACACATTCTAACGAGATTGAACAATACTAATACTAACACATTGCTATACCTGTTTGAAATAAATTTGTGTTATGTGTATGCTAACCAGGGGAAGTGCCTGAGATGAACTTTGTAGTAAACTAATTGAAAAAGTGTACTGTTAATTTCCAAAATTTTTATTTCAGTTGACAAAAGTCTTCTCTGAAGATGATGCACTAATCAACAGAAAGCTTCCCCGTGAATTACTTTTAAGGTAAACATGAAAATGTTTTAGAAAAACTATCAGTAGTGTAAGTCTAGGAGCCCATGTAAATCAGAAGTCAGAAATTTAAAAGGTCATTCATCTACGGTACATTAAACCCTTACATGCCTTGGGTCTGCTTTACTTATTGTGACTAATGCCTGACAGTTTTTATGGAGTCTTAGAGAAGATCCTTAATTAAGTTGGAGTTGGAGTTACACTGACCTAAGTGTAAGAGGGGCAGAGCCAAAGAAGTATATAATAATAAGAGATTGATAGAGACAAAAGGATGTAGATAAAGAGAGCTTGATAATTTCAGTGCATGCAAGTATGCTTGAAGGCTTAATTGTCTATTATAAACTTTGTAAAGCAAAATTGAATTCTAGGTATCTGACAATAGGCTTATGAGCCATCATCCATTTGGGTAAAATTTAGTGCTTATCAGTCATAATCTACAGCATATGATCACTTTTTATCAAGTTTTTGAGTGTTCAGAACTAATAAATAGATTTAAAGTAGATGAAGCTTTGATTTTTAGTTATAACTCAAAATATTCTCTTTTTGTACATAGTTTCATTGAAGCTGTATCAGTATCTATAACCTGTAACTACAGTTATAGTAGTAATATCTTTTATTTCAGAGTTTTCTCATACCTTGATGTCGTATCTCTTTGTCGATGTGCCCAAGTCTCACATTACTGGCATATTCTAGCTTTAGATGGATCAAATTGGCAGAGAATAGATCTCTTTGACTTCCAGACAGATATAGAGGTACGTTATTAAAACCCATTCTTCACACCTATAAAGCCAAATTAAGCATATTGCCTGCACTAGTAGTTTCTCAGTGCCAAACTTTACCAAGAATTGATACATGCCTGATTTTGTTAACATGATTGAATCACTTTCTTGATACGTATTTAAAGGTAGCTTAACCTTTAAAGTGCACAATAGGTGCCCAATGACCTGCCAGTGCGCAAAATATTGACCTTCAAACGATAATGGGAAATCAAGAAACTCAATTGATGCACACAGCACTTCGGTAGATGGGACTCAGTTGATGCTCAAAGCACTTTAAAGGTTAAGAATTAATCACATGTTCTGAGAAGAAAATGGCATTCTTTGTCATTGTATCAGTGAAAGCTTTCACTAAAATTGTAGGATAAACATTCTCCTGACAAATAATAATGGTAGGCCCAACATTCTGGATTTATTTCTTTCTTCTCATCCTTCTTATTCTGTCAGACTTTTTTCTTCATTGGGCTCTTCCAACTACAATTTTATATCTGTTTCCTGTCCTATTGCTCCAATTTGGCCTTTGGATCCTCCTAAGAGGAGGTGCCTTTGGCACTTTGGCGCCGCTGATTGGCAGGCCCTTAGGCAGTACTTCTCTGATTTCCCATGAAATGATTACTGCTTCCTTGGCGTGGACCCTTCCAAGTGTGCTGTGCGCATCACAGAGGTGATTCTCTCAGGCATGGAGGCATGCATTCCATATTCTATTCCTATTACTAATGCAAAAAAGCCTTGGTTTAACTTGTTCTAATGCCGTCTGCAACAGAGAGGAATCTTTCAGAAGGTACCATCTCCATCGAACTCCTGACACTCTCAGCTTATTTTTCTGCCCAGAATCTTGCAAAATCTGTTCTTTGACTCACCAAAAACTCCTTCATCTAACAAAAATGTGAAAACCTACTCAATTCTAATTCTCCTCACTCCTCCTGGCATCTACCTAAGAACCTCTTCAATAGCTTTACTTCCTCTTCTTTCCCTCTTCCTTTTCCATTATGACGGCTCAGTTGCCATATCTTCTCCTGACAGAGCTGAACTTTTTGTTCAAACTTTCACTTCCAACTTGACCCTGGATGATTCTGGTGCTGTTCCTCCATCTCCTCCTCCCTCTGACTTTATGATGTCTGACATTAGAATCTTTTCTAAAGATGTTCTTTCTGCCCTATCTGGGCTGAACTCTAGAAAGGCGTACGGTTCTGATGGTGTTCCTCCTGTTGTTCTTAGCAGAGGTTGGGAGTTGGGAGTTAGGGCTTTTTTGAAGAGTCGGGAGTCGGTAAAAATGACTGACTCCCGACTCTTTGATTCAATTTCTATATGCCAACAATTTACCAGAATACTACTCTGCCCTAAATAAATATCTTCCTGAACTAATTCTAGATTCACATTTCCACATTTGATTTATTGTTCTGGTAAATCTTAGCAAATGAATTTCATATTTCTATTTTAGGATACTAGGTACCATATAAAAATTAGCAATATATTAATTATTAATTTAATTAGCCCCTATTAGTAATGAGTCGTGGGCCTAGTAGAAAATCAGCAGTCTTTCAATATTTTAAGCTAAATGAGGATGAAAGTATTTTTATTTGTCAAGTAGAAAAGGATGGTAAAGAGTGTAATGCAAAAATTAGTGCTTACACTGGGAAACATGCTAATGCTCCAACTAGAGCCTCAAACTTGAAACGCCATCTACGAAACAAACATCCCAATATTTATAAGGTTGTAGATCAGCATGATAAGGAAAGAGTCGGGAGTCGGAGTCGGTTTTTAAAAATACCAACTCGGGAGTCGGTTGTTTTTGGCCAACTCCCCACTTCTGGTTCTTAGGATGTCAAATATTCTTAAACACCTCTCTTCTCACAATCTTCTTTCAGATCGTCAATATGAGTTCCGCAAGGGATGCTCTACTGGTGATCTTGCATATCTCTCTGACTTGGTCATCCTCCTTTCGGAATTTTGGTGAACTTTTGCTATTGCGTTAGACATATCAAAAGCTTTTGATGAGTGGCACAAATCTTTAATTTCGAAACTCCCCTCCTTCGGTTTCTATCCTTCTATCTGTGCCTTCATCTCTAATTTTGAAACCCCTCCTTCGGTTTCTATCCTTCTATCTGTGCCTTCACCTCTAATTTCCTTTCTGGCTGATCTATAGCTGCGGTTGTAGATGGCCACTGTTCTTCTCCTAAAATTATCAACAGTGGTGTTCCTCATTGTTCTGTCCTGTTACCCAGTCTTTTCCTTTTATTTATTAATGATCTTTTAAGTTGCACTTCCTGTCCTAGTTATTGATATGCCGATGATTCCACTTTTCACTTCTCCAGCTGCTTCCCAAAGCATCCCTCTCAACAGTCACTCCATGATTCGCATAGGATGGCTATGGTGCACCTGACCTCTGATCTTTCTATCTCTGATTGGGGCAGACAAAACTTTGTGGCTTTCAATGCCTTAAAAACTCTGTTTCTTCATCTGTCTACTCGTTACAATCTTCAATAGAGTCAGACCATCTCTTGGTAGCATGAAGAGTATGACATAACCATTATTGTATGACTGAGATTATGATGTAATTTTTCCATAGAAGGCTTCAATAGAAGGCCTCAATAGAGTCAGACCATCTCTTGGTAGCATGAAGAGTATGACATAACCATTATTGTATGACTGAGATTACGATGTAATTTTTCCATAGAAGGCTTCATAATTTTAACATACTCGCGTAAGTCTGCGAGTTCATTATGCCATCACAAAAACATTTTCCACTCTCCCACAGATGACATGTTAGCCCCCCATGGAGTAGGCTTCTCATGTGTAGGGTGGCTTAACTCACACAGTTCTATTTGACTGGGTGGACTCAAAGGCTTTTCGTCTCATTAATTCCTCTCCTCTTACTGTCTGTCTTCAATCCCACTCTCTTTAATATCGCTATTATAATGGACACTGCTCTTCTGAACTCTGTAGCTGCAACGCTGCCTCCTTTAAGGAGAGCTTGCAGTACTAGACTTTCTACACATTCTCATTTCTGTCCAACACACTAACGCAAGGGTTAATCAGTATTCTCAATTTTTCATCTGAACTCTGGAACAACCTTCCTTAATCCATCTCTTCCCCCCCCCCCCTTTCGTCTATGACCTCCAATCTTTCAAATGCAGTATTAAGAAATCTTAAAAACACTGGACCTTGATTTTGGTTCTCCTTCTCTTTCTATTGGGGTTGGGAGGCATTTTTGCGGATGTTTGCCCTTTGCCCCTCCCTGTATTTAAAAAAAAAAATAATAGTGATACACCTCCATGTTTTATTGATGAACAGTGGGGTCAGGGTGATAAGCTTTCCAATGCTGGTTTTCACATAAATGATTCCAGATGTTCCAAACACACATTTAAAAATAGTTCAAATGATATAATTTCAAAGGTGCACCTGAAAACCTTGATATTATTTATCACATTAAAATGGCAATTGTTCGCATCAAAGTTGCTTTCATTCAACCAAATTTTGTTGTTTGTACGTCGCAGAAAGGTCAGATGATTTTTTAAGATTTTATCGCTGATAGAAGCTCAGATGCTTGTCCTCATGAGCAGTTGTACCTCTTTTTCAATTAATACAACACTTTCTGGCATAAGATTTTGTTCCTTTGCACCATTTTAAGGTGGTTTGCACCACACTTCAGGACTTTAAATTTTTACGCATCAAATTGGCTGACACCTCGGGAGAATGAGAATTTTATTCCGCAAAACATTGTGAACCAATTTTAAAGGAAATGTTGCTTTTGATGAACACGAATTATTTGTAGTACTTTGTGTTTCCATCAGATTGTATAGCATGTATATATTTTACCTTACTGTAAATGTTTAGGGTGCCTAATACTTTTGGCCAAGGATGCGTGTTAGAATGTTGGTAGACAGAAGTTCTTATTAATCTATAATGGTAATAATTACATATAATTAATAGCAGTCTAATTACTGATACAGTACACCCTCACCATTCGCCGGAATATGTTTTTTGGATTTTACTGCAAATGGTAAATCTTTGATGCGTAAACTTAAAGGTTTATGGTGAAAATTGGGTTAGGTACTTCGTCTAAAAGTGTTTACCCTTTCTGCCATATTTGACCCCTTATATATACGAGTTTGTACATTGTTTTTGTGGTATATACTTCACTGAAAAAGAATGGGTTAAGAACAAAAATAGCTGCAATAAAAATAAAATGCTACCCTTTTAATAAACTGTACATACCTGTAATACTGTAATGATAATAAATTTGATGCAAAGATGACGATATAGATGATGATGGAGAGTTTTGAGGGAGTTATTGTGTTGATGATCTCGGTTGAGGGGATATCTCCCCTGTGGGAGATAAAATAGCGCCCATATTCCACAGGGACTACTTTGTTCACCATGATCTGCGAATAGTTGAGCGCCTGGGCTGCAATCCGCAAGGTGTTGCCACAATAAATTGGCCGCGAATAAGCAAATTCGCGAACAAAAAACCCGCGAATGGCGAGGGTCTACTGTATTGTAAATAGCTAGATACCAGATTCAACAGAAAACTCTCTAACACAACCATAATGCCATAAGTTGAAATATTCAAATGTGTCTGGGTGACTTGAGTCCAGTGCCATTGAGTACGTAGGAAGGAGAGACCTTAATTTTTTGCTTAAAATAAATGATTGATTCGTTAATATTCTGAGTAGAAGAGAAGCTTCAACTTAGGTATATGATTCCTGCTTTTAAAACTTCGATAATGGACAGTATAGCTACATAAGTCTTTCTTTCTCGGTGTTCTGACCTTCTCAAATCTGCACCCAGACGTTATTCATAAACCTTTTTTAAAAGTCCGGATGCAAAACGATTGCTCTTTGGCTTAATGCATCATTATGGACCGGATGCGTGCTTTATTTAAATACAACCAGTGGAAGTACTCATTTTTTTAACTGATGTAAATTTAGGTACTGCAAGTTTTAACATCCATTGTTTTTATACAATTCTGAATGATGATAACTTCATCAAACTTATAAAATATTTTAGACTGGTGATACCTTCAGTTTCCATGTTGGATTAAGCAACATAAACTTGAATGAAAAATGCCTTTGATTGGAAAGTTATCATGGTTATCTTTGCATATTTTGAAAACTTTTTTAATTTACAGAGAGCGTGAAAATGTTTTGAAAATGGAAATTGCAATTTAAGAAAGTGTATTATAATTTTTTTTTTTTTTTTTTTTAAATCAGTAAATTGTTAGTAAAGAATTTTATGCTTTTTTAACAACAATGTGGTTACAGTGTGTGTATTTTACAGTCCCAGAATAATTAATTATCATGGCAGTACGTGGATTCCTGTAGATACCAGAACTTAGTTTAAAATAGATTGCATTGTATTAGTTCAAAATTAGTTTATGGATACAGGGCAGGAAAGATTTGAGAATTTTATTGATGATAAAAGGACAGATTGAATTAGAGATGATGATGACGAATGTTTTTGAAGGGTTAGATTGTGTTTTTAATTGGATATAAACTTTAGGGAAACTAATTAAATTAGTAAAATGACACTAGAGTACGAAAGAATTTGACATAAATCAAAGTAGTTTTTGCTATATTGTTAAATTGAATATATTTAAAAAAAAAAAAAAAAATGCCAACTCCTTTTGTAATTTCTGCGCCAGGAATTTTCTTGGCAAGCTCTCTTGATATTTGTTGATTTTATCTTTTGTTTCTTTACAACGGAAAGGGTCCCGTGGTGGAAAATATCGGCAGACGGTGCGGAGGTTTTCTGAAGCAGTTGTCATTGCGTGGTTGTTTGTCCGTCAACGATGCCGCCCTCGTCACTTTCGCAGAAATGTGCAATAATATTGAAGAACTAAATTTAAATTTATGCAAAGACATTACAGATAAGTATGTGTTTATATCATACGTCTCTTAATAATTAATTAGTTATCTAAGGCCCTAAAATTAGCAGTAACTAATATAGTAATAGCTCTTAATTAGGCTTTGTAGTGACAATAGTTTCGTGGGTATTCAGGGGAGTAGGTTTAGTAGTTGGGTTAAGTGTAGTAGATTGTGGTTCTTAAACTCCAACACAACAGGGACTGGCAAAAATCGGCTATGAAATACCCCAGACCGGCAATTGGAAAACGCTTCACTCAGGGTCTATACCTCACCACGTCATACATCTCTAATAACTTTATAACCTTGGTTAACCTTGGTTTTTGCTTCCGCCCGAATTGTTCATTCTGACGAAGGTTAAGCTTGTCACTCCACCTTAGACCACAAATTAACGTGGAATCCGAACCACGCCCCACCACAGGCGGTCAGAATTACAAAGTCCTCGCCCGGACTCGATATCTCGACCTCCCGATCGTGAATGCCAGTGACCACGCGCTCAGTAAGGTCATTGGCATCAACGAGAGGGTGCAAGACTTGTGCGTCCCACTGGGCGTGAGGTTTGTTGACCCCTTCGACGCGTTTTCGGGTAGGTGGGGCCTTTATCAGAGGGATGGTGTCTACCTCAATGTCAAGGGTAAAGGTGTGCTAGGCACGTTGCTCGACCGGCATCTATACCGTACGGTGAGGTCAAACCCGGGGATTGATGACGGGCCCCCATCGGGGAGAGATGATCTTGAGCCGCTGGCGGGCGTACCTTCAACTGAAGGGTGCGTCCATGTACAGGTGGGTGACCCTCCCCCTCCGTTGGAAGGGGCTCAGGCTCCTGCGGAAGTTGCCCCCCTTGTTGGTGAGGGGCTCTTCAACTCCGGACAGCCCTGGCTGTTCGGGAAACAGGTCATGCTAGGGGGCGGTCAGAATAGGGAAGGCTCCCTACGTGCAGTGCTTTTTAATGGTAGGTCGATAAGGAATAAGTTTTGCGTGCTACGGGCGCTCTTAGCATCAGAATACCAGGATATCGTTGCTATCACCGAGTCCTGGATTCATACTGATCGTAGGGACTACGTTGTGGAGTTCGAGATTCCCAGGTATAGGATGTTTCACAAAGACCGCAGCCGTGGGGAGGGGGTAGAGGTACTAATATACGTGAGGGACACGTTGAGTCCGGTTGACTGCCAGTTCCGATCGGCACGAGAGCTGCTTGGCGTCGATCTGAACGTGGGAGGGACGAACTATAGGTTAATTTTGGTGTACAGACCTCCGCATCTCCTCCTCGAGGAGGATACAGCCCTGTACACCGAACTCCGTAGCCTGCTGGGGGACAGGGTGTGTGTAGTTTTAGGAGACTCGCGGCATAAACTGAGAAGACAGGACTGCTGATGCCGAAGGGAGGAGGCTAGTTGACTGCTGATAACTTCCTCACTCAGTGGGTCAATGGGCCTACACGAGGCGAAAGCGTTCTAGACTCAGTATTCACGACCGAAGACAACCTCGTCACTGGCCTCACGTTGACGAATCGTTGGGCGGGAGTGATCACGGTCTGATTAGGTTCTGTGTCTGCGTCCCTCGGGTGAAGCGTAGTAACTCTAGAGGCAGTAAGCTCGATGTACGGCGGGCGGACTTTGTTAGCTTCCGGGATAGCGTAAGTGAGATGGGGTTAGAGGTCGGCACCGATGTTGAGGAAGTGTGGAGTGCATTTCGGGATCAGTTTATGGTGCTGCAGTCTGCTGCCATACCCTCAAAACTGGTCACCCCTGCTTCAACGCAGCCTAAGTGGTTCAGTCGTGACATCGCTTCGGCTATCCGAAATAGGAAAGCTGCGTATAGGAGGGCGAAGGCCAGTCGTTTCCATGAGAACACTGAGGCGTATGTCCGCCTGTGCAGAGAAGTGAAGGCGAAGGTTAGGCTAGCGAAAGGTAACGAAGAACTCAGGGTGGCAAGCCTCTGCAAGGGGAACCCTAAGGAGTTCTTCAGTTATGTTAATAGTAGAAAGCCCATTAGAAGCATGATAAAGGACCGAAGCGGTGTTCTGCGGACATCGCTAATGTGCTGAATGAGTACTTTGCGGGAGTGTTCACCAGGGAGGACACCCGCGTCATCCCCGAGCCAGGCGTCAGGCACGAAGGTGCTGGCCTGGATAGTGTTCGGTGTACCGCGACAGTCGTTGCCAATAGAATAGACAAACTGAGCGCGTTTAAGGCTTCTGGGCCAGACCAGTTTCTCCCCAGAGTGTTGCGGGAGGTGAGCGACCAGGTGGCTCCCCACCTGGCTACAGTCTTCAACAAATCGTTGGAGACGGACCAGGTGCCTGGTGACTGAAGGGAAGCCAATGTGACCCCTATCTTTAAGAAAGGGGATCACGAAAGTCCAGGGAACTATCGTCCCATTAGTCTCACTTCGGTTGTAGGCAAATTATTATAGGGGATAATAGCGGATAGGATCGTTGACCATTTGGATTCCTACAAGCTGCTTGGGGACTCCGAACATGGGTTTAGTCGGCATAGGTCGTGTCTCACCAACTTGCTCGAGGTTTTCCGTGTCATGTTGAGTGAGTATAAGAGTAGGGCGATTGATATACTTTATCTCGACTTTCAGAAAGCCTTTGATAAAGTACCTCACCGCCGGCTAATGGCGAAAGTGCGCTCGCTGGGTATCGGTGAGGAAGTAGGTAGGTAGATTGAAAACTGGCTGAAGAATAGGCGGCGAGGGTTGTAATTAAAGGGGCTAGCTCGGGTTAGGCCTCGGTCACTAGCGGGGTTCCTCAGGGTTCCGTTTTAGGGCCACTGTTGTGTATCATTTACATAAATGATATCGACGGTGCCATCGTTAGTAGGATCGCCAAATTTGCTGATGACACGAAGCTTGGGGCCAATGTTGGGACGCCCGAGACGATCGAGCAACTGCGTGCGGACCTAGGTAGGATAGGAGAGTGGTCCGAAAAATGGCAAATGCCGTTTAACTTGGGGCAAATGCAAGATGATGCACATTGGCTACGCCAATCCCAAGTCGGACTACTCGATGTTGGGGAGTAATATCCAGGCGACTGATTTGGAAAAGGACTTGGGTGTGCTAATTAGCAGCGACCTTAAGTTTACCAAACAGTGCATAGAGGTGGAAAAGAGAGCCCAGAAGCTGTTGGGTTATATCAGGAGGCAATTTCGATATCGGAACAAGGAGATTATGCTCTCTGTGTACAATTCTCTGGTTCGACCTGGAGTCAATATACGCATAAAGGAAGTCTCATCGTTATTAATAACAACACGCACAAACTTAAAAACAAACAATTCGTAGGCCCACACAGATTTGTGTGTTTGCAGAAAGGAAAACATTTTCACAACTGCAAATTTACCGATTTATTTTGAATGCAACATTTTTGTTTTCAGTAAGAAACGTGTGTGTGCATTTCTATCACAAATTTGTCAATACGAGGCTGTGATTTTCTCAGTACAAGACGCAGATTGTCACGCACATCAAGCCTGTTTCGTTGCTTCGTCTTAATAATCGGGCTGGGAGGTTTTCTTCCACGGACAGGCTGTTTTGAAACACTAGTTGATATTCAAAAGTAAAGAAACTAGGCTACTTGCAGGCCTGAGTGAAGAGTAAAGGCTGTATATGTTATTGAATTGGAGTACCATACCGTACCAAACTTTCTTAGGCTAAAACTCAAACAAAACTCCACTTAATAATAATGGAAAAATTAAGGGCTTTAAGATTATCATCTAAGCCATGGTCTGCAAACGTTTTTGATCGTGGGTTACTATGCTTTTTGAAGTACAATTCATGTATATATATAGTGTATCTGTGTATATATATATATATATATATATATATATGTGTATATATATATATATATTATACATATATATATATATATATTTATATATATATATTTATATATATATTTATTTATATATACAGGGTGGGCCGTAAGTTTCCATACATAGGAAAAATAAACATTTTTTTATGGACAACCATTTTTATTTATATAATATGCTCTACATGGTTGCCATTGTTTTGAAAACACATTTCAATACGTGTTCCCCACTGTTGATGAACACGCATTAGCACAGTTGACGTTATGCTTGTAATGGCGTTGGTGATACGTTCCTTTAGATGATTTATGTCTCGTATCTTTTCCTGATACACCATGGCCTTCAAGTGCCCCCAAAGATAGAAATCAAGGGGGGTGAGATCTGGGATCTGGGAGGCCACTCCACAGGACCACGCCGACCAATCCAAGCATCCGGAAACTGCTGCTGATCCAAATACCGACGCACGTGAAGACCATAATGAGGTGGAGCTCCATCTTGCTGGAAGTAAACTGGGAAGTTACCTTCCTCGTTTAGCAGGGATGGGAAAATCTCTTCTTGCAACATGTTAAGATACCTTTCGGCATTAAGATTTCCACTGACAAAAATTGGTCCAATAATTCTGTCACCCCATATCCCGGCCCACACCATCACTTTACCGGCACCTTGCATCTTCGTCGGACTCAGCCAGTTAGGGTTAGCATTACTCCAATAACGTATGTTTTGCCGATTAACCTCTCCATTGACGTAAAAATTTGCTTCATCAGTAAACAAGATCTTACAAACGCATATTCTTAGGGTATCTGAAACATAAAAAAACGTTTAAATTTTCCATGTATGGAAACTTACGGCCCACCCTGTATATATATATATATTTTTTTTTTTTTTTTTTTTTTTTTAGTTCGGGAAGAACCGATTCGCCTCTATTTAAAGGGCATATCTCAGCGGAAAAACAAAGAAAAAGTGAGAGGAAAGACAGAGGAAAAAGAAAGGGTGGAGGGGACAGTCGAAGTGGAAAAAGACGAAGGATGACAAGGACTGCAGGGTCGAGCCCCACCATCCTTGGGTGCTAGGGCCGGGAGGGCACACGTGAAACCTCCAGGAACAAGCACGTACAAACGAGCACAAAGAGCACTCAAGAGCACGAGCTTAGAACCCCCTTGCGGGGGATATATATATATATATATATAGGCGGATTTATGTATTAACAGAGTAAGCACTTGCCAAGGGCGGCAAATTTTGTATTTCAACATACGAGTAAATACGACAAAGAAAACAAAAATAGAAAATAAGTAACTTATAAGCACTAACAAATTAAATGGCTTCATTAATAATTTTTTAAAAAGAACAGCAGCCTCTGATAGCGAACCAGCGATATCACTTTAATCCCTACCTTGGGGCGGCAAAATGATGTACGCCTCTATATAGTACATATATATATATCAGGTATGGAGCAATTAGTTTAAAAATAATTGGTTACAATTACAATTAGTTTGCGTATGCTTAAATACAATACAATTAGTTAGTGCAGTTGGCAAATGTAATTGATTGCAATTATAATTACATTCAAAAGTAATTAAATAATTTTCATAAATACCTAATTTATATATATGAAATGAAAGGAAAGAAGTCTACCATTAATTTACAATCGTAACTTTTTTATTTCCATACCCATACCCATATTCTATTGGAACATATTTAAATCGCAGCTCAATTAGCAGTCAGTGCTATATCAGGTGAATTGTTGTGTTCATTGGGTTCATTCTCATTGTTACTGAATGTAATTGATTTCAATTACAATTATATTTTTAGTTACTAAATTACAATTACACGGCAATTTAAAAAAATTAATTAATTGCAATCAAATACAATTACCCCATATCATATTAATTGTGGTTAATTAGATCCCCTGAGAAGCGATCCGAGCTTTATTAGGGATACGTTTTCAGTTAAAAATTGCAGGCATATAAAGGCTCATAATAAGTAAATAACAAATCGTAACTGTTTCCAAAATAATGACAAACTTTTTTTAATAAAACATATGCATTAAAAAATACCAAATTAAACAGTCTGCACAATTGCATTACAAATTACACTTTTATTTTAACTGGCGAAACAACCAAGGTTAACGTAGGTTAACCAAGTAATTGGCGGGTTATAGTTTGCCGACCACTGATCTAAACTTTGAAATTGCGCGAGTAGCCAAAATTCAACCGTGTTCCCGTCTGGCACGCGAGCGATATTGAACGGTGTTTGCTGCGCAGTTTCAAAGCTTTGTTTAAGGCACTGGTTTTCATTGCTGCTTTCTTTTATTATTGTCTTCTTCTTTTACCCATTTCTTTACTTGAAATGTTGGTTCTCTCCTTCAGAACGTGCGCAGCATTGAGTAAACACTGCCCCAGACTTATACGTCTTAACCTCGAATCTTGTCCTCAAATCTCTGATAATTCCTTGAGAGCTTTAGCCGAAGGGTGCCAAAATTTAGAGTGGATCAAGATATCGTGGAGCGATAATATTACGCCTAATGGTTAGAGGAATTATTTATGTCCATTTTTTGTATTTAGAAGTTTTTGCATGCATTCGTAAACATTAAAAATAAAATAAGTAAATAATTAAAAAATAAAAATCAGTATCAGACCAACCTTTACTTAGAACATTGATTAGTTGCGAGTGTATATTGGTTTTATAATTTTAGGCCAATACCAGTATACCAGTGGTTTGATTGTATACATTTTTGGGTTTTCTTTCGTAATTTACAATTTCAAGGTAGTAAATAAAGTCTCGTCTAGTCAATAGAATAGTCGAGGTTTCGTGGTAAGTTCCTGTTTTTAAAACGAGAGACTGAAAAATAATTTCAGTACAACGGGCTTGCGAGTTTTAGCTTAAATGTTAAGAGAAATGTTAGTACTGTACAGTTATTTTAACCCTCGCGTAGAATTCTTTAGTCATTTTTATTTAAAGGTGGTTAGAAGCATCTCTTAATGATTCGACTCGGTTACGGAAATCTTCATCGGGTCCTTGTGTTAAGTCGCTTTCGTAATTTGTCAATCGAGATACGTTACGGTAATGCTTATGAATACGCTGAATCTGTTGTAATTAAAAAAAAAAAAAGAGAGAAAGTGGATTTCCACTGACTTTCACGCTGTACTCGAAAAAGCATCTCTAATTATATTCCATTTAGATCCAACAAAATGAAATGTAAAGCGTAGTTTTAACTTGGGCTTAAGCATTAACTGGTGCTTTTTTTTCGCTTTGAAGCTTTACTCTCTTGGTTCTCAAAATTATTTCAGGAATTGAGGCTTTGTCTCAAGGGTGTCCAAAGTTACAAGGCTTTGTAGGGAAAGGGCTTAAACTGCTCAACGACCAAGCGCTTATATCACTGGCAACGCATTGTAGAGACCTCCAACACGTCAATTTACACAGTTGTACTGTGAGTACCAGGCTTATATGCCTTCTAATTAATTAAAGTACGGGTGGTATTCATTACGCAGCTATAATTTCGGATGGGAACTTATTATTCAGACGGAATTTCCTCATTCATTGAAGAAACTTGTGGTTAGACGTTCATTTCTTTTTTACTTGATTTATTTTTTAATCCACTTTCCCCCCCCCCCTTCGAAAGGCCATTAATGACCGTGGGGTCGTGGCCTTAGCCGAAAACTGCACCAACATTCGCTATTTGTGCCTGACGATGTGTAGCCACTTGACTGACACCAGTTTGTCCGTGATTGCTCAGAATTGCTCTCAGCTGGAGATTTTGGAAGTGGCTTCGTGCTCGCTCTTCACGGATTCGGGTTTCCAGGCCTTGGCTAGGGTGAGTCTCGAGTCATAAACAGGCGTTACTTCATAGATATTCGTGACACGGACAGGAAAGATTGTTATATAACGACTGCAGAGGGGAATTTACCCTCGTTTGTGACTGTTTCGTAAGCGGTAATTATTGGTTTTTGAGTGTGCGAACTGCGGCTAATGCAAAGAAATACAAAGGGCACCAAAGGGGGTCCCCACGAGGTTGTCTGTTTAAGAAGGAAGGTGAACACATGTAAGGAAATTTAAAGACGAGTGAAAGTTTTAAAGCAAAGCAAAGAAGGGAGGTTGAAAGGGAGAAAAGAAATTTAAAGACGAGTGAAAGTTTTAAAGCAAAGCAAAGAAGGGAGGTTGAAAGGGAGAAAAGAAATTTAAAGACGAGTGAAAGTTTTAAAGCAAAGCAAAGAAGGGAGGTTGAAAGGGAGAAAAGAAATTTAAAGACGAGTGAAAGTTTTAAAGCAAAGCAAAGAAGGGAGGTTGAAAGGGAGAAAGAAATTTAAAGACGAGTGAAAGTTTTAAAGCAAAGCAAAGAAGGGAGGTTGAAAGGGAGAAAAGAAATTTAAAGACGAGTGAAAGTTTTAAAGCAAAGCAAAGAAGGGAGGTTGAAAGGGAGAAAAGAAATTTAAAGACGAGTGAAAGTTTTAAAGCAAAGCAAAGAAGGGAGGTTGAAAGGGAGAAAAGAAATTTAAAGACGAGTGAAAGTTTTAAAGCAAAGAAGGGAGGTTGAAAGGGAGAAAAGAAATTTAAAGACGAGTGAAAGTTTTAAAGCAAAGCAAAGAAGGGAGGTTGAAAGGGAGAAAAGAAATTTAAAGACGAGTGAAAGTTTTAAAGCAAAGCAAAGAAGGGAGGTTGAAAGGGAGAAAAGAAATTTAAAGACGAGTGAAAGTTTTAAAGCAAAGCAAAGAAGGGAGGTTGAAAGGGAGAAAAGAAATTTAAAGACGAGTGAAAGTTTTAAAGCAAAGCAAAGAAGGGAGGTTGAAAGGGAGAAAAGAAATTTAAAGACGAGTGAAAGTTTTAAAGCAAAGCAAAGAAGGGAGGTTGAAAGGGAGAAAAGAAATTTAAAGACGAGTGAAAGTTTAAAGCAAAGCAAAGAAGGGAGGTTGAAAGGGAGAAAAGAAATTTAAAGACGAGTGAAAGTTTTAAAGCAAAGCAAAGAAGGGAGGTTGAAAGGGAGAAAAGAAATTTAAAGACGAGTGAAAGTTTTAAAGCAAAGCAAAGAAGGGAGGTTGAAAGGGAGAAAAGAAATTTAAAGACGAGTGAAAGTTTTAAAGCAAAGCAAAGAAGGGAGGTTGAAAGGGAGAAAAGAAATTTAAAGATGAGTGAAAGTTTTAAAGCAAAGCAAAGAAGGGAGGTTGAAAGGGAGAAAAGAAATTTAAAGACGAGTGAAAGTTTTAAAGCAAAGCAAAGAAGGGAGGTTGAAAGGGAGAAAAGAAATTTAAAGACGAGTGAAAGTTTTAAAGCAAAGCAAAGAAGGAGGTTGAAAGGGAGAAAAGAAATTTAAAGACGAGTGAAAGTTTTAAAGCAAAGCAAAGAAGGGAGGTTGAAAGGGAGAAAAGAAATTTAAAGACGAGTGAAAGTTTTAAAGCAAAGCAAAGAAGGGAGGTTGAAAGGGAGAAAAGAAATTTAAAGACGAGTGAAAGTTTTAAAGCAAAGCAAAGAAGGGAGGTTGAAAGGGAGAAAAGAAATTTAAAGACGAGTGAAAGTTTTAAAGCAAAGCAAAGAAGGGAGGTTGAAAGGGAGAAAGAAATTTAAAGACGAGTGAAAGTTTTAAAGCAAAGCAAAGAAGGGAGGTTGAAAGGGAGAAAAGAAATTTAAAGACGAGTGAAAGTTTTAAAGCAAAGCAAAGAAGGGAGGTTGAAAGGGAGAAAAGAAATTTAAAGACGAGTGAAAGTTTTAAAGCAAAGCAAAGAAGGAGGTTGAAAGGGAGAAAAGAAATTTAAAGACGAGTGAAAGTTTTAAAGCAAAGCAAAGAAGGGAGGTTGAAAGGGAGAAAGAAATTTAAAGACGAGTGAAAGTTTTAAAGCAAAGCAAAGAAAGGGAGAAAAGAAATTTAAAGACGAGTGAAAGTTTTAAAGCAAAGCAAAGAAGGAGGTTGAAAGGGAGAAAAGAAATTTAAAGACGAGTGAAAGTTTTAAAGCAAAGCAAAGAAGGGAGGTTGAAAGGGAGAAAAGAAATTTAAAGACGAGTGAAAGTTTTAAAGCAAAGCAAAGAAGGGAGGTTGAAAGGGAGAAAAGAAATTTAAAGACGAGTGAAAGTTTTAAAGCAAAGCAAAGAAGGGAGGTTGAAAGGGAGAAAAGAAATTTAAAGACGAGTGAAAGTTTTAAAGCAAAGCAAAGAAGGGAGGTTGAAAGGGAGAAAAGAAATTTAAAGACGAGTGAAAGTTTTAAAGCAAAGCAAAGAAGGGAGGTTGAAAGGGAGAAAAGAAATTTAAAGACGAGTGAAAGTTTTAAAGCAAAGCAAAGAAGGGAGGTTGAAAGGGAGAAAGAAATTTAAAGACGAGTGAAAGTTTTAAAGCAAAGCAAAGAAGGGAGGTTGAAAGGGAGAAAAAAATTTAAAGACGAGTGAAAGTTTTAAAGCAAAGCAAAGAAGGGAGGTTGAAAGGGAGAAAAAAATTTAAAGACGAGTGAAAGTTTTAAAGCAAAGCAAAGAAGGGAGGTTGAAAGGGAGAAAAGAAATTTAAAGACGAGTGAAAGTTTTAAAGCAAAGCAAAGAAGGGAGGTTGAAAGGGAGAAAAGAAATTTAAAGACGAGTGAAAGTTTTAAAGCAAAGCAAAGAAGGGAGGTTGAAAGGGAGAAAAGAAATTTAAAGACGAGTGAAAGTTTTAAAGCAAAGCAAAGAAGGGAGGTTGAAAGGGAGAAAAGAAATTTAAAGACGAGTGAAAGTTTTAAAGCAAAGCAAAGAAGGGAGGTTGAAAGGAGAAAAGAAATTTAAAGACGAGTGAAAGTTTTAAAGCAAAGCAAAGAAGGGAGGTTGAAGGGAGAAAAGAAATTTAAAGACGAGTGAAAGTTTTAAAGCAAAGCAAAGAAGGGAGGTTGAAAGGGAGAAAAGAAATTTAAAGACGAGTGAAAGTTTTAAAGCAAAGCAAAGAAGGGAGGTTGAAAGGGAGAAAAGAAATTTAAAGAGAGTGAAAGTTTTAAAGCAAAGCAAAGAAGGGAGGTTGAAAGGGAGAAAAGAAATTTAAAGACGAGTGAAAGTTTTAAAGCAAAGCAAAGAAGGGAGGTTGAAAGGGAGAAAAGAAATTTAAAGACGAGTGAAAGTTTTAAAGCAAAGCAAAGAAGGGAGGTTGAAAGGGAGAAAAGAAATTTAAAGACGAGTGAAAGTTTTAAAGCAAAGCAAAGAAGGGAGGTTGAAAGGGAGAAAAGAAATTTAAAGACGAGTGAAAGTTTTAAAGCAAAGCAAAGAAGGGAGGTTGAAAGGGAGAAAAGAAATTTAAAGACGAGTGAAAGTTTTAAAGCAAAGCAAAGAAGGGAGGTTGAAAGGGAGAAAAGAAATTTAAAGACGAGTGAAAGTTTTAAAGCAAAGCAAAGAAGGGAGGTTGAAAGGGAGAAAAGAAATTTAAAGACGAGTGAAAGTTTAAAGCAAAGCAAAGAAGGGGGTTGAAAGGGAGAAAAGAAATTTAAAGACGAGTGAAAGTTTTAAAGCAAAGCAAAGAAGGGAGGTTGAAAGGGAGAAAAGAAATTTAAAGACGAGTGAAAGTTTTAAAGCAAAGCAAAGAAGGGAGGTTGAAAGGGAGAAAGAAATTTAAAGACGAGTGAAAGTTTTAAAGCAAAGCAAAGAAGGGAGGTTGAAAGGGAGAAAAGAAATTTAAAGACGAGTGAAAGTTTTAAAGCAAAGCAAAGAAGGGAGGTTGAAAGGGAGAAAAGAAATTTAAAGACGAGTGAAAGTTTAAAGCAAAGCAAAGAAGGGAGGTTGAAAGGGAGAAAAGAAATTTAAAGACGAGTGAAAGTTTTAAAGCAAAGCAAAGAAGGGAGGTTGAAAGGGAGAAAAGAAATTTAAAGACGAGTGAAAGTTTTAAAGCAAAGCAAAGAAGGGAGGTTGAAAGGGAGAAAAGAAATTTAAAGACGAGTGAAAGTTTTAAAGCAAAGCAAAGAAGGGAGGTTGAAAGGGAGAAAAGAAATTTAAAGA
Source organism: Bathynomus jamesi (assembly GCA_023014485.1). NCBI lineage: Eukaryota > Metazoa > Arthropoda > Malacostraca > Isopoda > Cirolanidae > Bathynomus > Bathynomus jamesi. The sequence goes on from JAJOZX010000268.1 coordinate 883,146, forward strand.
CGAGTGAAAGTTTTAAAGCAAAGCAAAGAAGGGAGGTTGAAAGGGAGAAAAGAAATTTAAAGACGAGTGAAAGTTTTAAAGCAAAGCAAAGAAGGGAGGTTGAAAGGGAGAAAAGAAATTTAAAGACGAGTGAAAGTTTTAAAGCAAAGCAAAGAAGGGAGGTTGAAAGGGAGAAAAGAAATTTAAAGACGAGTGAAAGTTTTAAAGCAAAGCAAAGAAGGGAGGTTGAAAGGGAGAAAAGAAATTTAAAGACGAGTGAAAGTTTTAAAGCAAAGCAAAGAAGGGAGGTTGAAAGGGAGAAAAGAAATTTAAAGACGAGTGAAAGTTTTAAAGCAAAGCAAAGAAGGGAGGTTGAAAGGGAGAAAAGAAATTTAAAGACGAGTGAAAGTTTTAAAGCAAAGCAAAGAAGGGAGGTTGAAAGGGAGAAAAGAAATTTAAAGACGAGTGAAAGTTTTAAAGCAAAGCAAAGAAGGGAGGTTGAAAGGGAGAAAATAAATTTAAAGACGAGTGAAAGTTTAAAGCAAAGCAAAGAAGGGAGGTTGAAAGGGAGAAAAGAAATTTAAAGACGAGTGAAAGTTTTAAAGCAAAGCAAAGAAGGAGGTTGAAAGGGAGAAAAAATTTAAAGACGAGTGAAAGTTTTAAAGCAAAGCAAAGAAGGGAGGTTGAAAGGGAGAAAAGAAATTTAAAGACGAGTGAAAGTTTTAAAGCAAAGCAAAGAAGGGAGGTTGAAAGGGAGAAAAGAAATTTAAAGACGAGTGAAAGTTTTAAAGCAAAGCAAAGAAGGGAGGTTGAAAGGGAGAAAAGAAATTTAAAGACGAGTGAAAGTTTTAAAGCAAAGCAAAGAAGGGAGGTTGAAAGGGAGAAAAGAAATTAAAGACGAGTGAAAGTTTAAAGAAAGCAAAGAAGGGAGGTTGAAAGGGAGAAAAGAAATTTAAAGACGAGTGAAAGTTTTAAAGCAAAGCAAAGAAGGGAGGTTGAAAGGGAGAAAAGAAATTTAAAGACGAGTGAAAGTTTTAAAGGCAAAGCAAAGAAGGGAGGTTGAAAGGGAGAAAAGAAATTTAAAGACGAGTGAAAGTTTTAAAGCAAAGCAAAGAAGGGAGGTTGAAAGGGAGAAAAGAAATTTAAAGACGAGTGAAAGTTTTAAAGCAAAGCAAAGAAGGGAGGTTGAAAGGGAGAAAAGAATTTAAAGACGAGTGAAAGTTTTAAAGCAAAGCAAAGAAGGGAGGTTGAAAGGGAGAAAAGAAATTTAAAGACGAGTGAAAGTTTTAAAGCAAAGCAAAGAAGGGAGGTTGAAAGGGAGAAAAGAAATTTAAAGACGAGTGAAAGTTTTAAAGCAAAGCAAAGAAGGAGGTTGAAAGGGAGAAAAGAAATTTAAAGACGAGTGAAAGTTTTAAAGCAAAGCAAAGAAGGAGGTTGAAAGGGAGAAAAGAAATTAAAGACGAGTGAAAGTTTTAAAGCAAAGCAAAGAAGGAGGTTGAAAGGGAGAAAAGAAATTTAAAGACGAGTGAAAGTTTTAAAGCAAAGCAAAGAAGGAGGTTGAAAGGGAGAAAATAAATTTAAAGACGAGTGAAAGTTTTAAAGCAAAGCAAAGAAGGGAGGTTGAAAGGGAGAAAAGAAATTTAAAGACGAGTGAAAGTTTTAAAGCAAAGCAAAGAAGGGAGGTTGAAAGGGAGAAAAGAAATTTAAAGACGAGTGAAAGTTTTAAAGCAAAGCAAAGAAGGGAGGTTGAAAGGGAGAAAAGAAATTTAAAGACGAGTGAAAGTTTTAAAGCAAAGCAAAGAAGGGAGGTTGAAAGGGAGAAAGAAATTTAAAGACGAGTGAAAGTTTTAAAGCAAAGCAAAGAAGGGAGGTTGAAAGGGAGAAAAGAAATTTAAAGACGAGTGAAAGTTTTAAAGCAAAGCAAAGAAGGGAGGTTGAAAGGGAGAAAAGAAATTTAAAGACGAGTGAAAGTTTTAAAGCAAAGCAAGAAGGGAGGTTGAAAGGGAGAAAAGAAATTTAAAGACGAGTGAAAGTTTTAAAGCAAAGCAAAGAAGGGAGGTTGAAAGGGAGAAAAGAAATTTAAAGACGAGTGAAAGTTTTAAAGGCAAAGCAAGAAGGGAGGTTGAAAGGGAGAAAATAAATTTAAAGACGAGTGAAAGTTTTAAAGCAAAGCAAAGAAGGGAGGTTGAAAGGGAGAAAAAAATTTAAAGACGAGTGAAAGTTTTAAAGCAAAGCAAAGAAGGGAGGTTGAAAGGGAGAAAAGAAATTTAAAGACGAGTGAAAGTTTTAAAGCAAAGCAAAGAAGGGAGGTTGAAAGGGAGAAAGAAATTAAAGACGAGTGAAAGTTTTAAAGCAAAGCAAAGAAGGGAGGTTGAAAGGGAGAAAAGAAATTTAAACAGACGAGTGAAAGTTTTAAAGCAAAGCAAAGAAGGGAGGTTGAAAGGGAGAAAAGAAATTTAAAGACGAGTGAAAGTTTTAAAGCAAAGCAAAGAAGGGAGGGTTGAAAGGGAGAAAAAGAAATTTAAAGACGAGTGAAAGTTTTAAAGCAAAGCAAAGAAGGGAGGTTGAAAGGGAGAAAGAAATTTAAAGACGAGTGAAAGTTTTAAAGCAAAGCAAAGAAGGAGGTTGAAAGGGAGAAAAGAAATTTAAAGACGAGTGAAAGTTTTAAAGCAAAGCAAAGAAGGGAGGTTGAAAGGGAGAAAAGAAATTTAAAGACGAGTGAAAGTTTAAAGCAAAGCAAAGAAGGGAGGTTGAAAGGGAGAAAAGAAATTTAAAGACGAGTGTGAAAGTTTTAAAGGCAAAGCAAAGAAGGGAGGTTGAAAGGAGAAAAGAAATTTAAAGACGAGTGAAAGTTTTAAAGCAAAGCAAAGAAGGGAGGTTGAAAGGGAGAAAAGAAATTAAAGACGAGTGAAAGTTTTAAAGCAAAGCAAAGAAGGGAGGTTGAAAGGGAGAAAAGAAATTTAAAGACGAGTGAAAGTTTTAAAGCAAAGCAAAGAAGGGAGGTTGAAAGGGAGAAAAGAAATTTAAAGACGAGTGAAAGTTTTAAAGCAAAGCAAAGAAGGGAGGTTGAAAGGGAGAAAAGAATTTAAAGACGAGTGAAAGTTTTAAAGCAAAGCAAAGAAGGAGGTTGAAAGGGAGAAAAGAAATTTAAAGACGAGTGAAAGTTTAAAGCAAAGCAAAGAAGGGAGGTTGAAAGGGAGAAAAGAAATTTAAAGACGAGTGAAAGTTTTAAAGCAAAGCAAAGAAGGGAGGTTGAAAGGGAGAAAAGAAATTTAAAGACGAGTGAAAGTTTTAAAGCAAAGCAAAGAAGGGAGGTTGAAAGGGAGAAAAGAAATTTAAAGACGAGTGAAAGTTTTAAAGCAAAGCAAAGAAGGGAGGTTGAAAGGGAGAAAAGAAATTTAAAGACGAGTGAAAGTTTTAAAGCAAGCAAAGAAGGGAGGTTGAAAGGGAGAAAAGAAATTTAAAGACGAGTGAAAGTTTTAAAGCAAAGCAAAGAAGGGAGGTTGAAAGGGAGAAAAGAAATTTAAAGACGAGTGAAAGTTTTAAACAAAGCAAAGAAGGGAGGTTGAAAGGGAGAAAAGAATTTAAAGACGAGTGAAAGTTTTAAAGCAAAGCAAAGAAGGGAGGTTGAAAGGGAGAAAAGAAATTTAAAGACGAGTGAAGTTTTAAAGCAAAGCAAAGAAGGGAGGTTGAAAGGGAGAAAAGAAATTTAAAGACGAGTGAAAGTTTTTAAAGCAAAGCAAAGAAGGGAGGTTGAAAGGGAGAAAAGAAATTTAAAGACGAGTGAAAGTTTTAAAGCAAAGCAAAGAAGGGAGGTTGAAAGGGAGAAAAGAAATTTAAAGACGAGTGAAAGTTTTAAAGCAAAGCAAAGAAGGGAGGTTGAAAGGGAGAAAAGAAATTTAAAGACGAGTGAAAGTTTTAAAGCAAAGCAAAGAAGGGAGGTTGAAAGGGAGAAAAGAAATTTAAAGACGAGTGAAAGTTTTAAAGCAAAGCAAAGAAGGGAGGTTGAAAGGGAGAAAAGAAATTTAAAGACGAGTGAAAGTTTTAAAGCAAAGCAAAGAGGGAGGTTGAAAGGGAGAAAAAAATTTAAAGACGAGTGAAAGTTTTAAAGCAAAGCAAAGAAGGGAGGTTGAAAGGGAGAAAAGAAATTTAAAGACGAGTGAAAGTTTTAAAGCAAGCAAAGAAGGGAGGTTGAAAGGGAGAAAAGAAATTTAAAGACGAGTGAAAGTTTTAAAGCAAAGCAAAGAAGGAGGTTGAAAGGGAGAAAAGAAATTTAAAGACGAGTGAAAGTTTTAAAGCAAGCAAAGAAGGAGGTTGAAAGGGAGAAAAGAAATTTAAAGACGAGTGAAAGTTTTAAAGCAAAGCAAAGAAGGGAGGTTGAAAGGGAGAAAAGAAATTTAAAGACGAGTGAAAGTTTTAAAGCAAAGCAAAGAAGGGAGGTTGAAAGGGAGAAAAGAAATTTAAAGACGAGTGAAAGTTTTAAAGCAAAGCAAAGAAGGGAGGTTGAAAGGGAGAAAAGAAATTTAAAGACGAGTGAAAGTTTTAAAGCAAAGCAAAGAAGGGAGGTTGAAAGGGAGAAAAGAAATTTAAAGACGAGTGAAAGTTTTAAAGCAAAGCAAAGAAGGGAGGTTGAAAGGGAGAAAAGAAATTTAAAGACGAGTGAAAGTTTTAAAGCAAAGCAAAGAAGGGAGGTTGAAAGGGAGAAAAGAAATTTAAAGACGAGTGAAAGTTTTAAAGCAAAGCAAAGAAGGGAGGTTGAAAGGGAGAAAAGAAATTTAAAGACGAGTGAAAGTTTAAAGCAAAGCAAAGAAGGGAGGTTGAAAGGGAGAAAAGAAATTTAAAGACGAGTGAAAGTTTTAAAGCAAAGCAAAGAAGGGAGGTTGAAAGGGAGAAAAGAAATTTAAAGACGAGTGAAAGTTTTAAAGCAAAGCAAGAAGGGAGGTTGAAAGGGAGAAAAGAAATTTAAAGACGAGTGAAAGTTTTAAAGCAAGCAAAGAAGGGAGGTTGAAAGGGAGAAAAGAAATTTAAAGACGAGTGAAAGTTTTAAAGCAAAGCAAAGAAGGGAGGTTGAAAGGGAGAAAAGAAATTTAAAGAAGAGTGAAAGTTTTAAAGCAAAGCAAAGAAGGGAGGTTGAAAGGGAGAAAAGAAATTTAAAGACAGTGAAAATTTTAAAGTAAAGAGGAGGGAATCCTAGTGAAAAATCTACGATACTTCTATGCACTAACAAATGCTTCTAACTGTAGGTTTAAGGCAAAATAAGCATCTAGTCTCTTTTTAAAGGACTCGACCGAATTAATTTGAGCTACGCTGGCTGATAATCCATTCCACAAATTAACTGTACGATTGAAGAAAAAATGTTTACCCACTAATTTGAGACCATTACCGGGAGTTCTATCCGCATTTCTGAAAGTGAAATATTTTTCGGTGTGAACATTCTCAAAACCGTTAATTATTTTAAACACCCTCATTAAATCGCATCGAATACACATTTTTATAAATAAATATAACGTTTCCAAACGGGCAGCGTATATTTCTAAGGCTTAGAATCATATTAGTATCCCGTCGCTGCACACACTCCAATTAGGGTGGCCCACTTTTCAATTTTTTTTTAAAAGTATAGGTTATCGTAGTTTTTCCCATTATTTGGCACTATACTAGCACATTGGTACCATTTTTACAAAAATTTATCAATATTTAGGGGTCTCGCATCGACCTTGAAATTACGAGTTTTTTTTTTTTAAATGCGTACTTTTTAACTTTTTACTGAATCAAGATAAATCATTAAGTAGGGATGTTTTCTGAATCCTCTTGATGAGAGAAGTCGTTTGGTGTGCCTTCCAATGTCATACAACTAACGGTTTAAAAGTTGTGCCTGAATACAGGTAATACCAATGTGCTAGTATAGTGCCAAATAATGGGAAAAACCACGATCACCTATACTTTTCAAAAAAATCAGCAAATAGCAGACAAATAAGGAAGAAAGAAACAATAACTTAAACAATCACTTTTGCATTGTATTGACCACTATCACACGTCACTGGCTGCAACGTTGTCCCTCTGTGCTATGTCATCGTGGCGAGTGATGACTTCTTGAAGTCGCCGAGCTCTTTCCGGTTCTTTTCCACCATTTGCAGAAGATCCTGCAGCTGTACCTCGTCCTTTGTGACTGTGTTCGCATAGTCTTGTATCAGTTGGACTCCTCTTTCAGCGACGTCATTGGTGACCTGGAGATTAGAGATCACATCCTTCAGACGACAAAAGTCCTCGTTCTCGTCCCACTTATCAGTTGGCAGGGTGAGCCACGAAGACCCATACATCTTCAGACCTGCAAATAAGAACCAGGAGGACTCGTCGATCAGGTCGGGGAGTAGCGTCATCTCGTCGACTGAGACGTTCTCGTATGTGAAGTCTTTGGGTACAGGGAGATGAGACAGCTTTTCTGCCATCTGTTGCTTCACAGTGCCATCCACCTAGTTGCTGCATAGAGCGAAGATGACGGTCTGAGGCTTCAGATACCAGAAGTGCCGCCTCATCACTGCCAGTGACGCTTCTGCCACCTCGCGGTCCACTGCCCTATACCTCAGAAAACGCTGGTATAGTACCAGGTCATTCAACGGCGCATCAGCTGCTACAGGGGCCGCCAACCAAGCTGGTACGTACAGAAGAGCGATGAACACTACGATCCTGTGCAGTTTGTCGACCAGCTCGGCGTCGAGCTCCAGCTGCCTACTGAACATCAGCAGTTTTGTGTAGTAGATGACCTGAAACAGAATAGGCACCATTGTAAGTAAGACAGGTTTATTGTTATCAATTACTTTGTTTGCGTTATAATGAAATGTTTATCTTTGAATAACATTTAAACTTATCTCTAGATTATTTTTGTTTGAAAATACTAACTTTAGCCATCCATCTTGCGTGGTGGTAGGCTCCTGGGCGCATGAGGTGAATGCCACGGCGTGGTTGTGTCCCGAGTACCAGGAGCGTGATCTCTGCCACTTCCCGGTAATCGTCTCTGACGAAACCAGAAGCTGTGCTCAGGAAGCTGACCGCCGCGTCCCGGAGTTCTATTAGCCACGTACTCTCCGCCAGATTCTCGACCTGCAGCTTGCAGTAGGTCGAGAGATCGAGCTCGTCCCATCTTCAAAAATAATAAACAAGAAAATTGTGTGAGAAAACTCTGAAGTTCCGGTTTGGCTTGCTGTTTTAGAAACTAGTGGAATATCATGTGTGTCCTAACTTTACCTTGCACAAAAAATGAACTAACCTTCTCTTCAACTGCTGAAACAAAGGATCAGTTGTTTTAATGCGGGCCATGTTCCAAAACTTTAAGACGTTGTTTACGGTTTCTTTGAATGCGTCTTTCCTGTTAGCAGTGTACTGGATAACACTGAAGAAGTATTGCAAAATCTGCCGTGTTGTTGGCAATTTGATACCACTGATGGAGGACGACGGTTGGCCAACTAAAAAAATTTCCGAGGCCGATCTTAGAGAAGGTAGCGATGTTATTTTCGCCTTTCCTTTTGATGACTCTCTATTTGTAGCTTCAAGAGTTCTTCCAGTTATGGTTGCCATCGATTTGTCCATGACAAAGGATGAGGAACTCAAGACAGAATTTCAAAATGTTATGATTTGCAAAAAAAGAAATAGGTTAGGTACCTGGCACAGGCATAGTGCATTTTCTAATTACCTATATACATTATACATTCCGCCCGTGTATGGTGACTCATTTTTTTGAAAAGTATAGGTGATCGTGGTTTTTCCCATTATTTGGCACTATACTAGCACATTGGTATTACCTGTATACAGGCACAACCTTTAAACCGTTAGTCGTATGACATTGGCAGGCACACCAAACGACTTCTCTCATTAAGAGGATTCAGAAAACATCCCTACTTAATGATTTATCTTGATTCAGTAAAAAGTTAAAAAGTACACATTTTAAAAAAAAACTAGTAATATTCAAGATCGATGCGAGACCCCTAAATATTGATCAATTTTTGTAAAAATGGTACCAATGTGCTAGTATAGTGCCAAATAATGGGAAAAACCACGATCACCTATACTTTTCAAAAAAAATTGAAAAGTGGGCCACCCTACAGTTTCCATTCTGTCTATGTCCTGTCGTAAATATCGGGACCAGAATTGAACTCGGTATTTGAGGCTGGACCGTACGAAGGAATTATATAATATTAGCATTGTTTTCTCAGACTTAAATTCAAATGATCTACCAATAAATCCTAAGATTCTATTTGCTTTTCTAACCGCTTCGATACATTGCTTACTCGGTTTAAGAGTATCGGCAACAATAATACCTAAATCTTTCTCTTCTACAACACACACTAGTGTCTTGTCGCGCGTAAAATATTTTTCTTTATCATTGTTTCTACCGATAATTAAAATTAAAAATTAAAAATTGGCTTAGTGAACGTAAACAAAGAGTGGTCATTAATTGCAAAGCGTCGAACTGGAAAAGTATATAACTAGCCTGGGTTCCTCAGGAATCAGTTCTGGGACCAGTACTTTTTATTCTTTTAATGACATCGACATAGGAATTAAGAGTATAATTTCAAAATTCGCGGATGATACCAAACTAGGGGGGAGGGACTACGAGCAAAATCAGTCGCAGAACGTTTGCGGTTTTAAGATATTAATAAATTAGTCGAGTGGGCAGAAATTTGGCAAATGAACTTTAATATAGATAAATGTTAAAACGTTGCATAATGCAACGTTTTACATTTATCTCTATTAAAGTTCACTAAGCCAATTTTTAATTCATTTGAGAACATTGCCATCAATCCCGTAAGATTGAAGTTCAGCTAATAATTTCTTATGTGGCACTTTATCAAAAAGTTTTACTCTCGTTTTATATACACTCGTATTTACAATGTCATTAAAGAAACCGAACAAATTAGTAAGACAAGAACGATTACGTCGAAAGCCGTTTTGAGAATCTTTGGTTAAATTATTCATTTCAAAATGATTAACTATTTTGCCCCTGAACGATTGTCTCCATAAGCTTGTCAAACTAATGGGACGATAATTTCCTGGAAGTGATTTCTCCCATTTTTTTTTAAATATTGGCGTAATGTTTGCAAGTTTCCAGTCGAACGGAACTTCTCCAGATTGTAATTTATTTTTATTATTATTATTATTATTATTATTATTATTATTATTATTATTATTATTATTATTATATTAATATGTAAGAGGAGAGAGACTTGCGCAAGTCCAGATAAGCTCTACCCTAGGATAGTTTATCTGGATCTGAAGTTTTATTAGGATTAATTTTACTTATGGCCGAGAGTACTTTACTTTCATTAATGGTAAAATCGTGAAGCTTTAAAATGATCATCACTGAGCATGATTATGGGAACTGGAATGTTGTTCATATTTTCGTTAGTAAAGACTGAAGAGAAGAATGTATTTAAAACTTCCGTCATTCGTAAACCATCGTAAGTTTGTTCGTTGTTTTTGCCTATGACGACCATTGGTCTGCTAAACTACTTTTTTTATTCCTAACATAATTATAAAATTCCTTCGGATTCGATTTAATTTGGTTCACTACATATAGTTCATAGTTGTGCACAGTTTTTCTAACAAGTTTTTTGCTTCGCCTTCTCAATAGATTGTAAGCATTTTCATCGGACAAATTATTGTTTCTTTAAATTTGAAATACGCGTTCCTTTTTAACGTTAAGCTACTTTTAATTTCAACATTCTACCACTCGGATTTAACAAATTTTGCCACTCTCTCTTTACGTAATGGGATATTACTTCATTTTATACGTTTAAAATAATTAAAAAAAGAAATCCATGCGCTATTAATATTTAATATCATCGCCCGATAGAGCCTCATCCCAATTACGGCTCGAAAGTTGCAGTTTCATGTGAAATTTAGCTCTTTTAGAATCCAAAACGTATTCCAGGCTCTCTCAATTATCAGGTCATCCCATAAGTAATGTCGTTTTTTAGATCGGAATTTGAAGGACCAAAAAAAACTCAACTGAAACTTTTTAATCTAGTATATATTTTCCATCGGAATCAATGACACTCTGCCGATGTCCTACAAGTTTTTCCCACCCAAGCTCCTCAATTTTTGCGGAAGTGATCCGAGCGGTATGAGGACGTGCGTTGTGGTGGTGGAACACGATTCCTTTCCGATTAACCAAAGAAGGTCTCTTCTTTTAGTGGTGTTCAATCGATCCAGTTGTTGACAGTAGACTTGAGCGGTGATTGTTTGGTTTGGTAAGGTTTCAAAGTGTATTACACCACCTTTATCCCACCAAACACTAAGCAACACCTTCCGAGGGTGAAGATTTGGTTTTGGCTGTGTTGTCGCTGGTTCTCCGGCACAAACCCACTGTCGACGGCGCTTAACATTCTGGTACAGTATCCACTTTTCATCACCAGTCACTAAACGTTGCAAAAATGGATCTTTGAGTTCACGGGAATGAAGAGCTGTGCTAATGTTTACCCGCACCCCTCAGATTGTCGACCGACAATTCATGTGGCACCCATTTTCCTAACTTAGGCACTTTCCCGAGTTGTTGCAAATGTCGATGGATAGTGGACGGGGATGAATTGAGTTTCTGGGCCAATTCTTCGACAGTTGTTGAACAGTCTTCTTCAAGTGCGGCTAACAGCAGGTCATCATCAAACTCAGCAGGGCGTCCAGAGCGTGCTGCATCTGTCAAACAGCAGTCACCATTCCTAAACTTTTGAAACCATCTTTGACATTTCCTCACATGCAGAATATCGTTGCCATAAACGTCCTGAATGTTTCGCGTTGCTTCCGTAGCACTATTCCCTTTTTTGAACTCGTAAAGTATTATATGCCTGATATGCTCTTCTGATACCGCAAAACACACGTCTTCACTGGTCAAGGTCTGTAAAGTATGTAGCGAAATACGATAGATCTCCTCTTAGATATAACCTTCGGAAAATTTATGCTTAAACCGAGTAGGACTAGTATAAACTTAATCTATCGTAAAAAACGACTTTACTTATGGGATGACCTGATATGTACATTAATTTTAATTTCGAATACTATTTGCCTATGATCACTGGTAGAGAAGTAGTCTCCTTCAGAGATATTATCAATTAAGTCTAGGCCTGTTCTTAAAACTAAATCTAGAATATTGCGTTTTCTTGTGGGGTTCCTTGACCATTTCAAAACGTGAAAGTTGAGGATTTATTTCATTGGTCTCTTGGAATGACGAACAAATGGTATGTAGTAACATCGCAGTATCAACATACTAGGAGTGATAGTAGTACGGGTTGTAAAAGTTTGACGGTAGTAATAGTATACTACTGGTAATATGAAAGAGTATTACTTACATCAATATTATTAGGAGTAATAGTTTACTATAGTATTCACTGTAGTAGTCCGTAGTACTGGTAGATAAACCCGTGGTAAAGTAAATAATTCTTTTTTCAGACGTGTCGAATGCTAGAGAAGATCGATTTGGAAGACTGTGTCCTCATAACGGATTCTACTCTCAATCACCTCGCTCAGGGATGTCCGCGATTAGAAAAACTGGTATAACTGCACTAAAATCTAAAGTTATTAAAGTTGCGCGAGGTACATCGTGCCATATCTTGACCCTTCACCGATGGAACTTGTTTTGTGGAGTTAAGTTAGGAATGCACGCATTTGAAACGTTACCAATTCGTCACTTTCGGTGGTAAAAGGTTACGTTCAACTTATGGAATGTACAGTAGTGAAGAGGTTCTCTTAGTCATATATTTTACTTTTGGAAATATACCTTGTTAAATGTACAGTTTCGGAAGAAAGTTTGCCTTGAAAGGAAATTTTTAAAATGCATAAAAATTACCAGTTTTTTTGCTTTTTTCCCATGAAAAAGAGAAAAAATACCTAAAGAAAATTAGAATTTAACAATTTTTAAATTTTTTTATTTCTAGATGAACTTTTCCAGAAACTGTACAGTAGTTTTGTAAGTATTTATTTAGTTTAAATTGGCAGCCAGACTTTTAACATTATTTGATCCGAGACTAGTAAAAGCTTCACTCACAATACGTTAACCATTGGATTGGATTTTCAATTGAGACTTTAAGTTCAAAAAGGATTAAGGATATCGAAGGTTGATGAAGAGTAATGATAACTATAAACTCAGTCCGTAGGTTAGGTAGACTTAGTTTATCAGTAATCTTAGATAACATTCGTCTGATACGCGCGCAGTCCATAATTTTTTTATGAAAAATATTGATGCGACTTCAAATTTGGGTAGTGGATGTTTTAAAAATATTGAAACTGAATGGGAAATTGCGAGTTAAGCTTGTTTTACCTTCATTTTAGTTTCTTACAGAATCCAACCATCCTCAACTCAAAGCGGCACCATTTTCCGTTAATTACGCATTATTGAAACTGTTAAACAGTACATCACTATGGCTGAACTATACAAATTGAACCGAGCCGAACTGTATTTAACATTTGCAATGTTTCTTCCATCGTGTATTCCATATTTGTTCAAATTAGGCGATTGTAAGAAGCGCAAAATTATTGGAAAATAAATATGATTCTGACCCAGAATAATCTTTTTTTTTTTTTGCAAGGAAGGGTCAAGAGCAATACCCGCAAAAGCGCCCCTTCCCCCATAAAAAGAAGAGGAGAGCCAAAAGCAAGGTCCAGGGTTTTGGAGATGCCTGCCTACACACACACTGCGTTTGAAAGATTGGAAGTCATAGACAGGGGGGGAAAGATGAATTGATTGAGGAAGATTGTTCCAGAGTTGACCTGTTAAGTAGATGAAAGATTGAAAATACCGATTAACCCTTGCGTTAGGGAGTTGGACAGAAAAGGAATGAGAAGTGTCGAAAGTCTGGTGCTGCGTGCTCTCCTTGAAGGAGGAGGCATGCAGTTAGAGAGGTCAGAAGAGCAGTGTCCGTTATAATAGCGATAGTAAAGAGAGAGTGAGGCAACATTGGGGCGAAGAGAGAGAGAGGGATTGAAGACGGTCAGTAAGAGGCGAGGAATTGATGAAACGAAAAGCCTTTGATTCCACCCGATTAAGTATGGCTGTGTGGGTTGAGCCATCTGATACACGAGAAGCATACTCCGTGCAGGGTCGAATAAGACCTCTATACGGAGAGAGCAACTGAGCGGGGATGAATAAACTGCGGAAATTAAAGAAACCTAAGGAGGGAAATCTGGAAATTAAAGTTTTGTGCCAGTCTCATAAGCTTTTGATATGTCTGGCGCGATAGTAAAGGTTTCACCGAATCTCGAAAGGAGAATGACTGAGAGTCAGAGAGAGATGCGAGAAGATCGCCAGTGGAGCGTCCCTTGCAGAACCCATATTGACGCTCTGAAAGAAGAGGTGTTTAAGAATCTTCCTATTAAGGACAAATTCAAAAACTTTAGAAAGGCAAGAAGTCAAAGTAATTGGACGATAGTTGGAGGGTTGAGAGCAGTCACCCCTTTTCGGGACAAGCTGAATGAAAGCGAACTTCCAGCAGGAAGGAAGGAAAAGTACCAGATGAAAGACGGACGAAAGAGTTTTCCTCGGCATGGTCCGTTTTCTCATTGTATCAGTTGCTCGGAGACACTAGCACTGAAGCATAGTTCCGAAGAGCAACAGGAGGAACACCATCAGGACCATACGCCTTTCTTGAGTTGAGCGCAGATAGGGCAGAAAGAACATCTTTCGAAGGGATTCTAATTTCTGACATAATGAAGTCAGAGGGAGGAGAAGATGGAGGAACAGCACCAGAATCGTCCAGGGTTGAGTTGGAGGCGAAAGTTTGGGCGAAGAGTTCAGCTTTGGCAACTAAGCCGTTGTAATGGAAAAGAGGAGGGAAAGAAGAGGAAGTAAAGTTGTTGGAGAGGTTCTTAGGTAGATGCCAGAAAGAGCGAGGAGAATTAAAATTGGTTAGGTTTCTCATTTTGTCGGATGAAGGAAATTTTTGGGAGTCGAAGAACAAATTTTGCGCGATTCCGGCCAGAAATATAAACCTAGTGAGAGTCAGAAGTTGGATGACGACTGTACCTTCTGAAAGATTTCTTTCTGTTGCGGATAGCATTAGAACAAGTAAAGTTAAACCAAGGTTATTTTGCATTAGTAGTAAGAATAGAATATGGGATGTACGCCTCCATGCATTATACTACTGTAGTGCTAGTTATAACCACACTAGTGTACAAAAGGACTCGCTAATGTGTGAGGGGGTCGGGTGGTGGGTGGGAGTAAAATTCACCGAAATCTTTGTTTCAACTGTTTGAGCAAGATTTTTTTTTTTTTTTTTTCATTTATCAGTCATTATCCCACTGCGAACTCATCACCGACGAAGGAATCAGACATTTAGGAGTGTCCGCGTGCTCTACGGAACATTTGGCTGTCCTCGAACTGGACAATTGTCCTCTGATCTCAGATGCTTCCCTCGACCATCTTTTGTCTTGCCACAACCTGCAGAGAATCGAATTATACGACTGTCAGCTTATAACCAGAGGAGGAATTAAGAGACTGAAAGTAAGTGGGAACAAGTTTTTCTCGCGGTAAGGTAGTCAAGGACTAAGGGTTAAATGTTCTATATGTAAACAATGTCTCGAAGACGGATTATTAGCTTTTCATGTTTTTATCATGGATTACCGACTTGAGGAACGCTGGCATTCTTGGTCACAGCCTAAAGAGTCGGCGTGTGTTGATAAATAACTTCTAAACTGTACAATTTAAACCCCTCTGCTCGGCATAGGTATCCTGCGGTATCCCTTCAGTATCCAGCTTCTTCTTCTTCTTATTATTTTTTCCATTCATTCGTATGTTGTGTACGTGTTATATTCGTAAAATTTCTTTCATTTCTATTTTTTCATTTAAATGTTATGCCGCATATATTAAAAAACCTTTTCCGATATTTGTCCTCGATTTTAAGTTTTTTCTTTAGTGTAGGATATTTTTGTCCTCTTTCCTAATAACCGGTTTTCTTCTACTCAGAGTCATTTGCCCAACATAAAAGTCCACGCCTATTTCGCGCCTCAAACACCCCCTCCTACGGAAGGCCGATCCAGGCAAAGGTATTGCCGATGTTGCGTTATTCTATGAGAAGCGTAAGCTATTGACGTCACGTCTTAGTTTATTGCGTCATCACTGCGTCATACTGTTCAAGAGTTAATTTTTTTCATTGAGGTGAATAAATGCTACCGTACGGAGTTGAGTGAGATTTTTTAAAGGTTACGTGATTCACGTCATTATATATATATATATATATATAATGCAAAAATAATCTTCACATTCACACATACTATATGTTATATAGAGATGCAAATGTGAAATATAATATATATATATATATATATATATATATATATATATATATATATATATATATATATATATAATATATATATATATATATATATATTATATATATATGAAACTTATTTTTATACTAGTGTTTAAATAGTACGGTAAGTGTTTTAAATGTTGAAAAAAGGTTTGATTATTATTATAATTATCGCATTCAACATTTTTTCACGTGAAACAGTTGTTATATAACTGAAATAGTAAAATGTATGGGGCCTACTTAAATTGTTGATAGTTTTCGTAACCAAATGACATAGCTACCACAATTTGCCGCAAGGGAAAAAAAAGTGTTGAAAAAATTCAAAGCCTACCATTTATCGTTGTTAGAGTAATTTGGGAATAGTATCATTCTGGAGTGTTTCTAGAAATAAAAGTCCAAATCTCTCTCTCTCTCTCCCCCCTCCACAAAAGGTGTATGAAATAGGCTATGTCACTTAAAGTACCATACCGAACAGTGTATGTAGGCCTTATGTTAATCACTCTTAGATCCAGTAACTATTAATAAATGCAGCATTTTTAAACCAACTTAGTAGCATTAGGATCCTTTTTTTATATAGATTTCTAGGGCCGCTTTTGTATTTATTTTTGCTAAATATGATTGTAACCTATCTGTAAAATTTAAGGTTTTTATATATTGCAAACGAACCATACTACTCGTACTGATAAAATGCAATAGAATTTGTTTTATATATATATATATATATATACATGACGGAGGGGACCTACAGCTTTACGTGGGATCCGAACCACGGGTCGCTATATAATCTGGGCGCAGAGAACGGTCTCCCATCCAACTACTACCCAAACCCAATGTCGCTTAACTTATATATATATAAAATGTGCTGCAAACGCACAAGGGTTTGCAGCATTCATTCATTTCACGTGTTTAATTGTGAAATTCATCCCATATATATAATGTGTGTTTGGAGTTCCCATTTACACACACACACACACACACACACACACACACACACACACACACACGATTTGCTACCATACCCCAATTTCCTTTACCGTTTCAAGTCGTTCATACCCACTGAACGCTTTCAGTCGGTCTCTGTTCCACCCTGTTTTCGTTTGTCATCGAGTATTTATTTTTTTTTAAATGGGGACTCCAACTTGGTGGGGGGGGGGGGGGTAGATAGTATTCATTTAGTCCTTGGGATTACCATTAAAGCTTTTTTCTAATCATCTCATTTCATATAAGTCTGTGATAACATTTTTTAAAAATAAAATTTATCATTGTAGGGCATTTTTTTTTTTTTTTTTTTTTTTGTATCACGTTAGAAGGAAGTGTCGGTTACGTTTATTTGACTTTTAGTTATTTAATAAATAATGTAGTAATTATTAAATTGGACAATAATGTAATTTTTAATGATTTCATATTATTGTACGCTAAGGTGTTACGGATAAAATTTTGATTTAAGAAATCTTTACGTACGGCTGCGCGCGCGCTTGTCGGATACACCATATTTATACTTTTAGTATTGCTTCCGTTTGCTAAATGTAATTATATTTTATTCTATGTATTTTTATATATTTATAATAATTTCACATACTGGTCCAGTCCAGTGGTCCTCTTAAAACGCGATACTAGGGACAAAAAATTTGGTGTTTGATACGTGTAATTGGTTCTAGTTGATTTGTGACAGTTGCGCGCGCGCGCGTGGCCTTTGATCTATAATATTTTAATATGTACTTAAATTTCTTTTGTATAACTTACTATAATCGTTTAAGTTGATATAGTTGTTGTTGTTGTTGTGCAATAATCGCTATAATTAAAGATTAACGAATGTTGTAGCTGTAAAAATTATGTGCAAAATTTTACACAGCTCAGTTATTGAATTGTAGGTGTAGAACATATTATACAAACTCTCAGCGAGTAAATTGGTTAATAATTGTATACTTTGAAGAAACGGTTTTTAAATTCTTCATTATATATATATTACTATTGTAAATCATCATTAAAGTAAATAAACCCATTATTGAACCAGTTTCATCCATTGAAGTTTTAGTAAAAGTTTTTAATACTTTATTAGCAGTGAAAATTAACAAAAAAAAAAAAAAAAGTCACAAAATTTGAAGGTATTTTATGTTTACTATTACTTTCATAATTAACTTGCCCAGTAAGTGTGTTTAGTACGAGAATTCCTTTTAAAAAGAAATATTTGTGCCTTTTGTCTAACGTTATAACAAAAAAAAAAAAAAAAAAAAAAAAATCTTTAGAAAAAAAGGATTTTATTTACGAAGTTGTCCAATAGCGTGCAAAAACAGTAAAGAAAAAAGTACTTGGCAACTCGTGCTTTTGTGATGTCATGATTTCTGACGTCAAAGGTGACGTTTATGCAAGAGTTACAATATCGATGATGTAAATAGAGTATACTATTATTATTATTATTATTATTATTATGGTGATTATTATTGTATATTGATGCTTTTTCAGATAATTTTAATTTCACAAATGTTTTTATATTACAATATAATTGAGTTAATTCATTCTAGGCATTGTTAAACATTAAATGTTATTAAATAATAATAATAAGTAATTAATTTTGAAGATGTCGTAACAATTTTTGTTGCCAAATTTATATACAAAACGGGCCATCTTTTATACTGGTTTCCAGTTGTATGTAATGTGATTAATTTTGTTGTTATTTAGACACGTAATTAATTTTTTACGAATGTTTATTAAAAGAATCCAGATTGTATTGTAGACATAAAAATATTTTGAAAGATTTCAAGAAATTCAAGGCGCTCATTATTATAAAGTTTATTTTGAGATTAGGAGCATTGATCTAAGATCTCATTTTATATATATATATATATATGAAAATTATTTCACGAAAGTGACACGTGAAAAATATTTATGATGAATAAAACCACGAAGGGAAAAGAAACACAGACTGGTCCTCAAGTGTTCCTGAGGAGGTCATTAGACGAAAGCGCTTGAGCACCAGTCTGTGTTTCTTTTCCCTTCGTGGTTTTATTCATCATATATATATATATAAAAAGTAGGTAATATAATATTTTACTTTGTCTATAGGCATTGTGTACCTTGTGAGAAGTATGTATATTCATTATGACGAGCTTTTCACCTATACCACTTCAAGATTTAAAAAAAACTGCCTAAAAAAAAATAGAAAATGAACTATGAACTATTAAAACTCCTTTCATAACAATGAATTTTGTTTGATAATTTGGGCATGGCATTGGTACCCATCTTGTTAATAAAAAAAATAAAAAATAAAAATTCGAAGGCGACAAAATAGTTTAAAAGAAAAACTGTATAGTTTAATTTTTTAAAAAAGTGTTTTGGGTAAGCATTTTCTCGTAGTTGTAGACATTATCACTGGCTTCAGTTTGAAATTTTAGTTAAAAAGACATACCTAATAGATCTCTCATATTAACAGGGTGCCCACAAATTTCGGGTACACTACTTATGAAATGTAACCGTGATTTGTGGTGGGTACACTATATATATATATAATAATAATAATATGTGATATAAAAGATAGTACTTATAAAAACAACTTCATAGAAAAAGGCGTCAATATAATTAAATTATATTATTATTGCTATTATTTATTATTTAATGTTTTCAAAAGCCAAACTGAAGGCAAGAGAGAAACTCAAAAGTATGATAATGTTGAGAAAAGTCACTTTAAAATGGTCTTCACATATTACGTTTAATTACTATATAATTATATATATATATAATATATATATATATATTATATATAATAAATTTTTATTTGTAGGCTTTCTTGTGTAATATTTAATTTTAATAATTTTAGTCTTTTTTTATATTTTATATTGCTTTCCAATATATATATATATATATATATATATATATATATATATATATATATATATAATATATATATATATATATATATATATAATACTTGGCTATAGAAGGTGCTAAGGGATTTATTATAATTTATCATTCATTATTCAATAACTTCTCTTTTGTAGTTTGTTCGTTTCATTTTCCTTTTCATTTTTCCTTTTCATTCGATGTTTGTCAATTATTAATAATTATTTTAAAGTAATTGCTAATTATTATTATTTAAATATTAATTTATTTGTTTTTATTGAGCGAACGAGGGAGAAGGTCGATGCTCGTATATCAAATTAGGTTCGACTGCGCTGGAATGATTGTTGAATATTAATTAAGTTATTTTTGTGTGAATTCCTTTGGAGCAATGCCGTTTTACGCCGCTTACTCGCGCCCCGTTTAAAACCGATTGTGGACGTTTACATACTGGCAGCAATCGGGGTTTGAAAAAGTTTGTCGTGTCGCTGAATACCAGTTACTACGTTCGATACATTTTCAAACCCCGATCGTTGCCGATTAATGTAACCGTTTCTAATCGGTTTTAACCGGAGCACGATTCGGCGGTAAAAAATGGCAACAAATGGCCGTGTTAGAAACCTTGCAATGTCACATTTTTTTTTTCTTAGTTGTGAAAAAAAATTATAGGTGAAGTCGAGAGATTGAAGTAAATTTATATATAAAAATGCTTGGAAGTTAAAATTTGTTCCCCACATATATAGTATATATATATATTTTTTAATCCAAAACTGCTTTCGGAATCGTAGCTTAGGTTAACTACAGAAAGCTTTTGGCAGCCGTAATCGTAGTCAGTTACTGAAGTGGAAATTCAAGGAATCCTGACTTTGGTGTGGGTTCCCTCGTAATTTCGATATTAACTATATACCAGATTTCTTCCTGAACTGTATAATTCGTAGCTCATTACTGATACTACTAAATGGCATAAAATTCTTCGTTGTTGTACGGGACGTGGTAAATTTTATATTTTCGAAGCTACGAGGAGATTGCCTATAGTAGTGGTTCACAACAACAACAACAACAACAATAATAATAATAATAATTCGCTCAAAGGACTCTGATGTCATTTCTTCTGTCGCGGCGCCTTTGAGGATTTCGTTTCCCTACACGGTTCAATATCCAGTTTCCCCTTATGCCAAACACAACGTAACTTTAAACTGAGGATAAATCACGAATTTTTTTTTAATTTTCCATATTTTCAGTAACCTGAATTTTCAATTACTTTTTGGTATTTTCATGAATTTTCGCAATAGCCCGGTTCGGTAACCTTGGCCTGTCGGTTAAATGACTAGAGAGTTAATGTAGTGAATGCAGGTTTGAGGCTCGTAAGGAAGTACAGTATAGTGAGTGGTCACTGCTGGTAATTTCTGGTCAGGTTATTTCTTGAAGAAAAAGCGGGTTTATAGTAATTATTTTGTATAGCTATTGTTTCATTCTGTAGAGCTCGCTGGTTAATGCCACATGTACGATTTTTATTACTGTAGAGAAAAATGCAGTGAAAGATTGATCGTTTGCATTTATATATCAATTTGCACAATAAATAAGAGTAAGTTTTGAACTTGTTCAGTTAGTGCTGCGGGCAAATGTAAATGGAAAAATAGATGCGTAAATATAGTAGCGAAGTATATATTGGAGAAAATAAAGAGTGTGTAATTAATAAATGCATGCAAATAAAAAAAATATGTTTACATCAGGCCTAATATTAGGCCCGTTGCCATGACAATTCTCGGAAATGTTACAAAAAATGACCACAATAAATTCCACAATGCACTAAGGTTTTTATAGTTCTACCCTGCCATAAAGTAGCTGTGATAAATGCCGAGGTTGGTGGTAACTACCATTAACACCCAACAGATATAAAGTGTTAGATAAACATGATAGTTAAGTTGCCATTTAAGTGTTTTAAGGTTGTGGCCTGAAAAATTGACACTTAATTTTCTTGGTAAGTAACGATATATTTTATTATTATTAATAATAATAATATGTGCTATGATTAACTCTAGACTCTTCAGCAGTTGGTAAGAAAGAATGGTATGTGCATCAAGCAGATTAGCTAGATATGCATTTACGACTTTTTTACCTATAAGGCTTGTGGGTGGGAAGGAATCTTTCCCCCAAACTCAGATCTTTCCTCCCTAACAAAGTTATCGATACCTGCCAGCAACTATATAAACTGTCATGCGTTTTTATTTTTGTACAGTTTTTATGTAATTTTTTTTTTTCCAAGGTTATATATATATTGAGGTTTCCTTCATATAAAAATCTCTTAAATATTTTGTTTAATTAAATTAAGTTAAATAATTATTTTAATAGTTTAATTAGTTTTTATATAAATTTAATATTAATATAATAATAATTTATATTATTTTAATATACAGTGTGTGTATAATTTAGGGTGACAATAAAAATCGAAAGTTGGAGTTTTTTATTGGCCATTTGTTCAATGCTGCTACTACATGAGAAAACAATGTACTGTAAATATTAGGTCATTCAGATAATATTTAAGAGTGTCTCAAGTGAGGTAAATAATTCTCCTTATTCATTAATATTTTTTTTAATTACTTATTACGATTGGAGTACGCCTGCACTTAAACTTTATGAACTAAAACTAACGTTTATTTACATTAATTAAAAAAAATATTAATTTATTTTTACTAGGTAATGAACAATTAATTTGTGTTATAAGGAGAATTATTTACCTCACTTGAGACACCCTTAAATATTATCTGAATGACCTAATATTTACAGTACATTATTTTCTCATGTAGTAGCAGCATTGAACAAATGGCCAATAAAAAACTCCAACTTTCGATTTTTATTGTCACCCTAGACTGTATATACCGTTATCAGCAGACCCCCCCCCCCCCCCCCCCCCCAATGCAACTGCTGAAAAAAAAGCCCTGATTAATGATATAAGGTAGTTTTTCCCAAACTATCGGTAAATTACCTCATTGGATTGGGGTAATTTGGTACTCTGCGAGTACCTCTAAAGTACAGAAAGTGCATAAATAAACATGGTAACAATGGGACTGGCTTTATATCGGGTACAGGTAGGATGGGGGTCATTATGAAGATATCCATGTAAAGATGGGGTAATGACAAAACGTTTGGGAACCACTGATGTAAGGTGTTCGGGTGATTTTTTTTTTTCTAAAGTTTAAATCCAATTGGGAAATTAAACATTTAAAAGTGTGAAAACTTTCATACGGATAAATCCAATTTTAATTGTTGAACTTATTGAACTAATTCGTTATTTTTAATATTTTATATTTTATTTTGATAGTGTACCATTTACCCAATTATCTGTTCTTCAGATAACCCATAATAATTCAACCATGCATGCGTGGACTGCCTCGAAGCCTATCTGAGAAACGTGGAGGGGCCAGTGGTGAACGCAGTGACAAACCCACGTTTTTAACGTACTACGTGTGACATGTCCTCATCTTATGGAATCTTAATTTTCCCATCTTGATAGCTTTAGCACCCATCTCAATGATCCCTCGTGGTTGAAGGACGTAAAATGGAACACAACCAACCAACCAAAGCCCAGACAGCAGTATGTTTCATTTCTGGCCAAGTCTTTTATCTGTGAAGTTTATCATTTTTAGTGATACTGGTTCTAGTGTTTCACCAAAATTTTGCTTGTTGGTTTTATTAAAATATAAGTGTTCTGCAATGCATTTCACACGTAAGTGCAGAAAAGTTTAAAGAACTAGATCTATATGTACAGTATATACGGTACATTAAACTAAATACGAACTTGAACTGGACATATATTTTTATATAACTTAAAGTACCCAGTACCTCTTAATTAAGCATAACTTTTATACATACCGATAGATGATACAACTCGTCAATAACGCGTAAGAGGTTTATATTCCAACAGAATAGAATAAAACTGTTAAGGTTATTGGTAGTGTAGTCTGTGACTATATTACTACTAATGGAATATTGAACCATTAATTAGAGTGATCACTGATCACCCGTCCAGAAATGATTTAAAAAAAAAAAAAAAAAAAAAATTGTCAGATAACCGCCGTAGTCCCCGGTGGCTTCATGTTTTCCAAATGTAATGTAAAATTTCAGAACCTAGACACAGTTCAGAGAGTAGTTCATAATCACTAATACGTCAAGTTAGGTTTGGTAAGATTAGGCTTTTAAAGATTGGTTAGACTAGATTAACTATTATAGACATCTCCGAACTGCGTCTGGATTCTGGAGTTTTACCGAATTGTCAAATATCGCGCATTCCAAGTTAACCAATTTTTTTTTAGAAAAATTTAGGGTACTTTCTTGTTATCCCGGACCCCCAGACTTTTTTTAACATTTGTCATATTCACAGTTGGTTAGGTTTATTCGTGATATTTTTGTTAAAACTAACAAAAATATTACAACTTAACCTAACCAATCATCAATATATACTGTATATATAAAATTTGGTTCTACATAATTTAGGACCGTAAAAGCGAGGATATCCTGGGGTCCGGGATAACACGAAAGTACCAAATTTAGTTTTCTAAAGAAATAATGAACATTAAATTTTAAATGTTAATTGTGCAAGTTATGAAATGAACAAGAGACGTGTATGCTCTTATAACAGAGTGGAAAAATAAAAAAGTGGATTAAAGCTGTGCCCAATCACGACTAAAAGAAAAAGCTCTGATCAGTAAAAAAAATTTCAGTTAGAGCATTTCAATTTGGGTCGCTGTGAAAAAAAATCGCCTCCCCCTCGCAAACGAGGTGTCCTTCATTATGATTAAAGTCTATCTGTATCCGTTCGGATCACACTTGTACAAAATTTCAAACCCCTTTTTTGTGAAATAAAGAAAAAGCAAGTGAGACCATAAATTTACAAAAATATCACAACTATAAAAATTATGTGCTGCATATCCAAAGCCAGCGAGTTCAAATTTGTGAAACCACTCAAAATGTAAGTGGTTCTTCAGCTTGTTAGTTATTTTGGGATGTGACGAAGGGGACCTACAACTTTGTGGGCTTCGAGCCACGGATCGCTACATCATCAGACACGGAGGACGGTCACCCATCCAACTACAATCCAGACCCAATGTCGCTTAACTTCGCTGATCTACGAGAACTGGTGTTGCGACATGGTCACGAATTAGGTGCTCCTGAGCTTAAAATAAATGCTAAGGTCTTACTAGTTTAAAAAATTTCTCTTCAAAATAGTTTGTGAAATTATTTTCACGTTATAATGGGAGTGTGGGCGGACTAGATATATGTAGGCTTTGTTACGATGTTGGCAAAGTTGTCGCTTTAAGTGTTATCTAAAATATAAACCTTTTGCATAATGAACAATAAAATTCCAGATGCCAGACGCAGTTCAGAGACAGATCCCATAGGCCCAAGTACTAACCTAACCAACTTAATCAACCCTAACCAGCCGTAGTCTAACTTAACCTAACCCAATACCAAGCTGTTTTGGGCTCTGGCTCTGAACTGCGTTCTGGCATCTGAAATTTTACCTGACCATCATCAGCAATTATCTATTTATCAGAAGTGAGCCAACCTTTTGAAGTAGCCTAATGGATGAATCAAGTGTTGAACATTTACGAGCCTTTGTTATACAAGAAGCTGTTCTTTGTAACTTCGAAGACTGACTTTCACATTCGACAATCAAACTGATGGTGACATCGTTGTTTTAAGTTCTCTGGATTAAGTTAAGGCAAGTTCTATAACGTTTCATAGGTCTAAATTAGTGCACATAGTAGTATAAAAAAATTCACTAAATACGTACAAGAGAATCTTGTGTATACAATTAATTGCGTTTCCATAAAGCGTGTCTAAAACAGGGCTTCCCAACCTTTATCATGTGCAACCCTGAAAATCATGTACACGCAATTTAGGACCCCAAACACTGGTAGAAGTTCGACAAACTTCCCAGAAGTTATATATATATATATATATATATATATATATATATATATATATATGGACTAATCACAGAATAACACGTGATCTTATTAATACAACAACCACAGAGAAAAGGAAAAAAAACACGAAGTCCGAGCGCTTTCGTGATATATTCACCTATTTCTTGTTTTTCCCTGAGGATGTGAATATATCACGAAAGCGCTCGGACTTCGTGTTTCTTTTTCCTTTTCCCTGTGGTTGTTTGCTTTTATATACATATATATATATATATATATATATATATACAAACTCAGAATGGTCCCCTGAGAAACTTATATGTTAAACACAGACCGTGCATGGAACAAGGAACTCTTCTGGGAAATTACATCTACTATAGCTCGAATAAGTAATGATAAATGACAAATACTATGGTTTTTTCTTTTTCATGATGTTAGCCCGATGTGGGCAACGGGTCACTCGCAAAGAGGTCCGAAAAATATAGCTTCCCTCACCAGCTATCTGCAAAGCAGATAGGATCCAGCTTTGGGACAGGATCTAGGGTTTACAGCTTACACCTAGCCTACTACATTCAGAACCTCAATATAAGAAAAAGACTTGTTGCATTCATGTCGGATTGAATACATCAAAGAAAAAGGGGTAACTATTGTATTTTTAGCCAAAAAACAAAACTTAAACCTCAACCGGGACATTGAGCGTCCACTTTTCAAGGCACATAACACGTCCGTTCAATATACAGAAACTCAGAATGGTCCCCTGAGAAACTTGTATGTTAAACACAGACCGTGCATGGAACAAGGAACTCTTCTGGGAAATTACATCTACTATAGCTCGAATAAGTAATGATAAATGACAAATACTATGTTTTTTTCTTTTTCGTGATGTTAGCCCGACGTGGGCAACGGGTCACTCGCAAAGAGGTCCGAAAAATATAGCTTCCCTCACCAGCTATCTGCAAAGCAGATAGGGTCCAGCTTTGGGACAGGATGTAGGGTTTAAAGCAGCCTAGCCCCGCTACATTTAGAACCTTAATATAAGCAAAAGACTCGCTGCCTTCACGTCAGATTGAATACATCAAAGAAAAAGGGGTAACTATTATATTTTTAGCCAAAAACCAAAACTTAAACCTCAACTGGCAGAATTGAGCCAGGCTGTCTTTTTTTGTAAAGCAATTGTTTATGGGTTCAATTTCAAAACTTCAATCCCCTCCTGTTGACGACTCTGGCCCGCCCATGGATTTGGATAAGACTTCTACTCTGGTCGTTCAGCGGCCTCTGCCTCCGCTGGATTGACCTTAAAGCCGTATGGCCCCCTCTCGTCCTCTGCGGCGTCTGGCTCTTGTGGCCGGACTAGTGGTGGCCGTAGGGCGGGGTCTTCGCGGCCCTCGTTCTCTCGACCACTCTCGGTTACCGTTACACATGGACCTGTCCCTGCTGTCAATTTCTGTCCGGTGGACAGGTTCCTTGTTCTCCGCCCTTCCGCTGGCTCCCTTCCGGGCAACTCGGAACGGGTGTTTCAGCGTCTTAAGACGATGGGGGTTCCCTGTCGTTATGATATCCGCCCTCTGAAGGATGGGTCTCTTCTTTTGAAGTCCCGTTCTTCGGGGGTGACTGAGTCCCTTCTACAGTTGCAGGATGTTTTGGGTTGCAGAGTTTCTGTGACTCCCCATCCGCAATTGAATAGCTGTGAGGGCACCATTTTCGCTTCCCGTCTGTTGTCAATCCCGGTTGGCGAGTTGCAGGAGGATCTTGCACCCCAGGGGGTAACGAAGGTCTTCCGCTTTTCGTCGCGCCGGGATGGTGCTCTTACCCCGTCCGCTCGTCTGCTCCTGACCTTTGACTCCCTTGTGCCTCCGGCCCAGGTGTTCTGGGGCGTGGGTGATCGCCGATCGTGTGAGTTTTCGGTGCGACCGTATGTGCTTGACCCGGTTCGCTGCTTTGGCTGCAACCGGTTCGGCCATGTTAGCTCTGCGTGCCGCCGTGAGGGTAAGCTATGTGTCCGCTGCCGTGGGCCTGCGCACCCTACCCCGTGCACGAAGCCCCCGCGGTGCTCGAACTGCTCGGGGGCCCACCCTTCCTCCTCGGGACTGCCCCGTTTTCAAGTTTGAATTCGAGGTGCGGTCCTTAAGGACTACCGAATTCCTTAGTGCGCGGGAGGCGCGCGATAGGGTCCGTGACCGGGAGCCGCGGCTGGGGTTGTCCTATGCTGCGGCTCTTGGCCTTGGCGGGTCCTCGGGCCCCTCCCGTGCTACCCCGGCGCCTACCAAAGTGGTGCCCCCCCTGGAAGTTCGGGGGGTTGATGGTCCCCCTGGCGCCGCGGGACCTTCTTGTCCCTCTGCCTCACTTAAAGACATCCCATCTGATTCCCTGCCTACAAGCGCCCCTTCTCCCTCTCCGGCCTTGGGGTCTGGATCTTTGCCTACTCGTCTCTCGGGTGGGGAAGGTGCTGCCCCGAAGGGGAGGAGGAAGCGTCGCCGTGGTCGGAGTCGGAGTCCTCCAGACCCGATCATGACCGCTGCTCGCCCTGCTTCCCCTTCCTCACCGGAAGCGAAGCGGCGCGCCGCTCCTGGTCCGCTCGGGACTCCCCCTCCTATACGGAGGGCTGGTGAGGTGTCGCCTCTCGGTGCCCCGACTAGTGTCCGGGTGTCGGTGAGGTACACCGCCCCATGACACCCTCGATTACTGACTCGGTTCGTATGGTGGACCCGGTCGAGAGGAGCCTGGCCCTTCTTCATGGAGTCTCTCTCCCTTCGGCTCCTGCTGAGAGTGGTCGGGTCTCTCTCCTGGATCTACCTCTCCCACCTGTGGTGGACCTTTCCTCCCCTCCCGTCAGCACTTGTCTGGTGTGACGAGCCCTAACATCTGGTTCTCCCCGGCCCCCCTCTGGTGGGGAGTCGGGGGTTTCGGCTGGGCCCGTCTCGTCGTCTCTCCCCCCTCAGGGGAGCCCCCCTCTGAACTCCCTGTTCCACTTTCTACCTCGTTCTACTACGGTGAAGCAGCTGCGGGGTCGGTGGCCCCTACCCCCCCGTTCGGGGTGAGTCGGGGAAGCCGATTCCGTCCCTGGTTACGGACCGTTGAGTTTGCTGCTCAGCTTGGTCCGTGGCTATTTCTCTGCTTCTCTGCTTTATAATGCCACTTCCCCTTACAGTTCCATTTTGCATTGGAACTGTAGGGGGCTTTTAGCTAACTGGGAGAACCTTGCCTCCCTGCTGGAGAGCGAGCGGCCTTCCTGTGTTTGTCTCCAGGAGACTATCCTGGCTGCGCGGGGCTCCCTCGTCTCTCTGGCTATGTTGGTTTCCCTTGCACCCCGGATGAGCGCACACGCCGGCGGGGTGCGGCGATTTATGTACATCATTCATTACCCTCGCGAGGTGTGCCTCTTCGTACTTCCTTGCAGGCTGTGGCTGTGCGGCTCTTTTTAGATCGCCAGTACACTGCCTGCTCGATTTATATTCCTCCTCATGACCCTCCTTCTCGCGACGCGGTTCGCGAGTTGGTGTTGCAACTGCCTCGACCGTTTCTCCTCCTCGGGGACTTTAACAGTCGCGACCCGGCTTGGGGAGATGTCCGGTCGACTAATGTTGCTGGTATGTTGCTCTCCTTAATGGAGGAACTTTCCTTCGCGTGCCTCAATTCCGGCGAACCTACCTACTTCCACGAACCCACGGGTTCATCTACCTGTATTGATCTCTCCTTGGTGTCCCTCGATGCCTTACTCGATTTTTCGTGGAAGGTGTTGGGGGACTCTTATGGCAGTGATCATTACCCAGTCTGTCTTGAGCCGGTCGGACCGCAGCCGGGCGTCTCGTCTCGACCGAGGTGGTGCCTTGCGCGGGCTGACTGGCCATCTTTCAGAGCTCGTTCCGTCATTGTCCGTTCGGTATTGAGCTTTGGCTCTGTGGATGAGAGCTTGGAGTTCTTCGAGCGGGTGGTGATGGCGTCGCGGAGGACTGTATTCCTCGATCTTCCGGTAACCCGCGGACGCGTAGCGTCCCGTGGTGGACTCCAGCATGTCACCAGGCGGTGTGCGAGAGGAAGAGGGCAACGCGCCGCTTCCACCGCACCCGGCGCGCGGACCACTTGATTGAGATGCGGCGGGCGAAGGCTTTCGCCCGCCGGACTCTCAAGTTGGCCCGTCGGGCCTCTTGGCGTGCTTTTGTGTCCGGCATTTCCTCATCTACCCCTTCTGCTGCTGTGTGGCGGAAGGTACGTAGTATCGAGGGGAAGCCGGTCCCTGCTAGTCGCCCTGTCCTTCGGGACGGGGACGGCTTCCTTTCGGATCCTGCTGCTGTGGCCGATCGGCTGGCCGGTGCTTTTGCTGCGGTTTCCCGTTCGCCTTCAGCTGCGGATCGTCCTTTATCGGAGGTCACGTTCCCGCCCCTGGGAACGAGCCCTATAACCGTCTCTTTACGATGCGGGAACTTCGGGCTGCCTTGGCAACCCGTCGTTCTTCCGCCCCTGGCCCTGATGACATTCCGTATGACTTTATTTGGAATCTGCACCCGATGGCCCACTTCTTGCTGGATCTTTTCAACCGGGTGTGGGTTGAGGGGTCGTTCCCTTCCCGTTGGAGGGAGGCGATTGTGGTCCCGATACCTAAGCCGGGGAAGGATCCGGCGGAGGTGGCGGGCTATCGGCCTATTGCCTTGACGAGCTGCTTATGCAAGCTCCTTGAAAAGATGGTGGCCGTCCGACTTTCCTTTACACTGGAGTCGCTTGGGTTATACCCCCCGACCCAGTATGGCTTTCGTCGATTTCGGGGTACTCTGGACCCCCTTCTCCTCCTTGGCCATGATGTACGGGAGGCATTTTCCCGCCGGAATCTTGTTCTGGCCGTCTTTTTCGACGTCCAAAAGGCCTATGACACGACCCGTCGGGGAGTTGTCATGGACCGTTTGAAGTCTCTTGGTTTTGTGGGCTTTTTGCCCACGTTTCTTCGCAACTTCCTCTGCCGTCGCACTTTCCGCGTCCGTAATGGGGCGGCCCTATCTGACCTGTATGTTCAGGAGGAGGGGGTGCCCCAGGGGTGTGTTTGAGCGTCTCCTGCTTCAATCTGGTTATGTCTGCGCTACCGGGAGCTCTTCCGCCCTCGGTGCGCTGTTCCATCTACGCAGATGATCTGGCTGTCTATGCCGCGGGGACGAGTCCCCCCTCGTGGAGAGGCAAGTCCAACTCGCGGTCAATCGGGTTGAACGCTGGGCGTCGTCGGTGGGCCTTACGCTGTCTTCCCCGAAGACTTCGTGTGTGGCCTTCCTTCCGTCGAGGAGACGGGGATCCGGCGCCATCCCGGCCTTTAACCTTACACTCGGGGGTCAGCCTCTGGCCCTCGTTCCATCAGTACGCTTCTTGGGTATGGTTTTCGACAGCCGTTTGAGCTGGGTTCCCCACCTTCGCCGGCTGCGCGAGTCCGCGAGACGTACCCTGGATTTGCTGGGACATCTGTCGCATACTACATGGGGCGCGGATAGGCGGACACTCCTCCGTTTGTACGTGTCCCTGGTACAGTCCAAATTAGACTATGGGAGTGTGGTGTATGGCTCCGCCTCCCGCACGGCCCTTCGGATACTGGATCCGGTCCTCTCTAGAGGACTGCGCATGTCATCTGGCGCCTTCCGCTCCTCTCCGGTTGATAGTCTGCAGGTTGAGTGCGACATCCCTCCCTTGGAGGATCGGAGGTCGTTCCTCATTGCTAAGCACTATCTCCGGATCCTCCGTCTTCCACCTCTCCTCTGTTCCAGGTGGTGAGAGGGCGTTCTGCCGGGATGGGGGTTGGTATTTCACCGACACGGTGACCTCCCTCCTCGATGGTATGGGCACTCCTCCTCCATCCGTTATACCGGTCTCTTTCAGGGTGTTGCACCTTGGGAGAGCACCCCTGTTGCGTGCTGTAGGGCGTTGCGCCCCGTTCGCAGGGCCGATTCTGACTCTGCCTTGCTTCGGTCTCTGTTCCTTCAGCATGCAGCGTGTCACTCTGCATGTGTTGCGGTCTTCACAGATGGCTCGAGGTCGTCGGGGGGCGTTGGGGCCGCGGCTGTTCCCCAGTCGTCTTGCCCCTTGCTCCCTGATGAGGCTTCCGTTTTCACGGCGGAGCTCTATGCCATTCTGAGCGCTCTGGAGGTGGTGCGGGAGCATCCGGATGGGTCGTTTGTCATCTATTCGGATTCCCGCAGTGCCCTGGATGGCCTGGAGTGTTTGACCCTGTCCACCCACTGGTCCGACGAATCCAGCTACTGTGCCATATCCTTGTCACTTCTGGTGGCAAGGAGGTGGTTTTTGCTGGGTCCCTGCACATGTTAACGTGGCTGGAAATGAGGCTGCCGATCGAGCTGCCCGTTCCGCGTGCCGACTACAGGTTTCACCCGTGTCCCTCCCCTTTTCCGATTATATCCCTGGCTTCCGTAGGTTTTTGCGCTCCCGGTGGCAGAGTCGCTGGGATGGCGCTACAACTAACAAACTCTGCAAGATTAAACCCAAATTGGGATGTTGGGCCTCTTCCTTCCATCGGTCGCGCCATAAGGTGGTGGTTCTGGCCCGCCTCCGTATTGGCCACACCCACCTGACCCATGGCTATTTGATGGCCGGGGATCGGGTGCCCCGATGTCCCAATTGTAACGTCCCACTTACAGTTGCCCACCTCCTGGTGGAGTGTCCGCTTTACTCTGCGCTGCGCGCATAGTATTTTCCCTTTTTGATGAGCGTCGGGCCTTGTGATAGGCTCGGCGCTATTCTCTCTGAAGGTCCCTACTTTTTGGTAACCGGGTTGTTCTCCTTCCTCTTTCGTTCCCGACTTCTTTACCGGCTGTGACTCCGCTATGATTTTTCTGTTTTTTTTTTGTTTTTTTCGTCTATTGTTCATTTCTGCTAGCTGCTGTGTTTGCTCTGCTATCCACCTTTCTTTTGGTGGCCATGAGCGGTCATACTTTGAAAATAAAAAAAAAATATATATATATATCGGGTGGCCACAAAAAAACTTTACTTAATTGAAAGTTTAATAACTGTAACAATTCAAAACTTATGCGATTGAGATTTTGCACACATTAACAGATGCATATAATCTATAATTGCTGGAATTTTCAAATATGTAGGTTCTATAGTTTTGTTACAGTGAACAATTTAAAAGCATATGTCTAAAAATAGCATGCCTGGTGTGCTAAACCTAATGTAGCGTAGTATGACACGCGCGCTGGCGTAGGCTAAACCTAATGTGAATTTGCTTTCTTTTATTTTTCCGCTAAAACCCCGCCAGCATGACGTTAAGTAAAAGTGATAAAGCCATGTGTCAAGGAAAAAGGTTGGAATGGAAATAGGATTGTCCGAGAATTCCCCGCAAAGAACTGGACTCGTCAAAGTGTTTATAACTTAATAAGAAAGATAAAGGATACTGGATCAACAGCTAGAAAACCCGGCAGCGGCAGGCCCAAAAGTGTTTCAACAGAAGAAAATAAGGCTGCCGTGGAGGAACTGATTCAATCCCAAGAGAATACACCAGGAACTCATCGCTCCCAGAGACAGATTGCGTACGACCTTGGGATTTCTCGCTCCTCTGTACAAGGGATTGTAAAACGTTTGAAATTGAAGGCCTACAAGAGAATTCGAGTTTCTCGGCGTGATCAGAATGTAAGACAGCGTAGAAAGACCCGCTGTAAATCCCTATATGAACGCTACTCAGCTGAAGACGTGCAAAAAGTTGTTTACAGACGAAAAGGATTTCACGTTGGAGGTGGCCAAAAACAGGCAAAATGACAGGGTTTATGGTTCAAGGAAAAGGGACATTCCTCCCTCCAGGCTTTATCATGAAACCTCACGATTCAGCAGAAAAGTAATGGTATCGGCGGGAATTTCATGGAAGGGGAAAACACGAATTCATTTTATTGCCACAAACGAAACTAAAGTTAACTCTGAGCGCTACATCAACCTGTTAGATAATGGGTTACTTCCTGATTGTCGTCAGCTGTATCCTGATGAGGCCTACATTTTCCAGCAAGATGGGGCACCCGCCCATACAAGCCGAGCGACCCAAAATCATCTAGAGCAAGAGACCCCTAATTTCATCAAAAAAGATGAATGGCCGCCTCAGTCTCCCGACTGTAATCCGATGGACTATTCAGTATGGGATTCCCTCATGGTGAAGGTTTACGGCAGCCAGAAAGACAAATTCACCGAAGATGAACTTAAGGAGAAAATCAGTAGAGCATGGGAGGATATCACCTTAGATGAGGTTCGAAAGTGCATCTCCTCGTGGAAGAAGCGATTGAGGGCAGTTTACCAACAGGGAGGTGGTCACATTGATCATTTGTTTAAGTAAATTTTGTTAAGTTCAAATTCATTTTCTTCGGCATGCTATTTTTAGACATATGCTTTTAAATTGTTCACTATAACAAAACTATAGAACCTACATATTTGAAGATTTCAGCAATTATAGATTATAACCATCTGTTAATGTGTGCCAAAGCTCAATCGCATAAGTTTTGAATTGTTGCAGTTATTAAACTTTGAATTAAGTAAAGTTTTTTTGTGGCCACCCGATATATACAGGGTGTCCGAGAATTATCTGTACAATGTTTGGCTGTTATTAAAAGTCAACCATGAAGTGTAGAAATTCCATTGTTGTCCCATTTTACAGAGAATCTCATTAAGTTTTTTCTGATACGGGTGACAGACATTGATGATTTAAAAGCAAGAATCACAGCTGCTATTGAGCGAATTGATGTGGATATGCTGCAGCGTACATGCCTAAACTACATGGCAACATTTGGAGTATCGATTGGATGTTTTGCGAATCACTAATGGTGCACATATCGAATGTTTGTAACAACGTTACTTTAATAAAAGAAACTTGAAAATACAGATTCTAAATAATCTTGTTTAAGAATTTTACGTGTGTTATCAAGAATTTTATTAAAAGATTAAATTGTATAGATAATGTTCGGACACACTGGAATTTCTAAAAAAACTTGTCAAAACTTGGTATCAGAAAAAACTTAATGAGATTCTCTGTAAAATGGGACAACACTGGAATTTCTACACTTCATGGTTGACTTTTAATAACAGCCAAAAATTGTACAGATAATTCTCGGACACCCTGTATATATATATATATATATATATATATATATATATAATGCGCGGGAAGGGCCTGGATTTCAGCTGTTATATGCAACTGCATTCATGATTAATAAATGTGTTGTCTGACGGCCGTAAGAAGAGAATTGAAAATAAAATTATCAGATCGGTTCGCGACGACCCCCAAGGTTGGGAACCCCTCTGATAAAGTAAAAAATTATTACACTTCATATAAGAATTATCTTTACTTCTCATATTCATCCGAGATCCACGAATTAGATTTTGGGGGAAACCTTTTGTCAATCAATTCTGGGCCTATTTTCACTGGATTGGACTCGTAAGCAGCTCGGTTGATAATTCACTAGGCAACAAATTTCAACTTTTTTTTTGTTACAGACACGTGAACTACTGATTCCTACTAAAGCGGTGATGCTGATTTCAGATCTGATATCAAAATTTCTCTATCACGTCCAGATTTTGTGTAACCGAAAACCCCTATTTTTCATTTTTTTTCTCACCCGCTTCTATTACGAAAGCCGTCTAAGCTACTTTTCCGTGCCACGTTTTATGTTAAGCATACTTAAAAATTAGTGAACAGGGATGTCTTTCCTCCTTTATTCTGGCTTAAGACAGACAGCGGAGTTACCACCCTGCGCCCAACCATCCACCCAAAGCGCGTTAGTATTTTGTTGTTACTACTGAAAGGCAAATTCCTGTTCTTAAGTGAAACTTTGGTGTGTCCTCTTCCTTTGTCGCTTGTAGGATGACGAGCTTCCTTCTGCAGGAACCAACAATAATCTCCCATCATATTTGGGTTGAAATTACCTTGGTATCTGTTTTCCATAACTGAGATCTGTTGGTGGAAGCGCTCACCATGCTCGTCACTTACAGCCCCAAGGTTGGCCGGGAAGAAGTCAAGATGAGAATGTAAAAATGAATTTTCAAAGACATTCTGCATCCCATTATTTCATAAGATTTAAGCATGTTTTCTACGAGTTTACGGTGGTTTTCAGCTTTGTGGTTTCCAAGAAAATTTTTGACAACTTCAACGAAAGATGTCCATGCTCCTAGTTCATTCTCATTTAGGTTAGATGGAAACGATGAGTCGTGGATGACACTGCGGATCTGTGGTCCAGTGAAAACTCCAGCTTCTAGCTTAGCATCTGTCAATATTCCTTTGAATTTATCCTTTAAATATTGGAAACCACTACCTTGATGATCCATACCCTTCACGAAATTTTTCATAAGGCCAAGTTTAATGTGAAGTGGTGGAAGATGTACTTTCTGAGGGTCAATAAGTGCTGGGTGTTTCACATTGTATTTACCAACAACATGTTCAGTTCTAGATGGCCAATCATGTTTTTTGTAGTGGTTCTTGTCATCTCTGCTGTTCCATAGACACAAAAAGCACATATGCTTTGTGTAGCCCAACTGTAACCCAAGAAGTAATGATACAACTTTAAGGTCGTCACAAATATTCCATGTGTGGTCCTTATATTTGATGAGTCTTAGCAGCAGTTTCATCGATTCATAAGTCTCATTAAGGCCAGTGGCATGTGCTACAGGTATTGAAGGTTTTTCATTGCCGTTGTGCAGTAATACAGCTTTAAGGCTAGCTTTACTAGAGTCAATGAACAGTCTCCATTCTTTTGGATCATAGCGACAGCCAATCCCTTGCATCAGACCACTGATATCGTGGCAGAAACAAACGTTTTCTTCCTGTAAGTAAAATGATGAAAACTGCAAATGGCGATGGCGGAAATGGGAAACTTTGGTGTTTGGTTGGAGAAGATTAAATTCTTGAAGTCTTGAACCAAGCAACTCTGCCTTTTCTTTTGGTAATTCCAAATCGCGCACTAAGTCATTTAACTCCGCTTGACTTAACAAATGTGGGGAAATATTTGCATCTGGAACATATATGCCATCTTTCCCTGTTTCTATATCACTAGCAGAATCTTCAGATGAACTGCTGTCTGTTATCGTTGCTGGTGGAACTGGTGGTGGATTTGTTTCATCATGTGGTACTGGTTTCATTGCTGATTCGCAGTTTGGGTACGTGATCTTTGATTTGTTTTTCTTTGTGAAACCAGCAATCTTTGTCAACAAAAATAACAATCATTGAAGTGATTTTTCGGCTCACGCCAAACCATGGGGACTGAGAACGGCATAGCTTTTCTTTTACCATTCATCCAAGCTATTAACATTGCATTGCACTGTGCACAGCAAATATGTGGTGCCCAGTCCCTCTGTTGGTCTCCTAACTTACAGTCAAAATAACACTTGTAGGCAAGTTTAATCTTTGTTGTTATGTTTCTACGTTGTGGCTTAGGTGTATATTGTCCACAGACAAAGCAGAAGTTGTCTGGGTGATTTACACAAGCACGTCTATTTGATGCCATTTTGAATTACCATACAATATCTGAAAAAACGTAGAAAGTAATTATTACGATGTGCAAAATAAAAAGAAATACACACCGTAGTACAAAACAAATGCTATAAAAACACAAGTCACCACAACCTGTCACTTGCTCATCAGCAGAGAGCTTCAACAACCGTTCTGCTTGACTGTCACGTAGCGACTGACCGTTGGGCCGTTGCCCGTTACTATGCTCTTGACTCAGTGTTGGCAAAAAAAATTGCTTTAACCTTGAAAAGCAAGTTTCATATTACTGGCATTAAGCCGATTAAAACCAAAATCTGGACGTGGTAGAAAATTTTACTAAAAGTGATTTGCATTTTACACAAAATCTAGACGTGATAGAAAAAATTTAATTATAGATTTGAAATCAGCATACCGAAATTAGCTAGGAGCACCTATTTGGTCTTCTGTAACAAAATCTTTGTTGCCTAGTGTAATGATCAAATTACCATATTTGTAGTAAATGACCTTGGTAGACATTTATTTACCTTTTATTGTGACCGAAATATCAAACACTTTTGAACTTAAGCTAAGTTAGCGATATTTTATTCCGAATCTTAACGATTGTGAATTGGCCGAGCAGGGAGGGGGTGGGGGGGACGAGATTTTCGTCGGTCTGAGATATTTCGTATAAAATTTTAATAGTTATTTTGGAAAACAAAGTAGGTAATCTTAGATCCCTAATTAGTTATCAGTTATTCTATAAAAACCTTTAATTAACTAGTATTTTTGGAAGGAAATAATAATAATAATAATAATAATAATAATAATTATAATAATAATTATGAACATAAAAATTTAAAAAATAAAACACGCACACTATTAGAATTTATTTCAGTAATTTGCATATTCCTGTAGACAGACAAGGATAATATATATATATATAATATATATATATATATATATATATATATATATATATATGTATGTATGTGTATATATACTGTATATATATTTCCTTTTCCTTTTTTCTTATATTATATGTCGCCGTGTTATTTGTGCCAGGTACCACGGAGGGTTTTTTTTTTTTTTGACCGGCGACGTGTACCGGAAAGAACAAGTCCGTTTGTTATTATTCGCCTTTATTTAGATTTGTTTCAGTAAATAATTTTCGTTAATTTTCGTTAATTTTCGTTAATATTCTTGTATAAAAATGTAAAATAAAGTAACGAAAACGTTCTTCCTTTTAATAATATTTTCTTTATCTTCGTAAAACGTTATCGCAAATTTACGAATAAAATTGCGAATAAATCCATTAAAAAAGTGTTCACTCGTTTAAATGAATTAACGGATAATTTGCGAAGCTCTTCAAATAAGAATAATGAACTCGCTACGATTGAAAAACTGTCGAATGAAAGTGTTAACGTCGATTCAAATATTGTTGACGTGTAGTAGTAGTAGTCCGCCCCGTAAGTCGAACGTAAGGAAATACATTTAAACTAAATGGATAAGAATATTGAAAGTATAAAACTCTAGTCAAATTGGCGTCAAATTCTGGGTGCTTTTAGGTTTCCTCTTTCGTGCGGGGCCGCCACGCGACCACCTCGATTATCACTTAGGTGTCGTGTGGCGCTATTGCCATTGGCCGGGGTCGTCGAAACTCTCTCTATCGCTGATTTTTTATTTTTTTCGAGTCAGTCCGTAATCCTTCGGTATTTTGTTTTAAAATGTTCGGTCAAACCATCAAAATTTTTATCTGATTTTGTAACTACTTTCTTTCGGAGCCTTTGCTGGCTCGAAGAAACGACCCTCTTCGAGGGAAAACTAGTCGCTTTAAATATAGCTGTCCGTTTGGATGGTGAGTGGTTAATAGGAGGAAAAACCCCACTTTTAACCCTTTACTGGCCAAATATTTTGTAGGGTTAAGTTATGAATTCGTGTATTTGAAAGGTTAGAAATTTGTCCTTTTGGGCAGTAAAGGGTTAAGGCAGATTTGGTTGATTCCACCCGAGATTTTTGGATATATTAAACTCGAGCGCAGTTTTATTGGGCGCGGGAAATCTTGTAAAAAAAAATCTTTAGGTTGACAACTTGACACGCTCCTTTTCCCGTACATAATTCTCAATTTGCCGTGTGCAATTTTGCTATACTAGTTTGAATAAATTAAGTGTTTTATTGTATAATTTCGAGGTTTTAATCCTCTAACGCCGACTGGGTCGAATACGTACTGTTTTAAATACACACATTTAGACTTAACCCTACAAAAACGTTCGGCGTTAAAGGGTTAACTAAGTTTGTTTGAATGTCATTTTCTTTTATGCAAGGAATTTTGCAACAATTTTATTAATTCATTTTTTATTTAAAAATTTTGAAATATTACTTTGTCCTATTTTAAAACTTGGGACGTTGTATTTTCTTGGTGTATGTTTGTGAACCAAAGCTGAAACTGAAAAACATTTTCCTTGTAGTAAATAAATGGTATAATATGAAAATAAAAACCCACTCTAATAGACAGAGTTTATTTCGACAACAGTTTCGATGCCCACTGGCATCCTCCTCGGGTGGATACAGAAAAACGAATGAACCAAAACAAGAGGGAAAAACAGTCCAGGGACCGACCGTTAAGAAATTCGCACCTAGGTTAGATCCCATTCTCCCGACACCGGAAGGGCATTTTCATTAAAAGGACCCGCTTATAAGTACATTCGCACAAATTTAAAACTATCTTCCTTCTCACCTTTTTCATTCGTTTTTCGGTTTATAAGTTCTGTATAATAAACAACAATGTAATAACCAATGTAATAATAAATTTATAATTTCTGTAATAAATAATAATGCAATATTAAATGTAATAAATTTAATAATAACTAATAATTATGTAAAAAAAAAAAAAAAAAAAATCTGTATGTTTAGAACAGGAAGATAGTTTTAAATTTGTGCGAATGTACTTATAAGCGGGTGCCTTTAATGAAAATGCCCTTCCGGTGTCGGGAGAATGGGATCTAACCTAGGTGCGAATTTCTTAACGGTCGGTCCCTGGACTGTTTTTCCCTCTTGTTTTGGTTCATTCGTTTTTCTGTATCCACCCGAGGAGGATGCCAGTGGGCATCGAAACTCTTGTCGAAATAAACTCTGTTTATTAGAGTGGGTTTTTATTTTCATATTTTGACCTTCACGTAGAAAAAAGTGAAGTTTTTTGCATTTAAACAGTATAAATTGGAACCCAAAATTACCTTCGTTCAGTTATTTGAATGTATAAAAGTTATCGATGTTCTGAAGGAAGCTCCGCAAGAATTCACACTTTGAGGAGCAATTACTGATCAAAATCGCACTGAAAATGGAGGAGGGAAAGTGATACCTCAACTATACGGTGATCGAGTGAGTGTAAACTGAGAAATTATATCGATTCAGTGAGACAGACTGAAAAGGGCACTAGTGA
Organism: Bathynomus jamesi; assembly: GCA_023014485.1. Taxonomy (NCBI): domain Eukaryota; kingdom Metazoa; phylum Arthropoda; class Malacostraca; order Isopoda; family Cirolanidae; genus Bathynomus; species Bathynomus jamesi. The sequence continues at coordinate 923,040 of JAJOZX010000268.1, forward strand.
CAGAGAGAAACTGTACGGTACACATTTCCACCATGGGGAAGAGACGCGTTGATTTAAAAATAACCGTTGCGCGTAACGGGCAAATTAACCACCGCAGTCCTCGGGGGACCTGGACCCTGTAGCGCGGCGACATATAGATTGCGTATAGATTTTAAGAACACGTCACGCAGAAATTCATCAGATTACAAAAGCACGAAGTTTACAAAAGTCTATCGAAATTCAGGGACTAAAAACATCAATTTTTGATGGTCCTCAGCTTTTAAATTCTAGAAAAAGTGAGTGAGATTTTATAGTTAAACCATTACTTAATCCTATTAAAACTCAATCAGATCATTTCGAGGGTGGAGAAATCCTATTTAAAGTAGGGGACGGTGGGGTAAGACGGACCCATGGGGTGAGATGGAACCCCCCCCCCTCTAAACGCAAGCAGAAAGGGCGAGGTTCAGATATTGGTTGCTAGATGTCCTTCACGTCACCAAACAAAAGCATGACACAAAAGAAAAAAGCAAAGCAAGCGAAAGCTGGGCCATCCTGGGCTCATGACAGTGACAGTGAGGATGGAGATTCAACCAAGTGCTTGTATTGCAATGACACGTTTGGTAATTCTGTGCGAGGGGAAGGGTGGGTTTGTTGAGCCATTTGCGAGAGATGGGCACATGAGGAATGTGCAGGGGTAGAGGATGATGAGGAAGAGGTTTTTGTGTGTGAGTTGTGCCAGTAAGGATGGACCCCTGGGGTCCATCTTACCCCGTGATTCTTTTTGGTACAATAAAAATATTGATTTGGTAAAATCTCGTGTTTCAGTCTTTTCCTCTAAAAACCGTGACCAGGGTGTGGACTTTAAATATAACACCCCAAAGCACCACCACAACCCCTAAAAACCCCCAAAATTATATAAATGTGGTTTCTAGACTCATTTTTGTGTTAAGTAGTCCGTCTTACCCCACCTTCCCCTACCGTATCTGATTTGCGCAAGTTGGTTATGAAGTGAACCAATCGTGAGTCAAGTAATTTCGGTTTGAGGTCATGACCACGATCATTTATGCTATTTTAAGACTTTACTAATCAATTTTTAAAGAAGAAATGACGCCAAATCGTCCGTACCAAAATTACATTTTAAAATACGGCTCTCGACCTTTCTCCCGCATAAATCTTATACTGTATTAAAAAAATAAAAATCTTAAAATTTATATTTTGAAAAAAAATAGAATTTTAATAATTTTTTAAAAAAATTTCATAAGTTTGGATTATTTTGAATCGCCTCAGGTTGGAGATTTTAATTATAAGATCTAAAGTTGCGTAACATTTGCTACCCTGCACGATACAACGTTACCTAAACTTTTGCGCAATTTATAAATAAACTGAAAATAAGATTTTGTTAAGAACTTTTAAAGTTTACAATCTCGAAAAATGGTGTGACTATCAACAAAAAGGAATCACAGACGCGTGGTGGTGGTCATCTTTCTCTCTCTCGCGCGCACAAACGAAGAATTCGCTCTTGAAGTAAAATTTTGAGTTTACTCGCTTTGATTGCACCCGTGCACGCGAGTTTTACATAGTCTATTATATAATCTTGGAATAAAAAAAACATCATGATGAACTCGTTGTATATTTTTTTATTATTTCCGTATCAACAGAGTCGATATATATATATAAAGGAGCTAAATGCTATATATTTATCATAAAATTAGATATTAAGAACAAACGTAACATATATATATATTGCATTCTTTAGGACATATTTGTATGTTTATAATGTTTGAGTAATATATATATATATATATATATATATATATATATATATAATATAAATAATATAGCCTCTATGTTATGATTTTAAGCCAGTTTTGCTCTGCAATATGGTAAAGTGAAAAAATTTCACTGCATTGTACAAAACCTTAAGATAAATAACATTACAATGAAATATGGTGACTATTTTTTAGAATCTGTCCCCGCAGTCATTATATATATATTATATATAATATTATATATATATATATATATATATATATATACAGGGTGTCCCGTAAGTCTGGACCCATAGGGATTTATAATATATTTTTTTATTGTTATTATTATTATTTTATTATTATTATTTTTTTATTATTTTTTATTATGATTTTTATTTGTGGGGCCACTTGAAAGCCAAAGTGTACGAGGTCAAACTTCAGAACATTTTCCACCTTAAAGCACGCATTGTGGAGGCGTGTCAAGAAATTTCTGCGACTGTGATTCAGAAAGTGCTGTCGCAGTGGAGATTGCGTCTTCAACTATGTGTGCGACACAACGGCGGACACTTTGAACAGATTATGTAATAAATTTTTGGACTATTTTGTAATTTTATTATTTTTCCCTATGGGTCCAGACTTACGGGACACCCTGTATATATATATATATATATATATAATATATATATATATATATATATATATATATATATCCATTTAAACTAAATGGATAAGAATATTAAAATATAAAACGCTAATGAAAATGACGTCAAATCTGAATGCTTTTAGAATTCCTGTTTTGATGCGACTTAGCATATAGTTCATGTGGCCACCACATGAACTTCTACATAACATATAAGTTCGTTCCCTCACCTCAAGTGGTAACCTAACTAACTCGGCCGTCCAAACTCCCTCGCGCTATCCTGATTTATTATTTTACAAGTTATTCTATAATTTTTTCAGTAATGTGTTGTGAAATGTCGTTTCAAACTGTAAAATTCCTTATCTGATTTAAGATTTTGCGTAAAACTATAACCTCTTTCGAAATCTTTACTGGCTTAAAATGGAACCAACCTTTTTCAAGGGAAAACCAATCACTATTGATGTCGCTATCCAATTAGTTGGTGAACGGTTAATTTGAGGGGAAATCCCATCAAGTTAAGTTTTGATTGGTTCCACCCGGGACAATTTTGATATAAAACTCGTGCGCAGTTTGATTGGGGGTGGGGAATCTTCAAAAGTACCTTGGACTGACACGCTCCTCTCTGTACGTACTACAGAGTGCTGTTCCGTGCTCGTTTTTGCTGTAGTCACTCGAGTAATTTAAGCGATTTCTTTAAATTCCTGCCGTCGCATTCCATTTACGATATAGCGAGGTAATTTTGAAACCGGAACACATTTTCTTCGCAGTAAGTAAACGGCATAAATTGTGGGACCCAAATTCGTCTGAATTTACCTTGACTGAGTTACTTGAATGAACTTTGTTTTGAAACTTGAAGGCTGAATGCGGAGTATAAAAGTCATCGATGTTCTAAATAAAATCTTTACGAGAATTCGTACTTGGAAGGCCAATTCCTGATCAAAATTGCGCTTAAACTAAAGAAAGGTAAGGGGTTCCTACACTGTACACTCAGTGTACAGTGATGAAGTGAGTAATCTGAGAAATTACCCATTCAGTGACACAAACTGAAAATGGCATTGGTTAAAAAGAAAAACTGATTGGGGTATACATTTCCACCTTGGAGAAGAGACGCGTTGATTAAAAAAAACCGTTGCGCATAACGGGCAAATTAACTACTATAGTCCCCGGGGTACCTGACCCCTATGCGCGGCGATATATATATATATATATATATATATATATATATATATATATATATATATATATATATTAGAAAAAGTTTTGATTGACGATTTACTAGTATTAAAAAATATACGATCGGGAATAAATTTGATTTGCAGCTTTGGTTTTTACCATTTGGTAACGAAAATCCTAAGTTTTGTAACAAAAATTAGTCATTGGATGCATATTTATTTTTCGTTTATGGAAATAGTAAAGAGTTTGTAGCAAAAGTGGCATCAGTTCTTATATGTTCTTATATATATATAAAATAGTTATGATTCTTTACACAGGCACTGAATATTTTCCTATAACTTAGTGTGTTTTCAGTTTATATTCGAACAGAGTATGCTTATAACTCTTATTATAAGATTATATAGGTAGCTAGTGACTATGATACTTACAGAACTTTGGAACGTTATGTGAAATAATTATAGGTTTTCTATATAATACATTAATAAAAGCACAAACCATATGAAAAATAAAAGTGTGTGTGTGTGTTATTACAAAATGTACTGCAAAAGGGAATCTTTGACAACAGAATTGTAGCCATCATCGCGCCAAAATAAAAAAATATATTAAATACAGTGTGTGTGTGTATATATATATATATATAATTTTAATCTAATCTAACTTGACTCGACCTAATCTAACCCCGCCTTAACCCCCCACTCGGCGGGTGATGAATGAAACACGTTGGCAAAATATATCTAGATATAGTAATGGAATATTATTGTTTTGGGATCATTTAACCTCTTTTGTAACGGCAAAACGTCACGCGACGGAGGGGACTTACTATGCTGTACCTGAGATTCGAACCATCCGCGAGACTGTACAACGGTGAGTATACAAACTGTACATCATCCAAACCGATAGTTTCCCATCTAACTATTGAACAGATCCAATGTCGTTTAACCAACCGTGCTTATCTAACGGGAATGGCTGTTTCGACCGACGCGACGTTCAGGCCGTAACTCTTTTCGTTATGGAATTGAAAACCTAATTTGGCGTTTTTAAATGTAATGTTTCGTAATATTTAACGTTTAGTCGTGTTGTTTTGCCATAATATTACTTATCGTACTTGAAATTTCCAGTACTCTTCATTTAATCTTTGGCTGTTAAAAGGAGTGTGGATTATAAATTTTTATTTTTTTTATTTTTTGCGTCAAAAGACGAGAGAGAAATGTTGCTCGTTTAAATGTATGGCAGTTTAAGGACATATTTTAAATTTTTTTTTAGATCTTTTATCTTTACTTTTTAATAAATGTTTATAAAAGGATTATAATACTAAGTATGGTTTCTTGAGGATCCTAATTTTAACAATCCTATTTTAAGAAGTGACGAGGTTTTGTAAATTTCATTACCGTGGAAGAGAATCTTATATTTGTATTAAGCTAAGTTTATCTACAGGGTGTCCCATAAGTCTGGAACCATAGGGTAAAATGAGTAATTCATGTTTTTCCGTTTATGCGAGTGCCCATGATGTCTTTGATGAGTAAGGAAGAACGCATCCAGGTAATTCTGCTCGTAGTAAATCGGAGTCAGAGGGAGGTCGCTGAGGAATTTAACGGATTGCATCCGGACCGCGCGCCGATAACACGCGGCTGTGTCGGCAAACTTGTAGCAAAGTTCGGGGAAACGGGATCCATAGGTGGTTAAACTTGTAGCAAAGTTCGGGGAAACGGGATCCATAGGTGGTTTATCTCCTATGGATCCCGTTTCCCCGAACTTTGCTACAAGTTTGCCGACACGGCTGCGTGTTATCGGCGCGTGGTCCGGATGCAATCAGTTAAATTCCTCGGCGACCTCCCTCTGATTCCGATTTACTACGAGCAGAATTACCTGGATGCGTTCTTCCTTACCGCCGAGGACATCCACCGACGATGACACAGCCGCTACCATCCTCGCTCATTTCACAAACAGTCCCCAAAAGTCTCTTCGGCGTTTTTATTGCTGTTTTTATCATTTTGCCCTATGGTTCCAGATTTACGGGACACCCTGTATTATAAGTGATAGCGTTGAAATTTGAGAATTAAAACGTGAAGATATTAAAAATTACGGTCTATTTTCAGATTTAAATATTTAAAATTAACCTCTGAGGTTAGGGAAGATTTTTAAACCTTAAAATTAAAATTTGTTGTCACAACTTGAAGAAAAAGTGGATCCCGAAGCCTGAGTTACAAAATGGTGTTTTTTGTCCAATTTCTATTTATCACGTGACTTACCATTTTTGGTTTTTTTATAAGCTTCAAACGGGACGAAATAACGTTTTTGAGAATCAGACTTGGGATCTTCAACTAAACAAATTAATCACTGTATTGAAACAAATGCCTAAGATTACAATCTCTCCTTGATTATACTTAAAACTATATAAATTTACTGAATAATGAATTTATTGGATGAGGTATGAATCAAATAATGCCACAGAAATAGTCGATAGGTTGATAGCACGTATGCCACAATTATTAAGGACACTTAACACTCGTGTTAGATCTGCAGTGAATATACGGAAGACCCCATGATTTAGCTGGCCAAAATCTCAGATCGGGCTTCGATTGAGGAACGTCTTGCACAGCGTAGAAGTAGCAGAAGAGAACTTGCATCGTGTAAGTTGCTACAAAGATTAGAATATGCCATAATCCGTGTAGCACTGTCAGATTAAGTCCTTGCCACACGCTGCACAAGAACCGGTCACTAATCCAGGCTAAAGCGGCGGCAGCGAGAGTGAAGAGAGTCACTGTTCCCAACCAGCTAACTCGAGAGTCCGTGCAGAAACGAACTTCCTTCGTAAACATCCATACAGCTGGCGTTCCAGCTATAAATAGCGCGTACTGGTTTAGTTCTGGTTTGACGAAGGCAAATGCCGTGGTTAGAACTCCAAGCACAGCGAAAGAGATTCTGTAAAGTACTGGATTATACCGTAAAGAGAAGGGTCGATGGCGAACTGGCGTAAAGAGGGAGTAAGATACCATTAGAAGCCACAGTATAGAAAGTTCATCGAGAAGTTGCCCCAACAAGGAAAGCGTCGCGTGAAAGTAGGCTGAAGACAGTCCGATCACAGTGAAGAATGCCCACACTAAATGGATGCCCTTCGACACGTGAATAGAGTAGCTCGTCCATAACTTCGAACAAGCCGCTGGTACGAACAGGAAGAGGACGTTCGACACAGTATTCACGAACTCCGCAATGTGTGGCGTCACGGTGTAGTTGTCCTCACACCAGTCCACGGGAGATGTTCCTCGGGAGAGCCAAGCCACCGTTAGTCCGCTTTCCATTTGTACCTAAAATTAAATTGGAACATTAGAAAAATTTACAAAATATTCAAAAATAATTTTATAACTAAACGCTACACGTTAAATAAGATATTATATATGGGATGAATTTCATAATTAAACGCGCAAGATCAATGATGCGCGCGCACAATGAAAAAAATTAAGAGATTTCAAAGTCTCTCGTGTGTATTCAACAATCAGTGATGTTATAGGACTCGGCTATGATGGTCTCGCAGTGATGTGTAAGACTCGAAACCTTTATTTTTCTGGTCTTGGGTCGTCTCGACTGCATCACTGTCAACAATACACCTCATCAGGGGGTTGAAAGGGGAACGCAAGAATCAGCGTACAGTGTAAACAAAATAATTACGAGGGATTATCAAAAAATTAACAAACTGAATGAGGGGAAAATGGTATTTTAACAAAATATAGTCCATTTCCTAAGTTTTCGAACTGGTGTTGAAGTTGTTTACAAAATGTACATTCTAGAATGTTCCTTTTAGTTATATCTTTACTTCTTACTAGAATTTTAGAACCTTCCCAATTAATATGATTATATCTATATACATATGATTAATAAACAATGCATTATAATTATTCGCGGTTCTACAAGCATATTTATGCTGTTTTACTCTGATGTCGAAAGTTTTCCCCACTTTAACTTATGTAAACCGAATTACATTGTTTACATCCGATAGAATAGACACAATACACGAAATGGTCCTTGGAATCGCTTCTCATTTTTCCTTGAGGTTACACACACACACACTTTCAACTCAAGCGAGCTACGTCACAATCATGTCGCAATACTGCTTCATGTAAATGCATGTATTATGTTAACAAAGCTTTCAGTGATGTAGTTACGGCAGTAGCTGTGTAAATAACTTAATGATAATTAGCTGACTTGACATTAATATATTTTGCAGAATTTCATAAAAAATATATCTTTAGCGGTAAATAGGCCTATGTAGTTTCATGGCCACATACAGGGCTTTCATAAAAGATTGAAAGATTTGATTCGTTAATATTTTTCATACTAAATAAGATATAAAGCATGAAGCATGTGTAAGCGATAGAGCAACTAATAGTTTTGTTTTTTTTGCACAAGACCAAGGTTGTCAACATCCATGAACTACGAATCAGGATAACAAGCTTACCGTACCTTATCATCATATGCAGATGACATCACTCTAACATCCACCCACAACAACATCGACACCGCTACAAATAACCTACAAACATACATAAACAGTATACAAGACTGGCTCACACACAATAAACTCAAAGTAGCGCCCACAAAATCAACCATCACCTTGCTTACAAGCAACACAAAAGAACACCAGGTAATTCTACAGCTTAAACCAAACAACACCAGGTAATTCCACAGCTTACACCAAACAACATCAACATTCCACACACTCACAGGACCAAAATACTTGGGGTCACAGACAACACATCATTATCTTTTGCAAACCACATTCAAGACATTAAAAACAAATGTACGTCAAGACTTAACACGGTTAGGGTACTAACAGGCACAAACTTTGGACACCAGCAGGAAACAACATCACTAATATACAAACAATATATTCGCCAGTTATGGACTATGCTAGCCCATGCTGGGCACCCATTATCTCAAACACACACACAAACATCTTGCAGACAATACAAAACAACGCACTTCGTATCAGTACAGGATGCACTCAAACAACACCAATAAAACACCTGCACACAGAAACAAAAATACTGAAAGTTAGGGAACATTTAGACATGAGGGGAACACAATTCATGGCAGCAGCGACAACTAACCCACAACACCCTTGCCACTACATGTACAATCATGCACCAACACCTCGCACCATTAAGGTAACACCAGAGAGACATTATAACCAAATACTCCATTCCATACTACGCCCCACAGACATCACATAGTACAGAAAACACACACACACACACACACACACACACACACCTAACCCACAAAGCACTGACACGACTCGGTCCGAATGCGGTCCTAGGTGCGAAGCCGCCACCCATTAACAGGTCAGAGATCAGCCTGAGCAGATCGGATCGAGTTAACTTAGCACGATTCCGATGTGGACATCACCCCAACTTACGGACATATAAACACAGACTAGACAATTCCATAGACGACACCTGCCACCTGTGCCAGGACACACCACAAACAATTGAACACACTATGACACTGTACCGTTTTACACAACGACGAACACAACACAACATCACTAGTGCGCTGAACCTCTGGTCCACTCCGGAGAGGGCGATCGGTTACCTGCGTGCCGCCGGCTTGCTCGATCAGGGTGGGCTGATCGGCTAAACAACAACAACAACAACAACGAATCAGGATCAGGGATGCAATAGCGATGGTCGATGCTGGTATGCTCGAACGTACATGGCGAGAAATTGAATATCGATTGGATGTTGTACGGGCGACCAATGTCGCACATGTTGAAGTTTATTAAATATGTATGTAAAACGTTTAGCTGTGCGGAGTCACATGGACAAACTTGTTTCTTTGTATGTTATTGGGTTATCACATTAATAAAGATTGAAATCGTTCAGATCTTTTATAAACAACCTGTGTTCATAAAAGATCTGAACGATTTCAATGCCTATGACCCCTTGACTGGCTGAAAGTCGGTGACTGAAATTACTAATCAACCTAGAATGACCACCTTACGTAGTGTATGCCAAATCCAGGCACAAGAATATCTCTGATTGGCCCACTGTATGAAATGGACCGAGTTTCTAACTTTTCCAACTTTGTCAAACGTTTGGTGGCCATGAATATACATATTGGCTTCTTTAGATCATCCGTCTCACTTTAACCTCGATAGGCCTCTGAGTAGCGTCATGTTGTCCAAATGTAATATAATGTAAATTATGTAATGCAATGTAGATAAGCAAGGCTAGGCAACGTTGGTTTTTTTTAGTAGTTGGGTGGGTGACTATCCTCTGCGTTCAGTAGATGCAGCTAGCTAACCGTGGTTCGGTTCCAACGTAAAGCTGTAGATTACGAAGGAGGCCAATCATCGGATTGGCAAGATCATAACAGCGATATTCTAAAAAAAGCTAAACCTAATTTAACCTCCCCTATGCTGACCTGACCTAATTTAACCTCCCCTATGCTGACCTGACCTAATTTAACCTCCCCTATGCTGACCTGACCTAATTTAACCTCCCTATGCTGACCTGACCTAACTTATCTAACCCGCAATATACTGTACTTGTTGACAGAACGCCGAGTCGATCACATCTCATCCCTAGTTAACAACCCCTAATCATGATGATTCCTAAAACCACTGTAAAATAACATAATTCAAAATTGAGGTTATCAAGTCATTTCTGCTGACTAAACACGCAACTCGATATTTACACACGAAAACTGCGTGAATGATTTATCATCGTATGAAATTGTAATTTTTCCACTTAAGTCAAAGGTTTTTTTTAATACATTATGAAGAGCTCCAATTTGCGATAAAAATAAACCTTAATAATTAGTTTCGTAGTTTCAGAGAAACGTTTTAATAGCTATTTTATGTCTTTGGGGAATGTTGACAAATGGAAGAAAAAAAAAAAAAATCAATCAAAGAAATACTGGGCTCTTGAGTTGCGTATATCTCACCCTTAAACATCGTAAACCTTAGGCAATAAAGAATAATGATTTTTTTTTTTTCTTGTTCTTTGCATTAGATATTAAAAGTATAATTTACGTTCGCGAAATGAGTCGCCATCGCGTGAGTACGTGTGATGGACGTTTTATTGCCATTTTTCGGATGTAGAATGGCCACTTAATAAATACTACACCCGCGCATGGGCCATTTTTTTTATAGTCGTCGTCAACGATGCTTGAAATGGAATGTTATAGTTTATTTTCGTAACCAGAAAGCCACGCTAATGCAGTTACGAAAATGACCTCAACAAACGCGTAATTGCTGTTAGGTAAACATAATGTATCATTAGCTATTGGATATTTGTGTTGATAACTGCCACACGTTCATATATATGATGAGCCTTTTTTGAGATTTGGAGTGTTTCCTAGTTTTTGAAAATAAGATATTTAATGTAGATTTTTACGTTGATTTAAAAAATGTAAATTTTTTTTTTTGGAAAAATTATTATTTTAAAAGTTAAACGGTGTTCTAGTTTACGTATATATATATATATATATATATAATTTTTTTTTTTTTTTGCTACCCGCACGAAGGGTAGAAAAAGTAACTGAATGCCCGGTTAGGTCAACTGTACGCCCTTGACGATTGGTTAAGTTTAGTCGTGATATTTTCGTTAAACCGGGCATTCAATTAACCTAACCCGGCATTGTTATTTTTTTTACCCTTCGTGCGGGTAGCAAAAATATATATATACTAGTACAGTTCCCGCCGCTTCGCTGACGGTTAGACAGGCTAAACTACAAAAAAAGAACCCAGCCGTGAAAATTTTGAGCTTCACATTTTTTTCAACATTTCTGAATCTGGTATCTCCCAAAACCTCCTCACCCCCATTCATACAACTTGGGGGCTAACCCCCTCCCCCACCCAATGTTCCCTCTAATTTTTTTTTAGTCCGTGTGCGCAAGAAATTTTCGTTGTGCGTTGTGCGTAGGCCTACATTTAGATTCATGGTGAAAAATTGTGCAAACTTTTCTGAGCGCTATTATCTTCAAAATTCAATATATATACATATTAAATACTTAATAAATATTATTTCCATAAGGTGATAGCTTGATCATTACGGTACTATTAAATGGATATTAAAAACTGTTAACAATATTATATATTCTTATGAAAGAAAACATTTTATCCATTCTAAAAATATTAATAAAATAAAAAATAGTAAAATAAAATTCAACAAAATAAAGAAATAAAATTAAAATAACATTAATTGAAAATGACTATTTTAGTTATCATTTCTCAAAACAAATTTTAGCATTTAGCAATTTAAAATAGACTTTCAAGATTAATACATGATTTTATCCATTCACAAAATAGGAATAAAATAAAAAATAATAAAATTCAATAAAATAAAATATAATCAAAATAACATTAAATGAAAGTGCCTTTCATTTAAGTATGATTATGATTTCTCCCTACGATCTTTAGCATTTTTGTCCATTCCAAATAAACTCTATGAAGAGTAATACATCCGTCATCATTCAAATAACTTTTAATTCGCATGAGCATGTCCAAATGATTTTCTTTCAAACGGTTTTTTAATTTGTTCTTTACAGAATTCATTAAACTGAAATTTTTTAAATTACTTCATTTAATGTCGTGACTCATGAAACGCTTGAGCCTGTGCGCATTTTATTTTGCTGTGTGCGCCGGTTTCACAAAGCGTGTGCGCGCGCACACGCGCACACCTTAGAGGGAACATTGCCCCCACCCTTCCCCCATTGCTAAACTACAGAAAAGAACAGTCATGAAAATCTTGAGCTTCACATTGCCGCCCGTAATACAATTTCTGAATTTTTTTTACAATTTCTGAATTTTGTTCTCACAATTTTTTCTCACAATTTCTGAAAGTGTGACGGACAGACGGACAGCTCTCTTATTATAATAGATAATAGATATACGTAAACTAGAACACCGTGTAATTTTTAAAATAATAATTTCTCCAAAAAAAGATTTACATTTTTTAAATCAACGTAAAAATCTATATTAAATATCTTATTTTCAAAAAAATAGGAAACACCAAATTTCGGAAAAGGCCCTATATGATCAATAATAAGGGTCTTTTCTGTTTACCACCAGATTCTTATGAAAATAGCACCAGTAGTGCATTTTGACCCTCTGAATACGAAAATAACTTTTTTTTTTTTTTTTTTTTTTTTTTTTTTTTTTTGAGAAATGCGCACATTTTGCATGATAGGGCAATAAAAATGCAAAATAGAATATATGATATTTATTATGTAAAATAAGTTACATTATATATATATATATATATATATATATATATATATATATATATATATATATATATAATATATCCCACAAAAAAGTACACCCAACTTTAGATTGTACTAACTCCTCCAAAAATTGAGATATTTTGGATCTGTTTGTTTGATTTAATATAGCAAATTATTCTTTGTTAACGTTCAAATTTATTCATGTTTAAACGATTTAGTGTTTAAGCATCTGCTTTTAACTGAAGGGTACAGCAAAATGGGTTCCGCGGAATGATCATTTCTCCCAGCCAGATAGCTCCTCTTGCTTTAACCAATGTGCTACTTTTTACGTCGGATATTGCAAATATTTTTTTTTAAATAATTCGAACTTTTGTATCTAAGATACGAGTCATACATATAAATGAAGAATCTGAATTACTAAATTTATAAATAACTTTGAAACCCTTATCATGCAGTTTACACGAAGGCAGTGCGGTCTCATGGTCACAACTTATCTGCAAACTAAAAGCTTAAAACAAGTTCAGAATACCTTCGAACTGCAATTTCCCGATAGAGCTTCTCCAACTAAACATACAATTTTGAAGAATGTTCGGAAATACAAAGAAGAAGGAACGGTCCTCAATTTGAACAAAGGACGTTCAGGCCATCCGAAGACGGCAAGAACAGACGAGAACATTCAGCATGTTCGGCATTTATTAGAGAGACATCCAAAAGTGTCCACCAGGCGAAATGGTACAGAACTCTCACGCATGTCATTTCATCGAATAGTTCGTGAGGATTTGAATTTGTACCCATACAGAATGGAAATTCGACATCAACTCATTGAAGGAGATCTACCTCGCCGCCTAAGATTTGCCCAGTGGTTTCTTGAAAAACCAGAAAGATTCACGGAACAATTAGTGGTTGGAGATGAGGCGGCCTTTTTTATGAATGGTCTAGTGAACAGACAAATCTGCCGTCAGTATGCACCAAAAAATCATCCACCTGACAATCATATCTACGAAAAGAATAACTCTAGACAAAAACTGTCTCTCTGGGTAGGACTGTGCGGTAATGGAGCGGTAATTGGCCCGGTCTTTTACGATAGTAATCTAAATGGTGAAGCTTACCTAGAAATGATAGACCGAGAAATCCTTCCACAAATACGTATTACTTATGGAAACCGATTTAATCGTATTTGGTGGGTGCAAGACGGAGCTCCTGCTCACAGGAGAGTTATTGTGAAGGAACGCTTGCAGGAAGTCTTCACCAAAGAGTAATTGCTACAGGCCATGACATTGAATGGCCTCCCAGAAGCCCTGACTTGACCCCGTGTGATTACTTTTTATGGGGTCATTTGAAAAATAGAGTATTTGCATCACAACCTATCAATTCAGATGATTTGAGGACTCGCATCACAGCTGAAATCAACTTGTTAAAAGACAATCCAGATCTTATCAAAAGAGTGATGGGGAAGATGAGAGCTCGACTCCAGATTTGTATCGATAGGAATGGCGGTCATGTTGAAAGAAAACGAAACTAAGCATAACTTTTGCAATAAAGAATAAAGAAAAATCTGCTTTGTATCTTATTAAAATTATGTTAAAGTATCTATTATTATGTATTTGTCTTTTCATTACATCGATAGCACACACATTATTTTTTCATTGTCCAATTTTGCGCAATCCATTTTGTTGTACCCTTCAGTTAAAAGCAGATGCTTAAACACTAAATCGTTTAAACATGAATAAATTTGAACGTTAACAAAGAATAATTTGCTATATTAAATCAAACAAACAGATCCAAAATATCTCAATTTTTGGAGGAGTTAGTACAATCTAAAGTTGGGTGTACTTTTTTGTGGGATATATATATATATATATATATATATATATATATATATATATATATATATATATTATGATTAAAATTTACCAACTGGTTATGTCAAGTGTACGCCCTTGACGATTGGTTAGGTTAAGTTGTGATATTTTCGTTAGTTTGTAATTATTTTTGTAATATTCTAGTCTTTCCTTCTGTTCCTTTTATGCTTTAAAAGTGTCACGAATGTATATATTTTTGAAGAATAGGTAAATGTACGAAATTGAAACGTTAAAGGGCTGTAACGTTTTTATTATTCATTTACCGGAAAAAAATTATACATTTTTTAAATCAGCGTAAAAAAGTACCCGTGATAATGGTAATTAATTTTAATTCTAGCGGTGGGCACCAAACTGAAAAGATCCAATAATAATTAATGAAAAAAAAATTATCGAAGTGTTAATCATCATTGTTACGTGAAAGGCCTTTTCTATACCCAAACGTTTCGACCATCATTTCCCCATCCAAAATAGCCAAGGACTTATTTTGTATTAAATGTTATATTACGGCTGTATAGACACGGTCCGTGCTAAACTAAGATTTCCGAAACTGATACCACGCTGATATGTTCGAGTACAGTTGCGGGGCATTAAAAAAATATTCGTATACGTCTATCGATATTTAAACCCAACGAGTATTTATTCATAGCAAACTGCGTGTACCGACAAAACGGCCGCTATTACTCAAGATTGGAAAACATCTTCCATTCTTTTCTCACCATTCTCACCATCCATCCTGTCAGGAATGTCCTGTCGGGTAACGAGCCCCACGAACGTTCCCCAGGCCGTCCGATCCCGATAGAGTTGACTCTCCTCCACATCATCTATGGTTCTTCCTCTAGCGCTGATAGCTTCTTGAATGGTATCTCTCCATCTTTTCCTTGGTCTTCCCACTGGTCTCCTTCCTCTCGGCGTCCAATTATAAAATTGCAGTGGTTATCTTTCCTCCCTCATTCTTCGTATAGGCTATATATATACCACCTTAGTTGGTTTTTCTCTATAGAAGTTAATACTGACTGCACTCCAAGTTCTTGCCTTATTGTCTCGCTTCTAATTCCTCGAGAACTTCCCAATTCTTTCTTTTAACTCTTCTCCTTACTCACTTACAATCACTCCTAAGTATTTAAACTCATCAGCCTGGTTTAGCTGTATTTCCCCTATTCCTTCATAGTGCCAGCACTTCGGTTTTCTCCCTGTTGATCTTCATGCCATGATCACTCGTAATTTCATCTCATCTTTGTAGCGTTCTCTGTAACTCCTCAAGATCTCTCGTTATCACTGCTGCATCGTCTGCGTATACGAAAGTGTGTTGTTTATCTTCCCTAGTGCAAATTCTTTTCAAACATCTATCCATCTAGATTCTAGAGAATAAACAACAATAGTGGGCAAATCACGCTTCCCTGTCGCACCCCTGTTACCTCATTGAACCAATTTTCTCTTCCTTCATTTGATCTTACCATGTTACTGCATATTTCATACAAGCCCTTGATCACCCTTATCAGTTTGACTTAATCTATACATTGGATCTTTCAACACCTGCCATAAACTATTTTTTGGTACCCGGTCAAAAGCTTTTTCTAGGTCTATGAAAGCAATGTACGCCTATTTATTCCACTCTATACTCTTCTCCGTTATCATTTTCAACGAAAAAAACAAGTCCATAGTACTTCTGTTGGGTCCTAAACCCATGCTACTATTCTCCAATTGATTCCTCCACCATCGATCTTAGTCTCCTCTCTTGGATTCTTTCATAAATTTTGCTCGCGCAGGTAAGAAGTGAAATTCCTCTATAATTTTGACAATCTCGTTTATCGCCTTTTTTGTATACCGGGCATATTATTGCTTTACTCCACTCAGAGTAATCCTACACATGGGGGACCTACACCTTAAAGTGGAACTCGAACAACAGCAAACCCCTAAATCGTTCAAATCTGCAGTCACGTGTATTTAAATTCAGCATATCCGCATTCAAAATGGCATCCGATTTCATTTATTTTTGTTGCTGGAAATGGTGTGTGTGTGTGTGTGTGTGTGTGTGTGTGTGTGTGTGTAATTACCAATTTCGTCTTTCATTTCGAACTTTTGAGGAAGAGGGCAATTTCTGTGGACATTAAATTTTGAAGACAATAAAATCATTGCCACTTAAAATGATAAAAAAATCTCGGTAATCTAAACTGACCTGATCTGACCTTACAGGGTGTCCCCTAAAAAGAATGCTTCGCCTTCCCCATTGTATCTCGCAGTAATATTTTCTTTTTTAAAAGAAAATTTTCGGTGTCTACGATTTTGTGCGCGTGATTATGCGTTTTCCGGAGCGGATATGCTGAATTTAAATACACGTGACTACAGATTTGAACGATTAAGGGGTTTGCTGTCGTTCGGGTTCCACTTTAAGGCGTAGGTCCCCCTCTGTGTAGGGTTACTTAAACAGAGGCTAAATTCTGAGAGAAAACAATCGATATACCTAATTACCTTTGCTTCCACAAGCGCATAATATAACCGCTCTAGATCGATAGACGCAATTAAAGGAAAAGATATAATTCATTTGTTTTATAAAAGTGCGCAACTCGTGAGGAGGTGGTCAAGATGTAAAACATTCTTCTAAAATTCCTCCATTTTGGTTATTACATAGACTTTATTCAGAGACGATTTACGATAGTCGTTGACCGATGGAAGGTCACTGAGGTCGAATTTTAAAAATGAAATCGCTTTTCTAACGGATAAAAAACATTCAGAAATGATGGATTATAGTTCCATTAAACAATATTAGTTTCATGCGGAATCAGGCTGATCAATATTTTAACCAGATGTGTAAACTACAAAAGAAAGATTATCTAAAATTGGTCATAGTATTGGTGTATACATATTTATATTTATTATAATAATAATAATTAAATGTAAGTTATTGAATATGTAATCAATGCATAAAGGAATTATTTTTTATATCGTGCAACCCTGAAACGAAATAATTAAATGAAATCTTGTGGGCGTTCGTAATTCCAGATAAGAAACCATACATTGAACAAAGCTGTCTCGTGTTGCTGTAATTAATTAGATGAAACGCAATATAACTCTCTCTCTCTCTCTCTCTCTCTCTCTCTCTCGGGTATAGAATGTTTCGCAAAGACCGCACCCGTGGGAAGGGGGGTGGGGTACTAATATACGTCAGAGACACGTTGAGTCCGGTTGACTGCCAGTTCCGGTCGGAACGGGAGCTGCTTGGCGTCGATCTGAACGTGGGAGGGACGAACTATAGGTTAATCTTGGTGTACAGACCTCCGCATCTCCTCCTCGAGGAGGATATTGCCCTGTACATCGAACTCATTAGCCTGCTAGGGGATAGGGTGTGTGTAGTTTTAGGAGACTTCAACTGTCGCGGCATAAAGTGGGAAAACAGGACTGCCGATGCTGAAGGGAGGAGGCTAGTTGACTTTGCTGATGAGAACTTCCTCACTCAGTGGGTCAACGAGCCTACACGAGGCGAAAGCGTTCTAGACTTAGTATTCACGACCGAAGACAACCTCGTCACTGGCCTCACAGTTGACGAATCATTGGGCGGGAGTGATCATGGTCTTATTAGGTTCCGTGTGCGCGTCCCTCGGGTGAAGCGTAGTAACTCGAGAGGCAGTAAGCTCGATCTCCGGCGGGCGAACTTTGTTAGCCTCAGGGATAGCGTAGGAGAGATGGGGTTAGAGGTTGGCGGCGATGTTGAGGGAGTGTGGAGTGCATTCCGGGACGAGTTTATGGTGCTGCAGTCTGCTGCCATACCCTCAAAACCGGTCACCCCTGCTTCAACGCAGCCTAAGTGGTTCAATCGTGACATCGCTTCGGCTATCCGAAATAGGAAAGTAGCATATAGGAGGGCGAAGGCCAATCGTTCCCACGAGAACACTGAAGCGTATGTCCGCCTGTGTGGGGAAGTGAAGGCGAAGGTTAGGCTAGCGAAACGTAACGAAGAACTACGGGTGGCAAGCCTCTGCTCCCGCCTAATGAGTACTTTGCGGGAGTGTTCACCAGGAAGGATACCCGCGTCATCCCCGAGCCAGGCGTGAGGCACGAAGGTGCTGGCCTGGATAGTGTTCGATGTACCGCGACAGTCGTTGCCGATAGAATAGACAAACTGAGCGCGTTTAAGGCTCCTGGGCCAGACCAGTTTCTCCCCAGAGTGTTGCGGGAGGTGCGCGACCAGGTGGCTCCCCACCTGGTTACAGTCTTCAACAAATCGTTGGAGATGGGTCAGGTGCTGGTGACTGGAGGGAAGCCAACGTGACCCTTATCTTTAAGAAAGGGGATCACGAAAGTCCAGGGAACTATCGTCCCATTAGTCTCACTTCAGTTGTAGGTAAATTATTAGAAGGGATAATAGCTGATAGGATCGTTGACCATTTGGATTCCTACAAGCTGCATGGGGACTCCCAACATGGGTTTAGACGGCATAGGTCGTGTCTCACCAACTTGCTCGAGTTTTTCCACGTCATGTTGAGTGAGTATGATAAGAGTAGGGCGATTGATATACTTTATCTCGACTTTCAGAAAGCCTTTGATAAAGTACCTCACCGTCGGCTAATGGCGAAAGTGCTCGCGCTGTGTATCGGTGGGGAAATAGGTAGGTGGATTGAAAACTGGCTGAGGAATGGGCGGCAGAGGGTGGTAATTAAAGGGGCTAGTTCGGGTTGGGCCTCGGTCACTAGTGGGGTTCCTCAGGGTTCCGTTTTCGGGCCACTGTTGTTTATCATTTACATAAATGATATCGACGGTGGCATCGTCAGTCGGATCGCCAAATTCGCTGATGACACCAAGCTTGGGGCCAATGTTGGGACGCCCGAAGCGATCGAGGAACTGCGTGCGGACCTAGGTAGGATAGGAGAGTGGTCCGAAAAATGGCAAATGCCGTTTAACTTGGGTAAATGCAGTGATGCACATTGGCTACGCCAATCCCAAGTCGGACTACTCGATGTTGGGTAGTAATATCGAGGTGACTGATTTAGAAAAGGACTTGGGTGTGCTAATTAGCAGCGACCTTAAGTTTACGAAACAGTGTGTAGAGGTGGAAAAGAAAGCCCAGAAACTATTGGGTTATATCAGGAGGCAATTTCAGTTTCGGAACAAGGAGATTGTGCTCTCACTGTACAATATCCTTGTTCGGCCGCACCTGGAGTATGCTGTGCAGTTCTGGTCGCCCACCCTCAGGAAAGATATTGAGAGGCTGGAGCGAGTGCAGGCGAGGGCCACAAAGTTAATTCCTTCCGTTAGGCATATGGGCAACAATCGACGGTTACGCGCCCTGAACTTGTTTTCGCTTGAAACTCGGAGGCTCCGCGGTCAACTGATCGAGGTTTTCAAGCTCTTACGCGGGTTGAACGATGTCGATTTTAGAAGTATGTTTAGTTTAAATGATAACCCAACTCGCAACAATGGTTGGAAGTTGGATTTGAAACGGTTTAGGACTAGTGTGTGTGGGAATTACTTTACGTATAAGATCTGTGACACATGGAACAGGTTACCTTCGGAAGTTGTGAACAGTTCCTCTGTGGATCAGTTCAAGAAAAGGTTAGACCAAATCTTGCACATTATTTGAGTGTGTACAAAATTTTCCCTGGCACCCGTTGCCATTGGTACCTCCTCGGTATGGGCCGCAAGGCCTTTTGAGGTACTTCTTTTCCTTGTAACTCCTTGTAACTCTGGGTATCGGTGGGGAAGTAGGTAGGTGGATTGAAAACTGGCTGAAGAATAGGCGGCAGAGGGTTGTAATTAAAGGGGCCAGTTCGGGTTGGGCCTCGATCACTAGTGGGGTTCCTCAGGGTTCTGTTTTGGGGCCACTGTTGTTTATCATTTACATAAATGATATAGACGGTGGCATCGTCATTCGTCAGTCGGATCGCCAAATTCGCTAATGACACCAAGCTTGGGGCCAATGTTGGGACGCCCGAAGCGATCGAGCAACTGCGTGCGGACCCAGGTAGGATAGGAGAGTGGTCCGAAAAATGGCAAATGCCGTTTAACTTGGGTAAATGCAAAGTGATGCACATTGGCTACGCCAATCCCAAGTCGGACTACTCGATGTTGGGGAGTAACATCGAGGCGACTGATTTGGAAAAGGACTTGGGTGTGCTAATTAGCAGCGACCTTAAGTTTAACAAACAGTGTGTGGAGGTGGAAAAGAGGGCCCAGAAGCTGTTGGGTTATATCAGGAGGCAATTTCACTTTCGGAACAAGGAGATTGTGCTCTCTCTGTACAATTCCTTGGTTCGGCCGCACCTGGAATATGCAGTGCAGTTCTGGTCGCCCACCCTCAGGAAAGATATTGAGAGGCTGGAGCGAGTGCAGGCGAGGGCCACAAAGTTAATCCCTTCCGTTAGGCATATGGGCTACAATCGACGGTTACGCGACCTGAACTTGTTTTCGCTGGAAACTCGGAGGCTGCGCGGTCAACTGATCGAAGTTTTCAAGCTCTTACGCGGGTTCAACGATGTCGATTTTAGAAGCATGTTTAGTTTAAATGATAACCCAACTCGCAACAATGAGTGGAAGTTGGATTTGAAACGGTTTAGAACTAGTGTGTGTGGGAATTACTTTACGTATAAGATCTGTGACACGTGGAACAGGTTACCTTCGGAAGTTGTGAACAGTTCCTCTGTGGATCAGTTCAAGAAAAGGTTAGACCAAATCTTGCACACTATTTGAGTGTGTAGAAAATTTTCCCTGGCACCCGTTGCCATTGGTACCTCCTCGGTATGGGCCGCAAGGCCTTTTGAGGAACTTCTTTTCCTTGTAACTCTCTCTCTCTCTCTCTCTCTCTCTCTCTCTCTCTCTCTCTCTCTCTCTCTCTCTCTCTCTCTCTCTCTCTCTCTCTCTCTCTCTCTCTCTCTCGAGTCCGGTTGTCTGCCAGTTCCGGTCGGAACGGGAGCTGCTTGGCGTCGATCTGATCGTGGGAGGGACGAACTATAAGTACAGACCTCCGCATCTCCTCCTCGAGGAGGATACAGCCCTGTACACCGAACTCCGTAGCCTGTTAGGGTATAGGGTGTGTGTAGTTTTAGGAGACTTCAGCTGTCGCGGCTTAAAGTGGGAAGACAGGACTGCTGATGCTGAAGGGAGGAGGCTGGTTGAATTTGCTGATGAGAACTTCCTCACTCAGTGGGTCAATGAGCCTACATGAGGCGAAAGCGATCTAGACTTAGTATTCACGACCGAAGACAACCTCGTCACTGGCCTCACCGTTGACGAATCGTTGGGCGGGAGTGATCACGGCCTGATTAGGTTCCGTGTGTGCGTCCCTCGGGTGAAGCGTAATAACTCGAGAGGCAGTAAGCTCGATCTACGGCGGGCGGACTTTGTTAGCCTCCGGGATAGTGTAGGTGAGATGGGGTTAGAGGTCAGCGGCGATGTTGAGGGAGTGTGGAGTGCATTCCGGGACGAGTTTATGGTGCTGCAGTCTGCTGCCATACCCTCAAAACTGGTCACCCCTACTTCAACGCAGCCTAAGTGGTTCAGTCGTGACATCGCTTCGGCTATCCGAAATAGGAAAGTAGCGTATAAGAGGGCAAAGGCCAATCGTTCCAGTGAGAACACTGAAGCGTATGTCCGTCTGTGTAGGGAAGTGAAGGCGAAGGTTAGGCTAGCGAAACGTAACGAAGAACTACGGGTGGGAAGCCTCTGCAAGGGGAACCCTAAGGAGTTCTTCAGTTATGTTAATAGTAGAAAGCCCATTAGAAGCGGTGTTCTGCGGACCTCCGACGCGGACATCGCTAATGTGCTTAATGAGTACTTTGCGGGAGTGTTCACCAGGGAGGACACCCGCGTGATCCCCGAGCCAGGCGTCAGGCACGAAAGTGCTGGCCTGGATAGTGTTCGATGTACCGCGACAGTCGCTGCCGATAGAATAGACAAACAGCGCGTTTAAGGCTCCTGGGCCAGACCAGTTTCTCCCGAGTGTGTTCCGGGAGGTGCGCGACCAGGTGGCTCCCCACCTGGCTACAGTCTTCAACAAATCGTTGGAGACGGGCCAGGTACCTGGTGACTGGAGCGAAGCCAACGTGACCCCTATCTTTAAGAAAAGGGATCACGAAAGTTCAGGGAATTATCGTCCCATTAGTCTCACTTCAGTTGTAGGTAAATTAGTAAATTATTAGAGGGGATAATAGCGGATAGGATCGTTGACCATTTGGATTCCTAGAAGCTGCTTTGGGACTCCGAACATGGGTTTAGACGGCATAGGTTGTGTCTCACCAACTTGCTCGAGTTTTTCCACGTCATGTTGAGTGAGTATGATAAGAGTAGGGCGATTGATATACTTTATCTCGAATTTCAGAAAGCCTTTGATAAGGTACTTCACTGCCGGCTAATGGCGAAAGTGCGCGCGCTGGGTATCGGTGGGGAAGTAGGTAGGTGGATTGAAAACTGGCTGAAGAATAGGCGGCAGAGGGTTGTAATTAAAGGGGCTAGTTCGGGTTGGGCCTCGGTCACTAGCGGAGTTCCTCAGGGTTCCGTTTTGAGGCCACTGTTGTTTATCATTTACATAAATGATATCGACGGTGTCATCGTCAGTAGGATCGCCAAATTCGCTGATGACACCAAATTTGGGGCCAATGTTGGGACGCCCGTGGCGATCTAGCAACTGCGTGCGGACCTACGTAGGATAGGAGAGTGGTCCGAAAAATGGCAAATGCCGTTTAACTTGGGTAAATGCAAGGTGATGCACATTCGTTACGCCAATCCCAAGTCGGACTACTCCATGTTGTGGAGTAATATCGAGGCGACTGATTTGGAAAAAGACTTGGGTGTGCTAATTAGCAGCGACCTTAAGTTTACGAAACAGTGCGTAGAGGTGGAAAAGAAAGCCCAGAAGTTGTTGGGTTATATCAGGAGGCAATTTCGATTTCGGAACAAGGCGATTGTGCTCTCTCTGTACAATTCTCTGGTTCGGCCGCACCTGGAGTATGCTTTGAAGTTCTGGTCGCCCACCTTCAGGAAAGATATTGAGAGGCTGGAGCGAGTGCAGGCGAGGGCCACAAAGTTAATCCCTTCCGTTAGACATATGGGCTACAATCGACGCTTATGCGCCCTGAATTTGTTTTCGGTGGGAACTCGGATGCTGCGCGGTCAACTCATCTAGGTTTTCAAGTTCTTACGCGGGTTCAACAATGTCGGTTTTAGAAGCATGTTTAGTTTAAATGATAACCCAACTCGCAACAATGGTTGGAAGTTGGATTTGAAACGGTTTAGGACTAGTGTGTGTGGGAATTACTTTACGTATAAGATCTGTGACACGTGGAACAGGCTACCTTCAGAAGTTGTGAACAGTTCTTCTGTGGATCTGTTCAAGAAAAGGTTAGACCGAATCTTGCACACTATTTGCGGGTGTATGAATTTTTACCTGGTACCCGTTGCCATTGGTACCTCCTTGGTATGGGCCGCAAGGCCTTTTGAGGTACTACTTTTCCTTGTAACACTCCTGATGAAAAGAGACTGAATTTCACAATTTATTTATTTTTCTTGTTATACAAACTGGATGAGTTTTTCCAGTGTTTTAAATTACCTAAATTTACGATATTGATTAATACTAAATTACGCTGTACAAAACTTCATTTCTATACTTTATAATGGGTTATATAACTCAAGTTCTTAACCTAAATAGCTCTTCCACTTCGTCTATGTTAAGTAGTTAGAGGCTAGTAAAGATACTAAAGTCCAGTCTAGATTAGCCCAAGAACGACGTTAGAAAAAAGAAAAGAGAATGAAAATGATGACTGCTGAAAACTGTCTCCTACCATGCTTACATTCATAAAAGCAAAGGTGGGCAGGACCGAACTCCAGGAACTCGGTCCTTTTTAAGGACCGTGAGCGGGAAAGTCGGTCCTTTTCTCAGTGAGGACCGAAATGAGGAGCGACGGTCCATTTTTAACCAATTCTGGACGGTCCGGTCCGGACGGTCTTTTTTAGTGATTTTAGTGTGTTTAGTGATTATTTGAAGTTCTAAAGAAGATGGATCGTTTCCTCCAGAAGACTCAGAAAGAGACTGAGACTGAACTGAAACTTGTTTCAACACCTGGAGGAGACGAAGAATCTACTGATGTTAGTGCTTCAACTTCAAGTCAAGCAACTGGAGCTCCTAGCGGAAGAACTGAACCCGGCAATCCCGGCAATTTTTCATTTTAATCAAATTTTTCACTTATATTATATATAAGGACCGAGGACCGAGTCGTTCCTAGGTCCTATCTTCAGAAAGGACCGTGACCGGGACCGTCGGTCCAGTTTGAGGCAAGGACCGGGACCGTCGGTCCTTTTTGAGGCCCGGGTGCCCACCTTTGCATAAAGGTATAATGCTTTCACACACACACACACACACACTCTTTTTGAGCCCCCATCAAAGTTATTTCGTCGAAATATCTAATAAAATGACAGTTTTGAATCTCTCTCTACATTAAAAAGGACAGTAGTACTCCGAAATTGTGGACAAATCAAAATCCTCGATGTACTCTTAACCGAATCGGACCATACATAATCAGTACCAAAGCCTACCTACAGAGGGTTGACAAAGGTAAATAGATACCTTTGTGGTTTTTTCCCATAATTTTTGATTTGATGATAAAAGTCAATAAATAATAGCAGATATACTGAATGAACATATTTAGAATGTTGTTGTTTTCCCCTTTGTATTTATGTAAAGCTGACACACATTCTGGCACTCCCATTATTGAGCTTTGCCATTCGTTCTTGACGACAATCGTCTTTGCGTCTATTTACGTTCGTCAACCCTACGTATATCTAGTCGGTCCAGGCCCATATTTTAACACGCAAGTAATTTTCATACAACTGATTTTGAACTGAAAATTTTAAACCAGCGAGACCTTAACATTTACTTCAAGCTCACGAACCATTTACATTTTGAGTGCGGCTTCATAAATTTGGTCTTACTGGTTTTTGGATGTAAAACTCAAAATGTTGATAGCTGTGGTATTTTTGTAAAATTATAGTCTCACCGAGAAAAGCCAGCGAGACCTCTATTTTACAAAAGAGTATGAAATTTCGTACAGGCTTGGTCTGACTAAGATAAAGTAGTCTTTGCTTATTACCCTAATTCACAGAAGCGTGTCCATGGTTTTGACCCGTCCATATTTAAATTGGTGTGGTGTATCGGGGTTTATCCAATCTTTATGAGACTTAAAAAAAAAAATTCTCCTTTAACTCTGATATATATATATATATATATATATATATATATATAATTTTTTTTTTTTTTAACTGCAAACAACACACAGTATAATTAATGTAAAGAACGACGCTTGTGTAGAAGAGCGTTCCGCACAAGATGAGGAGGGGGAACGAAAAAAAAAATATATATATAATATAATATTATATATATATATATATATATATATATATGAGGCGTCGCGAGTACGAGGGGTGAACTCGCTAAACCAGTTTTGAGACACGCGTTTAAACTTTCTGACGAGGGGCGCATAGCGCAAATACACTCATGGAAAAATAACTTCATTTTGAGCGTATGAGGCGGTGTAAGTGGTGTACCGATTAATCGGCAGCGGAAGAATCGGCCATTTTTTGGCATCGGCCAAGTTTAGCCGATTCTCTTACCGATTATTTTAAGTTTTAAAATTTCATTACAAAACTAAATTTTATATTCATAGAAAATTGAACATACAGAAAAACACTATTTTTTACAATTCATACTCGTTTCAAAGTGTAATATATAAAAATATTTTATATTCACGAAAAAGGCAAAGCTTAATACGTTAAGTTGTCATAAATTTACATTTTCTCTAACTAGCTAATCTCTAAATATTATAAACTATCGTAATCTCCTACTCTATAAATAAATGCAAAAAACCACTTTTTTCTACGTGAAGGTCAAAATATGAAAATAAAAACCCACTCTAATAGACAGAGTTTATTTCCACGACAGTTTCGACGCCCACTGGCATCCTCCTCGGGTGGATACAGAAACACGAATGAACCCAAAACAAGAGGGAAAAAGTCCAGGGACCGACCGTTAAGAAATTCGCACCCAGGTTAGATCCCATTCTCCCGACACCGGAAGGGCATTTTCATTAAGTACATTCGCACAAATTTAAAACTATCTTCCTGTTCTAAACATACAGATTCTAATATATTTTTTTACATAATTATTGCATTTATTATTAAATTTATTACATTTAATATTGCATAATTATTTATTACAGAAATTATAAATTTATTATTACATTGGTTATTACATTATTGTTTACTATGCAGAACTTATAAACCGAAAAACGAATGAAAAAAGCCGATTAGGAAACAATCCAGCGACCATTGAGAAATTCGCACCTAGGTTAGATACCGTTCTCCCGACACTGGAAGGGCATTTTATTACAGGGTCCGCTTATAAGTACATTCCCACAAATTAAAACTATTTTATTGTTCTATACATACAGATTCTAATATTTTGACATAATTACTGCATTTATTATTACATTTACATTTTTTTTTTTTTTTAACATTTATTATTATTACTAGGGCAGTCAAAAGTTGACCGAAAAAATTAAGAAAGTTAACCTTACGAATTGAAAAAATTGACTTATAAAGTTGCCTTTACTTTCAATAATAAAAACGATACTTTAATTACTTATTCTTGCTCTTCTACATCAGTTGACCGATTGTGGTAAATTATGACGTATTTGCCGACATTTTCTGGCAAAAAATTGCGATCCTTACTTAATAATTTATTAAGCATGGAGAAAGATCTCTCTACAGCGGCAGTTGTTGGTTGACATTGCAAAAGCTGACCATAAACTGTTGGTGAGATTTCAGGTCTACTGAGGTTAATTATTTCACAAATACCATTTGTCTCGAGTCTTGTTTCAATGTATTGTTTGACTGAACACGTATCTTCGCCAAGGTTGATAGAAGAAATGGTTTCATATGCCTCTCTAATGGTGCAATCAGATGCTTCCATCCTAGTCACTAAGCTAGCAATCAAACTATAATTCATTTTGATTGACATTAGTTGCTTTGGCAGTTTTTCATTAGCAACACTCTCTTTAGCCTTCTGAACAATGATTCCTTCATCTTCAAAATTTTCCACAATTGTCTTCACATTTGGAAAATTGTCTGCATAATAAAAAGCAGCGTTCAGCCAGCTTGCCCAACGTGGTACAATCGGTTCTGGAGGAGTTCCTATTTCAGCAAACAATTCCTTCCTTCTTTTGTTTTTAAGAGTAGAAGCCTTGACACATGCCATTAAAGTGTCAACATCACTATAAAATGCTCTTATTTGCATCGCACAATTATGTAACAGATGCGCAAGACACGTTACATGGAAAAGTCTTGGAAAAAGTTGCTTGAGTGTCGCTCCAGCTGACACCATGTAACGAGCTGCATCAGACAGAAGTAAACATAAATTTTCTCTTGGTATCTCGAATTCTTTTACAGTATCGTCAATCTTGTGTATGACAGTTCGTGCATTAACATTTCCAAGAAGAACATCGCACCTGATTAAATATGTTTCTTGGGAACATCAATAGATCCAGCAAGTATGTTCAAATATTTTGAGCCCCTTACTTCACTTTCATCAACAATTAGGAAAACTAATTTACCCTCTGCAAATGTTTTATTCTACTTAACTCGCTTTCTGCCTGTTTCATTGCTAGTGATCTGCAAGTTGACACGCAAGGCACTGCTACACCTAATTCAGAGAACAATTGTTTCACATGAGGGTTGCTCAACTTATGAAGAGGTATGTTGGCTGACAGAAATGTAGTCACAAGTTTTTCCGAAAAATCTGAAGACTTGTACTTTAAAAGGGTTTGCGTCTTTTCATTTCCCACATTTTGGTCTATACCACGCTGGTGCTTTTGGGTAGAGCGATGTTTATCCACAAAAAAGGATTTGTCATGCTTGACCACAACACAACAAATCTGACAGTATAGCTCATTTTTTTCTGAACAAATGAATTCATTAGGATATTTTGCAATTATAGCGCGCACTTTAGCAATAGAACTAACTGCAACTTTTGGCATTTTAAATATCTGAAATCAAAAGAAATCGAAATCAGTGAAATCACAAATCAGAAAAAATCACAAATCAAAAATGGTAACCAGTAACCACAATACATACAACACAACCACATCCAAAACCAGAACGGACATAACTGAATAAGACAAATACGAGCAGCGAAGTTGCCAGTTAACCAAAAAGATGCCAATTTTTGTTATTTTAATTATTTATTCCAAAAAATTGACTTTATTTACCTCATTGCTATTTTTTGACCTAACAGGTAAAAGTTGACTTTTGGTTGACCTATTAACTTTGGTAATATACCCCCTACAGGTGTTTTTATTGCATTTTCAGTCGTTTCAGCGAAAAGTGCCCCATAGGAAACAATTTGACTTTATTGACTTTTGACCGCCCTAATTATTACCTTTACCCTAATTATTAAATTTATAATATTACCTTTATTATTACATCTGTTGCATTTATATTTATTTCCACAATTTATTACTTCCATTATTACATTTACTAAAGGCGAGTAAGGAAACATTCCAATCCAGAGACATTTAAGAAATTCACACTTAGGTTCGAACACGTTCCCACGACTCCGTAAGGGATTTTTTGACCAAGAATCTCATTAAAGGGTCTAACTTATAAGTACCTTCGCACAAATTAAAATTATCTTTTTCTATACACACAGATTCTATTATTTTTCTTTTGACATAATTATTACATTTATAAAGTACCTTACTTGATTCCCAATCTATAGCATGATTATTTTGGCTGGCGTGATAATAATATTATAAATTTAATAATCAGGGTAAAGGTAATAATAATAAATGTTAAAAAAAAAAAAAATGTAAATGTAATAATAAATGCAGTAATTATGTCAAAATATTAGAATCTGTATGTATAGAACAAGAAGATAGTTTTAATTTGTGGGAATGTACTTATAAGCGGACCCTGTAATAAAATGCCCTTCCAGTGTTCGAGAGAACGGTATCTAACCTAGGTGCGAATTTCTCAATGATCGCTGGATTGTTTCCTAATCGGCTTTTTTCATTCGTTTTTCGGTTTATAAGTTCTGCATAGTAAACAATAATGTAATAACCAATGTAATAATAAATTTATAATTTCTGTAATAAATAATTATGCAATATTAAATGTAATAAATTTAATAATAAATGTAATAATTATGTAAAAAAATATATTAGAATCTGTATGTTTAGAACAGGAAGATAGTTTTAAATTTGCGCGAATGTACTTAATGAAAATGCCCTTCTGGTGTCGGGAGAATGGGATCTAACCTAGGTGCGAATTTCTTAACGGTCGGTCCCTGGACTGTTTTTCCCTCTTGTTTTGGTTCATTCGTGTTTCTGTATCCACCCGAGGAGGATGCCAGTGGGCGTCGAAACTGTCGTGGAAATAAACTCTGTCTATTAGAGTGGGTTTTTATTTTCATACTCCTACTCTATATTAATAATAATTCTATATTAAGTTGCACTTTATAATTTATATATTAAACCATCTTATTTTAAGTATTTTAATAATTTTACAAACCGAAATGTTATATCCATTTTTTTATTTTAATTTTTTTATTCAAATTGGGCACCAGGCACTCGAAATTTTAATGAAAAATTTTGTTATTGTTTTTTACATTATTGAAGAAAGAAAATATCTTCAAGATAAGGAAAAAACAATTATTTTAAATATTGGTATTCAAATTATGAAACTAAACTAAAATTATTATAGCAGTTTACTGAGTAATAAGACTGCTTATGGTATATGAGTATCAAATTCTGGTATACCATATATTGTGGAGTGAGCTAAGAAAAGCATTTAAACAAATTTGAATTTTAAAAATATAAAAATTTTAAAGTTTTCATATTACGGTAGATTAGTAAAATTTATGAAGGGAATTGATTTTTTCAAAATATAGGCAAAGAATCGGCATCGGCTAAATTTTGGAATCTGTTCAGCACGATTATTTACCTATATAATACCAAGTTGTCTGTGGATAGGGGAAGGTTGAACTATTCGTTCGTGGAATACTCACAAAATCAATGTGGCGAGTTTCTCCCCTTGTACTCGCGACGCCTCATATATATATATTAGTGATGGATCGAATAACCGCAACCGCACTACAACCGCACAAAAATTCACAACCGCAACCGTAACCGCAACCGCAACCGCCGTTCCATAAGTGCGATTGCGGTTGTAAAAGCTTAGTTAATTTTAATTTTAGGTTAATTAGAAATATTTCTTTTTTTAAAAAGAAAATGATGGGTCTCCTTATGCGTGGAGCGGGAACGTTGTGATGAGAGGCGTTGCCGCTTGAAAGGTGAAAATGTAGCAAAAATATTATTCTTGAAATTCACACTGCCTGTCATTAAGTTTGACATCAGTTTTTCAAATGAATAATAATCCATAACTTTCCAATGGGTGGAGGCTGGGGAAAGTGGTAGGTGGGATGAACAGTGCGATGGGTCCTCGTCCCTCATCCTGGTAACACACTTAGTGCAAAATATGGTTTTAATTAATTTGACCTATTCTTTCATAATAGCTATATAAGTTTAGAATATACTTCATTTAAATAGTATTTATTTAGTAAATCCCTTATGTTGAACGCAAGTTTTGCAACACACAAATAGCGGTAGCGGTGTATTGCAAAACTTGTGTTCAACATAAGGTATTTACTAAATAAATACTATTTAGTATATATTATGTACCAAGTGTGGCTAAATCCAGTTAATAATTACGCATTTTTCCTAGTATATGATAACCGCAACCGCAACCGCGGTTGGAAAAAACTCGACAACCGCAACCGCGGTTGTGAAAAACCGACCACTCGATCCATCACTAAATATGTATATATAATATATCAGAATTCAGTAATTCATTAAAGGATTTTTTTTATTTCTTTTAAGTAAATTCTCAGTAGCTGTTTCGTGCTGATTGTGGGATTAATGAAATGAATTTTTGTAAACCCAATTTTGTTAACAATGTACATAAAAAACGGTAGAAATTATCGTTTTGTACGTAAGATTTGGTAGCGGCACAAGGTTTGGTCGCTCGTTCTTCCTGAGATCAAAAGGATAGATTGGATTTAATTACGTAAAGAAAATGTTGGGGGCCAAGATAAGATTAACTGTTATGGAATTCGAAGTTTATAATACAGAAATTTCTGAAATGAGTCGTAAACCTTGAATCAGAGTTAAAAGCTAAGCCATAACCTCTGGTCCTCCTCGTAGCACGTAACTCGCAACTCGATGACTGCATGATTGGCGTTAAATAACAAATAGGGTTGAAGAAGCTCCTTGATAGTTAAGTCTTACGTCATAAGGTCCAAAATCCTCAATTGGAATGCATTTCTTGCAAACTCTCGAGCCTAATGTCTAAATTTGATAAAATAGGGCTAGAATTCTAACCTAAGGCACTTTCTATGTACCTTCTGTGCAATATAACATCGGACAAAGGACGTAAATCTGTAAACAATGCGTGCGCGACCCGCGCCTTGGAAAAGAAATATATGTGTATATATAAATAATGAGATAAAATAAAATATTTAAGCTGAATACATTTCCTCCTCCGCACTATTTTATTATAATTCCCCCGAGCTGTCCTGAATATGTCGTTATTTTTGTAGCCAAATAATGTAGTAATTTTTCTAATGTAAAAAATGAAGGAACCTAAAAAAAAAACGGTTGAATTACGTTCTTGAATAGGTTAATAGTATATATTTTTGGGCTCCGTTGCGTGTTCGTTTGTCAATGGACCTTACATGCAAGGGCAGTTAATAAAAAGTGTACAGAAAATTGAATTACCATCTTAAACACACACACACACACACACACACACACACACACACACACACATACACACACAACACATTATTGTATTCATTCAAGTACATTACTTATAAGTACAGGTTCTTTAAAGGAAATAAATAAGTGTTACAGAAAGTTGCATATAAAATGTTTAAAAAATTACCTATTACTACTTCAAATATAAATCACAACTGCAGAAAGTTTGGAAGCTCACAATCGTACTTCCACTGATGTCCCCAAAGATTTAATGTTCCTTTTTTCTGCAACACTATAAATTATAATCTCCCTGTAGCGTGTTTATAATGCAACTAGATTGAGTTTCTGAATACTCGTGACGTTTATATATATATATATATATATATATATATATATATATATTATATTTA
Organism: Bathynomus jamesi; assembly: GCA_023014485.1. Taxonomy (NCBI): domain Eukaryota; kingdom Metazoa; phylum Arthropoda; class Malacostraca; order Isopoda; family Cirolanidae; genus Bathynomus; species Bathynomus jamesi. The sequence continues at coordinate 955,866 of JAJOZX010000268.1, forward strand.
AATTGGCATGTATGCGGTCCCTTTCTCTCAATTATAACTGTCATCCATCTTGATTTTAGCGTTACACGAAATGTAAAGTGAACTGTCAACTAATACGGTTTTATTATTCAGAGGCGCGTGTTTTGCAGTAAATATTGGACATAAGAAGTTTTTCGTGCTACTATAGCTTGCGGTCTACAAAGATATTTACATTATAGCGTGCGGTCTACAACATATTTACAAATTCAATTACATTAAAACAAAAAAAATTAAAGGACAAATAAAACAATTCATTCTATAGGGTATAATGCCCGGTTAGGTTAATTGAATGCCCGATTAGGTCAACTGTATGCCCTTGACGATTGGTTAGGTTAAGTTGTGTTATTTTCGTTAAAACCAACAAAAATATCAACTTAACCTAACCAATTGTCAAGGGCATACAGTTGACCTAACCAGGCATTCAATTAACCTAACCGGGCATTATATCCCATAGAATGAATTGTTTTATTTGTCCTTTAAATTTTTTTTATGTAATTGAACTAATATTTGTCTTCATGATTCCCCCTTTTATAGTCCGCATTGACCTCACATTCGTCCCCAAAGATAGTCAAGTCAAGTCAAGTCATTTCAGGTCAGGTCAGCACAAATTCACGTCAGGTCACTTCAGCGCAAATTCTTTTGTGGACTAAATATATGTTTGTAGACTGCACGCTATAGTAGCACCAAGTTTTTATATACTGTATATATACAGGCACAGGGCCTATCAGAGGGCAGGCTAGGAGGGCCATTTGGCCTGGGCCTCAAGCTTAAGGGGGGCATATATATATATATATATATACACACACATACATACATACATACATACATACGCACACCTTACCTTTGGTTAGCTTCCGCCTGAATTGTTTATTCTGACGAAGGTCAAGCTTTTCACTCCACCTTGGACCTACAGTTTAACGTGGAATCCGATTGCTGCCGTCGGGTCTCGAACCCGGGGCCGATGGATTCGTAGTCAGCGACGCTAACCACTACACCACCGAGGCGTATATATATATATATATAATATATATATATATATATATATATATATATATATATACTGCAGAATTTACTATTTACGCTACGCTATTAAAGTTATTTTTAAAGGACTAAAGTTAGTTAATTTTAATAGGGTGCGTTCCGCTATTCCATAATCTATAAAATGACATAAACGTACGTAAACGTGGTAGAAAAAGATAAAACTTATTTCAAAGCGAAGTTACTTATCTTTCATTTGAAAAAAATTTCGTGACACGTTTGTAAAACGCTTCCATTCCTTAATGGGTTCGGGGAAAGCTGTCATTAAGCATATTTAGATTTGTGTAAGGCCTCATTATGGAAATAGGGTACGTAGGTCAATGGTACCAAAGGTGGGTTGTTTTCAATATACGAAGACTTATAGTCGAATTATTGTTGTACAAATGATTTTTGGGGATTTGAAAAATATATTTTGAACTTGTACACATCCCATTTTTAATTCGTGCACGCACACACACACACACACACACGTACGTACGTACGTTATATTCTTTAATGTCCGCCTTTAAAAGGGAAAAAATGTACTATAATACAATGTTGTTCAGATCCTGTAATACAGTTTTAAATTTTAACAACAAACTAGCGGAGCGACCCGGTGTCGCCCGGATGGAAGTTAACGCTTGCAGACGTGTCTATGATGTCATTATCTTTCAACCAATCCGGAATACAGAGGCCTCCAGCGGCCTCAGGTGACCTCGGAGGCCGGCGCCACATAGCCTATGTTCTTCCCCGGCCTCAGTTACCCCTATCCCCCAAGTCTCATCCAAATCTGGCCAGTGGTTTCGCCAGCCATAAGCAACAAAGTTCTTCGACCATCACAAATATTAGTAAGCTAAAGTTTGATGTCACGCGTTCAAGAATCAAATAAATAAATAAATATGTTGACAGAAAGAAAGCAAGTATGGTTAAATACGCTTTTTGAGAATGCGTCTGTTTGGCAGCCAAAACGAGTGGCGCAAATTTCAGTTTGGCTCAGTTCTATAAGATTACGCTTCGATAAAGAGGATAAGTAAGAAATTTGCTCGCGGATTCCCTCATAACGGTACTGATTGTCAGTCTCTTCAAATCATCATCATCATCACGAATGACATAGAGTATTTCACTGATATGATAGAACTGCAGTCAACCCGTGTCACGAGAATTATATATATATATTCGACCTTCACTTGTTTTTGTATTTTTGTTTAACATTTTGAAGTGAAGGCATCTGCAGTTCTGACCAGCAACTATTTCACTCGTGATTGCTTCATTGCATAATGTTATATAGTGGAGGCGGCTTCACTTATTTTAGAATGGGGGGTGACGTTTCGAGGCTAAATCTCGCAATACTGTTCTACCTCTCTTTCAACAAGTGTTTAATGAACGTGAAAAACGTATACGTTATTCACGGACTAACAACGAAACACGCTTATCTACAGAGTGCCCATAAAGTTTAGCATCATAGAAATAAACAAACTGTACATATAAAATTTGCATGTGATGCTGGCTTCATAACTATGAACTGTAAATATTGCGTAACGCTGTTCAGGAGAAAACAGTAACAATATATCGGTTATTGAAAGAGTTTATGTACAGTCGATATATATATATATATATATACACATTTAACTGCAATGACCGCGCAGTATATTAACGTATAGAAACGACGTAAGTATAGAGGAGTGTTCTGCACACGAGGAAGAGAAATAACAAACAAATGAAAAATAAGGCACCTCCAGGTTTTTAACTAATACTTATTGGTAAGAAATATTTTTAAACAACTTTACCGGGTTGAGATAGCAAAGAGTCGTTCCTCTGTCCGTGGGAGAATTCTAAAGTCTTTCTTTAAATTACTTAATTGGAAGTTTTCATGCTACTCCGAAATTTAAGTTGATTAAAATATTTAAAAGAAAATAAAGGGTTGTTTCTTGGATATGAAAATAGTTTGCGAAATGAAACGCTTAACTAAACCTACGTTCACGTCACGCGACATTCCCATGATTTTCAAGAACACTATCGCGTATCCTGCCCAAATTTGATTCTTTTATCTTCTACTTCGATGTACAAATTTATATAACTTTAATTAATTTTGCTTTTGTTTCCGACCGTGATTATGCTGACGAAAGTCAAGCTTGTCACTCCACTTTAGATCTACAGTTTAACGTGGAATCCGAATCACGCCCCACCAGCAGCAGCAGCAGCAGCAGCCCAGCGTCTTAACCCATTTATCTACCAACCAATTTTTTTTATTGTGTGGCCAGATGAACAGCTCGGTTTTGCTGCGCACCGCCTGCCGCCAGCGGGTCTCGATCTCGAGGCCGATGGATTCGTAGTCAGCGACGCTGACCACTGCACCACCATATATATATATATATATAATTTATTTCTCGGCATACTAATAACGTTTGGGGTTCTTTAACCTCGTTCGTATAACTGGAAAGGTCATATGGCTGCGGACCTACTGCAGCTTTACGTGGGATCCGTTGGGTCACGATTAGTAATAATAATAATAATAATAATCAATGAGGAGGGCCAGAAATTGTCACAGCTCTCAGGCCAACTAATATGGCCTGTTGGTCTAACTCTTATATATTATTGTTACCAGCATCCTTGGGGTTCGAACCCCCGACCTCAACGTCTTCATTTCACTTACTGGGAAACGGTGTTACCCACCGAGCTACAGATGTTGGTCAACGTCGGTTAACCTGGCAGACCTAACGGGAAGCGGTGTTGCAACGTGGCCACGGCGTAGCCCACCGTTTTTTAGATACAGTAACTGGTAGACTGGTAGCCAAGGTACATTATAAAGTAATTCCTCGCCATATTGAGTTGAAGGGAGGAATGCGTGTATTTGTATGTAGTAATAGGCGGTTTTTTCTTCGTCTCAGACGTGTTTTGAATGTTTACATTGATCGGTTTACTTCGTTTATTGAGTTATTAAGCAGGTACTTTTTTGGCGTTAAAGATAGAAAATATGGCAAATTTAGGGAAGCTCTGTCGTGTCGAACTTTGGCCCTTATTAGGAAAGGTGAACCCTATATTTAGAATTGTTTCTTACCGATTTCAAAGTTGAAGCAAAATTTGGGTTTTGTTTCAGTCCTTAAACCTCGAAACAATTCGTTATTTTGTGTCCGAATTGACAAAACATCTCTGAAAATAATAGAAAACCAGAGACGTGTCTCTCGATTACTTCCCTTAGGAAGCAAAAACTACTCGCAACCCCCTTCACATAGAAAGATTAGCCTCCATTTTCTCAATTCATTTCAAAAAAGGTTTTGAAGACCGTATCTCCTACCAAAATAAGTTAGTGTGTCATTAAAATGGGTATGGAAAGGAGTTACGATGACCAAAAGAAGGAAAAATTTCCTCTAGAATGCGCCATCAAAAAGAAGTTATTTCGGCTACATTAAAGAAAGTTTTGTTTTTATTGTATTTTGTTTATTACAATAAGAACTTCTGGGGTTGTTTAACTTCCTTCGTAACATTTAAGATCATACGACGGAGGGGACCTACAGCTTTACGTGGAATACGAATTACTACCCCACCGAGGAAAATCAAAGGAAGTTACTTAAATCGCTGAAATTTGAAGTCCAAGCAGGAGACCCACCTTTGGATCGTCGGGCGCTCTTACCAATTAGGCTATACCCTGGCGTGTTTATTCGGTATTACGTCTGAACACAAGCCTTCAGCCAATACTAAGGTCTTCATCGGGTACAAGTGAGGAGAGTAATGAGGCAGCTCAGTATATATTACGTCATTAAGAATATATATATATATATATATATATATGAAAAATATTTCGCGAAAGTAACACGTGAATAATATTTATGATGAAAATAACCACGAAGGAAAAAAGAAACACAGAAAGGTGCTCAAGCGCTTTCGTCTAATGACATCCTCACGAACACTGAGGTCCAAGCGGGACCTGACATCCTCAGTGTTCTTGAGGATGCCATTAGACGAAAGCGCTTGAACACCATTCTGTATTTCCTTTTTCCTTCGTGGTTATTTTCATCATATGTATGTTACGGCCTTTTTGCAAAATAGCTGGCCCATTTTAAAAAAGGCCAACATGATGGCCTTTTTGCAAATGGGCATTACAATGCCGGCCACTTTGGAAAAAGGCCAGCATAGTGGCCATTTTGCAAAATGACTGGTAATCCTGCCGGCCATTTTGCGTATACCCTTCGAAGCTGTGTCAAACTGGACATTGAATGCCCTATCAGGTCAATTGAATGCCCGGTTAGGTTAAGTTGTGCTATTTTTGTTGTTTAACGAAAATATCACAACTTAACCTAACCAGTCGTTAAGGGCGGACAGTTAACCTAACCGGGCATTCAATAATTTAAATTTCAATAATTTCAATCGAACTGGATTGAATCTCTTAACTGAAGTTCTGCCTTTTCGCAAAATGGCCGGCTGGATAACCAGCCATTTTACAAACCAGCCATTTTGTAAAATGGCCAATATGCCGGCCTGTTTGAAAAAAGGCCTGGCATATTTAATGCCATTATGCAAAAAGGCCGCCTCTTTGGTTCTTTTGCGAAATGGCTAATTTCGCAAAAAGGCTGTTATATATATATATATATATACACACCATAGAGGTATACCATAATCTACATATGGAAAATTATCGAAAAACTGGTCCCAAACCTCAAACTAAACCCAATTACCATCCAAACAACGCTGGAAAATAGGAAAGGCAGAATGTGTAGTGTTCCCAAATTAAAGGCCCGACAAGGGACTTCCTCAACTCTGAAGGAAAATAGCTTGGTTGTCAGGGGGCCCAAGAATTTTTAACCAGCTTCCAAAGGACCTCGGAAACGTTACAGGGGTCAAAGTTGAAGTCTTCAGGAGAAGACTAGATGCCTGGCTCAGGACTGTACCAGATGAGCCGGGTGTACCTGGCTATGTAGAGTGGAGAGCGCAAGAGAGGAACTCACTCCTCCACCAAGCTAGGACTAAAGGCGGGGCCACCAGCTTGACCTTCGTGTGAAGAAAGACCGATGCACGGATCCCTAACGAGGTGTATATATATATATATATATATATATATATATATATATATATATAATATATATATATACACACAGGGTGGGCCGTAAGTTTCCATACATAGGAAAAATAAACATTTTTTTATGGACAACCATTTTTATTTATAAATATGCTCTACATGGTTGCCATTGTTTTGAAAACACATTTCAATACGTGTTCCCCACTGTTGATGAACACGCATTAGCACAGTTGACGTTATGCTTGTAATGGCGTTGGTGATACGTTCCTTTAGATGATTTATGTCTCGTATCTTTTCCTGATACACCATGGCCTTCAAGTGCCCCCAAAGATAGAAATCAAGGGGGTGAGATCTGGGGATCTGGGAGGCCACTCCACAGGACCACGCCGACCAATCCAAGCATCCGGAAACTGCTGATCCAAATACCGACCCACGTGAAGACCATAATTTAAATTTTCCTATGTATGGAAACTTACGGCCCACCCTGTATATATATATATATATATATATATATATATACACACACGTATGTATGTATAATTGTATATTATGACGATAAAAATATTATTACTGTTATTAATATAATTAAAATTGTCTTTTTTATTTCTGGATTCATATCAACTGCAATTTTCTATTTCTGGTCTTCCTATCTCTTTTGTGCCCCCTCCCCTACCTTCGGCCCCATTCTCCTTCTACATAGTGACCTGCCTCGGTACCTTCCTCGTTTGCATCTGATGGAAATATTAGTATTGGCCGAAAGATTAAGTATTATCTAATACATACCTTCTCGTGATTGGGAATATTTACTTATATATATATATATATATATTTTATGCTGTGTGTGTGTGTGTGTGTGTGTTTATGTATGTATGTATGTATGTATGTATAATTCGTCGTTATATAGTCATACAAATAAAGACTGATTTTACTACATCAGAGTTGTAAAATAATAATCGTGTACATGTGCGCAATTATGACGCATGTAAGTGTAAATCAATCCATACGCGAGTCATATAAATCATATTAAAGGTTCAAATTTTAATGCATCGTAATTATAAAATAATAATTGTATACATGTACGCAATTATTACGCATGCACACGTAAAGCTACGAGTATGTACGTATTGTTTTTGGGTTAACGCGTTTGTGTTGTACGAAGAAATGAATATTTCAAACTTATTTTGAACCCTTAAACGTTTCCTGGTTCTTATTTCTTACCTTCCTTTTAATCATCATAATCTTTACTTTAGCATTATTCAAAACACACACACACACACACACACACACACACACACACACACACACACACACACACACACACCACACATATATGGATATTCTTACCCAGAATTTAGTTTTATACTTTTGAATATAAAATTTTTGGGTTTTTTCGGATAAAAGTTTGCCTAAGAACAATGTTTGAAGGTCGTAAACATTTATAATTATTTTTTCCTTCAAATATTTATTATTGTTTTAACCAAAAAAAAAAAAATTACCCAAAGGAAACTGCTAATTTATTACCAATTAGTAATTTCTTATATTTTTTGGATATTTGGTTAGTAGGCTAACTTTTATCTGGAAGTACAGATATCAATCTAAAACGCATAAAGATTAAGATAATATTTTTTTCCGTTAATAATAGTAAATATGTTAATATAAAGTTGTAATAATTATCATTAAAGATTATCACTTTATCTTGCTTACCTGTGATAAGGAGTTCCCCTTTTTGTGTATGAAATTTTCCCTCTTGTATCATACGTCTATATTTGTTCTCCCTTTTTATATATAGGAGTTTATTTACTTATATTTTTATTTATGTAAATATATATATGTATTATATTGCATGCTAAATATTTATTTTCTCATATTCAAAACGTAATAATTACGATAGTGTTGTTAATGATGTGTTTTAACGAATTTAACATCATCCTATCATTTCTGCACATTTGAAAATAATAGCCCGAATTTGATTTCTTAATTTAGTTGGTGCGTTTTTTTCTTCTCATTTGTCCGTTTGATTCGTTCATAATATGAATGCCGAGGTCACTGTACAGCGGTTGCTTCTAAAAGTAAGCTTGAATAGTATGAATTTAAGCTCTGAACTGGCATGCTGTCACTAGTTTAGCCTCGCCTTTACCACTGCGGGTGCAATCTAGCATAGAACGAACGAACGAACGCGCGAACTCTGCAGACTTCTTTCTTTATATATTACGATTTTTAAGTCAATAACAAAGGAAAAGAGTAGCACGAACATTCGTGATTTTTTTTTAGATTTTTTTTTATTTTATGCTATTATTTACCAATTCTACTTCATCGTTAATGTCGGAAGTTCGGCTTGGCTTACGGCTAAAGCCCCGCCCACAAACAAACAAACCAACGACTTTTGTTACAGGCCGACGCAATTGGTCGATGGTGAATAAGATTCTCGCCGAGTGCATGCGAACTCTCCACTATGACGTCAGCATTAAGCGATTATGACGTCTTCATTTTTTTTTTTTTTTTTTTTTACCTTCGACTCTGTTATTGAAGTGGGATGCCTTTTATTTTATTCACTTAACTTCAGTGGATTATGAAAGAGGAAAAAGCATTTTCCAAAAAAACTTTTTCTATTTTTTTATTTAGTGATTTTGTAATTAAGGTTTTTTCTTACGTAAAATAAAGGTATGATGCTAAATATGAGGAGGGGGGGGGGAGGGACCGGGAAGGTTGGAACTTTTTTAAGTAGTAAAATAATATTTTGGGGTGTGTAACCTTTATCGAAACGGCAAAGTTCATGTAACGGAGGGGACCTATAGGTTTACACATATATATACAGGGTGTCCATAAATTATCTTTACAAATACAATTGAATTTGTAACTATAATTTGTGAGCAAAAAAAAATTTTATATGTGCGTATATTCCATATTTTTTTCCTATTACTAATACCAAAAAACTTGGTTGAGCTTTTCTTGTTTTAATGCTATCCTCCGCAACAGAGAGAGGAGGCTTTCAGAAGGTACCATCGCCATCCATCTCTCCTGACTCTCATTCTGTTGATATTTCTGCCCGGAATCGAGCAAAATCTGTTCTTCGACTCGCCAAAAATTCCATCATCAGACAAAAATGTAAAAAAAAACCTAATTTTAATTATTCTTCCTCTTTTTGGCACCTAGCCAAAAACCTCTCCAACAATTTGTTTCTCTCTTCTTTTCCATTCTGACGGCTCATTTGTCGTCTCTTCTCCTGATAAAACTGAACCCTTCGTTCAAATTTTCTCCTCCAACTCAACCCTGGTCTGTGCTTCCGTGTTGACACTTGACACCCTGCCCAGGCAAACTCTCGTTTTTGGCTTTCATCTGGTACTTTTCCTTCCTGCTGGAAGTTCGCTCTCATTCAGCATGTCCCGAAGAAGGGTGACCCCTCTCAACCCTCCAATTATCGTTTAATTGCCTTGATTTCTTGCCTTTCTAAAGTTTTGGAATCTATCCTTAATAGGAAGATTCTTAAACACCTCTTCTCACACTCTTCTTTCAGATCAGTATGGGTCCACGAGGGACGCTTCACTGGCGATCTTGTATATATCTCTGAGCTTCATCCTCCTCCTTTCAGGATTTCGGTGAAATCTTTGCTATTGCGTTAGACATATTAAAAGCTTGTGATACTGTAGAGTCTGGCACAAATCTTTAATTTTGAAACTGCCCTTCTTCGGTTTCTATCCTCTATCTGTGCCTTCATCTCTGATTTCCTTTCCGACCGATCTATAGCTGTGGTTGCAGATGGCCAATTGGCCATTGTTCTTCTCCTAAAGCTATTAACAGCGGTGTTTCTCAGGACACTGTCCCGTTGTCACCCACTCTATTCATTTTATTTAGTAATGATCTTTTAAGTAACACTTCTTGTCCTATCCACTGATATGCCGATGATTTCACCCTTCATTTTTCTACCCTCTTCACAAAGTGTCCCTCTCAACAGTTACTCCATGCTTTGCGTGAGACGGCTATGGTGCATCTGGCAAAAAACATGGTGATAATGAATAGAGTGGCTTCGGAGTGGGCCTCCGTCACCAGTGGGGTTCCACTTGGTTCTGTTCTGGGTCCTTTAGTTTTTATCATCTGTATTAACGATATAGATGTTGGGCTCCTAAGTACAGTTTCTTGCAGACGATACCAAGTTAGAAAATAGTGTAATTAATGAGGAGGGCGTGAGAACGCTTTAAAATGATCTTGATAGGTTGGGCGAATGGTCTGCTATTTGGGCAGATGCCATTCAACTTTGAGAAATGTAAGGTAATGCACGTAGGTTACAAGAACTCGAAGACCGTTTACTCTCTCTTGGGAAAGAACTTCAGTGAGACTGATCTAAGCAAGACTTAAGAGTTTATATCAATAATGATTTCAAACCGTCAAAGCACTGTGCAAAAGTCTAAAATGGCCTTAAAAATATTAGGTTATATTAAAAGACGGTTCCAATTTAGAAACCATGAGATTTTAAAGTCTCTCTACAATTGACTAGTCAGTACTCCAGTGTTGTGTACAGTTTTGGTTGGAGAGGGTTTAAGAGAGGACCACAAAATTGATTTATTCAATGAGACTTCAAAACTACCAACGTAGATTAGAACGCTTAAATCTGTTTACTTAGTGTAGAAATATATAATTTTCGGCATAAAATTTCGGCATTTTAACATTTTTTTATTTTTCTCAAATTCTTTGTTTTACTAATGTATTATGTTGGAGCTGTATGTGACTTGGTTGGAAAGTGGTTAACATCGCTGACTACGAATCCACCAGCCCCGGGTTCGATTCCCGGCAATGGCAAGTAGCGCATAGCTCACCCAAATGTTCAGCTTTTCATAGAAAAAACTGGTTGGTAGATAAATGGGTAGCCTAGCGGTTAAGACGCTGGGCTACTGATCGGGAGGTTGAGATAGAGTCGGGACGAGGACTATAATTTCTGACCCGTGGTGGGTCGTGGTTTGGATTCCACGTTAAGCTGTAGATCTAAGGTGGGTCAACATTGATAAATAGGAGAACTGAAGACCTTTATCTTATTTGAATGATTTACTACAAATGTTTTGAAATTTATTTCATGTTCAGCTCAAATTGAATTCTAAATAAATATTTTAATCGCACGTAAATATAGTTTAGATTAACCCATTAGTGCCCATTGGTAGAATTTCCTACCATCAAAATTGTTTGCCATTACTGCATCACTTTTTCTTGTATTCACGTGATCTTCGGTATGAGTCATTGATATGACGCAATCTTTTAGATTGCGTCATATCAATGACTCACACCGAAGATCACGTGAATGCAAGAAAAAGTGATGCAATGATGACAAACAATTGTGGCGGTAAGAAATTCTACCAATGGGCACTATTGGGTTAATATACTGTAGATGTTTTATAATTTTTATATAAAATTTAAATTATTCAATTTAGTGGTTATATTTTAAGTAAAAGGTTGTTTTTAATTACCTTTATTTATATCGGTGAGCAGAGAAGGGAAAATCAACTGGCGAAGACAGTGCTGACATTTGCTGAAGTACGCTCCAACTTCTGCTGCCACATGTGTTTTTTTTTTTTTTTTTTTTTTTTTTTTTTTTTTCGTAATTCGGCAGTTGGAGATTCATTATGTGAAGCAGCAACATTTGATCTTGATGTTCGTGTCAAGCTGCAGGATAAGCCTTTGCTCGCAAAACTGAGTGCTAGTGACTTGATTGCGTAAGAGACCAAGTATCATATCAAGTGCTTGGTCTCTCTGTACAACAACAGAACGCATGAAACGAAATCATCTGAAGAATCAGATTTCGGTGTTGTTAACCATGTCATCGCCTTTTCTGGGGTATTGTCCTGTATTGAAGAAAGCAGTATGGACAGTCTTGTGGCACCAGTTTTCAAAATGATAGACATGGTAAATCTATACAACAACAGATTGAAAGGACTTGGGACTGAAATTACGAGTCGTGTTCACTCAACCAAGCCGAAAAATCGATTCCTCTCCTACTTTCCTGACATGGAGGCCCACAAGCAAAGCCGCGATGTGGTACTCGTTAGCAACCAAGATGCTGCTGCTGCTGCTGCCCTAGAGAAAGCATGTGAGCATGATGCGGACAGCGATGGTGTTCATCTCGCCAGGGTTGCAAGAATTGTCCGTCGAGACATGTTCAAAATGAAAACGGGATTCAATAGCTCATCTGGTAACCATTGTCAAGAGGAGTCGGTGCCTATGATGCTGAATGGCCCAAACATAAAGTCACAGGATAGTAACCAGTTGATGTCTCAGTCAGCTTTCACATTATCGCAATTGCTTATGTTCACTAGTTCTGTACATCACTGGGAGACAGCTACTGCTACATGTGATGTTCAACACGACCCCAAGACAGAGAAACACCGCTGCCACAGATACATGCTTGACAAATATGTGAACAAAATTCATGTAATGTAACATGAAAAATTTATTGAATTTTCATGAATTAGAGCTGTGGGACTAGGCTATTCAGTTGGGCTCGTTGGGTTTATTGGCCCTAGGCTGAGAAAATTGTCAGTGATTGAAAGACTGGGCTCGTGTCGGGTTTAATAGGTTTATATTAGGCTCAACATACCGTTGGTTTTTAAGAGTAGGCTAGGTTTATGTCTTGAGTTTATATACAGGGTGTCCACAATGTCTTATTACCCCAGTAAAATACTAACTAATTTTCGTTTTTCTTTCAGACCCATTTAAAATGCGTGATAGCAGGAACTATACGATTGAACAACGCATATTGGCTAGTACCTAGGTCCATGAGCGACCACATAATGGCAAAACCATTGAAAATATTCGTCCAGACTTCCAGAACAGATTTAGTCGTGCGGCTCCTCCATAAAGGACTGTGTTGAGATGGGAAAAGAAACCGTTCGTAACGGGAACCATAAAAGATTAATAACCAAGAACTGGCAGGCCAACTAGCGATAAATGGGTCTGAAAGAAAAACGAAAATCGGTTAGTATTTTACTGGGGTGACGAGACATTGTGGACACTCTGTATTTTTTGCCTAATTATTATTTGCCAAAGTGATTCTAAATAAAGTTGAGAGAGAGTTTTTAATTATTTACTCACTTTATTAATATTATCATATTGATAACTCATTCACTGGATTTTATAGTAAATAAGCAAATCCATCTTTCAAACTACTACTGTAAATTATAATTTATGTGAAGCGTACCAAAGTTCATAAGTTAGCTACAAAACTAGTCGTAAGGACATCTTATATTAAATCATAAAATTTCTCCGAGACCCTGTACCCGTTTTAGCTATATTAAGTGATGTGAGTAGATTTTGTTTCTTAACAGTATTGTGCCTAACCTCCCAAACCTCAGTGCCATGCGTAACATTATCTATACTCTCCTTCCTCTTCCACCGTTGTTCATTTGACGATTATTTTTAATAAATAACTAATAAAAACCTGGAAGGAAAATCACGTTTACTGAGAAAGTGATTTCTTCACATTTGAAATACTGTTGTCTTTTAAGTTTTGCAAATAATAATAACTAAAATTGAAGCGTAAGATAAAATTGGGTTAAAAATAAAAGAAAGAAAAAAAATTGTGTTAATTGCACAGTTTTCGGAGTAACCTTAGTATCATCTGCGACGCAATCACATTAAAATATGTGACTAACAAGGTACAGGGTCTCAAATAAAACACACACACACACACACACACCCCTTTGGTTTGCTTCCGCCCGAATTGTTCATTCTGACGAAGGGCAAGCTTTTCAATCCACTTAAACCTACAGTTTAACGTGGAATCCGAACCACGCCCCACCTGCAGCCCAGCGTCTTAACCACTGGACTACCCATGGTACCCATTTATCTACCAACCAATTTATTTATTGTGTGGAAGGATGAACAACTGAGTTTTGCTGCGCACCGCCTGCCGTCACCGGGTCTCGATGCCGGGCCGATGGATTTGTATGTATCATCTCTATATATCAATCTATCCAACATATGAATGTCAAAGATGAGAAGAATTATTGGTTTTCTTTTACGTAGATTGAAATTGAAAACTTTTTTAGATTTTGTACATTAATAATTAATGATGGTGGTGGTGGTGGTGGTAATTTTACAAGACCAAATAGGATCTTGTTCGTGAGATGAAACACGTATCGTACATGCGGATATTATCTTAAAAAAACAAAACCGTTTCTCATTCTCCGTCCTCGGGCTGTGGGAACTGAAAACATTCGAATCAGTTACCCTTGCGGATGGTTGACAGAAGTAAATAGACGCCACGATAATTGTCCTTATTCAAGGACAAATGGCGAAGTTTATTAATGGAATGCCAGAACGTACGTCAGCTTTGCGTTAACGCAAAAAGAGGAAAGAGACGCGATTGTAACTATATTTGATTCATTTGTTATTAAATAAAAAACTATATACTGTATATGGAAAAAAAAACACGAAGGTGTCTATTTACTTTTGTACAAGGTCGGTTTCTATTCATGATTACGGTCTCCAATTTTTGTTTCTCGTTAACTCTCGCGTCATTTACATGAACTCGGCATTTTTTATTCACTCATTTGCTAGTTGTATATCCATTCTTCTTCTTCTTCTTCTTCTTCTTCTTCATTATTATGCGCCTTTTTAACAATTTTATCTTTATTTATTCTTTCCACAAGACCATACGCAACTTAGCTTACTCTCGTTCCATTCTCACCTCGTTTTTCTAAAATATTATTATTTTAACTAGCTTTAGTTGTTCTACGTATTAATGTACTGCTCACTTTTAAAATACCTAAAGTGAGTTTCTTAAAAAGGTTAAAAAAAGAAAAAAATCCTATAACTTTTCAGCCCATGAATCACCCGATCATAACTTACTAACCAAACTGGAGTTATACCTAGTCCCGCTTTACTCGTTATAATAATGATATAGGGCTCTTGGTTAGGCCCCGTCTTTACCTCTTGGCTAGTATTGTTGGTATCGGCATATTTCGTATATACAACGAAGCAGCTATTTCTACTAGTTCATATAAAATTATTATTAATTATTCGTAAACGTGTAAAAACACGCGTAATTTATAATATTTTTATTTAAATTGCTTTAAGAACTAATAATGATTTGATAATAATAATTCTTAATGAGCAATTCCCACAGTAATTTGAGAAAATATGTCCGTAACATAAAACTGCGTTTGTAATTCAGTCGGTTTTTTTTTTTGTCGTATCATTATTACTAAAGCTATACTTTACCAGCGCTAAAAATAGCTTTTACAATACCGGTTATGCAAACCATAAAGATAATAGCGGGTTTTTCCCCATTGTCATTTCAAAAATCTCGGTTCAAAACCTTTTCTGACATTGTACTTCCGTTTGAAATCCGCCTATTACGTATTCATTTGAATAATGCAGTTTTGTCCTTTTTACCGTTCTTAGTTTATGCAACTACGAAACTGCAGTATAAAGTTTAAGTAGTTTTGTTTTACGACGAAGGATGTATATTAACGTACAAATAGGGTACTCGTATAATTTGCTCGCTTTCCACCATCACGGCGCCCTTTCTCGAAGTGCCGCTAATTTCAAACCACACGTTGTGCGCCCACCGAACGGACTCTGAAGCCTTTTCAAGGATAAAACTTTTTTGTCCTCTTCACAAATTCTCCAGTCGTCGAAATGGTTTTTTCTCGAATGCAAAATTTATAATTTAGCGACGAAAGAGTTTTAGACCTACAGTAACAAAGACGACGAAACTTAAAATGATCCAACCCAACAGGACTTTACCCAACCGCACTTTACCCACTTTTACAAATGCTACAGTACTGTTACAAATTTTCTTCACAGTAAACATCGGGAAAAAAAAAAATTCTAGTCAGATTTTAAATAATGTACTCGTCTGCAGATGTTCTTTTTGTCTTTTTCAGAAATATGTAAAAAAAAAATCTATTTGTCCATGGATTCTCTCTCTCTCTCTCTCTCTCTCTCTCTCTCTCTCTCTCTCTCTCTCTCTCTCTCGCAGGGGGTATAAAGGTTATGGACGTTCCTTCTGGGTGTTGTAAACTTTATACTTGGGGTGTGACAGCCCTCCGGTCCCGAGTCGTGGTATTCTAGAGAAATTGGCTGCCAGTTCCTTTAGGTTCTCTCTTTCGGGAGGGCGGGTGAAGTATGTTGTACAATCCTGTCCTGTGGGTTACTAGGACCCTATCCCATCCCTACTCTGTCCTTTTAGCTTAGGTTAAGGATGTTCTCCTCTGACTGAAAAAAAAAAAAACTACTACTTTCCATTTAGTGTTCTCTACTCTTACTATTAGGACCCTACTGCTACCTGATGCGTGGGAAGAGAGGCTTTGGAACCTCTATAAATAACACCATTTCACTTTAGTTGTAGGTAAATAATTAGAGGGGTTAATAGCGGGTAGGATTGTTGACCATTTGGATTTCTACAAGTTGCTTGGGGACTCCAACATGGGTTTAGACAGCATAGGTCATGTCTCACCAACTTGCTCGAGTTTTTCCACGTCATGTTGAGTGAGTATGATAAGAGTAGGGCGATTGATGAGAAAGCCTTTGATAAGGTACCTCACCGCCGGCTAATGGCCAAAGTGCGCGCGCTGGGTATTGGTGGGGAAGTAGGCAGGTGGATTGAAGAATGCCACAAAGTTAATCCCTTCCGTTAGGCATATGGGCTACAATCGACGCTTACGTGACGTGGGTTCAAAGATGTCGATTTTAGAAGCATGTTTAGTTTAAATGATAACCCAACTCGCAACAATGGTTGGAAGTTGGATTTAAACGGTTTAGGACTAGTGTGTGTGGGAATTACTTTACCTATAAGATCTGTGACACGTGGATCACTTTAAGGAAAAGTTAGACCAAATCTTGCAAACTATTTGAGGGTGTAGAAAATTTTCCCAGGCACCCGTTGCCATTGGTACCTCCTCGGTATGGGCCGCAAGGCCTTTTGAGGTACTTCTTTTCCTTGTAACTCACTCTCTCTCTCTCTCTCTCTCTCTCTGACTGAAAAAAAAAACCTTTTCTTTTAGTATTAAGTCTTTTTCTCTTCTTTTACTATTAGGACCCTACTGCTACCTCATGCGTGGGAAGAGAGGCTTTGGAACCTCTATAAATAACGCCATTTAACGCTCGTAGGTTGTGAGAGACTGGGATGGAGGGGTCCCAGGCGTAGGGGCGCGATGAATGGAGTGTGGCTAGTGCCCCGTTAAGCCCATTCCTAACGCGTAATGGCCTAACCAGCCCCCTGCGACCGTTCTTTGATGACCAATTGATGGTGATTGGCTGTACTGCTCTGAGGTGAGAGAGATTTACTGCTCAGCTGGCTGCCAGGCCAGCGTAAAGTCTCGGGCGTAGCCTCTGGGTCTGGTGGGATATCCCTTGAACACTGGATTCTAAGAGTCTGGCCGCTTGTGAGTGACTAGTAAGACTTAGTAAGGGGCTGCATCTCGCTGTCGCTCCTGGCGGGAAATCTGTGACGCCTGCGTCGCGAGTGTTTGTCAGTTGGTAGCTGCGACACGTTTGGGACTGACTGTCCGGCCCTGGGGAGACCTTTGGTCGGTGCGGCAGCAGCGAGAGGTGTAGTCTTCTGGAAGGGATGAACGTCACTTGCAAATAGGTGGATGCGTCTACGCGCGGGAAGAATTCACCACCCCCCCTCCTTTTTTATATACTGATCAGAACGTTTTTGATAGTTTTCATTGCTAGAACGCTTTATCTTATTCAGAGTTCGAAAAGAAAAAAAGTTACAATGACTGGACCGCAGAAACTGAAGGCTGAATGTGCGAGGTGTGAAGTAAACCAGTGGGTGACGAACTTCAAAGAAGCCTGCTTCGCGAAGATCAACCACTCCAGCATGTGCCGCTTTTGCGAACACATGCGGTTTTACGAGAAGCTAGAGGAGAGGGTCCGGCGGCTCGAGTCGTCCAGACCGGCTGTTGGAGGTGCGGCAGTCACTGATGCGGCTGCGCCCTCCACCCCGGAGCTCATTGATAGGATAGCTGCTATGGAAAGGCGGTCCAGCGATGGACTGGACAGGGCTAGGGACCGCGGAGAAAGGGTAGAGGTGCAACCGGAGACTAGGGTACAAAATCAGTGTGAAGAATCGCCAGCGACCCACGTGGAATGCACGGAACCGCGGCGCAAGGTGGAGGGCGTAAAGAAGGGGCTGATAGAGAAGGGTGCGAAGGGGCCGATAAAGAAAAAGGGTGGGAAGGGGCCTACTGATGGCCCAAAGAAACCGAAGGATGTAGCTGCCGGTCGGGGTGGGTCGGCTGGTGTAACTGCGTCTATGGGTGGCGACGGGTTTCGAAAGGTCTCGGGCAAGAAGGCTGCGAAGCCGAAGCCTGAGACCCCAGTTGCCCCTGTCAGGACCTCCAACCGCTTTAATCTCCTCTACTCGAAGGAGGAAGACACCGTTTTGATTGGGGACTCGCAGATCAGGGTCCAGGAGAAGTACTTTGCTTCTGCAAACCGGGATGGGAGGAAGGTAAGGTGCTTACCTGGGCGGGGAACGGCGCACTTAAGGAAGGAGGTAGAGAAGGTGCGCGTGGCTAGTCGGAGGACTGCGATCGTTGTCCACGCTGGTGGCAACGACCTGTTCGTCAAAGGCGGTAGGGTAGGTCTTACAGAAGGGATTATCACCGAGATCATGTCTCTTGCGGATGATCTAAAACTGAAGACAGACAGGGGAATGTTAATGGATATTTTACCGTGAATGAATGCCAGTGACCACGCGCTCAGTAAGGTCATTGGCATCAACGAGAGGGTGCAAGACTTGTGCGTCCCGCTGGGCGTGAGGTTTATTGACCCCTTCGACCCATTTTCGGGTAGGTGGGATCTTTGCCAGAGGGATGGTGTCCACCTCAATAACAAGGGTAAAGGTGTGCTAGGCGCGCTGCTCGACCGGCACCTATACAGAATGGTGAGGTCGAGTCCGGGGAGAGATGATGGGCCCCCACCGGGGAGGGATGATGATGAGCCGGTGGCGGACGTACCTTCAACTGAAGGGTGCGTCCAGGTACAGGTGGGTGACCCTCCTTCCACTGAAGGGTGCGTCCAGGTACAGGTGGGTGACCCTCCTTCCACGTTGGAAGGGGCTCAGGCTCCTGCGGAAGTTGCCCCCTCAGTGAGGGGCTCTTCAACTCCCGACAGACCTGGCTGTTCGGGAAACGGGTCATGCTAGGGGGCGGTCAGAATAGGGAAGGCTCCCTCCGTGCAATGCTTTTTAATGCTAGGTCGATTAGGAACAAGTTTTGCGACCTACGTACGCTCTTAGCATCAGAATACCAGGATATCGTTGCTATCACCGAGTCCTGGATTCATACTGATCGTAGGGACTACGTTGGGGAGTTCGAAATTCCCGGGTATAGAATGTTTCGCAAAGACCGCACCCGTGGGGAGGGGGGTGGGGTACTAATATACGTCAGGGACACGTTGAGTCCGGTTGATTGCCAGTTCCGGTCGGAACGGGAGCTGCTTGGCGTCGATCTGAATGTGGGAGGGACGAGCTATAGGTTAATCTTGGTGTACAGACCTCCGCATCTCCTCCTCGAGGAGGATACAGCCCTGTACACCGAACTCAGTAGCCTGCTAGGGGATAGGGTGTGTGTAGTTTTAGGAGACTTCAACTGTCGCGGCATAAAGTGGGAAGACAGGACTACTGATGCTGAAGGGAGGAGGCTAGTTGACTTTGCTGATGAGAACTTCCTCACTTAATGGGTCAATGAGCCTACACGAGGCGAAAGCGTTCTAGACTTGGTATTCACGACCTAAGACAACCTCGTCACTGGCCTCACCGTTGACGAATCGTTGGGCGGGAGTGAACACGGTCTGATTAGGTTCCGTGTGTGCGTCCCTCGGGTGAAGCGTAGTAACTCGAGAGGCAGTAAGCTCGATCTCCGGCGGGGGAACTTTGTTAACCTCAGGGATAGCGTAGGTGAGATGGGATTAGAGGTCGACGGCGATGTTGAGGGAGTGTGGAGTGCATTCCGGGATGAGTTTATGGTGCTGCAATCTGCTGCCATACCCTCAAAACCGGTCACCCCTGCTTCAACGCAGCCTAAGTGGTTCAATCGTGACATCGCTTCGGCTATCCGAAGCAGGAAAGTAGCGTATAGGAGGGCGAAGGCCAATCGTTCCCATGAGAACTGAAGCGTATGTCCGCCAGTGTAGGGAAGTGAAGGCGAAGGTTAGACTAGCGAAGCGTAATGAAGAACTACGGGTGGCAAGCCTCTGCAATGTGCTGAATGAGTACTTTGCTGGAGTGTTCACCAGGGAGGACACCCGCATCATCCCCGAGCCAGGCGTGAGGCACGAAGGTGCTGGCCTGGATAGTGTTCGATGTACCGCGACAGTCGTTGCCGATAAAATAGACAAACTGAGCGCGTTTAAGGCTCCTGGGCCAGACCAGTTTCTCCCCAGAGTGTTGCGGGAGGTGAGCGACCAGGTGGCTCCCCACCTGGCTACAGTCTTCAACAAATCGTTGGAGATGGGCCAGGTGCCTGGTGACTGGAGGGAAGCCAACGTGACCTCTATCTTTAAGAAAGGGGATCACGAAAGTCCAGGGAACTATCGTCCCATTAGTCTCACTTCAGTTGTAGGTAAATTATTAGAGGGGATAATAGCGGATAGGATCGTTAACCATTTGGATTCCTACAAGCTGCTTGGGGACTCCCAACATGGGTTTAGACGGCATAGGTCGTGTCTCACCAACTTGCTTGAGTTTTTCCACGTCATGTTGAGTGACATGGGCGCCCGCAGGTAGGGGCAAGGGGGGGGGGCGCTTGCCCCCCCCCCTGGAAATGCCAAGAAAATATATTAAATATTTTCTAAGAAAATATTTATATCCTAAACTTGCTGAAAAGTATCCAACTGCCTCCTAAAGGGTGAAAATTTTTATTTGTGTGCATGATAAAAGGTTGCTGTCATATCTGAACTTTCTGTGAAATAAAGATGTCTTTTTAATATATATTGTAGATTAGATAAATAAATTAATAAAATAATAGGTATATTAGGCACTACATAATTATCGAACCTTTCTAAAAAAAATTTCAACCCATCAAAAAACAAAAAAACCTAGTTGGGTTGGGTTTTTGCCAACCCTGAGTAGAAGGGACTGGAGAAGGTGCTCTTGAAGCAATTGGAAACGAAAATATGTTTGGTTTGAAGAAATGGTCAATTTTTGTCTGTTTTACTTTACTTTCTATCTCTCTCAATTTAGTCTTGTATGGGAGACAGGCTGATTGAATTGCACTAAAACACTTAAAGACCCTGTCTTGTAGGGGATCCTTGTCTGTAATTTTCTTTATAGCATCACTGTAAGAAAACGGCTCTTTTAAATTTTTTCCTGTTAGGTCTTTTGGTGGCTCTTCAATTGCTTGCTCTGGTTCATAGTCTTCAGAAACTTGTGGTGCCTCATCCATTTCAAGGATGTCATCTTCGGTTAAACTTTCATTGTGGGACTTTAATAGGTTTTCAACTTCATCTTCATTAATCTGGGGGCCCAAGTTATTGCCAATTTCTGCTATCTCTTTATTTATTTATTTAGGTGTAGGCTCAAAACCTTCAAAATCAGGAAGCTCATGATCTGGCCATAAATTCTTCCAGGCAGAAACTAAACATTTTTCACTAACTTGCTCCCAAGCTGCTGCAATATTTGTGATGGCATCTTTCACATTGTAACTTTTCCAAATTTTGCCCCCCCTTGGAAAAAATCCTGCGGGCGCCCATGTTGAGTGAGTATGATAAGAGTAGGGCGATTCATATACTTTATCTCGACTTTCAGAAAGCCTTTGATAAGGTACCTCACCGCCGGCTAATGGCGAAAGTGCGCGCGCTGGGTATCGGTGGGGAAGTAGGTAGGTGGATTGAAAACTGGCTGAAGAATAGGCGGCAGAGGGTTGTAATTAAAGGGGCTAGTTCGGGTTGAGCCTCGGTCACTAGCGGGGTTCCTCAGGGTTCCGTTTTGGGGCCGCTGTTGTTTATCATTTACATAAATGATATAGACGGTGGCATCGTCATTCGTCAGTCGGATCGCCAAATTCGCTGATGACCAAGCTTGGGGCCAATGTTGGGACGCCGGAGGCGATCGAGCAACTGCGTGCGGACTTAGGTAGGATAGGAGAGTGGTTCGAAAAATGGCAAATGCCGTTTAACTTGGGTAAATGCAAGGTGATGCACATTGGCTACGCCAATCCCAAGTCGGACTACTCGATGTTGGGGAACAATTTCGAGGTGACTCATTTGGAAAAGGACTTGGGTGTGGTAATCAGCAGCGCCCTTAAGTTTACCAAACAGTGCGTAGAGGTTGAAAAGAAAGCCCAGAAGCTGTTGGGTTATATCAGGAGGCAATTTCAGTTTCGGAACAAGGAGATTGTGCTCTCTCTGTACAACTCCCTGGTTCGGCCGCACCTGGAGTATGCAGTGCAGTTCTGGTCGCCCACCCTCAGGAAAGATATTGAGAGGCTGGAGCGAGTGCTGCCGAGGGCCACAAAGTTAATCCCTTCCGTTAGGCATATGGGCTACAATCGACGGTTACGCGCCCTGAACTTGTTTTCGCTGGAAACTCGGAGGCTGCGCGGTCAACTGATCGAGGTTTTCAAGCTCTTACGTGGGTTCAACGATGTCGATTTTAGAAGCCTGTTTAGTTTAAATGATAACCCAACTCGCAACAATGATTGGAAGTTGGATTTGAAACGGTTTAGGACTAGTGTGTGTGGGAATTAATTTACGTATAAGATCTGTGACAAGTGGAACAGTTTACCTTCAGAAGTTGTGAACAGTTCCTCTGTGGATCATTTCAAGAAAAGGTTAGACCAAATCTTGCACACTATTTGAGTGTGTAGAAAATTTTCCCTGGCACCCGTTGCCATTGGTACCTCCTCGGTATGGGCCGCAAGGCCTTTTGAGGTACTTCTTTTCCTTGTAACTCCTTGTAACTCTCTCTTATATATATACACTCACACTCACATGGTCAAAGTTTGTTGCAATTGAATGTGTCTGCTCACACGCCACGCTTACTTCAGCATATAAGCGGAAATGCATTCTTCATCCTATAAGTTATTTTTGTGTAATGTAGATTAGAAAATTAAAAAGAAAAAAATCTGTGTACAGTATTTTAAAACAGTATATAATTAGAGTCTGTCAATTTTTCTCTTATGATATAAATTGTGTCCTCCAAACACTAAAAACCAGCCCCTTAAATAATTTGTTCAAAACTCTCATTAAGTCAAGGATATCCTATATTAAAGCTTAGTTAGATTAGCGTATCTTAAAATTTATATAAACTTTTAAATGAATTTTGAATATTTTCAATTTAAACTAATTTCTTCCCATTTTCTTTTTCGACTTTTATCGGTCGTTCTCCCCAAATCCCTTTTTATTAAAAATTTCAATCACAACTCTCGCGAGGGCTAAGGAACCCCCCCCCCCCCCACCCCGCCCCTTCTCTAATTCTTGAAGAATGTATTCTGATACATCATACCAAAACTTGAATGTTCCATTGATACCAATATATTAACAAAATGGATATTATTGAAACAGTGATGTGGCGAATTACATTAATTTTTAAAACAAATACATTACGTGGTCAGTACTCTTAAACCATCAGGAATTTTATAGCTACTTCACAGATTTTTGTTCATTTTGGTTTTGAAAAATTAGCAGTTAGCGAATTACTTTCCAAAAATTTTGTGCTGCCACCTCTTTCGCTAACAATTTTGAAAATTAGCGGCGCTAACAGTATTGCTAATAAAAAGTTAGCGCCGCTAATCCCAAAACTGGTTTCAGGTTGCGCAAATTTCCGAGAGTGAGTATGATACAATAAGAACAAGCCCGTGCCTAAGGGCGGGGAGGAGGTTCGAGAGGCTCGATCGAGCACCCCCCCCCCCCCCCCCCTTGTTGGTAATGTTTAAGTTTTTTAAGAAGGGAATTTAAGAATTTGTTTTATTTAAATCTGCTTTTTTATGCATTTCAGATGTTTAATTAAGACCCCTTAAATGTTAAGATTTCGTTACCCTTTAAATTTCGTTTTCTTTGATTCGACAACTATAGTATAAGCTTATAAGGTACTCTATTATAAAGTTATTAGTAACTCGAGGCAATTTATTACACAAACAAAAATTTATTAAAAGTGGTAAGTAATTATTTACTACAGTGATATGTAATTATTGTTTCCTTTTTTTTTCTTTAGATTAACCGATAGAGTTGAAACAGTTCTCAATTATAATTAACTCTGTCTCTTATCGGTTAATGAAGTTGGGAGGCCATTCAAAAATTATGTAACGCTTTTTACCACCAAAATTTATACCCCCCCCCCACACACACACCACCACCACTCCATAACACTGTTACATCTATCCAACCCCGTAAAAAAAATTATGTAACACCAGTATTAACCCTCCCCCCCCTTCACATTGCTCTATAAAATGTCATTTTTAATAAATTTACTTCTTTTTCACAAAAAAACTTGTTGCTCATCACCCTTTGCTTTGTTCGGAGCTATAGGGCGCGTCCCTCTGTGGCCAATATGGGAATGCATCTTCCTTCGATGTAAGGGCTCTCTCTGCTTTCGTGGATTATTGGACCCGTCTGGAGACACGGCTGATCTCCTGCTTCTTTTTATTTATTTCTTTCTCCGCCTTTCCCCCACTCCTTCTGGCTTTTTTTTTTCCCGCATTTGGCTTTGTTTTGGACCTTGACTCGACTCTTTCCTCGGACCTTGGGTGAGGGAGGTGGTTGTCCTTCACCCTTGTCGTTCTTAAACCAAACCCAAGCCCTGTCCCTGCCATCTTTCACCGCGCGTTGGATGAGAGTGGCCGCCTTTTAGGCACGGGGACTGGGTATGGGTGTATCACACCTGCGTGACGTCTGTTGGCGGTGGGACCGAGTGTGCCCACGATTCGCCTTTCCCTTGTTGGAGTTGGTGGTGGCTGGATGCACGCGGGGAATGAAGCTTTCCTTTTGTTTGCTATGGCTTCCCCTACTTCTCGGCTTACGACCTCTGCTTCTCATTCTCGGACTACTCCTTCTCTTAGCACTCGGGTGGTGGCCAACCAGGCCCTCGAGTCCTCTACCACTGGAAGACCGCATCCTGATGGGGTTGACCCCCCTCGGACTGCGGAACACTCGCGTCCTCCTCGTTCAAAGACTTCTCGCGTGCCTTACTTCCGCGAGTCTTTTGATCCCCTTGTGGGAGCTGACGACTCTGACCCTGATTACCCTCGGTTTCTGGTCCTCAGTTCTTCCGCCGCCCCCACCCCCTCTCACGGCTGGATGTTTTTGAGGTCTACGACGACTTCACTTCCCGCTGTGGCGATCCCTGACAGATGTGGCCCCAGAATGATGGTTCTCTTGTGGTGGAGGTCTCCTCCAGAGCCCAACACCAGAAGGTTTCGTCTCTCGACCCTGGATTGTCTCCCCCACTCTTCCTTTAACATTTGTACGGGTGTAGCACATGCTCCCCGCCTTTTACAGTAGAATACTCAGAATCGGATCTCACCCACCTTTCCTCTCAGAAAGTGACCCGTGTTTACCGCCCACCCCGTATGGTTCAGGGGGCAAGGATTCCATCTCCTTTATTGATCCTGACTTTTGCTTGTTCCCAATTACCCGAGAAAATTACGGCCGGTTATCTTCAATTTCCGGTCCGTCGTTACATCTCCAGACCACGCTGATGTTTTACTTGACTTGCCAGAGGTTCGGACACGTCAGTAAGACGTGCCGAAGTTCCCCTGGCGTTTGTGTCAACTGCGCGTCCCCAACACATGGTTCTTCCTGTTCGAATCCTCCTCACTGCGCCAACTGTCGAGAAGACCACGCCGATTCCTTCTCTTCCTGTCCGACCTACCTCTTCGAGCGTGAGGTCCTGTCGGTCCGGAAGTCAGACAAGGTCAGCTTTCAGGAAGCGAGGACCAGCGTTAGGTCCCGATTCGCTCGCCCAGGCCTTACTTTTGCTCAAACACTGCGCTCCTCCCGCCCGACTACCTTCCGTTCGCCCCGGACTTCGTCCACCTCCGTACCGTCCTCTTCCACACCCTATCATTCTAGGCCTGATCAGGCCTCGTCCAAACGTCCCCCTATCTCATCCTCTTCCTTCTCGTCGTCTCCACCCCCTGTGTTCACTGTTTACCCAGCCCGTCCCACTAGAACTTCCAATTCCACTGTTCCTATCTGCTCCACCTCAGTAATAACTAACCCGCTTAGTCTCCTTCCTGAAACCATTGCTGACATTTCAGCATATATAGCGAAAACCGCTCCCTCTTCTGGACTCTCCTCCCCTCCTCGCTCTTCCGTTAAACGACTCATCGCCAGCCCCTGGCGTATGGGTCCCTCTGCCAAGCTTCCTTGCTCAGGTTCCCCGTCTCCTCGTCCCCTCGCTACCTCTTCTACCAGTTCTCTTCCTCCCACCCTCGTATCCCATCCGCCTTCAAAGAGCCCTTTCGTTTTGCCGTCTCCTCCAAATTCGCCTGTTTCCCTTCGCGACCGTCCCCTTCCCTCCTCTATTCCTGATGGTGGTTATGCGGCCTCTGAAATTCGAATTCAAGCCGACATCCACCACCCCGATGCCCTTAGCACCTTCATCTCCAACCCGGCCCGCTTTGAACACCCCTTCCCCCCACCCCGCTCTCTCCTTGACCTTCCGATGCCCCCGGCATATTCTCCTCCACCCCCATTTCAGAAACTAGATTCACCCCGTCCTGCTTCCTACCCTCATTCTTGCATTCCCCCCCCCCCCCGAAATCTAAACCCCTTCCATCCCCTTTCATCTGTTCCTCAATCACCCCTTCTTCAACCCGTCCCCCAGCTTCGTCAGCTCGTCCTTCTGGTCATGTCTCTAAATCTCACCCGATAACATCCCTCGCTCCCCCTATATTCCGCTCGTGATGGCTGCTATCCTTGAATGGAATTGCCGAGGCCTTCTCCCTAAATGGGAGGACTTCCTCCTCCTTATCCAGGATTTTGACCCGGTGTGCGTCTGCCTTCAGGAGACCCAACTTGGGGTTCGCCCCTTGCGTCCTCTCTGAATGTTTTCATCATATCTCTCCCCCTCCGTCTGATGCAGCCCCCCTTGGGGGCACAGCAGTTTTCATCCGTTCTAATGTGCCATCTACTCCCTTTCCCCTCAACACTCCTCTCCAGGCAGTAACGGCTCATGTTTTCCTAGACCATTTATATTAGGTCTGCTCTTTATATCTCGCCCCGTCACAGGAGCTTTCTGTTGACGATCTTTCCGCTCTCCTCCTGCAGCTTCCCCCCCTTTCCTCCTTCTGGGAGACTTCAACGCGCGCCATCCTCTGTAGGGTGATACAGTCACCAATCAGCGGGACGGCGTTGTTGTCTCCCTTCTTTCAACTACTTCTGTCTGTCTTCTCAACACCGGCCAGCCCACAGCTTTTCACCTTCAGACCCGACCCGTACATTTTCCTCCATAGACTTTTCGCTTACTTCTTCCGCTTTCCTTGACTTCTCCCGGGCTGTCACTCTAGACCTTTACGGTAGCGATCATTTCCCCCTCCTCCTCCTCCGTACGTCCCGGACTCCCAGCTCCTCCGCTCTTCCTTCCCGATGGTCCCTCACTAAAGCTGACTGGCCTCTTTTCTACGCCGAAAGTCAAACCTCTGCCGCTCTGAGTAACTTCCCGACTGTCGATGCTGCCTCCACCTACCTCACAGATCATATCACCTGTGCTGCTCTGTCCTCTATTCCCAAATGTACATTTCCCCGCACCTCTGCCCCTTCGGTTCCATGGTGGACCTCATCATGCACTCTGGCTGTTCAGGCTAAGAAGTCGGCCTTTCGTCGTCTTCACCGCAATCCATCCCTAGCAAATTCAATAGCCTTTAAACGTGCACGAGCTCAGGCCCGTCGCTTTTCTTGGCGAGCGTACGTCTCCTCCCTCACCTCCTGCACCCCTTCTTCCCGATTCTGAAACAAGATTCGGAAAATTTCCGGAAAATCCACTTCTCACCCTTCTCCTGTCCTCATGATCGACGGACACCCAGTGTCCTCTCCTACTGCGGTGGCCAAGACCTTGGCCTCGACCATAGCCTCCATCTCCCGACACGACCACCGTGATCCTGCCTTCCTCCGCCGTAAGGCTTCGCTTGTTCGCTCCCCTCATCTTCTTCAGACTCCCAATAATTTTTCCTACAACTGCCTTTTTTCTATGTCGGAGCTGAGATCGGCGTTAGCTTCTTTTGGCAACTCTGCTCCCGGCCCTGACGGCATTCATTTCGAAATGCTTCGCCACCTCCACCCTTCGGTTTCTTTTTCTCTTCACATTCTATAATTGGATTTGGGTAGGGGGCACCTTCCCCTCCTGTTGGAAGGAAGCAGTGGTGCTCCCCTTTCCTAAACCCGGTAAAGACCCGACATCTCTCCTCAATTACCGCCCAATAGCCCTCACTAACTGCCTCTCAAAACTTTTAGAGAAGATGGTTTCCCGGCGACTGATGTGGCACCTAGAACGCCACACTTTGCTTTCCCCTACACAGACCGGTTTTCGCAAGGGCCGTAGTACCACTGACATTTTAGTTCAGTTGGAAACTGCGGTCCGTGTGTCATTTGCAGAGCGACGTCATCTTTACGCAGTCTTTTTTGACTTAGAGAAAGCGTATGACACCACCTGGCGGTGGTGGATTTGCCGAAAACTTTATCTTTTGGGCTTTCGAGGTTTTCTCCCTTCCTTTATCTCCAACTTTCTGACTCCCCGTTCCTTTCGAGTTCAGGTGGGTACCTCCTCTCTTCTGTGCATTCGTAGGAGGAGGGAGTCCCCAGGGCAGCGTCCTGAGCGTCGTTTGCTTCGCCTTGGCGATTGACGATGTGGTGACGGCTCTGCCCCCGGGAATTAAGGCCACCCTTTATGTCGACGACCTAGCCATATATTGCTCCGGCTCCCGATCTGCCTTCCTTGAACGTATCCTCCAGCGGGCCCTGGATTTAGTTTTCAAATGGGACACAGACCACGGGTTCCGATTTTCCCCTAAAAAACGGTGGCAATGCACTTTTGCCGACGCCGCCACTGTACTGCCGTTCCCTCCCTCCCTCTCTCTCTCTTTATGGATCACCAGTCCCCGTTGTGCCCGAAACTAGATTTCTGGGTCTCCTCCTTGATTCCCGCCTCTCCTGGATTCCCCATTTGAAGTCTCTGAAGGCTTCCTGCCTTCAGGCTTGTCCCCTTCTCAAGTTCCTCTCTCATACTGACTGGGGTGCTGACCGCCATACTCTTTGGCGGCTCTACCACTCCCTGGTCCGAAGTAAGTTGGATTATGGCTGTCAGGCCTATTCCTCTGCTGCCTCCGCTCTGCGCATGCTGAACCCGATTCGCTCCTTAGGTGTGCGCATCAGCACTGGCGCATCCCGATCGTCTCCAATCGTCAGCCTGCATGCAAAGAGTGGCCATCTCCCATTGGATGCCCATCGTACCTTGGAGGGTTTCAAATACCTTTTTCGTGTTCGGCAGTTCTCTCCCACCCTGGTCTTCCAATCCCTCTTCGGTCCTTCCACTGTGGCATGTTTTGACCGTCATCCCCACCATGACTCCAGATTTGAAAAAATTTACTGGAGCACAGCTCTGAATTTACTTTTTTTTCCCTTACACCACTAGATAGGTTAATGATAGTAAACTCTTGAATTGACGACATACCAATTACAAATTGTTTTAGCTAAACATAATAATACAATAATGTACAGCTTATAACTCACCTTAAGTTTATTTATTCATTGCAGCAGCAACAGTGGACGATGTTAGACCTTGCATGTAGGCATTTGTTGTGAATTTACCGCCATGTATGCTTGGCCACTGATCAATGGCTTTCTGTGTGATCATTACAGCAGATCTAGTGCCTGGAGCTGGACCCTCCTTCACAATTCTGCGCAGCTTAGTCAAATGAGATGGCTTAATGGATCCTTTGTGTTCAACAATGTAACCAAGAATGGAGAATGTCCCTTCAGCTGGTGCTTCACTCCAGGCAGTTGATCCATCTTTATCAAAATGCTTTAATATCTCTGTGATTCCTTTCCACAGCTGTTCTATATATTCTGTCAGCCAATTTATCACTGAGTCTTTTGTAAAACTACTTTCAGCTCTGGTTCTGGATGGTCTAGCAACTTCAGCAACCTGGTAGTAATCAGAACGTTTCTTGATGTATTTGTAAACTTCATTTAGGATGTAATCCTCAGCTGTTAGTTCCTTTTGCTGCCCTGTGGTATCGTGCTTAAATTCAGAAACTACATCATTTGCATTTCCTCCATTAGCTAATTTGGAAATTGTTTCCATCACTCTTAACATAACAGTTTTCCCTCCTTCTTTATAAAATATATTTTCTACAAATTCTGCACTAACTGGTTTTTTGAGCTACTTGCAACATAATCTTTGTTACATAGGAAATCAATACATAGAACTTGGCACTAATTTCTTTCTCTTGTGGATGATCAAAAAACACACAATTTTCCACAAATCTGTCAAATTGATCAAATTCGTAATTAACCATGCGAGTATCAGATTTGAGTTTTGGTCTCTTAAAACCAATGATATTGTCAAGAACCATATTGGTATAGTCAAGGCCTGATCTCAGATTTGAAGAGTGATTCTGAATAAAGTCTAAAAGCTCACTTAGTTTACAAATTTTCTTCAATGCATCAACGTGGGCTCTGTTCACAAGATGCATTAAGTCCCATCGAAATTTGAAATTTTCTCCAAACAACTTTTCATTTCGTTTTTAAATGGCTCGTTGTCCTTACAAAAAGCCCCATCTCCAACCATTCCAGATACCTTGGATTTAATTGCTTCTTCAGATAGTTTCAAGTGATTAGGAGACTTCAACACATCAAAAATTTCATTGGCCAAATAAACTCCTGATTTGCTGCGTACTAAATTTATCCCAGCAAGTTTTACAGTCTTATCTTCTTCACTCATAACTAATACAACTAGCATGCTTAATCCCAAAATTGTTCCAATGTCAGCTGTTATTGTTACTGAAGTTTGTTCTAAGAACCACTTTACAGTTTGTTCTTTAAGTTGATTATCTAATAGCTCACAAATTGTCTCGCACGCATGTGTGCTATGATTCAAATTTCCAACCTCACAACCTGACCTATGTAATACAGCTAGAAGTACTGGATATAGAGCCCATGCAGTGTTTGTTTTCATTATGTAGTATAAGATGTTGCCACATAAGTCTTCTATGCGTTTAGTAGTGTTCCGAGAAGATGTTTTCATCACTTCATAAACAGCAGCTCTTTGATGATGCTGAAGTTTAATTAAATGTCTCTTCAGGTGGGTTTTCAGATTTCTAAACCATCTCTCTTGATTTTCTCCTTGTTTGCATACATAGGTTAAATCTTTAACATTGAAGTAACCTTTTATGTTAGAATGTTTGTCTGAAGCACATGCTTTGGGGTCTGTGCAAGCTATGCAATATAATGTAAACATTTTATCATCAGAAGCATCATCAATATCTTCTTGATTATCATCATCTTCATCCTCAACAGCTATATCTACATCAGGCATATTAGTGTCACTATTTGCAATGTTTTCCATTATATCACTTGGTACTGAAAATGAATCATCAGCATGCCCTAGATCCTTCTTTTCCACCAATTTGAATGTAGATTTGATCAAATCATTGTTCAGGATTTCTTGTATTGATTTACACTTGCTTAAATGGGCTATGGAAATGTCAAATTTGTTGCTTTTTGCTTTATTAGATTTGGATGCAACACTTGAACTTGAAGGCATATTTTGACTCTTCTCTTTATTAACCACAACAGCTTGGTGAGTTTCTTTTGTTAGGCGCAAAATTGCATTCAATGTCTTCTGGATTTGGAAATTTTCAAATTCCTCTAAAGCAGTTTTGTTAGTCTGATGCGCAGATTCCTCACTTACCTTTTGTTTCTTAGGTGGAGGAGAAGCACTTTCTTCAGTCTGTGAAACATCTAGTGAAAAAGTTTCATTTTCTAGATTAGCAGTTGATGAAGTTGGTTCATTTTTCTGAGGTCTAGCACTAGCACATTTTGTGAACAAACTAAATGACTGCTTTGCCGTATCTCTTTGCTGCACTTCATCCTGGTATTTCTTTACTGCAATATCTAAGCTGTGGGCCCAAACTCTGGGACCTCTTGTATTGTAACAAATATTTTTTTTGGAATTAAAATGTTCCTCCCAGTTTTGCTTCTTTGAATATTTGTTCTTGCATTGACCACAAAAGTAACCCCTTTTAACACCCTCACTTTTCTCTCCAACTTCATCAATATTAGGATCCATTATTGATTATTGACTACCTGAAAAAATACAAAATAAGTAAAAGTTAGTAAATATAGTATGGTAAAAGTGAGTAAAAGTAAGTAAATATAGTACAATGAAAGTAAGTAAAAGTAAGTGCTTTAAACTTAGTAAAAGTAAGGAAGAGTAAGTAAAAATAGGTAAGTTAAAGTAAGTAAAAGTAAGTTTAAACTTAACTAAACTTTTCAATTCTAGAGTCATGGTGGATTACTTAAAACCGCACAAGTAATTATCTGGCCAATTTATCAAACCTGGCCAAGATCAATGGAACATAGTCCAATCCTGATAATTTTATATTAAAAAAATATGTTTTAATAAAATTTTAATTATCAAAACATTGAAGCTTAACAAAAAATAAAAATAATTGTTAAATATGGAATTACCAACTAAACTTAAAATAACTAAATTTGTAATTTAAAAAAATTGGTTTGTACAAGAACGTATACGCAAAAAAATTGCATAACGTCTAGCGGATGAACAAAACCCAAACCCAAATTTACTTTTTCTCATGGTCAAATTTACTGGAGCAATGCTCCCAAGATCCCAGGAATCTGGAGTCATGATCCCCACTTCATCCGACCGTTTGGTCTCCGAATGGCTCCCGTCCTGTCTTCTCTGGGGGTGGAGGGGCGAGTACTCTCCTCTCCTCCCTCCAACTACCCCCCATGGACCATTCATCCTCTTCGTATCTGCTCCCTCCTTTCTACTGTACCAAAGTCCCAGTTCCATCCATCCGCCCTTCAGCAACTATTCTTATACTATTCCTCTTCCCATGCTGATTCTATCCCAGTGTTCACAGACGACTCTGGCTCTCCACTTGGAGTGGGCTGCGCGGCCGTCGTCCCATCGGAAACTAAATCATTATCCCTCCCCCCAGCGGCTTCCATCTTTACAGCAGAACTATCGGCTATTCTTTTGGCCCTTCGGCTCCTTTTTCAGTTCCCCTCTACATTTATTATTTATTCCGACTCCCGTAGCACTCTTGAAGCCGTCCTTTCTTGTCTCTCCGCACCCACTGGTGCGGCAGATACAGAACTGGCTGGTCCTTCTTTCATCACGCCATAAGGTAGTCCCCTTCTGTTGGGTACCTTCCCACGTTGGTATTCCGGGCAACGAACGCGCGGACGCCGCGGCGAGGGGGGTGTCCCCCCTGGCTTTCGACCCTAATACGCCTCTCCCGGCGTCGGACTTTACGAGGGCTTTCCGGGAGGCATTCCTTCGGCTGTGGCAGCACCAGTGGGAGGATGTGACCGGGAATTCCTTGAGGAAGTTGAAGCCTACGATTCGATGGTGACCTTCCTCCTGCCAGCGTGACCGACGGTCAGAAACCGCTCTGATGCGTCTACACATCGGTCATACTCGCCTCACGCATGGGCATCTTATGACGGGAGATGTTGCCCCCCCTCCTGCCCATGCGGCATTCCTCTCCCTGTTTCACATTTGCTTTTAGTTTGTCTGGTCTTTGCCGTTGCTCGCTCCCAGTTCCTCCCTTTTTTCCCTTCAGGCTCCACTCTTACTCTTACTCTGTTGTTAGGTGACTCTACGCCAGTACCTAAGGACACACTTTTCTCTTTTCTTCGTCAAGCTGGCCGCCTACTCTCTATTTAATATGACTTGGGTGTAATTTCTTCCTCCCTTTGCTGATCATAGTGTTTTTCCTTTTTTCTCTCACGACTTTTCCTTAACTGTTGCTCCTTTAAATTCCCCCTTACCCCTTCCCCTTGTGCTCTCTCTTTCCTCTAGTTTCGGCGCGATATGACCTTAGTAGTTGAAGCGCTGGTGAAGCACTGCTATTCATTCATTCATTGTTGCTCATCAATTACTCAAAACACCTTTTTATGCATGATATGGAAAACTGATACGTGTGGGTAGTTAGGAGGTAACGAAAATGGTTCACCGAGTAGGTAGGTAGTTAATCTAACAATTATTAAACTCCTTTTATGTCAATGACTGGGTGGATGAAACCAATTGGTTGCTCACCAGAGTTATTCACCACACTAGTATTTATATACTGTGTGATAAAGATGCTTGGTAGTATTGATACACACTACCAATCAACGAACAAACAAAAAGGACGCTGGTGGAAAAAGTCGAGACAAAAGGACTTGCAGGAAGAACGGCATAGCGAACGAAGGGGCTTGAAAACAGAAAACCATCTCTACCAGCAAGTGCGCTCAGAAATTAAGCAACTAGAAGAAAGACTCCGATAAGAGATCAGGCCTGACTAAGGAGACCAGGACTGATCTAATAACACTCAATAAGTGAACAATTGTATTTCTAAACCCCAGTTTAGTGATAACATATAAACTAGGTCCAGTTAAATTAGGCCTCATCGTGGTCTAAGACCTAGAATTACCCGAACCTAATTTGGTGAGGAATCCTACTATGGACTTCAATTTACACCTGCTCTGAACCATTTCCGGAATCTCTAGGCTGACCCCTACAAGGCTAGGCTTAACCTACTCTACAGTTAGACGAGATATTAAGGGGTGAGTTAATTGGGGACCAATTCATACAGAGCATTTTTCACGTGATAATAATTTGTTACTCTCAGCTATATTATATACAAGAAACGTACTGAAATTACATATCTTGTCATTTCCCAGTTTTATGTATTTGTGGTGATGGTGTTATGTAACACTTGAGGTGACCCCCCACCTATGTAACACACTGTAACACCTGGCCTAACACCCCACCCCCCACCCCCTTATGCGTTACATAATTTTTGAATAGTTTCTGGTGCAAATTTTCATTCAAGTTGCTGTACTAAAATTTGAATGTAAGCAGTAAATTGTTAAATTTAATGTCAGAAGCCAGAGGAGGTGAACAAGAAGAAAATTAATCTGTTTTGCCTTCATGTTGGTTTTTCACTTTTCATTTACAAATACTGAAGCACCTCTTCAGTATTTTTTTTTTTACTGCTCCTACAAAGATTTTACCTTGCTGTCTGCATAAAAAGAAAGTATTTGTGCCCAACATTCACGTTTATGAAGTAGCGATATAGGCCCAGTGCTCGAAGTGAGGCGGGATGGGGTGGGATGCCATCCCACGACTTTTAATTAAATGTAAAATCATCCCACTACTTCATATTTACCTTAAAATCATCCCGGAACTTTACAATCTAAATATGATTTTCCAGAAATAGAACAGGCTTTTTGTTAGCTTATTTGTTTCGCTAAATAAGATTACATGAAATGATGAAAATATAGTTTTTGTCGAAAATTTATTGAAAATAAAACTATTTTACATAAATGCCAATAAAATCATTATTCATTCCCTTTACGGTCATAGTTCTCCCCATTCCCTCCCAAAGTTGGGAGGGAATGGGGGAGAAACGCGTTCGGCGCAGGCGCAAAGCAAAATACAGTATTACTGTTTACATCTAGTTAGTCGCTTTCGAAATATCAAAGTGGTTGCGGGGTAATAGTTTTGTTCTTACAGTTTTATGGTAGTATTGAATATCAGTGTTTTATTATAAATGTTCTGTGTAGTTACATAAAAATCTGCCATTTCCGGAGGCTGAGGCTTTTTGCACATTATGGAAATTTCGAGTTTATATATATATATATATATAATATATATATATTAATATATATATTAATATATATATATTAATATATATATATTAATATATATATTAATATATATATATTAATATATATATATTAATATATATATATTAATATATATATATTAATATATATATATTAATATATATATTATAATATATATATATTAATATATATATATTATGATTCGAGTTTACCATCCCGCTACCTTTTTTTCCCACTTCGAGCACTGGATATAGCTCTTCGTGTCAACCAGCTCAATGCGACAAAAAATGAATAGGCTTATCCGTTACATTCAGAATCCATCAACCATTATTACATTATCATGAATTCGTAGGCAAAGGTGGATGCTAGATATATTAAGAACTGTATCTTAAATAGGATACTAGCTTACCACATATTAAAGATAGTTAACATACATTCTAAGAAACGGGAAGATACAGAGACTACGAGATATACATCTAAGATACTTTTCTCGATACAAGATACTTCTTTAATCAGTTTAAGTTTGGAGACTAGAAATGACAAGAAACTAGAAATGATAAGAAAAAGAGCTTTTAAGTCGTTTAAATAATGATATTTTAAATAACATGCCTAAAATTAGTTTTGGTATTGTCAGAAAATCTAGAAGAGGAAGAGCCATTGTTATCCCAAAGCGATACGATCACTATTGAATTGAATTGAATATACCTTTATTGATAAAATAATTACGGTGCTTTTACAACTTATAATGACAAGTAAACACGAAACTGGATTATTTATTTTAGGTTGATTAATGCAGCATTGCTGTATATCCATCTCATAATTGTAAGGTTAGTGAAAAATTGTCATTTACTTTTCGAGCCAACGTTTTGGGGCTCTTGTGGCATAATTATTTTTGGGATGCTGGCAGCGTCCTTTATACTATTTTGTTGAATGTGGCCTGGTACTGATAGGACTAGGTTTTATAGAGAGTTCTCTTGCAATTCAGTTTGGTACACTAGATACAGGATTGTTGTACCATGTTAAGGTGCAGGTTGCGTTGTTGTTGTTGCAAGGTTTAAAAACACCATAAATAGTGCACCCCCTCTTTTATAACTAAGGCCTAAAGTAAGCCCGCGTAGAATCAACAACCCTGAAGTACGACCGAATAGGACCTCCAAGTACATAAAGTCTGTTTTAGTCTAGCTTAACTTATGCTATAAGTTAAAGTAGCCCTTCAGAGCTTGGCCGTTCAAGGCTCAGCTGGGATTCCAAACCCAATCAAAGAGAAAAATTGACAGGTATTTTACATACGTTGGTATTCTGATAACTTAATACTTAGTGATTTAATTTTGAAATCACTTGACATTTTCGCAGGTTTTGCGTTTATGATATCGTAAAATGTTCGATTTAAATAAGGCACTAGACGACAATGCACGACACTCGTGTCGTGTATTGGTTTTTAAATGGGAATTTAATAGTTTTTTGTAGAAGTAAAATAATAATTTTTTTTGAAGTGTAGTGAAGTGATTTAACTGTATGAAATTAACATGCAAAATGTAATTTTTTGAAATATAAATTACTAGTTGGCATCATGGAGAGAGATTTGAAAATGTGCCAAGGCCGGAGGCATGGGCAGTCTCCAGCGCGGCCAGTTAGGAAAAGTGTGTTTGTTTGGTTAAGATGTAATCGTGATTAAAAGTTAACCAAAAGCTCTCTACGATCCAATGTTAAAATTACGAATTTACGCTCGCATTTCCCCGCCATGTTATTGTCTTGATTAAAATAAATACAAATAGTGAAAATTGTAGTCATTCGAAATCCTCCCTTTTTGTTCAAAGATGTAACTGCCCTGCAGCGGGTGTGAGTCCAAAATTGTGGCCACGCTGCCTCCAGAGATGGAAATGGGTTTTAGGAACTGGGTACATGCTTGCGGAAGGGGGGGGAAGAGAGAGGGTGTGAGTAGGTATGAAAAAAGTTCAGATTTCTGTGAAATAAAATTTGTATTGGATTAAAAAAGAAAGCGCATTAAATATATACAAATTGTTAAATCACTCCATTCAAATAAATGATAATTAATAACATACTTTAGCGAGCAAATACAGTAACCACGTATGGACTAGAATCTGTTTTACATTACAGGATGTCCCACAGTGATTTGTACTTTGTAGTCTGCATTTTTTCCGTCACTTCCTCTTTCTTTCTTCAAGCAGTTTCTTCAGCATGCCTTCTGCCACTAAGAAATCATGTCTTCACGTATTGTTCATGGTTGAATTAGACAGAGGAGGTCCCACTAACTTGATAAAGAGTGGAGTTGAAAGGTGGTCAATTTGAAGTCGTTCGCGTTGCGTTGACATACATAAATTCATTCCACTGAAGCTTCGTTCACATTCGGCTGTTGATACTGGACAGTTAAAAGTTTTTGAAGATGCGCAAAATCTGTCTTTCCTCGAGTTCTTAAATTCCCTGTAGGCACTCATTCACTGCCTACCATTTAAACCAAACTGTTCTGCCATTTCTTCGATTTCACTGTTGTCGTACGTAAAACTCAAATCTTCTGGCCATTCGTCAATATCCAAATATCGTGACTGCTTAATTAATGCTTCACATTTTTCTTTAGAAAGTGTAGTCGCTGCAAGTAGCCTTTACTTCATATTATTGATCAAACTCTTTAAAAATTGTTGTCGGTGTATGGTAGGTACTTTACCAGCCCTCACTGCTATCCCAACAAATACCATCTTGCTAGTTGCCTTCTGTGCTTCAGTGTAAAATTTTCCTGGCTTCTCTCTATGACACTCAAGCACCATGATAGTTCGGTTTATTTCTGCATGTGCTTTATGAAGTGTACATTTTCGGTTCTGTAGTTCAAGCGAAAGTTGAGACAGCTCCAGTAAAGTGTCCAGCAATAAGCCCAAATTTTCAACGAAAGTTGACGATTCCAATACTGTACTTTCTTTAGTCCTTCATACATTGCTTTCTCTCTACTAGATTTCAAAGCATCAGAACTCGCTCTGCTGAAATTTTCCACAGAGCTTTATAAGATTCTCATATTGCCTTTACAGTTCGGTAAGACGAAGCAACCCATCTTACGCTGAATACACAACCAGTTTTCAGCAACTGACAGTGAAGAGACTTATCGCAGGCAATTAGCTCATCTTGATTCTTATGAGACCCGTGATCCGTGATATAAAGAATGCAATTTATCACACAAAAAAAACTGTAAATGACGCTTTTTATCCCAGGCATTTGAAAGATTTCAAAGACGTTATTGTAGGCCCCTTAACGAAGATTTTTAATCAGTCACTCGAAACGGGGATTATTTCTGAAGACTTCAAATTAGCTAACGTCACGCCCATTTTTAAAAAAGGTGACCGCACGGCACCTAGTAATTATAGGCCCATTAGCTTAACGTCAATTGTAGGTAAACTTTTGGAATCCGTAGTTAGGGATCGTATCATCGATCACTTAGAAAGTAGAGATTTGATTAATAGTAGTCAGCATGGGTTTCGACGCCATAGATCTTGTTTAACTAATTTGTTAGAATTTTATAACGAAATAGTGCGCGAATACGATAGGCATAGAGCGGCTGACGTTATTATTTAGATTTTAAAAAGGCGTTCGATACAGTTCCGCATAGGAGATTAATTGCGAAGGTCAAAGCGCACGGTATACGCGGTCAGGTAGCTAACTGGTGAGAAGAATGGCTTCGTGCTAGGAGGCAGAGGGTCGTAGTTAATGGTAGTGAATCGGGGTGGTTGGATGTAGGTAGCGGTGTCTCACAGGGTTCAGTGTTAGGCCCATTGCTATTCGTAATTTACATTAACGACATAGATGTAGGATTGACTAGTAACGTGTCAAAATTCGCGGACGATACTAAAATAGGCGGTAAGGTTGTTAACGAAGACAATAGAAATAGGCTCCAAGACGATGTAAATAGGATTATGGAGTGGACGGATAAGTGGCAGATGCAATTTAACGTAGACAAATGTAAAGTTTTGCATGTAGGTTCTCGTAACAATAATTACACGTACACGATGGATGATAGAGAGTTAGCGAGCGTTGACGAGGAAGTAGATTTAGGCGTACGCGTATCTAAGGATCTAAAAGTTAGGAGCCAGTGCCTGGAGTCTTGCGCAAAAGCTAATAGGATGTTAGGCTTCATAGCGCGTAATTTCGAATTTAAATCGAAGGATATTATATTGCCCCTTTACAAGTCCCTAGTCAGGCCTCATTTAGAATATGCCGTTCAGTTTTGGTGCCCGTATTTGCGCGAGGATATTGATAGGTTAGGAAGGGTTCAACGTCGTGCCACGAAACTGATTCCGTCATTGCGCAACAAGCCTTATGAAGATAGGATAAAAGAGTTAGACTTGCATTCACTCAAAACTAGGAGATTAAAGGGGGAGCTTATTGAAGTTTTCAAAATCGTTAATAACATCGATAACGTAAATTTTGACAAACTGTTCACTTTCGATAATAGCAATACTCGTAATAACGGATTTAAGTTGCGTGGCAGACGTTTCATTACTAATATCGCTAAAAACTTCTTTACGTTTAAAGTAATTGATAAATGGAATAATCTTCCCGCGTCAAGTCGTTCATTCTACCAGCGTTAATATGTTTAAGAACCGTTTAGATAGGCATTTTAAAAATATTAACGTTGTTTAAAATAAAAACAATTAGTAACAGGAGCTCTGGGGGTGGTGGTCGAGGATGAGTCTGTTGACGATTAATGCCAGCGTGTGATGCCAGCAATAAAAAAAAAAAAAAAGACTAACATGAACGTAGATGTAGCTCGTAGAGTAAACTAAGCCACTTTTTGTTTAACTTTACCTACTTTTTATTTTTTCTTATCCTCTCCTTACTTGCATGTCCGTAACTCTCTTTACTTGCATGTCTGTAGTTTGTATGGTATGACAGCGAGTTAAGACTGTGTTTGCATGGTTTGTAAGCGTTCTTATTTTACTTCTTTTCATCTTTCACCCCTTTCCTATTCTCCGACTATTTTTCTGACTTGTCGGCAGTGGCCGGCGGATGATGATGGCGAGTCTTTTTTCTCTTTTTCTGAATGAATGTTAACCCATGAGTGATAGGTGTTGCTACTTACTTAACCCTTTATTCTCTTCTCTTCTCCTCCCCCTACTCTTCCTTTCTCTCGGGCTATCCTTAGAGTGAATCTTAGGGTCTTTGTTAGCCTTAGCTTCTGTAGATCTGTAGATGTAGATCCCGCAACTTCGTTTGCGGCATCGCTCACACCAAGTTCAAACCTGTGACTGGCACGGTGCCAAACAGTTGCATTAGAAAAATCGTCAAGAAATATTTTTGCAACCCCT
The DNA here is from genome assembly GCA_023014485.1 of Bathynomus jamesi. Classification (NCBI taxonomy): domain Eukaryota; kingdom Metazoa; phylum Arthropoda; class Malacostraca; order Isopoda; family Cirolanidae; genus Bathynomus; species Bathynomus jamesi. Next base: position 997,020 of record JAJOZX010000268.1, read on the forward strand.
GGTTTTCGTATCAACACTACCTATGCTCCATCATATACAAGTGAAATCATATTTTCTTTCAGGTATTGCATCGAAAAACCAGCTCTTTGTAAGTAATTCAGAAGACATCATAAATGGCTTTTGCATTTGTACTACTTTTCGTATGTTCCAAGTCAAAATAAAATGAGACAGGATAGGGAGATTCACCAACAGCACTTCTCAAGCAGACTACTAGAGCAATTTTACCATTAATAGTCGTAGATTCATCGATCATGACAAACATTTTGGATTGTTTTGACATAATTTTCTTAACACTGCCTTTCGCAGTTTGTTTCCTATGTGGTGTGCAATATCTGCACATGATTTCCGCGAGTGTAGACATGTCCTAAGTCAAGACCGTTCTTTCTTGTGGTTCAATATCATAAATTATGTGTATGTATGGCCTACCCTTGTACACAATATTATACACAGTTTTAAAAAATCTACTCGTTTTTATTCCATCCTTTTTAAGTGACTCTGCATTTTCGATTACTTTGTTCTCAGCTTTATCTTTGATTTTTTGGCATGCGTTATAAGCTTTACTGTTTTTGTGCTTAAAAATCTTGTCTCTCGAACTTACTTACTGTTTCTTTTTGTCACCACTCACCCACACTTCAACATTACACCACTCACGAGACAAATGTATTCCACGTGTTCGTTCGAGTCCAATGTGACCGACGTCACTGCATACACTGCATCTTAGTTTTCTATTTCTCACTGTTATCCAGGATATTCTTTCCTTCTCTTTAAGTACATTTCAAGAGACCAACAGTCTGGACGGTCATTTTCTTCAGAACTGTCATCACTTTTAGAGGTAGAATCACCTGCAGAAGTCGAAGGATGAGTATCATCATTTGCAAGTAATTTAGTCTTTTTTACTATCTGAGTGTTTTCATCCACGTTTTATTCTCCATCAAGTTCAAGAGAGTCTTTTAAAATATTTCAAAATGCTCATTTTTCACAAGAGTCAACATTCAACAGTGTTTTCTAAGTGTTGGTTGTGTGGAGAATAAAAACTACTTGTATTGTCCACTATGTGGTCAGCCGAGGAATGACCCTTTACCTCGCGTTGATAGTCAACCCAGGCGATATATCATCATCTCTAATCTGATTCGATGAGAAACAAAGACATCTGTCATATCATCCAGTCGCTGCCGGATAGCAACAGACTTGGCGCAACATGTGATCGCTTGTCTAGACCAGTGGTCTCCAAACATTTTTGGTCACGCACCCTTTAATCAGCAAAAGTAAATAACACGCACCCCTAATGAACATATATATATATATATATCCTTTCATTATTTACTAGTAAGTTAATGGTATACAACAGAAATATGATAGGGTGAAGATATACTTACCAATATAATTAATGAGAACAATGTGGCTGACTGTGCTTCAAAATTTCTGAAAATCTTGGTTTGACACTTTGTGATACAGCGATTCGAAAGTCCGGTTCCAAGTTCAGTTTATTTCGATTCTTGGTTTTAATACCTATCATAGAAGAAGAAGACACCTCACACAGATATGTAGATCCAAATGGAAGGAGCGCATCGTTCGCTGCGCTTACAAAATCTGGGAACTCATTTTTTAATCCAATCCACCAATTGTGCACAGTTTTCTGTTGAAATTCGGTTCGTAAACTTGTATCTTCCCTGATGTCAATCAACTGTTCTTGGGCAGTGATCGGAAGATGTTCCATTTTTACATTTTCAGCATTTTTACATTTAGTTTGCTAAATTTTAATCGCAAGTATCGCGGATACTATCTCGCAAATTCCTAGGAATGACTGTGTGTTAGCGAGTATTTTCTTTCTCGGTCATCTTGAAATTCAAAAACTTTCTACGAAAAAACTGATAAATCAGAATCATCAAATTTTCTTCGCGTACCCCTTAGATCGGCAGGCGCACCTCACTTTGGAGACCACTGGTCTAGACGACTGATCGTGAGAACCGATATGGAATGACGTAACCTCGCGTCGAGCTAGAAATAAATGCGTGAGGAAGATTTAGATAGAATATGCAGCGGTCAACCAATAAACTAAAATATTTGAAGACTTTTACCGGAGAGATAATAAATAGATGGCGATTAGTTTGGAACTTAACAAACTACAGTTCGATACACGTCCTAAGTAGCACTGAACATCGCCATGTATAAAAAAAAAATTGCGACTCAGGAACTGGATACACTGCATGTACCCGCGTGTACCCCAATTTCCACCTCTGGCTATCTCGTATGAAGTTTAAAAAAGAAGTGTAAAATAAGTATTGAAAATGAAAATAACGCAGATTAAAGACGTTCACGACATTAGTTATCATACACTTGGCACTCCCATTAGTTGGCAGATGTGCAATTTTTATTTGAAAAGTCGCGATGGCGGGGAGTGAGTATTCTTGAAATGTATCTTGCATGAAATATACCATTTTAAGATACAGATAAATTTGTATCAGAGATGATCAAGATATAAAATACTTTTATATGTTTTTCAAGATAGAAGTGCAAAATACAGTATCATCGATATTGTCCATCTCTGTTCGTAGGCTGCTCTAACCCCTAAAAACTTATCTTCAGTACGTATGAAATGTAAACAATGTGGAATAAATAAGACTACACATTAAATTTTGTAAAATATTTTTAAAATAAACAAAGTTTTATCTTAAATTTGTGCTTTGAGATTCTGTAGATTCTTCGGGTAGCGTTGCGAGTCTCTCTGTCTTGTTTTCGTGACCTTTTTCCTGCGTGACGTCACTATTGGGAAATTCTGCTGTTGCCAGGTGTTTGAGAATCGACCTTCTGAGACTACTCAGCAAGGGATGGTTCCTGTAAGTACCACGTATCGATCCAGGACCTGAACCTTTTTCACTCATTGAGTTCGAACTTAAATTTGAAGTCACAGTACTATTAGAAGTAGTTCTTGAAGCTGCGGAGTTGGTACTTGGCACGGCATCCATGAGACTTATGTTGTTAACGTTCTGTGACAGAACAATTTCGAAGATCATAGATGCAAGAAACAAAAGCGCAGCGCCACTATGTAGCTTGTAACTGTAAAAGAGTAATATTTTTTTGTATTATTATAACGTGTATATTTGAATAAGTTGGGATCATCATCTGTTTCGGAAGAATGTGTAAAAAAATTGAAATGCAGAACAAGTCTAGGCTATCTTAGCTACGTGCAGTATCAGTTTTATATTTAAGTTTAAGATTGTTTCGTCTGTGCACACTGTATAGTTCACTTAAATGCAACTAAGTATAAAAACTGTAGACTGACTTATTATACTCTATGAAGATACTGTAAATCTACCAAAAAAATAAAAAATACAAATGCTGAAATATTTCTCACCCTAATTGCTGGGTATCATATACCCAACAGGAACCTCGCACTGCGCAGGCTTCTTCCCAAACGATACAAGAAGAGTCTGCTAATGCCCCAAAAACCATGGGTGTAACGAGTAATCCCAGAGCAATTACAGTGCCCTTAAGTCCCAGGGCAGCTGCTTTGTCTTTTGGGTCAACGCACCTGTATATAGGACAGTAATTTTAAATCTTTAATAGCGTGCTTACGATTTTGTTGCATAAAGGAAGGTAATTTTAAATACTGTAATGGCTTTCTTTCGATTTTGTTGCAATCTCGCAAATTAGTGACATAATTTGCGTGAACAAAAAAACACTTGGAAAAACAGCAGAATAAATAACTGGAAAAGTAGCGCTTTCTGGTTTCAGTGTTTCGATCGACTTGCCTTAAGTTTATAAGGAGAGTTCCAATTGCGCCAACTGAAATGAAAGATTTGATGATAACGTTCACCAAGTTGTAAACCGTAAACGCGGAACATGTTCTTTCACAGTAACCCGAAGTTACGCTTGCTGCATCTGAGGCACAGCTGTAAAACAAATAATAATGTTAGAAAATCTGGAAGAGGAAATGCCATTGTTATCCCAGAGCGATACAATGACTAAGCTGATTAATGCAGTATTGCATATATATATATATATATATATATATATATATATATATATATATATATACACAGTAAACCCTCGTCGAACGCGTATTTGTTCAGCGCGAATTTGCTTATGCACGGAAAAATAAATGCGAACAGTTATTTGCCGAAAGCGGAAAATTTGATTATACACGGTCCGCCAAACACGCTCTAATACGGTCGTACTGTACCCGTGCAAATGCGCGCTCTAGTGTTTTCTCCTACTCTCTCCAACACTCCCGTATCACCTTTTGTTTCAGTCCCGCTACCGCGTTAAGTTCAGTGAAATTATGTTGGATTGTTTTTGTCGTATTTTGCCGTTGTTTTGCTATTACCCTTCGACAGCAGTATGGCACCAAAACGTAAAGCACCCGCGAGTGATAGTGAAGAGAAGTCGTAAGGTTATGATGACATTAGCCGAAAAAAAATAAAGATTCTAGATAGGTTGCGTGGTGGTATGAGCATAACATCACTTGGCCGCGAGTATCACGTGAATGAGTCTATACCATACGCACCATCCGAAAGAGTGAAGAAAAGATGCGTGCTATTTTCGTTTAATATATTTTTATTTATCATATGTAAATGTCATTATGTTTGATTTTATTTTCTTATTTCATATACAATATAGGTAGGGAAATTCATTTGTGTGTGAATAAAAAATTTACGAATCTAAATATTAATGGATATATACACCGGGTGTCCGAGAATTATCTGTACAATTTTTGGCTGTTATTAAAAGTCAACCATGAAGTGTAGAAATTCCATTGTTGTGCCATTTTACAGAGAATCTCATTAGGTTTTTTCTGATACCACGTTTTGACAAGTTTTTTAGAAATGTACGCGGGTGACAGACATTGATGATTTAAAAGCAAGAATCACAGCTGCTATTGAGCGAATTGATGTGGATATGCTGCAGCGTACATGGCAACATTTGGAGTATCGATTGGATGTTTTGCGAATCACTAATGGTGCACATATCGAATGTTTGTAACAACGTTACTTTAATAAAAGAAACTTTGAAAATACAGATTCTAAATAATCTTGTTTAAGAATTTTACGTGTGTTATCAAGAATTTTATTAAAAGATGAAATTGTACAGATAATGTTCGGACACACTGGAATTTCTAAAAAACTTGTCAAAACTTGGTATCAGAAAAAACAATGAGATTCTCTGTAAAATGGGACAACACTGGAATTTCTACACTTCATGGTTGACTTTTAATAACAGCCAAAAATTGTACAGATAATTCTCGGACACCCTGTATATACACGCCTATTAAGCTTTAGTTAAACTAGAAATTATTTACAATTTCTCTCTCTTTTTAGCCACCCCTGAAAAAAGAAAGAGATGCGATGCGGTTAATTTTATGTATAAGGATTCCTTACGTGCAGTTTAGAAATTCCCGATTTGGGTTGTGGTTCTCTTCTCCATCTTGGGGAGGGCATCCCGCGTGACACGGAGAGAAAAAAGTCTTCCCCTTTCTATCACCTTCCGTCAGGCAAACTGGAATGAACTCCCTCACACTGCAATTGCATCCACTCGAACACTCGTGGTGCAATTCCAAGACGCTTAAACATAAAGCACGTTATACTGATGGCTAAAATTAGATCTCTCTCATTATTATAAAACATAAACTTGAGTGAAAGCAGAAAAGAGTGACTATCGTGTCTGTGGTTTTTGTAAAAATACTGTTACGCTTCAAAGTGAAAAGAATGGATTAATCAACTGTTTAAAATAGATAATATGTAGATTCCCTTTTTAATGAACGGCCGCATTTGATGTGTTGGAGTTGGGTGAATTTCTTATTCCCACTGATGATTGTTTAGTAGTAGTAATTCAGTGGCGGCTCGTGACTTAAAACAGTTGTGTGCTACAACAAAAATAATTTTAATATATATATATATATAAACTGATAAATTATAAAATAGAACTAATTCATCGTGAATTATTATAGTAAATGTTCTGCGCAACTAACGGTAGATAGATAGATAGATATAGTACTGTACTTACTTATTTACGAAAAATTAAATTCATGCGACGCTCTTTCTTACTGCAGAACTTGTCAATCACCTTTGACCTTCAGGGTTGAGAAATCCCCAAAATCTTTCAGTAGGCACGCCATTGATTACATAACGAAATACTATTACCAACTGTGAATGTTCAGAAATGTCTGTAGTTTCATCTGCCATTAAAGCGACAAAATCAGCCTCTTTCATTTCTTCGATTATCTTTTCACGGCAAACTTCCGACATACAATCTAGCAGTTCATTCTGGATGGTTTTAGAAGTTCCCTTGAAAACATGATTCGATTCTGTGTTCTTTTATCGCACTATCTAAACTACTAACAAAATCAACGAGTCCCAAGAAAATACTCGGATTTTCAGATGTTTCACTCTCATCATGTCCTCTTAAGGCAAGTTCAAAGGTACCGCAAAATTTAATGCAGTCAATTACCTTTGATAATATCATCTGTTCTTTTCCACTTCTTGATTGTGTTTTTTGATGGCGTCATGGTAGGCCCGACTTAACTGTGTTGCAATATTCACACTACCGAGAACACTAAGATCCAACACATTGTTTTTGTTTCTTTTCATTATGCTTTCTAATCACTGCTTTAAGATGGCCAAGATCTTTCACTCCCGTGTTACTGAATGAATCACTGTTACCAAAAAGAAGGCATGGAAAGCAGAAAAGAGCATCCCGAACATCACAACCACAAATCCAACTATAATCATCATAAGTCTTTCTGTGAAATTGTCTTAAATATTCTCAATTGTTGCTTCCCTTGGCTTTCTGATTTAAATTTAAATCGGGAGTTGGCCTACCTAACTGTTTTATTTGAGCTTTTTCATTTAATGTTCTAGATGAAAAAAGGTACTTTTAATAAATTGTCCACTGAATTCATATTTGTATAAAAAATTAATAATTTATATACAACACTTGAGTAAACAAAAACACATACATACGCATAAAAAGTTTAAAAACCAAACGCAATCGATCGAACATCCATCACATTGACAAGTGCTGCAGCGACTGGTAGCACATTCACGTCTTATCCGAAACTAGACCGAAAGACACGTCTGCGCATGCGCTTTGTCTGATTTCACTCGATTTGGGTGCTATAGTGATGACAGCACATAAGTACAAAAATAGAAATGCAGAGAATGTGCAGTTAATTCGTTTTTTTGTAAATTGGAAAACAATTTAGATCAAATTGGAAATTACGGAAGATATTATAAGTAATTTTATTGATTTATTATTTAGCTATTTATGTATTTTAAAAACTGATGTGCTGTAGCACGTAAGCACACAATGAGCGGCCGCCACTGTAGTAATTGTTATCTGTCACTAGATTCTTCGTGATAGTGTTCAAGCGTTGCTCCCATTCATGAAGAATGGACAAAAAAAAAAAGAAAAAAAGTTGCTATTGAAAATGTACATACTGTTAAATCAACTCTGAGCTTCTGTTATAATTAAAGAATTAGGAGGACAATTGCGTACAAACCTACCTATTTTTAGGATCAAAAGTACCCGGTAAGTCGTCATTAAAATTACAGGTGATAAACATCATTCCCAGTAGTGAAACGATGTAAAGAGCTTTGCAGGTAACGCAAATCTGGACCAACGTTTTGGCTCTTGGTTGGCATTGTCGGATAAAAATTCCGCCTCCCAGAACCCCAATTATCACCGAAGAAGTGCCAGCAATACCTAAAAAAATTAAATTATCAAGTAATTTACGGCTTTCTTTATATATACAGGGTGTCCCAGAAGGGTTTGAAATGAAATAAAAACTTGAAGTTTATGCCAAGTTATTTTAGAGAATTAGGCAATCTTGATATGTGCAGCAATTGCAGCTCGACACATCTCATCTGTACTCTTACATCTCGCCAAGTGTTTTTCAACGTGTTAGTATAACACGATTGTTGTTGTTGACAGTAGTATGAATGGGGCTTTATAAATTTCGTGAGTCTGGCTACCAACTGTCGCAAAACGTCTATGTTTACGTCACTTTAAGAGATTAATTTTTGTTCTTTTTCAGACATTCGTTGGACACACACACACACACACACGTTATATATATATATATAATCTTCGGCAAAAATATTAGGCACCTACTAAAAGTACTTAATGATTTTGTTGTATTTATGTATACAAAAAATATGCATTGTCTTTCATTAACATAATCTCTCGTAACACCATCAAATACGCGCGCGGACGAGGAGGATTTGAATACATTACACTGTGTAACACTGATTCTGTTTATATAGAATTTTTTATGTTTTTATATGCATTTGTGGGCGCTGAGTCCAAATCTGGCCTTGGTTTGTGTGTATCATCAATGGTTTCAGAGATAATCCATTTTTCATGTTTTACCAGTATAATGTTGTTATGGGCGCAGCAATATCAGAATCAGGAATTGTTGAGAATAATCCGGATGTTCGTTGACAGTTTCTTGCTCTAGAAATTGCCCGAAACTTCCACTGTGCTATATAAAGAAGAGCGCAGAGTCTGAGAAGTCAGTAAGTGTGAGCACACAAAGAAAGCAGGTTGTTTATCTGATGGTTACAGATAGTTGCGGATTTAATAACTCTTACAAGGAGTTACAAGGAAAAGAAGTACCTCAAAAGGCCTTGCGGCCCATACCAAGGAGGTACCAATGGCAACGGGTGCCAGGGAAAATTTTGTACACACTCAAATAGTGTGCAAGATTTGGTCTAACCTTTTCTTGAACTGATCCACAGAGGAACTGTTCACAACTTCTGAAGGTAACCTGTTCCATGTGTCACAGATCTTATACGTAAAGTAATTCCCACACACACTAGTCCTAAACCGTTTCAAATCCAACTTCCAACCATTGTTGCGAGTTGGGTTATCATTTAAACTAAACATACTTCTAAAATCGACATCGTTGAACCCGCGTAAGAGCTTGAAAACCTCGATCAGTTGACCACGCAGCCTCCGAGTTTCAAGCGAAAACAAGTTCAGGGCGCGTAACCGTCGATTGTAGCCCATATGCCTAACGGAAGGGATTAACTTTGTGGCCCTCGTCTGCACTTGCTCCAGCCTCTCAATATCTTTCCTGAGGGTGGGCGACCAAAACTGCACAGCATACTCCAGGTGCGGCCGATGAGAGAGAGAGAGAGAGAGAGATGTAGTACAGTTTGGTAAAGAGAATGGCAACTAGAACTTGTAAACACTCTCCGGATATATTCTGCTACGTTTGTGGGTATTACATAGGCCTCAAACAAGTATCGCACAAGATTGTGAAAGGCACGAAGTTCTGGATCGCGTATCGGGTCTATTTTGGTATGCCTATAGGTGACCAAGATAAGCCCTGGGCACCCTATGTGATCTGTGGAAGCTGCCGCTCCACACTTGAAGAGCCACCACGACGATTGCTACTACTGCATGGTAGATGTTTCTAAGTAGAGGAAAGTTAAAGGAAGGCAGACTCTTCAGTATCCAAGCATAGCGTCGTCCATAGCTCCTGTACCACATGGCGAAGGTCTTCCAATACCACGTCCACCAGAACAGGTATCTATCCATTACTTTACCTTCTGTATTTACAGACTGTGGGTCATTATGTGTCGATTTTTCTTAGTGCTGATGCTCTTCTACATATATAGCTATGCTATATTTTGTTTCTTTGCTTTGCAGGTTGAAAATGAGGATGCAGCTAGCTCATCTGAGATGTCGGCTGGTGAGGACAGTCATGATGAAGAATATACAGTAACTTTCAGTACAAACCCTCACTTTCCAAATCAGAGGGAATTGGACGACTTAATTAGAGATTTGGGTCTGACGAAATCAGGGTCTGAGCTTCTGACCTCCAGACTCAAAGAGTGGAATTTGCTTGGAGACTGCAAGAGCACTGTATACCCAAAGCGGCATGAAGAGTTTGCAAGGTTCTACGATGTCAATGGCTCTCTCTGTTATTGCAGCAAGGTTAATGGTCTATTCATAGCTATTGGGTTAACACATATACCCCCAGAGTGGCGCCTGTTTACTGACAGTTCAACTCGGAGTTTAAAAGCTGTTCTACTCCACAATGGGAACAAATATCCATCTATACCAGTTGCACATTCTGTTCAAATGAAAGAGGACTATGAAAATGTCAAACAACTGCTCACTCAAATCAGGTATGAACAATATACTGTAACTGGGACGTGTGTGGTGATTTCAAAATGATTGGTTTCCTGTTAGGTTTACAAGGAGGGTTTACTAAATATTCATGTTTTCTTTGCCTGTGGGATAGCAGGGATTCAACTGAGCACTATAAAACAGTTCAGTGGCCTCCACGTGAAGGATTGCAACCAGGAAAGTACAATGTACTCAGGGAACCTCTTGTGAAGCCTGACATAGTTCTGCTACCACCTCTCCATATTAAGTTGGGTCTAATTAAGCAGTTTGTAACTGCGTTAGATTTTGGAGGGGAAGTTTTCCAACAGATTCGGGTCATGTTCCCTAAACTCTCTGAGACCAAAGTCAAGGCTGGCATTTTTGTAGGACCACAAGTCAAGGCGCTGTTGAATTCAAAGAACCTTGAAGCCAAGATGACTCCGATCGAAAAAGAGGCTTGGTGCGCTTTCCGTGATGTGGTTCGTGGGTTTTTAGGCAACCATAAAGCACCAAACTATAAGGAGTTAGTGTCAAACTTGATTAAGTGCTATGGCAAAATGGGGTGCCGTATGTCTTTAAAATTACACTATCTGCATTCACATCTAGACTTTTTTCGTGATAACCTGGGCGATGTGAGTGAAGAACATGGCGAAAGATTCCATCAAGATATTCAAACGATGGAGAAAAGGTACGAGGGCCATTGGGATGCTTCCATGATGGGAGACTACGTATGGTCGCTGATCAGAAAGGATAAGAATGTTCATACGCGGAAGTCGCGTTCTTCAGTGCATTTTTAAGGAACGCACACTGCATAACGAGGCTTGTTATTCTCTTATCGGTTTTCCTCATGATATATATTATATCTTTTGCACCATTTTTGGTGTGTCAAACAATTTTGGCTCAATAAACATTAATTTCCAATAGTGTTTTTATTTTCAGAAAATATTTATGTTAGCCTTCTTTATATACTTTGCCATATGAAAAGTGTGATAACCTATATTTTTGAAACGGTTGATGATAGAGCAAAACCAATATCATTTTTGGAATCAGCGCCCCGAAATCATTAAGAAACAACAGAAAAATCACAATAAACAGAAAATTTTTCAAATTTTGTTACCCAGTGTTATTTGCATTGCCATGTCCTTTATTACAGACGGAAATATAATTCCAAAGCACATTAAAATATTATAAACAATGGAATTTACCAGAGAGGAAAGAACCCAGGTACGGATCTTCTCTCTAGGACTTTCCCAGTAGGCTAACGACATTTCTTGACAGTTCATTCCATCAACGAGTATTTTGGACTTAGATTACAGTTGGTGAGGACTAGTTACGTTATAATAATGTAGATCAAATTTCCTCTCGACAAAATATTTATTGATTCCTTTCTCAAAAGAGTCGAGTGGGTATAAATTAACGGATCTAAAGACTTTTCGTGTACAGTTTTGGTACGCTAATAATTTGAATGTCTAAAATAAGAGTTTTCTCGTAGATTAGGTCACACTAAGTCGGATTAGAGTATTATTAATTATACATAAGGAAAGTATTTAAGGGGCTAACCCCACCCCATTTCCTCCCTCCCCCATCCGACAAAAAAAAAAAGGCTTAGAGGATTCATAAAGGAAAACTGGTGTTCATACAGAAATGCTCGAGTAACCAACCCTCGTTAGTTTTGTCTTTGATGATAAAAATTGGGAAGTGTACCTAACTATTACAAAGACTCCAAACGCGTATTTGTGTGTGTACGTGTGGAATGTGTACATGTGTATGTATATGCAGGGTTACAATGTACATGTAACTTTTTTTATTTAAAAAGTTGTTTAACTCGTTATAAGTTACAATTTTACTTTCATTTCAATTATGTTGAGTTTTTCCTTAACTAGAAAGACATCGTGACCTATTACGATAAAAGTACATCTGTTTTACTGGAAATTTCTCTTTCTACGCGAATTAATTTTTAGTATTGTTTAGTAACCGTAAATTGTTTAATTCAATTTAGAAATGTGATTTTCATTATGGAGTTATGTAGAGTCGAAACTAGTCGTTATGCGTACGGTTCCACACTCATCTTCTAGGCCCCTAGGGTTAATGTGTCTCAATTTTCATCCTAATACCTTTACCTGTATAGAGCGCAGACTCCGCCTTATCCACTCTGAATTGATGTTCGAGGTATTTGGGTAACCAAAGAAAGAAACCAATGATTCCCAAAAGCGCGAAAAAATCCACTAAAACCGTCAGCACCATGGCTTTATTTTCCATCAAACGTCGAACCACGGAACTAAACTCTTCTCGAGAAGGAAAAAGGGTCTACAATAAGTAATATGCATAAAAACGTTTCGATTGTATCGAAACATTACCTTCTTCAGTACACGAAGAATAAACTACAATTATGTTAACTGTTTTTTGTCGTTAGATTGTGAAACATCTCTCCCCCAAGAGTATTTTCAAAACCATTTTTTCCTCTTATTGAATATGTGCAGTATATAATCCTCAGAAAAAAATATGATAACTAATGAATTGAATGTTTGCTTTTCTTCATGTAAGGTCAATAGGAGTAAGTGATGGATAAATGATGAGTGATAAACCATCATCGATTATATAAATATTAACTAATAATACTGTTAATTTTATTTTGAAAATTGAGCTTTCGTAAATCGGTTAGTTAAACGTCGGACTCCGAAAGGTCCTGGACTCCTGGTACGACTCCCACTGCCGTCGCCGCAGTTGGAGATGGAGATGCGACTGCTCGGGGTCGGATAACTATCGGAGTTCGTTTCCATCTCCCTTCTGCTTGGGGGAAACGAGTTGTCGAATGTTACACGTTTACATTAAAGACTTTTTGTACTTTATATATTTTTTTATAAGAGAAATGTCTTACCCGATATCCAGTCCGCACTTTCCGTGAAACTGGATTCATCCCTTTCTATGCATGGATTCGAACTCTTCCTGTTTTTGATGGAGGCTTCTAGATTCTGGGGTTGGATTGATCCATATTCGCTTGGCTTGTCATCCTGGACTAGATCATCGTTAGTATGGACTGAGTTTGATTCCATTTTCAGAGGGTTTTGAGGGCTCATTTGTCTGCGAGTTGGTATGGAATCATCATTGTTATTTAAACGATGACTACTAAGAATTAAGGGGGGTATACTAACTAACTAACAAACTTTAACATTTTGGTTAGTCAATTCAGTTCATTAACCTAACAAAACAGTTTTATCGAAAATAAGTGAATTCCTTCGCCAACCAAATCTGAGGTTTGAACATTTTAGTTATAGGCACCTAATATAAATTACACAAGAACTTTTTCTCCTGTTATATATAAAAAAAGAACTTAATAAATCCTGAAATATTTCATGGCGAGTGCTTCACATTTTTTTTTGTTATAAAAATCTTCACTGGGGAATTATGGCAGTTAAGCAATATTGATTTCAAAGTTCTGAAACACCCACCCATATTCCAGAATGCCTGATGCATTGCCGTTCCTCGAAGAGCACATGTTGAGCCGTTAGTTCCCACTTTAACCTAACGTTTACTGTAGGTTTTGGTTATATTAGGAGTTTAGGACATTTACCCACTTTGCCAAAAAAAAATTACACCTACAGAGAATGTGTGTGTGTGTGTGTGTGTTTTCCCACGGCCATTCGTTATAGGTTCGGCTGATTTAGGTAATGTCAGGTTATATAGTGACTATAGGTTAAGTAAGGTCAGGTAGTTGAAGTTAAAATAAAGCGTTGAATTGTATTGGTGAACAAAAAGGGTACAGCTCCTTTTAACTACATATTTAGTGTTCCAATTTTATGTCAACACTGTTGCAACACCGAGCAATAAATGCTATATTCTCATTCTTCTACACACTAAGAAATTTTTCTTTCTACTGGAGTAATTGTTACAGTTGAGTTGATGTCGTCGTCGTCATCATTATCGTAACCCTTGCGTGTCATGACGTCATCGTCGTATCGTCGTGTAAGGTACTGACTGTAATTTAAAATATGAATTAACTGTACTGATGCGCGATATTTTAACATACTAAAATTACACAATTGTCGTTTCAGAATTCTGTAAAGTGGGGAATTTCTATCACATTTATTTTAATTTAATGTATTCATACGTCATAGTTGTAACTAAATGTACCTATATTTGATTTCAGAATTCTACAAATAATTCTAAATAAAATTTAGGAGTTACGCGCGATTATTTATCGTGTTTCAATGTGTTTAATATAGTAAGTCCTCGTAAATCAGTAGGCCTAATCGAAATAAACGTGATTAAAAAATGGTAGAAGCGAACACGCCTGTCGAAGAAAGTGGACAATTTTATTAGTTACGGCTGAAAAAAATTGATACCGTCGTCGGTGTTACAGGGTGTTACAGTGGACTTATTCACTGTCGTTATATTGCGGTTGACGTTATTTTGCTGACATTGTAATACAGGGTGATTCACTCGCTGGTTGCCCCCAGAATATCGCTAATATATCTGCTTGGGCAACCAGTGAGTGAATCACCCTATAGTTGTTTTAGACTACTTATTGACACTTACCTCGGAAACAGACTAATGACGATTCCAAATATCAAATTTAGAATGCAGAACAAGAGTGTTCCACCCCACCAAGCGCCAATCCACCGAGGATCCAAAGAAGTAATGCCTTTGTGGAAAGAATGAATGAATAAATAGTTACGTACAATTGAATGAACAGCTACGTATAATTTTATTCATCACCCGAAATGAATTTCGAGTGCGATAGTTATTGTTTATTATCACGATATTTATATTATTCATTATATTTTTTTTATAATATTAGATTTGTATTGGATTGATTAATTATTATTCATCCATTCTCAATTATATTTCAAAATGTTTACCTACTTTTCACCTAGTTTTATGCTACTAGAATAAAACTATAGACTGTGACACAATCAAAACTGAAAAAAATTACATAGTCTAACCGTGAGTTTCGCCTGGTGTGACGTAAATTTTAAGGAAAGCTGCGGACACGGCAAAACCAACAAACGGCCCCATGATTTTCACCGCTATTATAATGGCTGCGAAATTGTAAAATATAAATAAGTAAATAAATGTAAGCTTAAAAATCCTTACGAAGATATTTCAAAATTTAAAAATATGTAAATAATATAAGAACTCTGAAACTTTAAAAGTAAAGTAGACTGTAAGTGTGTATAAACTCGTGTGTAAAATCACCTGAATTATGCAATTTGTTAGCTAAAAAATTATAAATTTATATCTGAAAAGATCCATTCTCTCTGGTTCTTTTGACTCCTGACTTTTGCGCCACCCTGTATGTATGTGTATATATATATATATATATATATATAAAATGATGATGATAATGACGTCCAGTAGCTCAGTGGTTGCGGTGGCGGACTACGAACGATGTGAAGCTGGTTCGCTTCCGGTCGTTGGCATTCGGTGGAGTCGAGTTGGCCGCTCCGTTTCTGCTCTTGCTCAAGTGACTCTTTAGGCACACATCCCCACGTCGTGTGGAAATTAGTTTCTTGATATACTGTGTGTATATATATATATATATATATATAAGGAATTTACCAAAGTAAACTGGAGAATCATTTTTCTTAATGCTGTCGTCCAGATAAGGTGCTCCAATGCTGTAGACAACACTACTTCCCGTACCTTTGAGAGAATACAAGGAGGAGAGAGGCGTTTATGGTAAAAAAGATTAGGATAATGTTAGACATTAAATAGGCCTACGGCTTTTTTAAAGGGAAAAAAGCGGGAAAAATTGCTAGTTATGTACCGTAGGCCTTAGTCACAGTATTCATTACTTAAAATTACGAAGTTTAGCCAATTAAGCATTCTGGCATTCGTGTCTATGTTTCGTTTAAGAAAGCGAAAGCAGGCAACTTTTCAACAGAAGTTGAACGATGAATGACGTCTCAAAGTCTTAAATTACCGGAAGGAAAATCAAAATGACTATCTAAAGTTAGCTATGCTCGCTTGGAAATACATTTTTATTCCTGCTTCTACAGCAGGTATGGAAAGGCTTTTTTTTCGCTCAGTGGAGCTTTGAGAAGGGCCAGAAGGGTTTCACTAACATGATGAAGAACGTAGTCTTGTTTGTTTAAGTTTCAACTCGTTAACGCCGGAATTATTTGTAGGTTAAGTTATGAATGCGTATTTGAAAGGTTACAAACATGGAGCGTCGTCCTTTTAGGGTTAAGAGGATATCCGCAGTGATTGTTATACCTACAAACAATAGTAAAATTATATTAATAAATAAATGTTTTTAAATGAGAATCCAAATGAATTTAATATTATGATCCCCTTTCGGGAAAGTCAGATTAAATAGCTTATACGTTAATTTATATTTGATATATGAAACAGGATTGTATACAATTTATTTTGATAAAAAAAAATGAATATATTTATGTCGTAAATAAATTTAGATGATAAAAAATTATTAATATAAAAAATGAATAAAAATTTGTAATTTTGATTCCAGCCAATTAAGTTTGTACGTACGTCCAGGTGTCAGTGGGAAATTAATCCTATTTGTTGAAACTTTCTACTTTAAGTAAATGCAATACATATGCTACGATAACTAGTGCACGACTTCATCAGGTATAGAATATAGATTACAGATACATTAGATGTACCCAGTTTATATAGCAATAGTATTACAGTGCGCATTCTATGTAGCATAATGTACTCGTAATAGGTAATTTGATAACATATATATATATATATATATATGAAATAGTTTCGATTTTAAGGTGTAAAAGTACTTTTCTTTCTCTGACTGGTTAGTCTTTGGAAAAACTGAAACGGTTATCACATTGGGATGAACTTCAGAAAATCTTCTTACGAAGAACACCATTCTGGTTGATTAAGTAGTGCAGACAAGACGACATCTGCTCGATGTTAGGCCTATCACTATTACCTAATTGATGTTGAGATTACTATACCTACTTGAAGAAATATAGTTGCTTCAACGACAAGATAGAATTCTCACCCAATGCGGCTGGCGAGGAAACTATACCGTAGGCCAAAGCTCGATACTTTTCCGTTACATGGAAATGGTAAGTTTTTACTATATGAAGAAAATGCTTATTAATATATTTTTAGAAAATTATTATGGACATTTACCATATTAATAAAATACCTGAAGACTAAAGCCCATAATGTCAATCGGCCTTGACGATTGGTTAGGTGCAGTCGTGATATTTTCGTTAAAACTAACGAAAATATTATAAATTAGCCTAACCTATCGTCAATATAATATATATATATATATATATATATATATATATACACAAAACAACGAAAATATCACGACTAAATCGAACCAATTGTCAAGGGCGATTGACGATGGGGGGCTTATTAAAATTGCCGGGGTATAACGGAAAAGTAGCCAAAGCTCCTATAATCTATCCGAAAAATATAAACTAATCTAAAATAAATATGAATGGGCTCAATTTAGAATGTTATATAGGGTGGTCCAAAGGTCCCTATCAGTTTTGCTGAAATAATGATATTTCTATTTTATTTTTTACGGGCCACAGATGATGATGGATGTACAAGAAGAACGTGTGATGGTAGTAACACTATGTATCCAACGGAAGAAGTGCAAAGAAACTCGAGAAAAATTCGAAAGAAGATTTCACAAACCAGGACCTTCAGACAAAGCAATTCGCGAGCTGGGCAATAAATTTAAAAGAACAGGATCTGTTCATGAGGCAAGATCTGGACGCCCGGGTACCTCCCAAGAAAATGTCGAATTGGTAAGAGATGCCTTGAAACAAATCCAAGAATGTCAACTCGCAGAGCATCACGTAGACTGAGCATACCAAAAACGACTGTTCTAAGGATTTTAAAATCAACATTAAAAATGAAAAGTTACCATATTCAAGTGCTACATGAATTACACGAAGAGGATTATCCAAGACGAGCCGCCATGTGCACAGAATTGATTGAAAAATTCATACCGAAAACTTATTGAGCCACATTCTCTTCAGCGATGAGGCGACATTTCACACATGCGGAAAGGTTACTCAACATACTTCCCGTATCTGGGATAGTGAAAAACCAACCGAGCTCTACGAATGGGAGAGTATTCTCCTAAAGTTAATGTCTGGTTGGGTATGACAGGCTCGAAGATTTACGGACCTTTTTTCTTGCAGAAGCTACGGTAACAGGGCCAATTTATCTTGACATGCTTCAGCATTTTCTTGAATCCCAGCTTCGTTCAGATGGCATTCTCGACCCTGTTGTCCTTCAACAAGATGGAGCTCCATGTCACTATGCAAAGATCGTTCAGGCGTACTTGACGAGCTCTTACCAAATCGCTGGATTTGACGCGGTAGAAACAGGCCCTGGGCAGCACGATTAGACTTTTTTGCGTGGGGCTTTATAAAGTCTGAGGTTTACAAAACAAGAGTTACAGACCTGCAGGATCTGCGAACCCGCATTGTTGCGGCAGTCGCTAAAATAACCCCACAGATGCTTGTGAATGTGTTCCGTAATGCAGTGGACAGATTTGAGATTTGCAGACATTGATGGTGCTCACATCGAATCTTAGACCTAAGCTTGATAAATAAATATACATCTAATTATGTTACCACATTTTTATCCTAAAATACTATTATTTTAGCAAAATAGATACGGACTGTTGGACCACCCTGTATGACAAGGATGTTTCAGTGGTGAATGACGATAATTTGAATTTACTGTTGGATGTTGAGATGGATTATCATATAATTTGTATTATAATGTTTCAGACCAACAAAGACCCTATGATCCACTCATGGCTGGTCTATCTAACTGTGTTCGTAATGTAATTGTGCATTGTGCATGTCCTCCGTGGACATGAACCACAAAGCCCTAATTTTACTACCTTAAAATATACCCAATCTATCAACATATGCGTCTAATCGATTTTTAAACATGTTTATAGACGCGCTACTAATTACTTCTACTGGCAAACTATTCCAGCTATTTACTATTCTATGTGTAAAAAAGTTTTTGGCAACTGCTCTCTCGAACCTTCTACTTGTCAACTTACACCCGTTATTTCTAGTCCCATTATATCGAGATATTTCGAAAAAGCTATCTCTATCTACGTTATCGAACCCATTCATAATTTTGAAAACCTGGATTAGGTCACCCCTTAGCCTCCTAGTCTCGAGTGTAGTCAATTTTAACTCCTTAAGCCTATCCTCGTACGACTTCGACCTAAGCGACGGAATCATCTTTGTTGCTCGTCTTTGAACTCTTTCGATTTTGTCCATATCTTTTCGCATATGCGGATTCCAAAATTGGATTGCGTACTCCAAATTCGGTCTAACTAATGATTTATAAAGAGGAACAATAATATCGCGTGATTTGTACTCAAAATTCCGAGCTATAAAACCTAACACTTTGTTCGCTTTATTGACCGCTGCTGTACTTTGTTTCGCTACTTTTAAATCACCAGTGACTATAACTCCTAAATCTTTTTCCTGCTCTACGCTTGCTAACTCCTTCCCTGACATACTATACGCAAAATTACCGTTACGCGAACCTATATGTAAAATTTTGCACTTATCGACGTTAAATCTCATTCGCCATGTGACTGACCAATCAACGATTTTATTCAGATCCTCCTGGATTTTACCTCTATCTTCGTTATTAATCGCCCTACCACCCAACTTCGTGTCATCCGCAAACTTTGAAACTGTACTGACTAGGCCGACATCTAAATCATTAATATATATATATATCAGAAAAAGCAAGGGGTCTAATACAGAACCCTGAGGAACGCCGCTCTCTACATTAGCCCAACACGACTCCGCTCCATCAACGACCACCCTCTGTTTCCTACCTCGCGACCACTCTTCTATCCAATTTATTAGTACACCCCTGATTCCATGAGCCTTAGTTTTTCCAATGAGTCTGTGCGATACGGTGTCAAACGCTTTTTGAAAATCTAAATACACTACATCAACCGCCCGATGACTATCGTAAACTTCAACCACGCTTTGAAAGAATTCTGAAAGATTAGTTAAGCAAGATTTGTTTCGCCTAAAACCGTGCTGCGTATTTCTAACCCAAGTTATGTAATTCTAAGTGTTCGACTATACCATCCCTAATTATTGATTCCAGTATCTTACCTACAACAGACGTTAAACTGATTGGCTTATAATTTCCCGCCGCACCTTTATCGCCTTTCTTAAAGATATAAAGATAGGTGTTACATTTGCTAACTTGAAATTATCTGGTACGCACTCCTCAGAAATAGACGCATTGAAAATCTTTGTTAGCGGCACAACAATGCTTTCTTTTAGTTGTATGGGATATATGGAATCCGGCCCCGGTGATTTACGCATTTTCATTTTATGAGTATAGCGCATTACCTTCCTTTCACTAACCACAATATTATCCAAAATATTACCATTATTAAAAGGTATTATGTCTATGACCGTAGGGATATTCGTTACATCTTCTATTGTAAAAAATTCGTTTAGCAAGGTAACCATTTCCTTGTTTTCAGAAACTAGCTCTCCGTTAACATTTTTCAACAGCCCCAAAACAGTTTACTGGATTTCTATTGTTGACGTATTGAAAGAATCGCTTGGAGTTTTCTTTACCGTCACGAGCTATGGAGATTTCAAATTTGCGCTTGGACTTTTTTATTACACTTTTCGCTTCACGCCTTAGAGATATATAGTTGTTTCGTAACCACAAATTGTCTTTATCGCACTTATGTAGCCTATAAGCCCTATCTCTACTCTTTATAATATCTCCTACTCTAGAAGTAAACCACAAGGGCTTGTTGTTTACTTTCGCACGCTTAATTTTGTACGTACACATTCCTCATTTATAGTCCTAAATACTGTTTCAAACGATTCCCACATTAGTTTTGCGTTGGAGATCCCCATTACGTTTTCCCAATTGACGTGTGACATTTCATTTTGAAATTTACAGAAGTCTGCGTGCTGGAAGTTAGGAATTTTAGTCGAGTTAGCTGGTTTTGAGTGATTTACTGAGAGAACAACTCTACCATATTGTGATCGCTATTGCTTAACGGTTCTATTACTTGAAGATCCGTGATCAGCCTATCATCCGTAGTTATAACTAAATCTAAAATACTGTCCAACCTCGTAGGTTCCCCAACGTTTTGAATAAGAAAGCTATCCTCGAGAGAATTAACTAAACGATTGCCTTCCGCGTCACCCTGCATTGTATCGTAATTCACGTTGACGCAATTAAAGTCACCCATAACTAAAGCCTACTAACTAACGCTTCGTCCGTATCAGCTGTTTGATTAGGGGGCCTATATATAACCACAACAACAAATTTGAAATCGTTCAATTTAAGTTCTGCTATAGTCGAATCTATCGGTTCTGGAATTGTGTGTTTTACTTCTATAACGTTCGCAATATTATCTTTGATATACAACATAACACCGCCTCTTCGCCTACCTATTCTGTTTTTAACAAGTTTGATTATTATAAGACGACTAATAATGATATACCTTTATATTATTAAGCATATGTTAGTTTTGGGAGTAAGAGTGCATGTCCGCACGCATGGAATAAATAACCGATTAAATTCACCTGTTGCTAGGCGGTGGAGCGCGCTTAAATTCCAACAACGTTGTTCGTCTGGCATCCCGCAAGTCGTGATTTCATTCCATCTTTCATGTTTCTTTTAGTAAACTATATATTTATATTTATATACTGTATAATCTTACGGCAAAGACGGAGAATCGTCTCCAAAAGCATTTGCCACTTTCACAGATAAGCGGATTACAGATTATGAATTGTCCAATCAGGGACCATGTTTCATTTCTTCCAAAGGCTAACCAATCGGAAGAAGGAAAGTATTTTTACATCTGAATTCTGGTAGTATATATAAATGTACGATGTAATTACTTTACCTAGAAAAGCATACGCCATGAACCAAATAAAAAAGACGAAATTGTTTGAGGTGTAACAGTTGCCACCATTCTCCATATCACTAAAGGTCGTTTTTGTTGCATTTTCTTCAAATTTGCAAAACTTTTTGCTGAGAGAGAGCTGTCCAGATTCTGAAATTATGTAATTTTTATATATTATATTTTTCTTATTCCAGCTACAAATATTACTTAGGAGTGTAATGTGTTGGTACCATAATCAGTATGAGATAGCATCAGGGGTGTAACTGGAGTAAAAACGTTGTGGGCGGGGGGGACGAACACAATCTTATTGTTAGGAACACTCATTATCTATGGAAGCAATTCAAAAAGTTGTCCCCCCTCCAACTTTTATAATTACTCTCATAGATAATGAGTGCTTCTAACAATAGGATTGTGTTCGTCCCCCCCCCCCCAGCTTGTTAACTCCAGTTACGCCCCTTGATAGCATTAAAATTTAACGTTTCATTTATTCATGAATATTAGATACTCGCCACTTAGCATATAGAATAAGAACCATACTTTCAACAAGAACATACTCGCATGATTTAAAACTTATTAAACAAACTTTTAAATCATTATTATATTCAACTTAAAATAAAAACCGCTTGCCTAATGTGTGAACTGATGGCTATATCTGAATAATAAATATTAATAATTACAGTATAATAAAGCCGTTTTCTGTTGGTCTGAAATGCAACTTCAATCATTTTCTTTCGCTGACTTCAAGTCAGATTTGCCGAACGGGGAACGAGTTTGCCAAAGTCATAGAAATCCCCCGCGTTAACGACCTTCATATTAGCGGAAACTTCACTTGGACGGACTAAATCGCTGTCTGATCGTTAACATTCAGTTTAACGTAATACAGGTCGTTAAAGTGAAGATTTCCGCTAAAAAAAAGTCTGTTAGCATCACCGAACTTCACTTTAGCGGACTCCGAGTCGTTAAAATGAAGGTGATGCCACCGGAATATTATTGGAACCAGCCCTCGGATGAGGTTGCGGTCAGTTGTTTCCTATTGTATTGCGTGGGAAGTGGTGGCGAGTGGTTGTATATGTGCATAGTGCCGCTTCCAAGTGTTGTGTATGTTAGGCGTTCTTTTGCGTGATGTTACATAGATAGTTACCAGGGCCGGATTAAGCATTGTTAGGGCCGGGGGCAATGAATATTTTCGGGCCGGTGTCACTAGAAAAACACAATTCTTTACCTGATACATCATACATGAGTGATGTGATCAGCTGACTGGGATCGATCAACAGAAAACGAAACAAAAACAAAGATGTGATTACAGAAAATGTATACTTTGTTCACATAAATGGGATAGTAAACTAGGTCTTGTAGAAGCGGAATCTAGAATTTTTTTTCTTCCTCACGGTCGACCAATTATTTCAACGGTAGATTATAGCGTTTACATAGTTTCTTGGGGTCGGTCAGCATCTTTGGGGCCGGGGGCAAATGCCCCCTTTGCCCCCATTATAATCCGCTACTGATAGTTACATATAATTATTTATATTTATGTATCTAAATGTCATTTATTTATGAATACTGTATGTATGTACTGTATGTGGTTATATGTTTTTATTTCTTATTATTGTGTTACACAGGTCTTATCAGCTCATAGCATTTTTTTTTAGTTCAAAGTGACTTATCAGTTAATAGCAGTACATATAGGAGTACAGTGATAGTCTGTGCTTTAACAGTGTATGGACATACTTTACTTAATTATTGCCTGCTCGTACAAACTTTATTTTCTGAACAATGGCGTCCACAAGTGGTACTACCGGTGTCAACCAGAAAAGGCGTACGATCTCCATTGAAGAGAAGAAAGCGATTCTCGCTGACATAGCACAAGGGTTAAGTGTAGCGTTTGTTATGCAGAAGCATAAGATAAGCAAGACCACCGTCTACGAAGTCAAGTAGAAGCGCAACGAAATGCACGCCTATGTGCTAGACATTGAATCCGGAGGCAGGAGTTCGAAACGGTCTCGCTTGAACACGTCCTACAAGAAAAACGTAGATGTGGATGTGTACACGTGGTTCAAGCAGCAACGGGCCAAGAACGTTCCAGTCAGAGGAATCGACATCCAGTCGGCAGCTAAGCGTTTCGCGCAGGAGTTCAACGACACGGACTTTAAAGCAAGTGGTGGCTGGCTGTATTGTTTCCAGTGCAGGCATGGCTTATCGAACAGAAAGCTTATGGGAGAAGCAGCCAGTGTGGACCTGTCTCAAGTGGAGTCGTTCAGGTGCGAACTACAGACTCTGATTGATGAGGCTGGGGTTGCTTCCTACCAGCTGTATAATGGCGATGAGAGGGGCTTATTTTGGAAGAGTATGCCCACAAATACACTGGTCCACAAAACTGACAAACATCTTCCAGGCTTTAAGACAGACAAACAGCGTGTGTCTGTGTTGGCCTGCGCAAATGCTGACGGCACGCATAGACTGAAGCCTTTGGTCGTTGGAAGATCAGCCAAGCCTCGCGTACTCAAGGACTGCATGCACGAACTTCCAGTCATCTACAGGAGCAGCAAGAAGGCCTGGTTCACGCGGACTATTTTCCACGAATGGTTCCACAAGTTCTTCGTTGCGCAGCTGAAGGCGTACCAGGAACATGTTTTGAAAATAAGCCCTGAAGATGTGAAGGCTATCCTCTTGCTTGGCAATACGTCAGCACACCCACGTGCAGAGGAACTCGCAATTGAGTATGGCAAGATCAGAGCTATGTTCCTCCCCCTAATTCCACGTCAGTAATACAACCTATGGACCAGGGGGTGATAGTGAGCTGCAAGAGAATCTACAGGGCCAAGTAATTGGAGCAGTGCTTGTGTGTCATCTCTGAAGATGACACAGAGGACAGGACTGAGAAGACACTCAGGAACTTCAAAGCCTACAACATCAAGTCTGCTATCTACAATTGGGCCGACAGCTGGAACGAGGTCAAGGAGTCCACTCTGCGCAGTGCCTGGAAGAAACTGCTCCATAACATCCAGGACCTGGAAATAGACTTCGAGGGCTTCGAGCCACAGGACTATTTGGGTGTTCTCTAACAAGCAGGCGAAACAGAGGCTACAGAGGACAAAGTTGTGGAATGGCTTGATGCTGACGATGGTGACCCAGGGTACGAAGATCTTAGTGAGAGTGAAATTGCGGCCAACATTTCGGTCAGGTCTGAAGACAGATCCACCGATGAACCTCTTGATGACAACGAGGACGCTGAACATGTCTCCAAGGTTATACCCAAGACTACGTTGAGCCAGACAAGAGACGCTGCTGATGTTCTGCTGAAATTCATTGATGAGACTACGGCACTGCCTAATATTCTCCCTTACTATAACTACATAAGGAAGTGCCGAAATGAAATCATTGCCAGTCAAAACAAAAGGATCATGCAAACGAAAATTCATTATTTCTCCAAGCCCCCTGCTGCCAAGCCCCGATGCACGTCCACGCCCGTTTCACGCCGAAGCTCCGTTTCAAGCGGAATGTCTGACCTTTCACTGCCCACCGAACCGTCACCAACGCCAAGTACTAGCAGCAGTGTTGGCTTCACTGTGTCACGACTCCAGTTTCCTGAGAGTGCAAGTACTAGCAGTAGTACTCCTTTGCCAGCCATCCTACCGTAGCCTGAAGTGGAGTTCAGTACCCTCACACTAGACCTGGATTTTCCGGCCATCACACCAGAAGTTCCCGACGATATTTTGGAGGATTGACTATATATGGTGAGTACATAAAAATAAATATTTACGTGTGCATGTGTTCATAAGTAGGTAAGTCTATGTATGCATTTTCATGTTATGTGTTGAATGTGGAAATTCGAGGGCTATACATACATGTGTAACTGTACTGAAGTATTTTGGTTACGGAAAACCCCACTTTAACGTCCCGTAGTCCGGTAAAGTGGGGGTCGTCCGTACTTCACTTTAACGTTCCCCGGTACGTTAAAATGGGGGTTTTCCGTACTTCACTTTAGCGGAAATTTCACTTTAGCGACCACACGCTCCCCCCAAAGTGTACGTTAATGTGAGGGTCTACTGTATAAGCAAAACTTAGTTAGGCCCATCTTCGGCTGGGCCTATTTAGTGTTCGAAATTTTAGAATGGCTTGGCTATTCGTCTGGACTCTTAATACAAAGCAGCCGAGTTCTAACTTCAAGCTTGCTTGATAAATTCAGCCCTCAAAATTGGAATGGTGCAAGGCCAAATCTTTAAAGCTTTATAAACACGTAAATTTAATCTAACGTAAGCTTCTAATATCGTTAAAATGTATTTTCTAATCTAATCTTTAGTTCGGCTGATGCTATATTATTTGTTTGCAAAAAAGTTACTTGACATTTGCTTAAGAAAAACTAACACCAAGTCTAGTCGGATCTTGAGTTTGAGGCAAAATGTTTACCCACAGAACGCGACAACTCGAGTTCTGGAGAGCTGACTTCAAGTCAAGGGGACCAATGAAAAAGACCGATGAAACCAGAAGTTAGGTTGATGACGGTTTTATGGGAGTAATTTTGTTCTGCCAAACATTGAATGACTAGAGAAAAAGGATAATGCAGAAGGGGAGGTGGGAGAAGTTACACACACACACACACACACACACACTAAAAACCTTAATATTTACAATAATATAACTCATCTAAGTTATTTTAGCCATTATGAAATAGTTATGGGAACCAACTTTACACGAAAAGTAACATTTATCGGACTGACGACGTGTGATCGACGTAGGGTTGCCAGATTTTTCAAATGCCCATGCGGGACAAAAAATTTCTGAGGTTTTTTTTTAAGATTATTTTTTTTCAAATTAGAACTAGATTTCTTCAACGGTTACAACAAACAAAATTATAAAATTTGTATTAAAATAATGCTTAACAATTAAACATCGTGAATAATAATGAAATTATTATACATAATATTGAAATATCGTAAATAATATTAAAATTATCATAGCATATTAAATATTGTAGTATACATCGCTTCACTAATTATATTATGACGTGTCAATATTTTTCTGAACTTTTAATCTTCTTCAAAATTTTAGCTCCATCTTCTGACTTCAAGTATAACTGAAATTCCTCGCAAGTCATAGAAAAAATTTCTTTAATCATGAGTTCTGATTCTAAGTTTTCGAAGAACAACCGATTTTTCTCTTTCCTCCAGTTGGTTGTCATCAAGCTGAAAATTCTTTGACACAGCGTTGGAATGAAGAATGGAAAATATATGCTCCAGAATTTTTGCAAGGTTTGGAGGTGAAAAGGTCTTTGAAGAAAAGCACCTATCGTTGATCCAGAGGTAACGACTTATCGCTGTCGTTCATTCTACAATGAATCTTTTTAAAAAGATGAATTCGTTGATAAATAGATCACCATTCACTTCAATTTGGAAGAGCTGAACGAGTTCCACAATTTCTTCAAATTTTGGGACTTTCTTCAAATCTAAGCAGCTTATGGCTCGAAGTTTTCTATCCTCGAAGTCGAACCATTTCTCCAAATAATTGATTGCTGCATCGAGGAAACTTTGACAATCAATCTCGAATCGTTTAACTGCTGAGTCATTATCGCATTTCTGTATTAATTGCCGAGCCAAGAATCCATAAAATTTTTCAGCCTTTTTCTCACGTAACATTTGTAGACTATTACTCATGATTGTGTAGAACTCAACAATTATCACTTCATTTGTTTCAAGTTTTTCAATGCTGGCTGAATATCGGTGCAAATGTTCGTTACAAATCCTAGATAGGCTTCTCTAAGCTCATCATCAAAAAACATTTTTAAAGTGGGTGGCGCACACTGTCGGCTTAAAAAATAAGCTTTAACGGGCTCAAAAGAAGACAACAATCTTTCTATTCCTGGCAATAAAGAGAGCCATCGGATGGGCAAATGGCGCAACAATTCAGACCAGTCGGTCTCCAACCAGTTGAAAAATTCCTTTAGTTCGGCGGTTTCTTTAGTGGAAGAGCTAAACTCGTTGTAAATTTTTATGATGATTGCCTCTATATCATACTTTAGACAGTTACACGTTGTTTTAATAGCATTGTGTATTTTGTGCAAATTACAACCAGCTTTGACGAGGTGTTGATTATGGCTCTGCAATGCTGTGAAGACACTACTTTTACTCCCATAGTTTATATTGGCATTATCTGCTCCATAAGCCACCACTTGCTTGAGCAACAATCCTTTTGTTTCTAACCTTTGCCGAACTGCTGCAAAAATTGTGGCTGAGTCCTCGGAATCCAAAGAAAAGAACGATAATAAGGACGTCCTGATTCCTCGTGAAGTATCAAAATATCGTAGAACTAACGGGAAGGATTTTATGTTTCCTTTGTTGGAAGCATCAGTACAAAGATAAAATGCATGATTACCACTCAAGGATTTAAGTACAAGCTCCTTAGAGTGTGGAGCCAAAACGTTTGTGATGATCGATGACAGCTTCGTCCGTCCACAAGAAAATTTAACAGCAATTTTGGAATCTCTAAACATACCTTTAAACAAACTGCACCCGCATCCAGCTGAGTTGTAACTATGTAAATGATAAACGGAGTGGTAGCAGTAAGATGCTTCAGCGAGAGCCACTTCATTTTCGTCTTGGAAATCCTTTTTCACAAAAAAACATATCAATGAGTTTTCGTGAGCTTGCCGATGCCTTCACATTCTCAGTGTGTGCTTTGGACTTCGCGTGTCGCATTATATTATTTTCACCACCATGACTTATTGTAAACGAGTGATTGTTGCATATCTTGCATCTTGAGTGAATTGATCTCTACCAGGCTGAATCCAATCGAAAGTTTTTGTTCAATCCTTGTTGAAAGTCACTAGACGTTTTTGTTTTTTAGGAGGAGTCTCTGAACTAGCCATTTTGCTAGGGGAAAAATTGTAAATAATAATATAATAATAATAATAAGTAACAAAAAAATGATTGTAAATAATTAATTAAAAAAATATTCTAAATCTTATAAATAAAATCAAGTGTTTGCGTGTATGTTTCTCTTTCACGCAAATGCAGCAATTTACACCTGAACGATTTCTTATAAAAAGTAGACATACTTACAGATTTTATTTGAATTACAGAATCTTATGTTGTATGGTCAAGCAATCGCAGGATTCACACTAATTCAACGCTTACAATATAACTACAGCCGAAAAACTGTCAACTCGTGGCCAAACACATTTTATAAGCGTTATGTAATTTCTAGGATGTTCTAGAACATTCAACATTACTCTACAGAATTTTACAGGATCCTACATAATTCTAGAAAATTCTAAATCAATTCATCCCGAAAAAATTTGCTTAAAAAAATATTTTTTGCGAGACATTTTGAATACAAAGGGGACGCGGGATTTTTTGATCAGATGCGGGACGTCTGGCAACCCTAGTTGACGTGACATAAAATCAACAACTTATTTTAGGTTAGATTGACATAAACATCGTAAAAAGTTCGCCTGCCTTTACCTATACATCCTAAAACCCAGTAAAAGATCTCATTTACCTGAAATTGCTGGCGGAGGGTAGATAAGACACGTTGAAAAGGCAAGCAGAAGACCCACCGCCGAGATGATCATTCCCATCGCCAACCAACGGGGGCGGTTTCCTTTACCCCCCAAATGACTCATAATGAGAGAAGTCGTTATAGGACCTAGGTAACAACAACAACAACAACAACAAAGAATCAAATTGGATTTCATAATAAATCGCCGCAGAAGTCTTGCTAATTTAGAGGCGTTTGGGAAAGGGACTCGCCTGTCAATGAAACTGTGTACTTGAGGAAAGATGCTTTCTTAAATTGTCTGCAACGAACTTTCCTGATAAACAATCATAAACTTGCATGTTTTACATTAAAAATGACATTCAGTAATGTTTTTAAATCTTCATATACTTAAACTTTTCAAATTCTGTATCGACATATTTTGTAGAATAACACAAAAGCTTTTCAACACCGGTCCCATGCATCATCATCAGTTTAAATGCAGGCCTACTTACGACGCGTGACGTATGTAACAATGAGTTATGAACAGAAAGTACTCGTGAACAGTGTGATGAACATTATTCATGGGCTGAATGCGTACTCATGATTCATAAAATGAGTGCGCAAATGTTTTGTAAACACTCTGCTGTATATACTCATGATATATGAACTTAATATTACCACTATTTACGGTCAGAATGCACTTACCAATGATTTGTGGACTGACCTATTTCGCAAAGCATGATCAAGTTTCCGATGTCTTTGCTAGTGAAGTGGAAATGTTTCTCAAGAGATGTAGTTACACCAACGAAGTACGATGTACTTGCTCCCTGCAAGATATTCTGCATGCAAAAGGCAAACATGAAGTACTGAGGACTGGCAAACCTATTAAAAAAGACAACTAAATGAGTTGAAAGCACAAAACTTAATGACATTTAGTAATCATACCTGGAAGACAGTGGCACTGGACCACAGTTCGCCACAGCGAGAACGTACACCGTATAGAGGCATTCTATAATTAGGGTGAGATAAGGAAGCAAGGTGGTCCCCTCAGTCCCCACTGAATGGTGAGTGTAAATGGCGTACCGGAGCTGGCATAAAGAGGAGGAGAGGATGAGGAGTTACTAGGGTAAAGAGGGGCCAGGGTCATCGGCCTCCTCCACTCGAGACGGCACTGACACTGCTGCTCTAGGAACGAGGACTAAAAAGCCTATGGAACGCCGACTTGAAGGTTGAAGAAGTTGGAGTGGCAGGCTACATCAGGAGAAGGGGAGGATTTGGGCTGGAAAAATGCATGAAGTGTCGGTTGGCGAGCTATCTTCCTCTTCTCCTCCAGAAGCTCATAGTAGGCTCGAATGTCGTTCTTGACGTTGCGGATGACAGTGGTGCTCCTCTCCACATTCGGGTCAACGTCCACCGCTATGTCCAGTGCCGTCTCGAATGAAGAAAGAAGCTTCCTCAGAACTGGAACGGCGAGGGTTTTGAGAGGAGGACTCTCGGCCTACTCCTCCTCTTCATCCACTGCTAGATGCTGCTCCAACTCGATCAAGTCACTTTGCGAATAAGCGGGATATGCTTTGCGAATATCGAATATGGGTGTTTAAATATCAATTGCGAACAGCGAGGTATTGCTGTATACCTTGTGTAAGAGAATCCGACCATGAAATAAGTGGTAGAGGAGGGGCGACAAGCTTGACCTTCATGAAATGAGGAATCATCGCGCACGAAACATTTGAAAGGTTGGAAGGATTCAAAGCTCAAACTTGTTAGAACTTATCTTCAAGATCAACTTTGTGCATTGGCAATAATTTCTATTGTGAAAGAAATAAAAGGCTTCGGATTATTCGTATTTAATTTAGAAGTTTGTTGCCAAAAACCAAATACCTCAGAAGTGACTTACAGCTACAGCTTGACTAAATAATAAGGTATTGACTTTATATTAGAATACAGTAGTTTATTAAAGATCTTTACTGTATTCTTCGATTATTTTGCTCGCTCGCTTGCGCGCTTACACGAGAAAGAGGCCTAATTCGAAACTTACCTTCTCAGAAAAGGTGGGTACTTGCCACAGCCTCCGCATTGCCGCAAATTTTCTTTATCTTTACTTTCTGTGAGAGTGGTCCTCATATTTTTTCAAATAAAAATCACGACCGTATTTTTATTTCGTAACCATTACTACTCTCGTAGAATAATTTTGTATAGGACGATTTCCTATTCTTTACTCCTCATTTCCATCCAGTGTGTAATTTCATTCCAATCTGCATATCAAAGTTAACGCATCTTTGATATCTGTTTAAAGTAAAATTAAAGTTCATTTATTGAGTGGTAAACTCAGGCGAGCACATTTCATACTATAAAAATCAGGAACTAACATTAACAGCGGGACTACTTTTTAAAGAGAATCTGAAAGTGAAGAGGCGTGTACTGAAGGCTTTTTCTTTCCTAATCCCATGGACCATGGAAATTCACGTAAGGAAATGTTTGGATCCGTGTACTACTAGTACTGAAATCTGTATGGGTTTACATAAAGACTGCTACTTGTTTGAAACAGATTGGCAACTCGGGTGTTATAGTATGCATTGATTAGTCGATGATAAATGACGGTTATGCATCATGAATACACTTTAAAGGCATTTTGCATTTATTTACAATAAACAAACTTTAATTAACTTTGAATACGAGTCCATCAGCTTTTAATTTACATGGAGTCATTACGTCATCAACTTCCAGCATCTGTGATTGGCTGCAAAAATAGCTCCCTGTCCGAGTTGCAATTTTTAATAATATTTATTAAGAAACTAGCTAAAGTGGGCCCTACGGGCCCATTTAGCTACGCCCGTGGTGCTGGGGCCTTTGGCCTCAGTAATTGGGGAGCCGCAGGCCCCCCCCCAGTTACCGGGGAGTCAATTATTCAGTCAATAAAACTATAGAAAAGAATGCAGCCATAAAAATCTTAAGCTTCACAAATCTTGATACAATGGGTTGGATGTGAAGCTCAACCTTTTCATTGCTGGTTCTTTCAATAGTTTTATTTTTCTGAATAATTGAACCCCCCCCCCCCCCATTTAGGTTGCAGCACCAGTATGAAAGTGCATAAAAATAACTTATTTGGTAAATTTTTGAACTTAGCCGCAGATTAAATTTCGGCTCAAAGCTGAACGCAAAAGCAAATATTTTTTACACTTTTCAAAATTATAATTAAAAGTAGAATTCATTACGCCTTTTTCTAATGCATTAAAATACAAATATCGCCCATATATATCAAGAATCTTCTTCTCTTTTCGAGCGTGACAGACTGACAGACATTCCTGGGTGTTTATAGTATTAATTATAAATTAAATACATAATTTCATAAAAATAGATTTATACTTTTGAAATTACATAATCAAAATTGCCTGATTCACCTTCATTTTAAAAACGTATATACCTATTTCACTACTCATTGGGGTTAAAAGCGCAGGCATTTTCACAAGAATAATCTCCGAGACTATACATATATTATATGGATTATGACTGGAACATGAACATTATAGTCATAGTCGTATAGGTGTGAACAAAAAATATTTTAACAAATCACGAAAAATGGGGAAATAAAAAGTGTGGAAAATAAATCATTGTAGAATAGGTCCTCGACTTCAGCATTTTGTCATAATGAACAAATGGGCAGTTGTTTAATAACAATCACTGACTAAGGCCAGAAATGGCGCAGCGCTTAGGCCAATTACTGCGGTCCATTGCTGTAACTCCTGCATGTATAATTATTACCAGCATCATCGGAAGTCGAACCCCCAAACCTCAGTGTCTTTACTTCGCTTATTGGGTAACGGTGTTACCTTAACTCAGCTGCAGACGATAGCTAAATGACTCGATAAACGAAAAAACAACAACTTGAATCCAGTTTTAGTTCCTCAATTTTTGGACAATGGAAATGTTCACAAAAATTGTACAAACCTAAAGATAAATAAATAATGATGAATAATAGTAGCGCTTAAATTTCTTTATTAATTACAATCTATAATTCGTGAGCGTATTATATCGTAAGTATACTAGGAGCACTCAATATATTTTGCCCCACCCTTTTTTCTTAACTAAATAATAGGCCATGGGGCTGAAATGTCTTTTGGGTCGTAAGTTTGAACTTTCTGCGCTTCACATAACC
Organism: Bathynomus jamesi; assembly: GCA_023014485.1. NCBI lineage: Eukaryota > Metazoa > Arthropoda > Malacostraca > Isopoda > Cirolanidae > Bathynomus > Bathynomus jamesi. Next base: position 1,030,649 of record JAJOZX010000268.1, read on the forward strand.
AGATTTTTTTCAGGTTTGAACCTCCCTTCCTTGTATAAAACCGATGGTTAACGCAGTTTCGAAAATGGCATCTGACAGTGATATGCGTCGTAAACAGAGAGCTGTTATGAGTTCTTAACCGCAGAGAAGGAAACAGTTGGAAATATTCACAAATGTCTACAAAACGTTTACGGAGATGATGCTGTTGATCGAAGCACAGTTGGACGCTGGTCTAAACGTGTGAGATCATCGGAGAAAGGGAGAGCCAGCCTCGATAATGAACCACGCAGCGGTCGCCCGGCATCGGCTGTGACATCTCACACTGTGCAACGTGCTAACAGCATCATTCGATCAAATCGGAGCCTCGCATACAAGGAGCTATCACTGGAGCTAGGAATTAGTGAAGGAAGTGTGAATACGATAATTCAGCAACTGGGATACTCAAAAGTGTGTTCACGATTTGTTCCTCACGAACTGACTGAAGATCACAAAGCCTAAAGAAAAGAAATTGCTTCGAGTCGTTGGTTCGATACGAGACAGAAGGGGATGATTTACTTTTACGAATTGTGACTGGGGATGAGACTTGGGTACACCATTTTGAACCTGAAACAAAACGCCAATCCATGGAGTGGCATCATGCAGACTCCACACGCAAGAAAAAGCTCAAAATGGCTCACTCTGCAGGAAAGGTTATGGCCACCATCTTCTGGGACATGAAAGGGGTGATTCTGGTGGACATTATGAAGAAAGGACAAACAATCAACTCGGAGGCATATACGGGGCTCCAATAAACCTTAGCCCCCCCCCCCCGCCCATGGCCTAAACCATTAGAGGTACAGTAAAACTAAACATACCTTACAAAAGATAATTTAATCCTGCATTTAATGAGAAACAATTAAAACTTGGTGTTCCCGCCATTGGCTTCCAAGACAGCCCGAATTCGCTTTGGGTAGCTTGCCAAAAGTGACGTGAATAGATCTTGATCGTTACGCAAATTTGCTAAAACAGTTTCAGTGTGTTGCGTCATTGTATCCTTCGAAAATCGATTTGCTGCAGGTTCTTGAAACGAGAGACATTCAACCTTGTCCTTTATAACTGATCCAATGTGTTCACAGACGTTCAGGAGGTAAGGAGAATTTCCTGGCCATTCTTCATTTCCAAAGAAATCGATCTCATGGTTCCGCAACAACTGTTGAGTGGCTAATGCCTTAAAGCAGGGGGCCTTATCGTGCAGACGTGTGACCTGATCGACATCCATAACATTGTTTGGGTTTCTTAGAAAAGGAATGACATGCTGGGATAGAATAATATCACGAAAATACTGTCCATCCCAACTCTGACCATTTGGCTTCAGCACCCACATGAGCTTCTTTGCAGTGAACAAAACAAACACACCAACACAGTCTGGACTTTTTAATAATTCGCGATAATGTTCATTGTCATCGATTTCATCTGGTGTTGTGGCCCACACTCGATCATTTTGGTAGTTAGGCCGACGTGTTACGTAAACAAAAAATTCATCGGAGACAGCTAAATGCACGAAATCATCCACATCCCAATCTTCAAGATAATGGGCAAACCACATTCTGTCGTCGATGTTGAGTTTTTCTTGGCTTTGGAAGTTCATGCCAAGGCTTTAAACCTTGCCTATGACGGTACAGTCGAATGATCTCACCACTAACGATCTTTCCTCTCAACACTTCGATCTCTCTAGAAAGTTTAGCACAGCTCTTTTTCAGCTTACACGTACCGCTTTCAATGATGTCCTTTGTTTCCTGAGAGAGTGGCAAATTTGGGCGCCCAGATTTGGTTGTATCCATTTCACATTCATCCAAAGTTTTATTCCAATTTCTTTTGACGAAGTCCTCACTTCTTCGCAACTTTTTGGCAACCCATGAACGTGTTATAAAGGTGGATTCAGCATCACGAGCTTCCCGAAATGTTATTGCTCGTATGAGATCTATCACACGTTGCCTCTCCGAATCACCAATTAATTGAGAAGCCATTATATTATCACTTTATCAGCTAGAGTAATTTTAATACCTGCAATAAATAAAGAATTTTATATATTTTTATAATCACTAAAAACTATTTCGATATAAGTAAACATGTAAGCTGCAAATGGGGGTGGCTAAGGTTTTCTGGAACCCCTTATTGCTACCCTATAGAGACTCCAGAGACGTATAAAGCGAGTTCGACTGGAGAGAAAACTGGAAGACGTCGTCCTTTTGCGCGATAACGCAAGACCATACAACAGTTTGCAAACAGAGAGGCCATCACAAAAATGCGCTTGACTGTGTTACCCCACCCTCCATCCAGGCCGGATCTGGTACCTTCAGACTTCCATTGGTTTGGGCCAATGAAGGATGCTATTCGTGGAAGAAAGTTTCAGTGACCATGAGGTTGTTGAGGAGGTTAAGAGGTGGCCCCAGCGGAACCCAGCGGACGTTTACCAGCAAGGAATAAAGGCCTTGTTTCGAGGTGGAGGAAAGCCGTAGAAAAGGATGGAGACTATGTGGAAAACTAAAAACTTGTAAAAAAGGCATGTAACTACTTGTGTACAAAATTTCTGGAACTTACAAGGAAACTTGGAAAGAAAAAAAAAAAAGGTGGGGCAAAATATATTGAGTGGCTCTCGTATTTGGTTAGATATATTTTGACTACAATAAAGGTTATGCGGCTCCGAAAGGCTAAAAAACAATTCACTTGGACGTTTGGCACCCAAACAAAAAATTATCGTTAACTTCTCGTACAGTTTTTTTTAGAGTGGATGTCACACAGTGGATGAGAAGCTGGGAAAGAAGAGGAAAAACAAAATAAGTATCATCCAGCCTTAATATCTATGTCGTTATTACAACATCCCGACACAACCATATCACAACTTTACAATGGTGAGAAAAACATCACTGTAATACCAGCTACAGAAAAGCTATTGTATATGTAACAGCTGTCCAGTGCTTAAATCGTTTAACTTGCAAAAGTAAAATGATGATTTCGCGTTGTTTAACCATGTCTGTAACGGCAAAGATAATTTCACAGAAAGGATTCGCAACATTACGGGAGATCCGAACCGTCCAAGGGTCACTACATCATCTGAACGCGGAGGACGCTCACCCATCCAACTACTGAATAGACTCATCGTCGCTTAGGCTCGCTGATCTAACGGAAAATGGTGTGTCGGTGCGGCTACGACGAAACCCAACAAAAAATATTCCGTGTTAGTACCGAAGATTAATAAATATGATTTGAAAACTATGTTCTTAAATTTACTTTGGTAATTATTTAAAACAGCTATACAACCTTCAACTCGATGCAGGTGTTTCGCGCGACAAGTGTTCATTTTGCGCATGATTGCCGAACAAATATATTTCAGTAAATTCTGTAAGGCTGAAATGTGTTCACAAAAGGTACACAAGTTTACAGTATTTTTCATCTTGATTTTTTTTTAATTTTCTTTACTTCTTTCTTGGACTAGCCTGGAGTGGCTCTTAGGGGTCTTTGTTAGCCTGTGACTCCGTAACATCAAATATGAGTGAATTAAAACGGTTCACTTATTCAATAATTTGTATACATATTTTAATTTAGGTTCAAGTTTCACTTTCTAAATTGTGATAAAATTGATGTTGGGCAGGAAATTGGCTTATTTTTTTACCTTTTATACCCTGTATTAATTTAACTGTCGACAAACTGTCCCGGTTTTTGCGTTACTTTATTTAAAAATATTCTGAACAAATCATTCTGGTATTATTATTAAATATATATTTAATAAAATGCATTTGGAAATTAGTTCTAAACTGTACTTTATTACTGCTCATTAAAGCTTTTCTTTAGTTTGTTCAATACTATTATCTAAAATTATTGAAAATGAGAACACTGATGCGTATGTCTGCCTGTGCAGAGAAATGAAGGCGAAGGTTAGGCTAGCGAAACGTAACGAAGAACTCCGGGTGGCAAGCCTTTGCAAGGGGAACCCTAAGGAGTTCTTCAGTTATGTTAATAGTAGAAAGCCCATTAAAAGCATGATAGATCCGTTAAAGGACCGAAGCGGCGTTCTGCGGACCTCCGACGCGGACATCGCTAATGTGCTGAATGAATACTTTGCGGGAGTGTTCACCAGGAGGACACCCGCGTCATCTCCGAGCCAGGCGTCAGACATGAAGGTGCTGGCCTGGATAGTGTTCGGTGTACCGCGACAGTCGTTGCCAAGAGAATAGAGAAACTGAACGCGTTTCAGGCTCCTGGGCCAGACCGGTTCCTCCCCAGAGTGTTGCGAGAGGTGCGCGACCAGGTGGCTCCCCACCTGGCTACAGTCTTCAACAAAACGTTGGAGACGGGCCAGGTGCCTGATGACTGGAGGGAAGCCAACGTGACCCCTATCTTTAAGAAAGGGGATCACGAAAGTCCAGGGAACTATCGTCCCATTAGTTTCACTTCGGTTGTAGGTAAATTATTAGAGGGGATAATAGCGGATAGGATCGTTGACCATTTGGATTCCTACAAGCTGCTTAGGGACTCTTAACATGGGTTTAGACGGCATAGGTTGTGTCTCACTAACCTGCTCGAGTTTTTCCACGTCATGTGGAGTGAGTATGATAAGAGTAGGGCGATTGATATACTTTATCTCGATTTTCAGAAAGCCTTTGATAAGGTACCTCACCGCCGGCTAAAGGCCAAAGTGCGCGCCCTGGGTATCGGTAGGGAAGTAGGTAGGTGGATTGAAAACTGGCTGAAGAATAGGCGGCAGAGAGTTGTAATTAAAAGGGCTAGCTCGGGTTGGGCCTCGGTCACTGGCGGGGTTCCTCAGTGTTCCGTTCTGGGGCCACTGTTGTTTATCATTTACATAAATGATATAGACGGTGGCATCGTCAGTAGGATCACCAAATTCGCTGATGACACCAAGCTTGGGGTCAATGTTGGGACGCCCGAAGCGATCGAGCAACTGCGTGCGGACCTACATAGGATAGGAGTGTGGTCAAAAAATGGCAAATGCCGTTTAATTTGGGTAAATGCAAGGTGATGCACATTGGCTACGCCAATCCTAAGTCGGACTACTCGATGTTGGGGAGTAATATCGACGCCACTGATTTGGAAAAGGACTTGGGTGTGCTAATTAGCAGCGACCTTAAGTTTACAAACGGTGCGTAGAGGTGGAGAAGAAAGCCCAGATGATGTTGGGTTATATGAGGAGGCAATTTCGATTTCGGAACAAGGAGATTGTGCTCTCTCTGTACTATTCCCTGGTTCGGCCGCACCTGGAGTACGCTGTGCAGTTCTGGTCGCCCACCCTCAGGAAAGATATTGAGAGGCTGGAGCGAGTCCAGGCAAGGGCCACAAAGTTAATCCCTTCCGTTAGGCATATGGGTTACAATCGACGCTTACGCGCGCCTGAATTTGTTTTCGCTGGAAACTCGGAGGCTGCGCGGTCAACTCATCGAGATTTTCAAGCTCTTACGCAGGTTCAACGATGTCGATTTTAGAAGCATGTTTAGTTTAAATGATATCTCAACTCGCAACAATGGTTGGAAGTTGGATTTGAAACGGTTTAGCACTAGTGTGTGTGTGGGAATTATTTTATCTATATGATCTGTGACACGTGGAACAGTTTACTTTCAGAAGTTGTTAACAGTTCCTCTGTGGATCATTTCAAGAAAAGGTTACACCAAATCTTGCACACTATTTGAGTGAGTGTGTAGAATTTTCCGTGGCACCCGTTGCCATTGGTACCTCCTCGGTATGGGCCGCAAGACCTTTTTGAGGTACGTTTTCCTTGTAACTCTCTCTCTCTCTCTCTCTCTCTCTCTCTCTCTCTCTCTCTCTCTCTCTCTCTCTCTCTCTCTCTCTCTCTCTCTCTCTCTCTCTCTGCAAACCGGGACGGGGAACGGCGCACTTAAGGAAGGAGGTAGAGAAGGTGCGCGTGGCTAGTCGGAGGACTGCGATCGTTGTCCACGCTGGTGGCAACGCCCTGTTCCTCAAAGGCGGTAGGGTAGGTCTTACAGAAGAGATCATCACCGAGATCATGTCTCTTGCGGATGATCTAAAACTGAAGACAGACAGGGGAATGTTGATGGGTATTTTACCGCGGATGAATGCCAGTGACCACGCGCTCAGTAAGGTCATTGGCATCAACGAGAGGGTGCAAGACTTGTGCGTCCCGCTGGGCGTGAGGTTTATTGACCCGTTCGACGCATTTTCGGGTAGGTGGGACCGTTACCAGAGGGATGTTGTCCACCTCAATGACAAGGGTAAAGGTGTGCTAGGCGCGCTGCTCGACCGGCACCTATACAGAATGGTGAGGTCGAGCCCGGGGAGAGATGATGTTGAGCCGGTGGCGAACGTACCTTCAACTGAAGGGTGCGTCCAGGTACAGGTGGGTGACCCTCCTTCCACGTTGGAGGGGGCTCAGGCTCCTGCGGAAGTTGCCCCCTCGTTGGTGAGGGGCTCTTCAACTCCCGACAGCCCTGGCTGTTCGGGAAACGGGTCGTGCTAGGGGGCGGTCAGAATAAGGAAGGCTCCCTCCGTGCAATGCTTTTTAATGCTAGGTCGATTAGGAACAAGTGTTGCGAGCTACGGGCGCTCTTAGCATCAGAATACCAGGATATCTTGCTATCACCGAGTCCTGGATTCATACTGATCGTAGGGACTACATTGGGGAGTTCGAAATTCCCGGGTATAGAATGTTTCGCAAAGACCGCACCCGTGGGGAGGGGGGAGGGGTACTAATATCAGGGGCGGGTCCAGGAATTTAAGCAGAGGGGGGGTCCAGTCTTGGTGGGGCTCGTTACTGATATGTCCTCGGCCTTGGGCCGAGGACGCGCGAGCAAAGCGAGCGCCAGGGGGGGCCCGAGGGGGGGTTTCCCCCCCTCGGTAGGAAATTTTCATATTTGAAGATAGCTTTAGATGGATTTGAAGTATATTCCCGTTATCAAAATCCTGCTTGTTCACACACCCAGGCCAGGTCTGAAATGTCTCAGGATCGGACATAAACTTTTTTCTTTATTCTTTTAAGGAAATTAATTTTGTGGCAACCGGGATACATGTACCTTAAGCCATTTTAAGTCTTCAAAGGTCTTATTTTTCATATATAGGAGCAAACAAACGCCGCGGATGTTTCTGTATGAACATTCGGACCACTTTGTCAGTCTCAATCGGAGTGTCATAGTACATGTTCATGAGCACCAGTGAAGTGAGACGCTCCTCGCCCATTGTTGATCGAAGTGAAGTTTTATGTCTTCTCACTGCAGAAAATGACCTCTCTGCTTCACAGCTTGTCACTGGAATGACATTGGCTTCAAAACATTGGAATCAACTACGCGAGTGCCGAGACTACATCGCCACGGGCCTGGGCGCGCCAAAACCTCATAATCGAAAAATCGTTGGTCACCGTGAGAAGGGGGGGTCCGGACCCCTCGACCCCTCCCCCTGGATCCGCGCCTGAATATACGTGAGGGACACGTTGAGTCCGGTTGACTGCCAATTCCGGTCGGAACGGGAGCTGCTTGGCGTCGATCTGAACGTGGGAGGGACGAACTATAGGTTAATCTTGGTGTACAGACCTCCGCATCTCCTCCTCGAGGAGGATACAGCCCTGTACACCGAACTCTGTAGCCTGCTAGGGGATAGGGTGTGTGTAGTTTTAGGAGACTTCAACTGTCGCGGCATAAAGTGGGAAGACAGGACACTGCTGATGCTGAAGGGAGGAGGCGAGTTGACTTTGCTGATGAGAACTTCCTCACTCAGTGGGTCAATGAGCCTACACGAGGCGAAAGCGTTCTAGACTTAGTATTCATGACCGAAGACAACCTCGTCACTGGCCTCACCGTTGACGAATTGGGCGGGAGTGATCACGGTCTGATTAGGTTCCGTGTGTGCGTCCCTCGGGTGAAGCGTAGTAACTCGAGAGGCAGTAAGCTCGATCTACGGCAGGCGGACTTTGTTAGCCTCCGGGATAGCGAAGGTGAGATGGGGTTAGAGGTCGGCGGCGATGTTGAGGGAGTGTGGAGTGCATTCCGGGACGAGTTTATGGTGCTGCAGTCTGCTGCCATACCCTCAAAACCGGTCACCCCTGCTTCAACGCAACCTAAGTGGTTCAATCATGACATCGCTTCGGCTATCCGAAATAGGAAAGTAGCGTATAGGAGGGCGAAGGCCAATCGTTCCCATGAGAACACTGAAGCGTATGTCCGCTTGTGTAGGGAAGTGAAGGCGAAGGTTAGGCTAGCGAAATGTAACGAAGAACTACGGGTGGCAAGCCTCTGCAAGGGGAACCCTAAGGAGTTCTTCAGTTATGTTAATAGTAGAAAGCCCATTAGAAGCATGATAGGACCGAAAGGACCGAAGCGGCGTTCTGCGGACCTCCGACGCGAACATCGCTAATGTGCTTAATGAGTACTTTGCGGGAGTGTTCACCAGGAGGACACCCGCATCATCCCCGAGCCAGGCGTGAGGCACGAAGGTGCTGGTCTGGATAGTGTTCGATGTAGCACGACAGTCGTTGCCGATAGAATAGACAAACAGCGCGATTAAGGCTCCTGGGCCAGACCAGTTTCTTCCCAGAGTGTTGCGGGAGGTGCGCGACCAGGTGGCTCCCCACCTGGCTACAGTGTTCAACAAATCGTTGGAGACGGGCCAGGTGCATGGTGACGAGGGAAGCCAACGTTACCCCTATCTTTAAGAAAAGGGATCACGAAAGTCCAGGGAACTATCGTCCCATTAGTCTCACTTCAGTTGTAGGTAAATTATTAGAGGCAGAGCTGGGCACTTGCGGCATATTTTGCGGTACTGCTGCGGTACTACGCACTACCAAAACCGGTACCGCATAACGCAGTACCGCAAAGGATCGCTGAAAGTGCCGCAGTACCGCTACCGCATTCAAATTTCCGCCGTACCGGTTTGGTAGTGCGGTAGTACCGCAGTACCGCAAAATGTGCCGCAAGTGCCCAGCTCTGATTAGAGGGAATAATAGCGGATAGGATCGTTGACCATTTGGATTCCTACAAGCTGCTTTGGGACTCCCAACATGGGTTTAGACGGCATAGGTCGTGTCTCACCAACTTGCTCGAGTTTTTCCACGTCATGTTGGGTGAGTATGATAAGAGTAGGGCGATTGATATACTTTATCTCGACTTTCAGAAAGCCTTTGATTAGGTACCTCACCGCCGGCTAATGGCGAAAGTGCGCGCGCTGGGTATCGGTGGGGAAGTAGGTAGGTGGATTGAAAACTGGCTGAAGAATAGGCAGCAGAGAGATGTAATTAAAGGGGTTAGTTCGGTTTGGGCCTCGGTCACTAGTGGGGTCCCAACATTGGGACGCCCGAAGCGATCGAGGAACTGCGTGCGGACCTAGGTAGGATAGGACAGTGGTCCGAAAAATGGCAAATGCTGTTTAACTTAGGTAAATGCAAGGTGATGCACATTGGCTACGCCAATCCCAAGTCGGACTACTCGATGTTGGGGAGTAATATCGAGGCGACTGATTTGGAAAAGGACTTGGGTGTGCTAATTAGCAGCGACCTTAAGTTTACGAAACAGTGCGTAGAGGTGGAAAAGAAAGCCTGGAAGTTGTTGGGTTATATCAGGAGGCAATTTCAGTTTCGGAACAAGGAGATTGTGCTATCTCTGTACAATTCCCTGGTTCGGCCGCGCCTGGAGCATGCTGTGCAGTTCTGGTCGCCCACCCTCAGGAAAGATATTGAGAGGCTGGAGCGAGTGCAGGCGAGGACCACAAAGTTAATCCCTTCCATTAGGCATATGGGCTACAATCGACGCTTACGCGCCCTGGACTTGTTTTCGCTGGAAACTCGGAGGCTGCGCGGTCAACTCATCGAGGTTTTCAAGCTCTTACGCGGGTTCACGATGTCGATTTTAGAAGCATGTTTAGTTTAAATGATAACCCAACTCGCAACAATGGTTGGAAGTTGGATTTGAAACGGTTTAGGACTAGTGGTGTGTGTGGGAATTACTTTATGTATAAGATCTGTGACACCTGGAACAGTTTACTTTCAGAAGTTGTGAACAGTTCCTCTGTGGATCATTTCAAGAAAAGGTTACACCAAATCTTGCACACTATTTGAGTGTGTAGAAAATTTTCCGTGGCACCCGTTGCCATTGGTACCTCCTCGGTATGGGCCGCAAGGCCTTTCGCGGTACTTCTTTTCCTTTTAACTCCTTGTAATTCTCTCATATATATATATACACACACACACACACACATATATATATATATATATATATATATATATATATATATATATATATTATATATTATTATTATTATTATTATTACTTAAAAGCACAAAATTTTTGCTGGACTTTCACCACGCATGGGAATTAGTCCCCAAGTGCAAAACTCACTCTGTGATGTTTTCTCAGTTCACGATACCTTCGACGAGAGTTCTGTCCACAGATTTCCTGCGGTTGGATATAAAGGAATATCGTGGACACCAACATCACCTATAAACCCCTGTGACTTTTATCCGTTGGATTACTTAATTAATTAAAAGTGGGTATTTGAACAAAATCCACGGACAATAGAAGAACTGAACGCATCAATTGAACAAGAAATTTCTGAGATTTCCAAAAGTATAGAGTATGTAGAGAAATCATAGTAAACATTTCACGCTTTTATTTTGGTTAATAAAAAAATTCAAAGCTTTTAAAGTGGCGCATGTCTTAAAAAATCACACTCCCATACATAATGTAAGTAATGTGAATGAGAAAATGGTGTAGTATATTTTATTTGATACCGCAGTATTGCCTTATTTATTTGTTTCCGTACAATAAGTACTGTATGTTGAACTAGTGCGCAGTATTTTACAGTATTTCCTGTACTGTAATTGTTTTTCTACGTTTGTAGGAGTTTTGTAAGGGGTTAGGGGGGGAGGGGTGCCGAAAGAAAAAAAATTTCCATTAGCAGACAGGCTGTGCACGCATTCCTCTGGTATTTAGAGGTTTCACTAACACACACACACACACACACACACACACACACCTTACAACGGTTCCACGCGATGATTCCTCATTTCGCGAAGGTCAAGCTTGTCGCCCCTCCTCTCGAGTTGGCCTGGTGAATTAGTTTGTTTCTCGTGCTCTCCGCCTCACATAGCCAGGTACGCCAGGCTCATCGGGGATTGTTCTGAGCTTGAAGATGTCCACTGCAACTCCCTTCGTGTTTCTTAGGTCTTTGGGCAGCTGATCAAACAGTTTTGGTCCTCTCACCACAAAACTGTTTTCTTTCAGGGTCATGGATGTTCCATGTCTCGCCTTTAATTTGGGAATACGACACAGTCTACCCTTCCAGCTGTCTAATATCTTCTTTTTTATATGGGGATGTTAGGACCGAGCAGTATTCCAATTTGGGTATGATCAGGGTTTTCAGTAGAGGAATCATTACACTCCTATCCCTTCGTTTAAAGGTTCTCAATATCTGTCCCGTTATTCTCTTTGCTCTGTTTACTGCTATCTTATTTTGTTTCAAATTTCGCATCATCTGTCATTACAACCCCTAAATCTTTTGCTCTGGAATTTCTCTGAATTTCCTGTCCATTTGGGGTATAATATTCCATGGATTTTAGGTCTTCTCTTTTTCCGTACCGTAATAGCTGAAATTTCTCGGTGTTAAATTTCATAGTGTTGTCTTCCGTCCACTTGTAGATTCTGTTTATGTCGGTTTGTAGAGATCCTATATCTTCTGGGTTTCTTATTTTTCTACTGATCTTTGTGTCATCCGCAAAGGATGTTACTGTGCTGTCTCTGGTAACGTCCTCATCTATGTCAGTTAGCATGATTATGAAGAGTAGTGGAGCTAATACTGTTCCTTGTGGTCCTGAGCTGAGGACCTTTGATTCTGATGAAGATACTCCTTGTACTGTAACGACTTGCAGCCGCTCACTAAGGAAATTATATATCCATTTCCCTACTCTTCCTGTTCAGGGGCGTCCACAGGATCAATTAAGTAAGGGGGCACTTCCAATGGAGGGCACAAGTATTTGCGAGCTCTAGGGGGGTCCGGGGGCATGCTCCCCCAGGAAATTTTTTAAATTTACGTTGTCTGGGACAGCATTTCCTGCCTTCTGGAGGCAGTTAGGAGGGCAAAATTATAGGGCTTCAAATACTGAAAAATAAGGATTTTTTTTTAGACATCCTTTGTATGTCCATGATATTAGGGTGAAACCAGATACACAATAACTTGGTAGATATAAAAGTTTATTATTCTTACACAGTATACGTATAAATAATTGTCATGGGACTGAGAAGGTTATTGAAGACAGTATTCAGCTCTTTAACCCTTTTATACCTGATTTTCGTTTACTTTTCATGCCACAAAAAACACGTGTTATATCTCCAGAATGACTAAAATCTCATAAAATTTGATGGTTTGCGCCCATACGGCATGAAAGAGTTAAGTAATGTACAAGATATCCTTCCTAACGATCTCGTAGTCGCGTTCTCCACAACAAATTTTACATGTTTTAATTTTAATCACAGGATTTTCTCTTCATATCAACAATATGGGAAATTATACAATATTAATAATATATATAGTAAATATCAACAATATGGGAAATTATACAATATTAATAATATATATATAGTAACCAATTACTATCTTCAAATATTATGACTGAATTTTGGGTTTATGATAAAATCTATCTGGAAGCAGTTGACGATAAAACGAGGGGGCACCACTGAAAAACGAGGGGGCTTGGCCCCCTGGTGCCCCCTTGTATGGACGCCCCTGTTCCTGTTATTCCCATATATTTCAGTTTATGTATTATTAAGTTTCTATGGTCACACTTGTCGAACGCTTTAGCAAAGTCTGTGTATAGTACATCATAGTTTTCATTACTTTCAAGTGCATCAATAATGTTGTTGTAGTGTTCCATTAGTTGTGATAGTAGGGTGTGTCAATTTTGGGGGTGAAATGACTAAATTGAAAATCATGTGAATTGGTAGCAATTTAATGTAATCATTTCGCATACAAAATAATATCCTTGCTTCAAAAACAATAAAAAATAACTCCTACCTACATCAATTTTAATTCAAAAATTCCATTTTTCCGTAAATTCGTAACAAAATAAAAATTTGTGCGCAAACATCCTATCAAGTATCAACATTTAAAGTGGCAATAAGATATCATTCAGAGTCTTTATTTGAAAGTAACCAATGCAGTCATGTCCTTTTTGCTGCTGTTCCTTGACATCAGCATTCGGCTTGCTACTTGCGCTTTGATGTAGCCTTCTCGCCTCCCGTGACTGTAAACTTGACTAGCTGTTTCTGTGACCATTTTCACACATCTCTCCACACTCTGACTCTGAGTGTGAGAAGGCCACTTTGGCACTTGCATTGGGGCCTCTTTAAGTTGTGTTAAATCTTTGTTTGTTATACATGTTGTCAGTGGTGGCTCCAAAACTTCCGAACTCAAGTTAACTAATTCTGACAATTTCGTGGCATTGACGTTTATCGGAGGTACCTTCCTTGTCTGAACAGAGCAGTCTCCCAGCTGGTCATTATCTAGTGATGTTCCTCTAAGCTTTAGATTGATTTCCACAGCCTCAGTTCGCTCTTTGGTACATTGGCTGCAGAGTATTGCTTGCAAAACTGCCTCTGGCCTAGCATACCAAGCGGACCTTCTCACCACAGGTAACACGATGTCCACCACTACTTTCCTTTGGGTTCTCAGTAGCTGTAATTGAAACAAGATGTGGTTGGGCCCCTCCATCCACATTGGATTAAGTTTTACATTGAACCAGTGAGGAAGATAAAACCCAATAATAAATTCAACAATCAACATCAAATTCTGTAGCATTTTGCCCTTCAGTGCATGTTTGGAAACCCAAATCCTGCAGAAACGAATCGCTGTAGTTAACCAACGACTGTGACTTATGGGTCCAATCTCCAAGAGAGCCAGAACAATACGATAAGCGTAAGATTGATCCGTGCTGAGGTCTTTGATAACTTCTTCAGACAACACTGGAAGGGGAGGGCCTACTTCGACCTTTGGAAATTTTGTATTTATTTCTAATTCCGTTGCTTCATCTAGCATGTTGCCAAGGGGGCCTGACCACTTGTTGTTGCTCTTTGTAGGACCATCAAGTTCCTGGATGAGACGACGAAGAGGTAGTTCCCCTGTGTGCAAATCACATACAATCCAAACAAGCCTTCTTCCAAATTTTTTCTCTAAATGCGTCATAACACCGCCCTGCCATCCAGTGTTCACCGCAGTTGAGTCTCCACCAACGGCCTGCAGTGAACTGTCAAGTCTTCTTTCTTGAAGCCAACATATTATTTGATCAGCAATTGCCTCTGCATGTTTCTTGCCTTCTACTTCTGCTTCAGGAACAAAGTGAAACAAATAGCGGCCACCAGGTTCGGAACACACAGAGTAGTGTTCTTCTTTGATGAGACCGGGAAACTTTCTGTCCATTTCCTCTACCTCTAGGAGAACTTTTGTGTCATCTCTTCTTCCATCAAACAAAAAGCAAGAGAGAACTTCCTCCTTCAAATCTTTTTCATGCTGATCAGATATTTCCTTCATTATTTTTTCTTGTGACGAATACTGGCAAGGGCAATGTTTGAAATGTCTTTAGTGTTGTATTTCATTCTCTTCGGCGAAGGTTCAAATGGCATTTTGGAGCTATCATCTGATGTTGCTTCTTTCTGTTCATCTGAAGAGCTTTCAAAGAAGTGAGAAACCTCTTGATAGAGCTCTTCATCTCTTTGGGTGGCTTCTTCACTCTTCTTTTTCTTCCTTTCTTCCCTCTCTCGGATTTTCTCTTTTTTCTTAGCAATAACAATCTGTTTTTTGGTTTCTGAATAATCTGCCGAACCAATCTGCATACTTCCTTGGCCTCCTGCCTTTGTTCTCTGCGCCTTTATGAAAGCCAGCTCCAAAACAGGGATCTTCTTCTCACGAGGACAGCGACAATCAATGTGAGGGTGAGGTTCTCTTATGCATGAGGGAGAACAATTGGCTTCAGAACACAACTCTATGGGACACTGGCAGTTAAAAATGTCAAGAAGAGTATCAAGTGTGTGCAGAAATTTATTTTTCTTTGCTAGTTTTCCTTTACCAAGTGATGTATAAACTGCTTTGTGCCACAGCTTTGTTAATTTTAGCTCAATAGTTCTATACTGATTGAGTACAGGTGGTTTGAATAACACATTAGCTTTTTTCCACTGATGCAGAAGAGGGGGAATCATGTCCCTTATGAGCTCTTTCTCTGTGTAGTTCCTTCTATCCTTTGTATTTTGTTCACGCAGGAGTAATCCTAGTCTCAGCATGTCTCGCACTGTTGTTAGTTCTGATACGGGAAGCTCCTTGCCTGTACCAACTAACAGGCTCAAGTGGCATGACGACTGACCTTTTGTCTTCAAGTTTGGCATCTTAGGAATATCTGAAAAGAAAGAAAAACATTTAAGTATTTTATATCAATTACGATGTTTCAAAGTTTAGTCATTCGATGTTCTAAAATTCAATAAAAAAATATTTCATGAGATTACAACATAATTAGACAGAAGATATGATAATAATATATAATTGTAACAATCAATAATCCATACTTACAGTTAAACTGTAGTATTCGTCTAGTACAGTGGTCGGCGAACGTTTTTGGGTATTACCCCAAAATATATTTGTGTACAACGATATTACCTCCTAGACTTGACATTATTTGTTCGAAAAAAATATAACTTTGATAACACTGGTCAACAGCCAAAATGTATCTTCGATGAAACCATCATTTCTTTAGTAATTCGACGTCGCTGAATCCGAAAATGACCTTCATTTTGCATGATTGGTTCGCGTTTAGAAGATACACGGGTGCCCTTCAGCTCTTGAGAAACGTTACCAGGGCAAGTGGAATCCATCTATGCTGGCTGATTTCTGCTGGTCAGTAATAAGAGACACTACACAGTCAGAGTACAAGAGACAGGCCAAGAGGAAACGACAATGAAGTGAGTGTGCTCCTTAAAATACATATATGTTGTGGGATAAATTTTTACCAGTACTTACACAATAATTACCATAATATCTTAAAAACGCAAACTAATTAAACAATTTCACTATCATTTTCAAATTCAGCATGCAAAAATACATAAGAATCGGCTACTTTCATTAAAGATACAAAAAATTCCTTAAAATTTGTTGACCAGTGAATTATTAGTCTCGCTTATTAAATAATACATTTTTGTGCAATTTTATTTATATGTTTATTGAGCCTTCATTACCCCCGAGATTTTCATTTTTACCCCATTTGGGGTAATTTACCCCGGTTCCCCGACCCCTGGTCTAGTAGAATAGCTATGAAGTAGGTACAAGAGCAATAACAGCAAACCACCGTCTATGACATCTAAATTCTAAGAGGCAACTGAGGACTGAGAGTGAGGGACAGTCCTATTCATGTTGTGACTTGTACATTGTACAACAACTATATGACCTTGAAAACACTCCATATGCGATCAGTGGGATAATTCTGTGACAGATGAATAGTTAATCAATTTATGTCCTATTATTTAGTAAAAGAGTCAATTTCTGAAACTTTAAGGTAAAATTGATGTAGGTAAGGGTTATTTTATTTCATTTTGGTTGGCCAATTTCAAGTTTTGACATGAAAAGACTATATTTTCACTACCAAAATTGATTTGAAAAAAGTTGACAAAATTGACACACCCTATTGTGATAGGCATGATCTGCCTGACTGAAAACCGTGTTGGTTATCATTGAATTTTTTCCGAGTTTCCAAAAAGTCAAATTTTCTCTCTAACTATTCTTTCAAATATTTTAGTGAGACGAGATGTAAGCGACACTGGCCTATAGTTTTTGGCCTCGGATCGATCTCCTCCTTTATATATTGGGACTATGTTCGCGCTCTTCAGGATGCCCGGTATTTCTCCCGTGTCTAATGATCGTCTCCATATCTAGTATAGGGGCTCAGCGATTGCATTCTTGCAGTTTTTGATCAGTGTGGCATTCCATTTATCCGGTCCTACCGCTGAGTGTGTTTTTAGTTTCCCTATGGCTTGTGTAATATCATCCGTCGTAAAGTCGAAATCCGTTATGCTTTCCCCTTGCAGTTCTTCAAAGAACGCGTTCCTATCGCATATCAATTTGTCAGTTTTGGGGATACTGAAAGATGATTCGTACTAAGCTCTTAATATTTCAGCTACTTCTGTTAGATCATCAGATAAAGCACTGTTCTCGTTTTTTAAAGTTCCGATAGTCGCATGGTTTTTCGACTTTCTTTTTGCGAAATTATACAAGTACTTTGAGTTAGCCTTTATCGCTTCTATAGCGTCGTCGTCTTCTTTTTCTGTATGCTTCTCGATTAGTTCCTCTATGACGTCATCGATACTCTGCAGTTTATCATTTAATATTTTTCTGATGTTATCTTTACAGTTACTTAATTTTGCAGTCACTCTTTTTCTCTTTCGAAACAATGCCCTCTTTTGTCTCTGGAACCTACTTCTCCTTCCTCTTTGTTGTATTTTTGGGACATGTTTTTCCACAATTTCTGACGTCTCCTCTAAAATTATTAGCATCTCCTCCGTTGTCTTGGCATCGAAAATGGTTTTTCAATCTATTACTTCCATGCTGGATGTCACATCTTCCCAGTTTATAGCTTTGGAGTGAAAATTAAAAATTTCGAATTTGCTTCTTTCTGTTGTGCGTGTTCTTTCTGTGATAGCGTGGGGTAGATACCCCAGTTAGGTTA
This sequence comes from Bathynomus jamesi, assembly GCA_023014485.1. NCBI lineage: Eukaryota > Metazoa > Arthropoda > Malacostraca > Isopoda > Cirolanidae > Bathynomus > Bathynomus jamesi. Next base: position 1,048,335 of record JAJOZX010000268.1, read on the forward strand.
CTTAGGTTCTAGCAAACAATCAAAAGCACTTACCGGTGCGTTGAATTAGGTATTCTTTGAAGCCTACCGTTTTATTCCTGTGTCCCACAAACAGCCTACCTAACTCTCTCTTACATTACCAATTTAGAAGCTATAGACATTACCCCTAATTATACTTAAGTACGAACAACTTTCTACCCGATTTGTCACCTTAGAAACATCACCTAATTATACTCAGCACCCATGATTAGATCAGATAGGAAAAAACATCTTTAGGCTAGCCCTCCACAATACGAACAGCCGCGTTGGTTCGTTTTTGCCTTGCTCTTGCCATTCAGCTTAGATTTAGTGATATTTCCCTTTAGTGACTTTTAGACTATATACATATATATATACACACGTCACCTCACTTTCCTTTCCTGTTGCCTTTATAATAGTTGTTATTTCAATGATGTTGTGGTCCAATATCATAGTTGGGGATATTTCTACATTATCGATTAGGTTGCTGCTGTTTGTGAATACCAAATCTAGGCAGTTGTTTTTTTCTTGTTTTCTGTTATTTCTTGCGTTAACATAAATTCATCAGCTAGAGCTAGTAGCATTTTTACCTTCTGCTGGTCTTCTCGTGTGCCCCCCTTGTCCTGGTGTATACATATATTTTTTCCTATCCTCTTATATTTCATGAATGGGAAATTAAAATCACCACAGAAAAATATTTGGGGTTGGAGAGTGTAGATCTTTTACCCAGTTTCTTACCTTTGTAATGGAATCTGAAAATTTTCAGGTTGGCGTGTTTTGGGGGTCTGTACATTACAATTAGTACCATATTTAATTTTTTCAACTTTTGCTGCTACACATTCTACGTAGCTGTTTGAGGTACTTATAGTCATTTCTGCCATATGCCTTTCGCGTGTGTAAATAGCACATCCTCCTTTACGTCTCACTGTTCTGTCGGCTCGGAGGATGTTATAGTTGTCAATTTGTATTTCTTTTTTTTGTCAATACAGGACTCACAATTTTCACAGTTCGCCTGGCAGCCCTTTAGATGAGTTTCCTTGGGGCATGCAAAGTCTGCTCCGACTTCTTGCATGAGTCCTTTCAGGTATAAAACTTTGTTCGGGGAATGGTTTGATTTAAGGCCCTGAACGTTGGCTAGGATTATTTTCGTTTTTCCTGTTCACTCGTTGCATTCCTTTGAGGGTGGTAGTAACTGCATTTTTCTTCGTATTTGCAACTCCCATATCTTGCATAGGTGCTGCAGACCGTAAGATGGTGGAACTTGCATTTCTTATCAAATTTGCAGTATCCCCTTGTGTAATGCGTGTTGCATAATGTGGGATGTGCATATATGCATTGCCCATCCAGATATCTGCAGTCCCCTTTCGCGTAGTATTTGCATACGATATTTTCTACGCTTCCACTGCTTGTTTTTTTATTATTTTCAAAGTTCTTAATTTTGGTATTATCATTATTTTTCTTTGGCTGTTTATTTTCTACGTTTTTAGTTATCTTTTTATCATTTCGCTCATTGGACAGTTTGACTACTTCGCAACTTTTACTTATTTCTTTTCTTTCATCTATGTCTTCCTTCCGTATTATATTGTTTATATTGTTATTCGTTATTAAATTATTATTCGTTCTTATGCTGTTATTCGTTATTTCGTCCTCTCTCTCTTCCACCCGGTTTTTCGTTGGGACAATTCCAGACCCTTGTGTCCCCATTATTTCATTCTTTTCTGTAACATTCGAGTCTGTTATCTCCATTTCTTTAAAGACCGCGAATGAATTTACTGTCTGTGTACATGCGCTACATAGAAATTTGATCCCCACGACGTGTTTCGCGTTCGAGACAAGTTATTTCCATATCATTCCAATTCATGCAGATAAAATCATGAAGTCGTTGACAGAAATCGCATCTAATCGCCGCGTTTTCCGTTGTTTCCAGATTACACAAATTACAGATTAAGTGAGAATTTGGACCCATAGCCATGCTATTCCTTAATTAGCGTAAAGAGAAATATCCACACAAATTCTTTCGTTATTTATTTATTTTTATTTCTATTTCTTTCCTTTCGATAGTCGAGGGTTTTATGACCTTTTTCTTGCCTTGTTTGAACTTTCTCGAATGCCAACCGTATTTCGTTTTGAATGTATACGTTAAAACTGGTGATAATTTATGTAAACTGTATTGCACTTTCTTAATTTTAATGAAATTTACTTTATAAATTATATGCACGGATTCACTGATACTTTATACAGTTTCGGGTGTAAGCAGATTAACCCGCCAAGTACTTTATTCCCTTCTAATGTGGGTGTTAAATAGAGAGAGAGAGACAGCACGTCCATTCACCACAGGGTACAAGCAAATAAATAAATAAATATATATATATATATATATATATATATATATATATTTATTGAGTACTCACACAGTTATCCATTAGGGTGTGTCAATTTTGTCAACTTTTTTCAAATCAATTTTAGTAGTGAAAATATACTGTAGTCTTTTCATGTCAAAACTTGAAATTGGCCAACCAAAATGAAATTAAATAATCCTTACCTACAACAATTTTACCTTAAAGTTTCAGAAATTGACTCTTTTACTAAATAATAGGACATAAATTGATTAACTATTCATCTGTCACAGAATTATCCCACTGATCGCATATGGAGTGTTTTCAAGGTCATATAGTTGTTGTACAAACACAACATGAATAGAACTGTCCCTCACTCTCAGTCCTCAGTTGCCTCTTAGATGTCATAGACGGTGGTTTGCTGTTATTGCTCTTGTACCTACTTCATAGTTATTCTACTAGACGAATACTACAGTTTAACTAAGTATGGATTATTGATTATTAAAATTATTTATTATTATCATATTCTTCTGTCTAATTATGTTGTAATCCCAAGAAATATTTTTTTATTGAATTTTAGAACATCGAATGACTAAACTTTGAAACATCGTAATTGATATAAAATAGTTAAATGTTTTTCTTTCTTTTCAGATATTCCTAAGATGCCAAAATTGAAGACAAGAGGTCAGTCGTCATGCCACTTGAGCCTGTTAGTTGGTACAGGCAAGGAGCTTCCCGTATCAGAACTACCAACAGTGCGAGACATGCTGAGACTAGGGTTACTCCTTCGTGAACAAAATACAAAGGATAGAAGGAACTACACAGAGAAAGAGCTCATAAGGGACATGATTCTCCCTCTTCTGCATCAGTGGAAAAAAGCTAATGTGTTATTCAAACCACCTGTACTCAATCAGTATAGAACTATTGAGCTAAAATTAACAAAGCTGTGGCACAAAGCAGTTTAGACATCACTTGGTAAAGGAAAACTAGCAAAGAAAAATAAATTTCTGCACACACTTGATACTCTTCTTGACATTTTTAACTGCCAGTGTCCCATAGAGTTGTGTTCTGAAGCCAATTGTTCTCCCTCATGCATAAGAGAACCTCACCCTCACATTGATTGTCGCTGTCCTCGTGAGAAGAAGATCCCTGTTTTGGAGCTGGCTTTCATAAAGGCGCAGAGAACAAAGGCAGGAGGCCAAGGAAGTATGCAGATTGGTTCGGCAGATTATTCAGAAACCAAAAAACAGATTGTTATTGCTAAGAAAAAAGAGAAAATCCGAGTGAGGTGACGTGTGTGTATATATATATGTATATAGTCTAAAAGTCACTAAAGGGAAATATCACTAAATCTAAGCTGAATGGCAAGAGCAAGTCATAAACGAACCAACGCGGCTGTTCGTATTGTGTAGGGCGAGCCTAAAGATGTTTTTTCCTATCTGACCTAATCATGGGTGCTGAGTATAATTAGGTGATGTTTCTAAGGTGACAAATCGGGTAGAAAGTTGTTCGTACTTAAGTATAGTTAGGGGTAATGTCTATAGCTTCTAAATTGGTAATGTAAGAGAGAGTTAGGTAGTCTGTTTGTGGGACACAGAAATAAAACGGTAGGCTTCAAAGAATACCTAATTCAACGCACCGGTAAGTCCTTTTGATTGTTTGCTAGAACCTAAGTAACCTAACTGGGGTGTCTACCCCACGCTATCACATTTGGCGACGAGGATGGGATTTGGCTCATTTGGTTAAATTTTGTTCATTGGGTTAAATTTGGCTCATTGGTTTAATTTGGCTTATTGGGTTCAAGTGGTTGTTTTGAAGATTGGATGTAGCCTAGTGGGTCGTCCGATTTGGTTTGTGTGTGTAGGTAAGCTACCGTACTATAGCGTAGGTCCCGCGGCCCTAACTCTAAAACTAATTATTACTCAGCCCTAACTCTAAAACTAATTCCTACTCAGCCCTAACTCTAAAACTAATTCCTACTCAGCCCTAACTCTAAAACTAATTCCTACTCAGCCCTAACTCTAAAACTAATTCCTACTCAGCCCTAACTCTAATAAAATTCACTATTCAGCCCTAACTGGGAGTAACTAGACCAAAGTGAAACCTAACCTAACCTACTTCACGTGATTTGGCCTAATTCGGTTTTTGCTCTAGCATGTCGGTGATTGGCCATATAAGCCCCTACGAAGACAATGGGGAGGACTTCGAAGCTTATGCCACTAGGGTGAGGTTGTTTTTCGAGGCAAATTCCATTCCGGATGCTAAAAAAGTACCTACCTTTTTAACTATAATAGGCCCTAAAACGTTTGGTTTAGTTATGGACCTAGTTTCTCCTAAAGCACCGGAAACCTGCACCTATAATGAATTGGTACAGGCCCTAACCGATCACTACAAACCCCGAGTGGTTCTCATCTATGAACGTTTTAAATTTTATTCAAGGCATCAGACGGGAAATGAAAGCATTGCAGAGTTTGTTGCAGGAATAAAAAGCCATAGCCGTACGTGTAAATTTGGGGACAAATTAGACGAAATGCTAAGGGATAGGTTTGTAATGGGTCTCAAAGAGGAGTCTACCCAGAGAGCCCTATTAGCCGTACAGGACCTAACTTTTAGTCAGGCTGTAGAAATAGCTACGGCTAGAGAAGCAGCTGCTAAAGATGTTAGAGCTTTTGGCAATCATAGTAGTAAAGCCCACCACGTAAATAGCTTTAAATCTTCTAGGCCTGGCAGACCTAATGAGCCTACTAGACAGGCAAATAAAAGGTATGAGGCGAATATGACTAAGCCTACTAATTCTACTAAGCCTTCCAAGCCATGTACAGGGTGTGGAAAACACCATTGGAAGAAGGATTGCCCTTTTAAAGAAGCAGTTTGCCGAAACTGTAGTAAAATAGGCCACATAGCTAAAGTGTGTTTTTCAAAGAAAACGAAGGGTGAAAATTCTAATTTTAACCTCTCTAGTGTAAATCCTGAAAGGGGAAATACTTTGAACATTGGAGTGGAGTACGTATTTTATGAGCAACAAAGTGGGAATAATACAGGCCCATATATTGTAGAGGTAGGCCTAAATGGAATTACAGTTCCTCTAGAACTGGATACGGGTGCTGCCCGGACGGTCATGTCCAAGGCAGTTTTTGATAAGATTTTCAAAAACACACCTAAACTACATGCATCTAAAACTATTTTGAAGTATGGGGACATACAAATACCTATTTGTGGAGAAGCATACGTCACAGTTACACTCAACCAGAAAACTTTGTCTCATCCCTTAACCCTTTTAGTGGTGGATGAGCAAGGGCCTACTCTACTAGGCCGTGATTGGATTGATGCTTTGAAAATGCCAATTGACAAAATCTTGCCAAGGGGTCAGGCAGATGTGCATACACTCTCATATCCATCTGACATAGACTCATTGTTAAGGGAGTTTTCTTCTATTTTTGGGCCTGAAGTAGGCAACCTAAAGGGCCATCAGGTCTGCATAGAAGTAGATCCTAATGTAACTCCGAAATTTTGTAAGGCTCGTTCAATTGCACATGCACTGCGGGAGAAGGTAGATTTAGAAATTGACAGGCTGCTAAAAGATAAAATTATTGAACCAGTCACACACGCTAAGTGGGCTGCCCCAGTAGTTCCTGTACTAAAACCGGACAAGTCTGTGCGGTTATGTGGGGATTACCGTTTAACAGCAAATAGAGCCGTCCTTCTAGATTGCTATCCTATACCCAAGCCTGATGAATTATTTAGCTCTCTTGCTGGGGGTAAATATTTCACAAAACTCGATATGTCCCAAGCCTATGCTCAACTAAGTTTAGATGAAAACTCTAAAGAATTAACTATCATAAATACGCACCGAGGCCTATATAAGTACAATAGGCTATGCTATGGAATAGCATCGGCTCCGGGTATTTTTCAGAGGACAATGGACCAAGTTCTAGGTCACATTCCAGGGGTACTTTGCTTTCTAGATGATGTCCTCATTTCAGGTTCTTCTAAAAAAGAACACCTAACTAGATTAACCATGGTTCTAAAAAGACTCCGGGATGCCGGACTTAAGCTAAAGAGAGAAAAGTGTTCATGGGTCACTAACGAGGTTTCATATTTAGGTTTCCGCATAGATGCCTCAGGCATTCATCCAACGGTGGATAAACTAGAAGCAATAGAAAAGGCACCACCTCCACAAAACATCACACAGTTACAAGCTTATTTAGGTCTCCTAAACTTTTATAGGAAATTTTTGCCTAATGCATCAACTTTCCTTGAACCCCTAAATAAGCTATTACGATCTGGGGAACAGTGGAGATGGGAGAAAACTCAAAAGGAAGCATTTGAGGCTTCCAAGGACGTACTACTAAAGTCCACTCTCCTAGTGCATTATGATCCTAAACTTCCTCTCGTAGTTTGAGCAGACAGCAGTTCTTATGGAATTGGGGCAGTGTTATCTCACCACATTGATGGTGTAGATAGGCCTATCTGTTTTGCTTCTAGAACACTAACCGAGACGGAAAGACGATATGCACAAGTGGAACGTGAAGCATTAGCCTTAGTATTTGCAGTAAAAAAATTTCATTTCTATCTATGGGGTCATGAATTTAAACTAATTACTGACCATAAGCCTCTTTTAGGTTTATTTTCACCTAATAAAAATATTCCAGTTATGACCTCAGGTAGGATTCAACGATGGGCACTGATTCTACAAGCCTATAAATTTGACTTAGTACATCGGTCAGGTAAACTTCTAGGTACGGCTGATGCGCTAAGTAGGTTGCCCTTAGAAAATCCAAATGATTGTGTACCTATACCTACAGAATGGGTTCACTTGGTGGAGTTTTTGGAATCCACTCCAGTATCTGCGGTACAAATAGAGCAGTGGACAAAATCAGACCCTATTCTGTCTAGGGTCATCCATTTCTGCTCAGTTGGTTGGCCTACTAAGGTTGAGAGTGAATTACAGCCTTTTTATCAGCGTCAGTCTGGCCTCTCTATTCAAAATGGCTCTCTCTTATGGGGCCACAGAGTGATTATTCCAAATGAAGGCAGGTCGAATTTAGTGAAGGAACTTCACGCTGAACACATGGGCGCAACAAAAATGAAAGAGCTGGCGAGAGCTTATTTCTGGTGGCCTGGTTTAGATGGAGAACTCGAATCATTGGTTCGTTCCTGTCAAAGCTGCCTTGAGAACAGAGATCTCCCAAGGAAAAGTCCGCTTCATCCTTGGGAATGGCCTACTATACCGTGGCATAGGATCCATGTTGACTATGCAGGTCCTATAAATAATACTTATTTCCTAGTCATTGTGGACGCCTACTCTAAATGGGTGGAAATTTTTCCAACCACTTCCACGACTTCGGGTGTTACTATTCGCTTACTCCGTTCAGTTTTCGCTCGATGGGGTTTACCCGTAGTCCTGGTTTCCGACAATGGTACTTGTTTTACCAGTGAGGAATTTCGTTCCTTCGTCCACCTAAATGGCATTAGACATGTCCGGTCTAGTGTTTTCCACCCATCTATAACGGTCTCGCGGAAAACATGGTCCGTACATTCAAGTCGGCCTTGCGTCATTCTCGTGGGGAGGAAATGCAAGTGGTATTGGATAAATTTTTGTTTAAATATCGAATAACACCTCACACCACGACAGGGGTGTCTCCCTCTAAACTTCTGATTGGCCGGGGAATTCGTTCAGTTTTCGATTTGTTACGTCCAAACGAAACGTTACAACAACGAGTTTTACGCCATCAGGAAAAACAGAAGTTGTACCACGACACTAAAAGAGGTAGAGTTATAGAAGCGTAACATAATGATTCAGTTATGATTCGCAACTATGGGGCTGGACCAAAATGGGTTCCTGCAACTGTGCAGGAGAGAACGGGCCCTGTTTCCTTCAAGTGCCAACTAGAAGATGGTCGTTCTATTAAACGCCATCAGGACCAAATATGGGAACGTGAATTGCAGAAGGACCAGTCTTCCGGAAGAGAGAACTGACCCTCCGGAAAATGGTTCAACTTGCCCGCCTATACAGGTTGCACCAAATCCTACTACATCAACCCCGCTCCGCAGGTCGTCTAGGGTCCCTCATCCCCCTGACAGACTAAACTTGTAGGGGAGGAGTGAGGTGACGTGTGTGTATATATATGTATATAGTCTAAAAGTCACTAAAGGGAAATATCACTAAATCTAAGCTGAATGGCAAGAGCAAGTCATAAACGAACCAACGCGGCTGTTCGTATTGTGTAGGGCGAGCCTAAAGATGTTTTTTCCTATCTGACCTAATCATGGGTGCTGAGTATAATTAGGTGATGTTTCTAAGGTGACAAATCGGGTAGAAAGTTGTTCGTACTTAAGTATAGTTAGGGGTAATGTCTATAGCTTCTAAATTGGTAATGTAAGAGAGAGTTAGGTAGTGTGTTTGTGGGACACAGAAATAAAACGGTAGGCTTCAAAGAATACCTAATTCAACGCACCGGTAAGTGCTTTTGATTGTTTGCTAGAACCTAAGTAACCTAACTGGGGTGTCTACCCCACGCTATCACACCGAGAGAGGGAAGAAAGGAAGAAAAAGAAGAGTGAAGAAGCCACCCAAAGAGATGAAGAGCTCTATCAAGAGGTTTCTCACTTCTTTGAAAGCTCTTCAGATGAACAGAAAGAAGCAACATCAGATGATAGCTCCAAAATGCCATCTGAACCTTCGCCGAAGAGAATGAAATACAACACTAAAGACATCTCAAACATTGCCCTTGCCAGTATTCGCCACCATACGGGGCTACGAGAGACTGCAGAGATTGCCACTGCCGCTTGGATAGATGCAGGCCTCATCAGCCGAGAGGATACATCCTTAGTGATAGATCATAATAAGATAAGAAGAGCACAAGAAAAAATAATGAAGGAAATATCTGATCAGCATGAAAAAGATTTGAAGGAGGAAGGTCTCTCTTGCCTTTTGTTTGATGGAAGAAGAGATGACACAAAAGTTCTCCTAGAGGTAGAGGGAATGGACAGAAAGTTTCCCGGTCTCATCAAAGAAGAACACTACTCTGTGTGTTCCGAACCTGGTGGCCGCTATTTGTTTCACTTTGTTCCTGAAGCAGAAGTAGAAGGCAAGAAACATGCAGAGGCAATTGCTGATCAAATAATATGTTGGCTTCAAGAAAGAAGACTTGACCGTTCACTGCAGGCCGTTGGTGGAGACTCAACTGCGGTGAACACTGGATGGTAGGGCGGTGTTATGACGCATTTAGAGAAAAAACTTGGAAGAAGGCTTGTTTGGATTGTATGTGATTTGCACACAGGGGAACTACCTCTTCGTCGTCTCATCCAGGAACTTGATGGTCCTACAAAGAGCAACAACAAGTGGTCAGGCCCCCTTGGCAACATGCTAGATGAAGCAACGGAATTAGAAATAAATACAACATTTCCAAAGGACGAAGTAGGCCCTCCCCTTCCAGTGTTGTCTGAAGAAGTTATCAAAGACCTCAGCACGGATCAATCTTACGCTTATCGTATTGTTCAAGCAATCAGATCAGGAGAGTTGCCTCAAAATCTGGCTCTCTTGGAGATTGGACCCGTAAGTCACAGTCGTTGGTTAACTACAGCGATTCGTTTCTGCAGGATTTGGGTTTCCAAACATGCACTGAAGGGCAAAATGCTACAGATTTGATGTTGATTGTTGAATTTATTATTGGGTTTTATCTTCCTCACCGGTTCAATGTAAAACTTAATCCAATGTGGATGGAGGGGCCCAACCATATCTTGTTTCAATTACAGCTACTGAGAACCCAAAGGAAAGTAGTGGTGGACATCGTGTTACCTGTGGTGAGAAGGTCCGCTTGGTATGCTAGGCCAGAGGCAGTTTTGCAAGCAATACTCTGCAGCCAATGTACCAAAGAGCGAACTGAGGCTGTGGAAATCATTCTAAAGCTTAGAGGAACATCACTAGATGATGACCAGCTGGGAGACTGCTCTGTTCAGACAAGGAAGGTACCTCCGATAAACGTCAATGCCACGAAATTGTCAGAATTAGTTAACTTGAGTTCGGAAGTTTTGGTGCCACCACTGACAACATGTATAACAAACAAAGATTTAACACAACTTAAAGAGGCCCCAATGCAAGTGCCAAAGTGGCCTTCTCACACTCAGAGTGTGGAGAGATGTGTGAAAATGGTCACAGAAGCAGCTAGTCAAGTTTACAGTCACGAGAGGCGAGAAGGCTACATCAAAGCGCAAGTAGCAAGCCGAATGCTGATGTCAAGGAACCGCAGCAAAAAGGACATGACTGCATTGGTTACTTTCAAATAGACTCTGAATGATATCTTATTGCCACTTTAAATGTTGATAGGATGTTTGCGCACATTTGTTATTTTGTTACGAATTTACAGAAAAATGGAATTTTTGAATTAAAATTGATGTAGGTAGGAGTTATTTTTTATTGTTTTTGAAGCAAGGATATTATTTTGTATGTCAAGTGATTACATTAAATTGCTACCAAATCACATGATTTTCAATTTAATCATTTCTCCCCCAAAATTGACACACCCTATTATCCTTGACCCCCTTTCATACAACTAATTTTAATTCAACGCCTTGTTGATTAAAAGCTATAAGAATGAAATAGCTAGACCCAGACCTCCATATCAGATATGGAGGAAATCCCTGGACAAAGAGGAAATACCGAGCAGCCTGAAAAGAGCGAACATTGTCCCTAGATATAAAGGGGGGGATAGGTCTCAATCAAAGCATTACAGACCAGTGTCACTGACATCCCATCTCACCAAAATATTTGAAAGAATAGTCAGGGAGAAAATCTTTGACTTTTGGGGATACAGGAAAGATTCAATGAGAACCAGCACGGACTCCGATCAGGAAGATCGTGTCTATCATAACTAATAGAGCGCTATAACAATATCGTAGACGCACTCGAGAGCAACATAAAATGAAACCTACGAGAATAACACAAAATGGGAAAATTGATCTACAGCTTTCGCAGAGAACGTCAGAAAGTCGTAAAAATCCAAGGTACGTGTATATCATCAGAATCGGAAGTATGCAGCTCAGTACCACAAAGAATAGTATTAATCCCACACCTGTTCATTGTCACGCTAACAGACATAAACAGTGAAGTAACCAACAACAGTATAGTAACACACGGCTTATATTTCTGCCCGGAATCGTGGTAAATCTGTCCTCCGTCGCCAAAAATTCCTTCATCAAAAAAATGTAAAAACCTATCAAACTCTAGTTCTTCTCGCTCTTTCTGGCACCTAGCCAAGAACCTCTCCAACAACTTTACTTCTTTTTTCCCTCCTCTTTCCCATTCCGACGGCTCGATTGCCGTCTCCTCTCCCGATAAAGCTAAACTCTTCGCTCAGTCTTTCGCCTCCAACTCAACTCTGGACGATTCTGGTGCTGTTCCTTCATCTTCTCCCTCTCAATTAATTATGTCGAAATTAAGATCTCCAAAGATGTTTATTCTGTCCTATCTGGGCTCAACTCGTGAAAAGTGTATGGTCCTGCTGGTGTCCTTCCTGTTGTTCTCAAGAACTGTGCTTCTGTGCTGACACCCTGCCAAAGGCAAACTCTTTCGTCTTTGTTTCTTTCATTTGGTACTTTTCCTTCCTGCTGGAAGTGCGCTTTCACTCAACCTGTCCCATAGAAGGATGACCGCTCTCAACCCTCCAACTATTGTCCAAGCGCTTTGATTTCCTGCCTTTCTAAACTTTTTGAATCTATCCTTAATATGATAACTCTTGACACCTCTCTTCTTACAATCTTATTTCAGATCGTTAGTATGGGGTCTTGCAAGGAATGCTCTACTGGCGATCTTCTTGCATATATCTCTGACTCTTACTCATTATCCTTTCAGGATTTCGACGAAACCTTTGTTGTTGCGCTAGAATATATGAAAGTATTTTGATAGAGTCTGGCACAAATCCTTAATTTCTAAACTCCCTCCTTCGGTTTCTATCCTTCTATCTGTGCCTTTATCTTTGATTTCCTTTCTGACCGATCTATAGCTGCAATTGTAGATGGCCGCTGTTCTTCTCCTAAAGCTATTACTAGTGGTGTTCCTCAGGGTTCTGTCACCCGCTCTTTTCTTTTTATTTATCAATGATCTATTAAGTCGCACTTCCTGTCATATCCACTCTTTTGCCGATGATTCCACCCTTCATTTCTCCACCCGCTTCACAAAGCGTCCCTCTCAACAGTCACTCCATGATTCGTGTAGGACAGCTATGGTGCACATGACCTCTGATCTTTCTACTGTCTCTGATTGGGGGCAGAGAAAACCTTGTTGCTTCCAATGCTTCAAAAATTCCGTTCCTTCATATGTCTATTCGTCACAGTCTTCCATACGACTATCCCCCTCATTTTCAACAATACACAACTCAATCCTTCCTCTTCTAACATTTTTGATGTTTCCTGGTGATCTTTCCTGGAAAGGTCAAATATATACTCTCCAAAATGGTTTCCGAGAGGTTAGATGTGCTGTGCCGGCTCCGCAGTTTCTTCACCCCACTCCGTTGCTTTCCTCTGTACAAGGGTCTTGTCCGCCCCCTGTATAGAATACGCTTCTTATGTGTGGGGTGGCTCAACCCACACAGTTCTACTTGACAGGATGAAATCAAAGGCTTTTCATCTCATTTTTCCCCGCCTCTTACTGACTGTCTTCAATCCTTCTCTCTTCGCCGCAGTGTTGTCTCGCTCTCCCTTTATTATCGCTATTATAACGAACACTGCTCTTCTGAACGCTCTGTGTGCCTCCTCCAAGAAGAGCACGCAATACCAGACTTTCGACACATTCTCATTCCTTTTCAGTCCAACTTTCTCTAATGCAAGTGTTAGTTGGTATCTCACTCTTTCATCTACTTAACTTCTCAACTCTGGAACAATATTTCTCAATCCATCTTTCCCTCTGTCTATGACCTCCAATCTTTCAAACGCAGAATGTCCAGGCATCTCGCAAATCTTGGACCTTGATTTTGACTCTCTCTCTTCTTCTTCTGTTGGGAAGGGGCGGGGGGCGTTTTTTCGGGCATTCGCCCTTGGCCCCTCCTTCCTGCATAAAAAAATCCTTTGGTGACGAGACAAAAATCAGAAATGAAGTGGAAGCCCTACAAAGGGACACAAACAAAATACACAGACAGTCAGAAGACAATAACATGAGAGCAACTCTTTCCTTCACCAGGCCAGGCCTAGAGATGGGGCCACCAGCTTGACCTCCGTGTGAATAGAGACCGTCACACTTAACAACTACAATGTTGCGAGGTATTAAAGCGACTAAGAAGGATAAACATTAAAATAAATTATAAGCACATTTCGTATTCAGAAGAAACTGAATTTGTTTCTCCCATGGTTAGTCCAGCGGGTAAGGTCCAAATTTTGGTGAAATAGTTCACTTTTTGATAATAGTACTGAATTTGGCACAATATACTTTTATGTATATTTTTTCATATAAGGAGGGTTGCCAAGAAAAATCTCAAGGTTTAGGGGTGGTACTCTCAACATTAAGAGGACAGCCAGTTTACGTATAATAAAAACCAGGTGTGAGTTGGGAATTTAATGTTCGAAGTAAGTTTACTTATAACTTATACCAAATCACTATTGTCTATTTGACATTAAGAGTACACATAGTAAATCGTCTAACCACTTTTGTTAAAGCATAAATTGATACATAAACATATTCAAATGCAGCAACAGTCTTCGAGTTCGTACTTAAAATTTAGAATACAATTTTATGAATAAATGTGTATATTGTAATGTTTAACGCAACACACACATTTCAGTCATAACATAATATATGTTTAACACCATGCACTAAGTGCTCTTGTCCACTGCACTATCTGGAGCAAGCATAAAGAGCTGTTCAGGGAAGGGTGGTTCTGGAGCATTTGCAGTCCCCTACACGCTTTCTTGCACCCACAGTGAATGAGTTCAGTACAGGCCTTGCAAGCCTTAGGAAGGTGTGTCCATTTTGGGGTCTACCCATGCTCGTGCTTTTTCCATCACCATTTAGTTGGGGATAGTAGTTCTGGTTGAGGAGGCAGTGTTTGACCCCATGTGAAACCAGCTTGGTAGGCAGCCCTTTTGATGTACTGTTTCAAAGCTCGTTGGATCGGAGGGATATTTTCAATGGATCTGGTGCCTTTGGCAAACGTTCTCTGCCTTGCTTTGTTAACTATAGTTTATTCAGGTATCCTAGAGTAGAGCAGAACTATAAAGTGCTCTATCATTTGATACATGTCATCTGTGAGGTCTTGCTGGCATGTGGAAAGGTGAGCAATACAGGTGCCACATTATTGAATACTCTCCAGAGGTCTCATGCTGACCTTTTACCTTTCCCTGCAAATGCCGACGTTGTGTCACACCCAATTAGTGCATGGAAAAAGCGCAGTGCAAGTGCCCCTCAGGTCCAATGCTTGAAGCAGTGGTATGAGCAGGAATGAGACGGTAGTACTTGCCAACTCCAAATGCAACCCAGAATTCAGCTACTTGAAGGCAGTGCACTTTGGTTACTGCAAGCACTACAACATCTGTGTCAACTGTTTCTGAAGGGTTTCCTTTTGGACATTGTTGTACTTGTAGGTGTGCTAATGTGTTTCATACTGATGAAGATCAACAATTGAGATATGACATAAGCTACAGTGTCACGGCTCCCCTCTTGTTCTGATTAACCCTTTATATTTGATCCTTCAAGGATCATTCTAACAAGTCAGAAGTATATCAGGCACAGCTTCTTTCTGACAGTCAACAGAGAAGGATCCTTGAAAAACATCTTGATTTTGCATTCTGATTATTTGTGCAATATCTTCAACAGAGAAGGATCCTTGAAAAACATCTTGATTTTGCATTCTGATTATTTGTGCAATATCTTCAACAGGTAGGGAGTATCCCCTTCTTTGTTCGAGTCCCAGTGTGCTCTATTATAAAGAATTATTAGGCATTTTCTATGATACTGTGCAGCTAAGGCATGCATGTCTGACATTGCAAGTTTAGCCAGTAGTTTAGTGTCAGGGAGCTTTGTGGCACACTCTCTGACATGAGTATCAATGTCCTTAGTGAATGCCTGATATAGTGGACCCTCAGACTTGTCAAAGAAGAAACACTTTGGTGTACCATGTGTGACTTGACGTTCCACGGTCTTGCAGGCTAGAACGAGTTTTCTTGGTACTTGACTGGGAAGCTGTCCCAGAGGACCTTTTCTTGGCTCTCCAACCTCTCTTTCGAAAAACTCAGGTAGCATGATTGGTAATAAAGCTTTGTGTGCCACTAATGTTTCTGAAACGCCACTAACATCATCTAGCCGTGCCAAATTGATGCTCATTGAAATGCTCCCGTACTGTGTGGTTCATGAGATTCACTCTGTTGAAATGCTATGTTTGCTCTAAAAAAGAATATCTAACACCAACTATTGAGCAGATTAGGCTGATTAAAGGCTGATTCTTCTCTGTGTGAATTAGTTCATCTAACCCCTGTTGTGTAGCTGCAGACAGGGACTGTACATAATCTGAAACAGAAATACATACATTATCACACTTTGATTGATTGACCTTTTATTTGATGATTGATAACACTGCACAATACAATTTCTGTCCTTTGCACAAATTCTGCTGATTTATATGTATTTTGATGCGTTGATTACAAATATGTTATTATTTTCTCTCTAACACACACCATTTTTCCAGAAAACTACGTTAATGTCTCGCAAAAATTATCCAAATCATATCAAACGCGGTTCCAGGGAAGGTGAAATTCCAGTATGTTGGCTGAATATTGCTGGTTTCTCATTAGGAAAACTCCCGAGAGTATGTACAAACGAAAAACATCAGCAAAAAGATTTTAATTGTTGTTCTGATCTAAATAATTATGTTGAGGTATTCAATATATTCTAATCTGTATAGAAGACTTTTATTACACGTCCCTTCAAAGCGATGGGTGATATTGGTATTCTGACATCAAATTTGAACTCGGGCATCCAAATTTATAAAAATCACTTCGTTTCGTTTAAAGGCCAGAAAAAGTTTGTAATTTTGTCGTGCAGTGTAATTAATTGTAAAACTGTACATGTTGACTCTCATAATAGCAACTTATGCTGTACAGTACAGACAAAACACCGCTTTGCAAAGCATGTACTTTTTACCATCAAAAAACTATCACAATGCATTGTAGTTAGCTTATATGTATTGAATATGTAGTCCATTGAATTGTATCGCAACAATCTGTTGCTGTAATATTTTGGCCATAGAAGAAGAAATAAGGACCTAAAAATTCTAGATATTAATAAGGAAGTGGTCCTCTTCTTAAACCTGAAAATTATACTGCTGTGTATTCTCTGAAATATTTGCTCATTTGTATACAAAATGTGTATTATACATTGTAACCATTAATAAATCCATTACATACTTAATTTCTACAGAAGGGGTAATTGATTATATGACAATTCCTTTTTTGCTTTAAAAATAAGGAAAATTATTAAAGTACATAGCGAGAAAATGATAGCAAGCAATGCAATACCTGCCACTTAACTTGAAAGTACCTCTGTTGATGGATATCAATTAAAGCCTCTTAATAAAATAACATTATTTTTAATGTTGTTTGTCGTTATGGAGGAAAAAATCTTCCATATTAATTCCTAATGTACTTGAAGTGACCCACATATGACGCGTGAATAATTTAAATGGGTTTTGGATATTATATAAAATGTACCCAACTTCTGGGAAAAACTTCTAGGACGAACTTTTTAATTTTTCTTATTTCAAGGGTTCCACCACTTTAACCTTGAGATTTTTCTTGGCACCCATCCTTATATGAAATAATGTGTCAAACAACATCTGTGCCAAATTTGGCCCTTTTTATCAAAAAGTGAACGATCTTGCGGCTTATTGACTGCACTAGGCCCCTTAATCCACCGTTTTAAATCATGCATTACAAGGAAGCCTTTCCTGGTTTTGGGTCATAAGTAGTAAGCATTTCTTCCAGGTTCATCTGGAGACTTTAATTCATGAAAATAATAGTTCAGTTACAACGAGATTTTTGTTTTGCTCTGTAACATACAGTATTAGGTAACTCCTCCTAGCCCTCCCGTAATACTTCGTAGCACCTGGATAACACACCACTCGGTGTGTTAGATAATACTTGAACGACCCCTTAAAGACGTAATAAATGCCTAGCGAAGTAATTCTCTAATTCGTAAAAAGTATTTTAGCCCTCTTCAAGTGCTATCCAGAAAGCTTTTCAATAGAATTTTATATAAAGAGCTCTTTTGTAGATTGGGCACACGCCTCACAGTAATACCTATTTGAAAGTTTGAAAACTTTTATAAACTCCTTCAGTTTTTCAAAAACTATATTATATACACATTTTATTCAGAATAAAGGCTTTCAAAAGGAATATGAAGAACTCTAAAGGAGGTTTCTCAGAGTTCATCAGTATAGTTAAAATTTTAGACATAAACTACTTTTGAAGGAAGTCTTCCCAACATACTTTTAAGGTAATTCTTAGTCTTTCAAAAGAACTGCCAAATATTTCAATGTGGTGCCATCTGTTGGGGGAAATGGCAATTATCGCACTTTAAATTCCCTTTAAGTTCATCTTCATTTACAGAGTATTATTACATGCAAATTAATTCTTATGTGAATCAAAAACATTATACTAACACCTTAAATTTTAACACTAAATATATTGGAAATAAATTTAATCTTACCTCGGTGGTGTTCAAACCGCTGGCATTGAACATATGAATTCTGCGAGCCAGCTACTTCATCCATTTGGTGATGAGTTAAAATTTAAGCATAAAATTTGTATGCTGCTGCTGCTTTTTTTTTTTTTTACTTACCTTAACGCTTACACAATTTATTAAAAATTTATTTATTGGTCAAAGTTTATTCTATAAATTGCAGTAAATATTCTTGCAGTTATAAGAAATAATTTTATAAAATAAAAAAAAAGTTATTGGATAGTTTTCATCGCCAAACAAGGAGATACATGAGGTTTGGCGTTTTCGTCTGATGACATCTTCAGTGTTTCTGAGGATGTCAGTATTATCAGACGAAAGCGCTTGGGCGACTATTTCGTGTTTTCTTTTTCCTTCGTGGACTGAATAAGTGTTTTTATTTAATAGAAATTGTAAATAGAGCTATAAATAATAGTTAAACATGGGACTAGTTGGTGTAGGGCAGTGGTGGCGAACCTATGGCACGCGTGCCCATTTTGGCACGCAATCAAATTTGCCTGGCACGCCTAACCAAAATGCAAAAACATTGCAATAATGAGTATAAAATAATAAATTAATGTTTATAATTTGGTGTAATATACAGGGTGTCTCAGAAGTCGCGCACCATATGCTTTATTCAGATTTACGGGGTTTACGAGTGGAAATGGTTTATAAGTGATATTTAATTACAATATATGTTCAATACTGTTCTAATAATGAAATTAATAGTTTTTTGATTAACTGTACATACTATCTTAAAATAATTCAATTGAATGAAGCTACATTAGCCGATGGTGCGCTACTTCTGAGACACCATTGGCTAATGTAGCTTCATTCAATTTAATTATTTTAAGATAGTTTTTTGATTAATTGTACATGCTATTAATTTTATTATTCGAACACTATCGAACGTATATTGTAATTAAACATCACTTATAAACCATTTCGACTCGTAAACCTCGTAAATCTGAATAAAGCCTATGGTGCGCAACTTCTGAGACACTCTGTATATAAACTTTGGTGGGCACACGAATTTTTTTTTATGGTTTACATATTTTTTTTGGCACGCAACTGCAAAAAGGTTCGTCACCCCTGGTGTAGGGTATAGAATACCGACTGTAAGGTTATTTTGCCACTAAAATTCACTGAAAAATGAACTTTACTGTAAACAGATTTTAAAACGTGATGGATATACGTTCCAAGTCGCGAAGCCTAGGCTAGTTAATTGTTATTATGGAAGACGTCTTTTATGTCGTTTTTTTTTAAATGTGATAAATTTTATAGATTTCATAAAATGCGAGAAAAAGAGAATTTAATTAATGAATTATACAGATGGATTTATTAAAAGATCATATTTTATGCCAAAAACTTTCTGGAAGTAGAAATTGGAGAACATTTTTAATTGTTGACACTGAAATCTGTGATGGATATAGACTGACATGACATGACATGACATGACCTAACCTAACTTATAAAAAAAGAACCCGCCCCGACGTACATGTGGTTGTACGCTCTATTAAAAATCTAATGAACAATTTATTTATTTATTTTTAAATAAAATTAAATAATTATTCACTATTGTTAGTTAACCTTATTCCACTCTTCTTTTCCTTCTAACGGCAGAGTGGTTTCACTAAACAAGATTTGCTATAACACATGCCGTGATATTTGTTAATTTTAAGTACAAAACTTCCGAACACCTTTACACATCTGTTCAAACCGAAAATTGGCCTCAATAACTGACTAAATTTTTTTTTTTTTTTTTTTCACTTGGAATTTATTAAAATGTCTTGTTTTTACAACAAAATAGCATTGAAAGTAATTTTTTAGATTAACTGGAATATATATATATATATATTGTGTGGTGTGTGTGAAATGTTCTGAATGTTACAAATATTACTGGAGATATTAACATCTATATGATAGAAGTTACTCATAATTTAATATGAACTACGTTCTGTTGAACACAAATTATAATCAACACTTTTTTTTTTCTGGTTCCACTATACCACGTTTTAACATTGACACAGATTGAAAAAGTTAACGCCTTTATAATCCAACCACAGTTCCTCAAATACAGAATCGAGCCAGGTTTGTTTTTTAAAAAAAAAGAAAAAAGAAAATATCACTAAGTGGCAACTCGCGCGAGTTAAAAACTTAAAACCAGGTACCATACTGCTAAATTTTTATTTTTATTTTTTTTATTATTATTACTTTTAGTATTATTTCTCAAGTGTGTGTGAAAGTACTTGGAAAGAATTTATGATATTTCTACTTTCATTGCCGTTGTCAGTTTACAGTTTGCCATAACTTAATTACGAAAGACGTATGAAAGACGCCGATGAAGAAATAATAAAATACTAACTGGCAAAGATTTCTTATGAAGTTATAATATGATGGCTATAAAATAATAAAATGTACACTCGTTATATATACTTACATAGCATTACCGTGAAATGCTTATGTGAATGCATGAAGCCCATCATGCACTCATATATGTATATGTATATGTATATATATATATATATATATAATCATAAATTAAATAAATAATTATGGAAATTTTTAATGCAACTTTCTGTATGTTGAAGGATAATGACATAATTAAGTCTTAATTATAATAATTATAAAATTGAAGGCAGTAAGTGGTATATATATATATATATATATATATATATATATATATATATATATTATATATATATATATATATTTGTACATTAATTAAACTACTATTCTTCTATATAGAGATCCAGTGAATTGCAAGAAAGCTTTTGTTAGTCAAAATTACGATTTGAAAATAGTAATTTGAATAACAACTGTAATTACTGTAATAAAAAAAAAAAAATTCCTCATGCAGTAAAAATGAGTAAGTTTCTTGCAAAATTTATCAACTGTTTTGTGAACAAAAGTTACAACCTTTACATTATGTCAGTAACTAAAAACTACTACACTCTATTTCCATGTTAATCTATTTCTATAATAAGTAATCATATTTTCATGGATCGAAACAAACTTACGGTGGACACACATTTTGCTATTTCGGTATTTAAAAATATTTGGTTTAACCATTCCTTTCTATTTAAATTTTAACCAGTGTGTGTGTGTGTGTGTGTGTGTGTGTTGGCTAATGTTGAAAACACGACGGAGGATTTTTTGTGCATAAAAATAGGTTTTTCTGATGTGTGGTGCTTGATTCAAATATGACTTCGTTTCAATCGCAAATGAATTTGGGTTGGGTTGGGTTGGGTTGGGTTTGGTTCGGTTCGGTTCGGTTCGGTTCGGTTCGGTTTGGTTTGATTCGGTTTGGTTTGATTCGGTTTGATTTGATTTTCTCATATAATTTTCAGTGTTATTTTCTAATATCAATGGACTTTTTTCAAATATGACCTTCGTTTCAATCGCCAATGAATCTAGGTTAGATTAGGTTTCCTCATAATTTTCAGCGACAGCATTTTCGACAAAAAATACATTGATATTAGAAAAACAAATTATATGAAGAAACGTAACCTAACCTAATCTAAAATCATTTGCGATTAAAACGAAAGTCATATTTGAACTAAAGTATCGTAAAATACATCAGAAAAACCTATTTTTATGCAAAAACAAACCATCCGCCGCGCCGGCGCGTTTTCAATATTTTATCGTTCTTGGCAATCCTACGAAACTTCAACAGTCTTTAGGATACGTAAAGTCAGACTTATTTTTTTAAAGAAAATCATTTAATATGAGAAAAGGAATATAATGAAGGTGAGGTTAAGTTAATTAGGTTATTTAGATTAGATTAAATGTCACCATCCACAATTGAAAAGGTGAAAATATCGCCGTTTTGGAAGTTAGTGAAACGTGTGTAGGCAACTGTGCATGTATGTGTGTGTGTGTGTGTGTGTGTGTGTGTGTGTGTGTGTGTGTGTAATAATTCACAGATGTAGTGAGGCAATTTTTTTATTTTTGTGAGGTAACACTTTTGGTACCTCCAAACATTAAAAAATTATACAAAAAAAAAAAAATCTAGAAACATTTTTTTACTATCGGAAAAAATGTTTGTCCTCGTTAGGCTAGGTTAAATTAGCGAGTACTAGTTAATGACTTAACAGAAACCACCGTTCGAGCCGTCGGTGCGTCCTAAACATTTGTAACGCCCTTCTCGGTTCGATGCACTTAGGTTAAATTAGGTTTAGTTAATTAGTATTTACGAGTAGATATATACAGTAAATTTTAAAAAACTCTATACCTCGTTTATGCGGAGACGGAGATAGGTGTGTGTGTGTGTGTGTACACATAATTTTGCTGTTAGCGATGAAAATGAGTTAGAGAGTTGTTAATTATTATAAGCAGAGAGCCTCGAAGGGAGCAGCCAGTTTATTGCTGTTTGTATTCTTTCGTATAATTTATTTTTGTTTATGTAATTCAGGATTGTTTTGTATTCTAAAAGCTCATTTTAATAATGCCTATTTTTCCCATTTTTAAATAGGCGAAATATTTTTTCCCGACTAAAAGTGGATCTGTATCCTTTGCGTTTACTTCCTTTGGCATGGCATTTCGGTCAAAAAATATGTATCAGTAAAATGTTTAAACCTAACTCAACTCAAGCTACTTTACTTAGTGTAACCTAACTCGGCATTCTTCAGCCCAACATTAAACCTAACTGAAGTTAAAATATTTGAGTAGAGTTTTTATTTGTACATAAAAGCAATTTTTATTTAAATCTTTGTCTACACATAAGAGTCACCTTGCCATTGGATGTATCTTCTCTCTATCCTCGTACAAAGTTTTTAAGTTGGGGGATAATCTGCAACGCCGCTACTCGTTAGATCAACGGGGTTAAGTGACGGTGTGTGTGTTCAGTACTTCATCGTCCTCTGCATTCAAATGATGTACTAGGGGCACTCAATATATTTTGCCCCACCCTTTTTTCTTAACTAAATAATAGGCCATGGGGCTGAAGTCTTTTGGGCCGTAAGTTTGAACTTTCTGCGCTTCACATAACCGGATTTTTCTAGTTTGAACCTCCTCTCCAGTGTTGGGCACTAAAGCGTTAATCCGATAACAGTTAATTAACGAAGTTAACCTTTTTTAACGGACTATTAACGGAAGTTAATTTCCATTTATCGTTATCGGACCAGTTAACTTCCGATAACTCGATATTTAGTCTGTTAAAGTCCGTTAACACGTTAACTGCGAGGAGTCATTCACGGAAGATCACCGCTCCGCAAATGAATTCAAACCGCCATAACTTCAGTCTGCCAATTCCGTCCTCTGCCGCAGTGGAACGGCTCTTCTCTCTCGGCAAGGACATCCTGAGGCCCAAGAGGTCAAGACTGGCAGTTGGGCCTAACTTTGAGAAGTTGGTCTTTCTGAAGGGCAACCAGCACATTGTGCCATAGTCTTTAATAAATGTGCCTAAAATTTAATTTTACCTTTCAGTTCCCGCCATAATAATTCTCTGGTAAATTAAAATTTAGTTAATGGTTAGTGGTTACAAGGGTTTCAAAACATGTAATCAGTACATTTTTTATTAAAAATAAAAAAAAAAGTTAAGCAAAAAAGTTGCAAAACTTCATAAAAATAGTTAAATACCTATTTATTGTTGGATTTTGCATAAATAAACATTTTCTATGGGTTTTAAAGCTTTTTTCCTTGATTTTTTTAAATGTTAGTAAAGAAATAGTTATTGTTAACGGATTATCGTTAACTTTGTAGTAAAATTATCGGATTATCGTTATCGGAGTTAAAAATTGGGGTTAACGGATTATCGTTATCGAAGTTAACGATCCCCACCACTGCTCCTCTCCTTGTATAAAACCGCTTTTAAACGTCCTTGTATAAAACCGATGGTAAGTCAGACAGTGATTTCTTAAAAAGTGGGAAAGCGATTGGGGATTTTACTGTAGAATTGCAAACCGGCAAGTGGCTAATGTTTTAATCGCAGAGAAGGAAACAGTTGGAAATATTCACAAACGTCTACAAAACGTTTACGGATGCTATTGTTGATGAAGCACAGTTGGACGCTGGTCTAAACGTGAGATCATCGGGGAGAGAACCAGCCTCGATGATGAGCCACGCAGCGGTCGCCCGGCATCGGCTGTGACATCTCACACTGTGCAACGTGTGCTAACAGCATCATTCGATCAAATTGAGCGCGGGCATCTTGCCTCGCTTTTAGCTTGCATGAACAGAGGCAGTCCACGTCTCCTGGTTAATTTATATTAATCATACATCACCGTGTGTGTGTGTGTGTGTGTCTAAAGTCACTAAAGGGAAAAATCACTAAAAGAAAGCTGAATGGCAACGCGGCTGTTCGTTGGGTTTTGGCTAGACGAGAGCATGGTTATTCATATCTGACCAAATCGTTGGTGCTAAGTTTAATTTGGTGATGTTTCTAAGGTGACAAATGGGGTAGAATGTTGTAAGTAAATGATAATAGTTAGGGGTAGTCTACAGCTTCTAAATTAGTAAAGTTAGAGATTTTAGGTAGACTGTGGGACGCAGGAAACCTATGGTAGGCCCTAAAGAATATCTAATTCAACGCACTGGTAAGTGCCTTTTGTTTGTTGTTTAGAAACCTAGTAACTTAGCGGGGTCACTAACCCCAAGCTATTACTACATATATATATATATACACAAACTCAGAATGGTTCCCTGAGAACATTATATGTTAAACACAGACCGTGCATATAATATATATATATATATATATATATATATATATATCATAAATGTCTACGTTGTGAGAACATTTGTTTGAATTTTCTTTCGTGACCCTTTACCCAGTAGGTGGAACAGGCATATGTATTTCATATTTTTAATCACTTTCACTTGTGTTAAAGTAAGTAGGGTTTCTATAAGAAAATTTAGGAAAAGCTTTTCTTTTTACCATATACAATGAATAATCGGTTGACCTAATGTTGTTCGTATGGTTCTTGCAAGTTTAGATCTACATCAGTAAATCAATTTCCTACACAATGCAAACAAATAATTCCATATTCTCTGAAGCTTCTTCTATCAGGTTATCCCATAAGTAACATCGTTTTTTTTCCATTGCTAAACTCGCGTCGTGTTTGCACGTGTTTCTCTGTATATTTTGTGGAAAACTCGAATTTTTGTGTGTTTAGACATGTTACTTCTCACTCTAAGTGAAGTTTCATCGTGTTAACAATCTTCGTTTATTTCACCCTCACGGATAAGATGGAGGTGGCAAGGAACACACCAGGCAATGAGATCTCTCACTGAAACTTTCCTGGTTGGATACCCTTCAGCTTTTATCAGTGGTTCCCAGCTTCCCACCAACAGACAGGCGTTCCAGTATTTCCTTAATCTTCAGAATTTACCGGAAAATGCAGGGAGGACCATGGTTCAAGGTGTTTTATCTGGCCTGTCGACATCACATCCTGGAAATCCTAGTAGGAGCAGTTTGGGAGAAGCTGTTTGGGAAGGTGAAGGGGCCAGATAATCCCTGGTTTGAGCATCTGAAGGATGTTTGGACGGACTTGTCCAAGGAAAACCCAAAGATGCTGGCTATCAACAGCAAATGGCTGAAGGAAAAGAAGAACAGTGAAGAAATACTCCAAGACATTCTAACAGCAGAAAGGCTTCCAAGAGCCGACTACAGGGAAATGGCTGAACTGACAGTCATTGTTCTTGGAGGAACGCCTCCTCGAGGTATTCACTGGAGTCGACCAGGCGCCATTCATCAGGCCAGAAACCTGTACTCCATGAAAATGCTGATGTTTGCAGATCAACTTGAGTACGACGAAGACACTGTATCAAAGCTGGAAAGACTCAACACCTTCCTTGCGCTGTTCTACACTCCTGTATGGATGATGTCAATGTCTGCTGCAGATGCTCCCGTGAATGATCTAAGTCTAATCCAGGACATGTTGAAGTACAAGAAAACTGACCCAGAGCTTGCTGATGCAGTACTTAATAAGATGGAAAACCACAAATGGTACCTGACGCAGGAAGTCGTGCCATTTGCCCTGTTCAGCAGTAGATTGAGTGACACATTGAAGCACGACATTGCTGCCCAGTTACATGCCACTGAGAAGCCAGACAGCTTCAGAACAGGAAAGCCTCTATTCCAGAGTCACAGCTAAGACCACCCTGGTTGATCTCATTGGCCCAGAATCACATTTCCTGCTGGACACACTGAACATTGGATCCGAGTGGCTTCTGGAACCTGCCACGTCTTGGCCACAGAATGAGGACTACAGAAAAGCGTTGGACTATGTTAAGAATCTGAAAGCGGTGAATGACATTGCTGAACGTGGTGTCAAGATGATGAGCGACTTTGCAAATGTCATAACAACAGATGCCAAGCAAAGGGACTATCTCTTTCAAGCTGTGGAGTTCAACAGACGCCGCTTTGACAGCTTCAAGAAACAAACTCTCAACAACTGACTGTGTAAATGTCATTATGAAATTAATCATCATGTAATGCTTTCACTTCTTGATCGATTAGACTTGTGACAAAATGTTAATCTCAAATTTGTGTCATGAATAAGGCGCCATGTCTGCCTTGAGTGTGAGAAAACGAATTTTGTGATATTTCTGAAATCTTTGTATGTACCAATGTACCATTTCTTGTTCCAAGACTATCATAATTGTATAAGTTAGAAAGAGGATTAAAAACACTTTAATTTGGTGCCTAATTTGTTGCTCTATCTTGTTTAGATAAAAAGTTATAGTGGAAAACATGATTCAAGGGACCCCGGAACTGGTGCTTTTGGCCGATTTCAAGGCAGAAAACTTAAAGCTCCATGCGGCAATGCTTCCCAACAACCTAGGTCAAAATGGTTGTGATTTTCGGCCTTTTCAGGTCAAAAAGCATGGGAAAAAGTACAGAAACCTATGAAAATAAGAAAAAGTTGATTTTTGAACAGGGCTAACCAGGCATATAATGCTTTAGGAGTTTAGAAAAGGAGATAACGCAACTGTAGCCGCAAAAAATATTCAGGATATTTATGGGGAGGAAGCTTTAAATGTAAGGAAATGTCAAAGATGGTTCCAGAAGTTTAGGTCTGGTGGCTTAGCTTAACTGATGAAGCCAGCTCGGGCCAACCTGTTGAGTTCAATGATGACCTTCTGATAGCGACACCGGAAGAAAATCCTGCAGTAACTGTTGAAGAACTTGCCCAGCGACTAAATTCGACTGGTTCCACAGTTCATCGCCACCTGCAACGACTGGGAAAAGTGTCGAAACTTGGGAAGTGGGTTCCCCATACATTGTGACCAGACAACTGTAGAGATCGCATGAACATTTGCTCTTCATTGCATTCTCGGCAACTTCAAGCACCGTTTCTGAATCGACTCATTACTGGGGATGAAAATTGGGTGCTTCATCACAATGTTAAGCGTCATCGGCAGTGGGTTAGTGCTGGGGAATCTGCTGCACCACAGCCAAGAGGACATCTGCACCCCAGGAAGGTTTTGTTGCGCGTTTAGTGGGATATTCAAGGAGTGGTTTATTTTGAACTGTTGCAGCCTAATCAAACCATTACAGCCGAAGTCTACTGTCAGCAACTTCAAAGACGGAGCGTTGCATTGCAAACAAAACGTCCTTCTTTGGCCAATCGCAAGAGTGGTGTGTTTCAACAGGACAGCGCGCATCCTCATACTGCTCAAATCACAACTGCCAAAATTGAACAGCTTGGTTGGTGGGAAAAAATTCCACATCTTCCATATTCACCAGACCTTGCACCATCAGATTACCACCTATTCAGAAGTCTTCAAAACTACCAACGGGAAAGAACTTGAAAGTTCCGAGGCTATCAACATTGCCCTCTCAGAGTTTTTTGCTTTTAAACCGAAGGAATTTTATCAATATGGAATTGAAATGCTTGTAGAGAGGCAGAGAGTCAGAGAAAGTGAAGGAAAATATAGAATTTATTAAAATTTATTTTGATGCAGTTTTATTTTCATTTGAAAATAAAGGTAAAGAAAAAAAAACATTACTTATGGGATGACCCGATATATATGGTCTTTAAAACGCCACAGAAATATATTACGATTATATCTGTTAGTATTAGTGTCCAACCAGGGGCGTCGATTGCTCTGAAATAGTTCGGGGGGGCCCACCGCCTTCAAACAATACTCTGAATTGCTGTTGCCTGTAATATATCAATGTTGTAATTTACCCGTTTTTTGTATTTTTC
Source organism: Bathynomus jamesi (assembly GCA_023014485.1). Taxonomy (NCBI): domain Eukaryota; kingdom Metazoa; phylum Arthropoda; class Malacostraca; order Isopoda; family Cirolanidae; genus Bathynomus; species Bathynomus jamesi. The sequence continues at coordinate 1,076,522 of JAJOZX010000268.1, forward strand.
TCAGCATGCTCAAAAAACTCAATTGTATTTAATCATTGTTTCTTTATTTAAACTTTTTTTTTTTTTTTTTGCAGAAATAAGAAACGCAATACAAACTATTTATAATATTTAACGTATGGATATTTTTCTATAGACATTTCGCCAGCCGAAATTATAATTATTTCTACTAAGAACACACAAATGCTACGTGCAATTATTAAAATACAAACTGACTGCTAAATTGCATGATAAATATACGCTGGTGTTCATGACAATAATTTATTATAATGCTATTAAACTTGCATATGCATATAATATGACATATAATGTTTTATTAGGCGCCATTAATAGTTCGCATTTATAGCAATTCATCCACGAAAGTGCGAGGGAGAACTGGTAGGTTGTGCCTCCTTTTCACAAAGGGGAACGAGGACATGTCCCTTGCGTTCCCCCCACAATCGACGCCCATATGTTTAACACTGGCGAAGGTAAAGAATAAAAGTTTTCGACCTGTATTTTTTTTATCATGGTACAGCCGTAACGTTTGAAAACTCAAACGTGATTGGAGAATGAACTGATCATGCCTTTTTTTGTTCCTCGTAATTCTGTTTTCATATATGAAACCATGTAATATTTATGCTTTTAATAATTAACGGTAATTTACCTACGAAATGTAATATTTTATGGTTCGTTAAAGACACATTTGAGGTCTGGAATTTTCTTTAGTGTTACAAAAGATTCATCAAAAAATACTTATCCGAAAACAAAGCTTCATCATCCGTTTCCTTTGGATACGAAAGGAATTAATTTTCTTTTTGAAGATATATTCAATTTCCAAAAAAAAAAAAAAAGTAACTTTTCTCTCCGAGTGCAGTACAAATAATGTACCTTTTAGTATGGTTAGTGATGCGCAATCTTTTCTGCCTCAAGGCACCCCATTGCCATTGTTCCACCTACTATTAAACATCGTTGTCTAAAAAGCTGTTAACATTTTAAATTACTTCAAGTAATGGATTACAACGCTGTTGTAGGCAAGTTTGTGTGATATAACGCTCACTCTTCATGAGTGAAAACAACGAATTAATGGATTTGATTCTGGCCAATCACAGTTGGTTTTACGAACGTTCATGGCCTTTTTCGGTCCTGTCCCCAGCATGGTAAAATGGTGTCAGACAGTGATTTCTTAAAAAGTGGGAAAGCGATTGAGAATTTTACTATAGAATTGCAAACCGGCAAGTGGCTAATTTTTTCTTTTTTTAAATATCTCGGTTGGGTGAATCGTTGACGTCCCTCAACCAAGTAATACTCTTATTTTAAGGTTGTGGCCTCACGAATCAAAGAAATTCATCGATACAATGCCATGGGGTAGGCCAAATTTGGGCAAGTTTAATGTTTGTTATATGGACCTTTGCATGGACAATATATTATGGATACCACTTCTTCCTTGAGTATCATGTAACCTTTAACCATACAGAAATGGGTGGTACTCCCCCTTGAACAAATCCACAACCGGAGAACTCGGAAATCGAATTTCAATCCAAAATAAAATAGTCACAGATTTATGGTGAATCCGAACAACGGGTCGCTATACACCATTCGAGCGCGGGTGGTCACCCATCCAACTACTGAACAAACCCAGCATTCCTTAACTTCTCTCGCTGATCTAACGGGAAACGTTGTTGTGACTTGATCAAAACGAAACTCCTCCAAATAAAGTGCGCGCGCGAGCGCGGATGAGGCTAATTTAAGTTAGGTTAAAGTGACCTTCGATCGCCCATACTGTTTGTGCTGGATAATTCGATCAGCGCGGTTGGGGAGCACAGTACGAAATGAATCTTTAACCCATATTTTCTGGCACTTGAAAATTGTTTCACCGAAGGAAAATTCATCATTTTATTTAAAATTGAAGGACGGATTTTAATAATAAATACATAGTATAAAAGGACTCGAGTTTATGAAACCTATATAAATTCAGTCAAACTTAACCCATCATTTGATAACCGTCCTTTCTTTCACTCTTTCATATCTGAAGTACACTGCTTCATGACAGTATCGCAGAATGCCGCTAATCTGAAATCTTTCTTCGTTAATCCGTTGCATTCGTGGGTAGTCCATAACACATCGACATAATTATAGACATTGGACCATTCAGGATGATGATTTGCCTTTTCTGCTGCCATGGCAACCCGACTCATGAATCCGAAGGCCTGAAAATATACACGTACAGAAATATATAATACTGTGTCAGAGGCCTAACACTCGTACAAACAGCGATATGGATTCAGTAAAGATAATTCATTCTGCGCTAAAATTAGATCCAATGATACAAGTACGTCCTTGAAGGAAGGAAGGAAGGAAGGTCTCTACAAATAGAATGTAATTTCCGACTATTTGTACTAACTTTCTATCGGTCTTCTTCTTCTTGTTTAGTACATGTTAGAGTTCACAATCAGGCGTTTTTTAAATACTACAATAATCAATATCTTCTGACAAAAGTATAGAAACAATCCTTTAAATATTGATAAAAAGCCAATATTTTATAGTACAATATTAGGTCTAGTTTGCTTGCTGATGAACTTTGATTCGGTTTTTGAAACCGTTCAAGACTTAATCAAGACATTCAAAACAATTTGCACAACTGATGTGGGAAGACCATCAAAGCTATCACACTCTATTACTGATCACTTGGGGATTAGATCATTAAGCTGCAGAGGTAAATTCAGCGGCTACCTTGCGGCAGAACTGTCGAAAGTGACGGTCGAAACTACCAGAGTCAAAGTTGACTTATACACAAACCACATCAGGAAGGGTTAAAAGGGTGCGTCGGTGGTGGGTTTTAGTAAAAGTTGATCTTACTTTTAGTCGATACTGGTGTCATCTCGTGAAAATTTCATATAGATTTTTGCCAATGCAATTTTTTTTTTTTTTTTTTAAATGACATCGTCCCAACTTTTACAAAAATCATGGCTGGCATTTTTTAATTTTTGTATTGTACGATACACAATTTTCGGTCATTTCGTCAATTTCATTTTGGATGCTTAGGTACCCAAATATATTTTCATTAGTTCTATGCAATAATGCAACCAAAGTGAAAGGTATGAGAGCTTTTGCTGGACCGCAAAATATAGAGATTGGTGCTAAAATTGAATTTATACTCAATATTCCGTCATTTCCAGAACAGGATGTCTGTGTTGAAAATAGACTTTCATTTATTGATTTAAATGAATGTACTCGTATATCATCATCTGCATTGTTGTATGTATTCATAATTATTAACGTTTTGTATATAATTTGATACAAGTGAGGAAAATAGTATCCTTACGAGTCCAAAGGTACAAATATACTCACTGAAATTGAGACAATAATGACAAAAGATAAGAGGGTGATTTTATGTTTAAAAATTGGATACTCTCTACCAGTCTTTTTCTAACGTAATTTAAGTTATTTAGGATATTATAGTTAGCCAGAATAATAGAATTACATTTTGTCATATACAGATCTCAGATAATTGTTTTTCTACTTACATGTATTGAAGAATGAAGTCGTATTTTTTCTGTATATTTATATTTTTCTTCTATTTTCAGATGATGGAATCTGATATAGAAGGACTCCCGGAGAAAAGAAGAAAGGCAGAGACTAACCAAGTTATGCATGAAGTACCAAACAGACAGCAAAGACAAAGTGAGAACTCGGCTGAGACACCTCTCATGACTTTTTCTTGCGTGTGACCATCAGATAGCAGTTTGGTGAACCGAAGTTTGTTTCTGTTCTTAAACGCCTTCATGGACTAAGTCCAGAAATTCTTAATTGAAAAAAAAAAAGAAAAAAAAAAGCCCTTTGGCACATCAAATGCTATGCAGATATTACCAACCAGACAAACATTAACCGAGCCAAGTTACGACATACTAAAGCAATATCCAAATATGATTACTCTGCTAACAAAAAGAAAAGGATGTCCATCATCATGCTGAACGCTGTCAAATAGTGGACCATCGTCATCAAGCGAGGTTACACGATCACAATTGCCTCTTCGACAAAAAAATGTTTCTTCTGTCAAGGTGTAAAAAGTGGAATTCTTCATGCGTATGAGCGGCAATACTGGTTTTGAAATTGTCATGCAAAGTGACAGTGAGCTGATCAATGAGACAGATGCCTCGTCACGAGACATTCTGTACCATTAGAAATGCATCACAGAACAATGGCAAAAATGTATGTCAAGAAAAAAGATTTTGGCTCCAGAAGAAAAATGTCAATTTCATTGCTGCAGAAATGCAGTTTTCCAGCCAGATTAAGAAGATATATTCAGGAGAATTTGTTCATCTTGATGAAGCAGAGGAAGATTACGCGAGTAACATGAAGGAACACAATATGGGACAGGTTTCGAGAAAATCTGCCGTTTAATATGGCTGTCACGTTGTTGAATATGACGACCAGGTTTAAATACATAATTTTAGTGAATATGAATTAATTTACTACAAAGTGACTGTGTAATGTTTTATATGCCCAATTTTTACCTTTTAGGTGATTGTTTGAATAACTTTTAATTTGAATGTAATTTTGACATATGCCGTAATGAGAGAATACGCACGCCAACGGGTCTAATTTTAAAATGGCCGCCATTACCCGAAGATCGCAAAATAAAAAATACCAACCATACTTTTTGTTTAGTTGAGCCCATGAACTAACTAAAAATTCATTAACAAATATCTATATGAAATTTTTCCGAAACGCAATATTGTAGCAAAAGAGTATATACTATTTATGGTTAAAATTAGTTTTTTATTGCAACGGACCTTTCAGCCTTCCCTGACGCCGTTTGTATATATTGGGCATGATTCAACTTTGATCCCGTTAGTGTCCTTCAGTTTTATCGTAAGGTAGTTGCGATTTAATAATCTTCGGGTGTTCAGTACGAAATTGTGATAGCTTTAATGGTTTTCCACGTCTATTCATGTCAGTTGTACCAATTTCTTTAAATTATTTGATTTGATCTGATCTGATCTTCAACGCCCTTTTCAATTTTTTTTTTTTTTTTTAAACTTGGCTGCAACCCTTTTTGTATAACATTATATGAGGCGTCCCGAGTACGAGCGGGGCAAACTCGCCAGACCACTTGAGATAGACGCGTCTAAACTTTGTGACTATTGTGTACGAGGGAGACAGCGAAAATATACGCACTGAAAATAAATACATTCTGAGCGTACGAGGAGGGTATTTGGCTAACCAAGGGTATGTGAATTGGGAGAGGATTGAACTATTCATTCGTGTTACAATCACAAATTTGCCAATGCGGCGAGTTCGCCCCTCGTACTCGCGACCCCTCATGAGAAGCATATTTCATGAATTGAGGTTAAAAAAAAAAGTATTATTGAAGTCCAAGAAAATTGGACCTACAGCAATATTTCAGTGAAATATTTTCTTATTAACACCTAAAAATTCGCTTCCATAATTTTTTTCAGAGAATATCGATGAAAGCGTTTAAAAAAACGCTTGATTATAATTATCAGCTCCAACATGCCCTGAACAACAAAGCCAGATAAAATGCGAGAGTACATTTTCCTAAAACTTAACCAAGATATGTCATGGCAAAATCATCATACATTCGGTTTGTAAAGACGTTCTTTCAAGGTCAAATGTATTTTTGGTCTTACTTCAAATAATTAGAATCAGTAAAATTTTTCACTGAATTCATATTGTTATTTGTATGAAAGAGTCCTGGGTGGTCTCTTGACTTTTGCTCAGCACTGTCTATGAGGTGCTCCGGACCACAAGCTGCCAAGCTCCAAAATAAATAAAAAAAAATGCAGTTAAAGTTTGTCAACTCGCAAAATGCCATAACTTTTGAACCAATAACGATATGCGATTGATTTCGACCATACGTACGGTACAGGTCCGCAATCTGCTCGCTGACTTACCCACGGAATAGAGGAAAGGTGGGGGAATGTAGTGGTATAAATAACTCTATTCTGGCCCCACTGGTGCTTGAAAGGTTGTGGTTCGGAACGCCTCATATATAATAATAATTTGATTTAGATATGAATGAAACTACTTTATACTAATGAAGTGTGGAAGACAGAAGTGTCCCTTCCACCAGAAATTTCAGTTATTACTCGATCGGCTAACTTGTCAAAATAGGCGAGCTAACTATTTCAACAAGTTTTCGGCAGGCCACACACCAAAGTACCAAGAAAAAAAACACCTTTTTTTCAGTCCAGGATGTTTTTTCCGAATTTCTTGAGCTGCATGAGATCACGTGACAAAAAGGAAGAAAGCCGTGTCTGTTTTACAAACACGATTCTCAAGTTTCAATCTTTACCACTCCCACTGAAATAAATGTATAACAACTGCGATATGTTAAGTTTCTTTGGGGGTCATTTCGTCACCTAGGTGTATGACCCGCCTTACTTAGGGCTAAGTCGTGCTCACTGTCGCAACCCCGCTTCCCGTCGACCAGCGAAGTTAAACGACACTGGGGTCTGGGTAGTAATTGGATAGGGGGACCGTCCTCCGAGTTCAGATGATGTAGAGGCCCGTGATTCGGATTCCACATAGAGCAGCAGTTCCTCTTCGTCATACGACCTTTGTCGTTAGGAAGGAAATTAAACAGTCCCCCAAAATATACATACGTTGCATTTAAGTGCTTTGACCAACTATTAAGAATGAGTGTGGCATATTAATGGTTTGATATACTTTACTCAAACACCCGAACAAAATAAACACCTAAATGTGATGTACTTCCATTAAACCACCAACTATGAAAAAAAGTAGCAGTTCCACACTAAGCTAAAAACAATCTTAAATTGCAAAATATACGTCGCTGGCAATTTTTAAAATACTGTGCGAAAATTAGAATGGTGATTGAAGTATTGAATGCATTTCAATAACAAAAGTTTACTACGTCGACAACGATGTACACCCTAACAAATAATTCATAAAAAGTGATTAAATTTAAAAATCAGAATTGTCATCTTGGCTAAAATTTCCGACTCGTATCATAGGAGTGAAAAATCGCCAAAGTTGTTGCTGCTCTGTGCACGGAATAAAAACACACACTCAAAGAACCTATTTTTTTAATTTTTCATGGGGCGGACACGATGCTTGAAATCGGGAGTGAAAACGCTTAAATTAATTACAGACAACAGGATACAAAGGGATCACCAATGAGAATAAGGTGCCATCCTAACCATAGGAATCCAGAGTTACGCCTCATGAAAAGGTTGGGATAGTGGTACGAACGTCTCTATCTACACATCCCACAAACTGTTTCCACTCCTCTCCTTCGGATTAACTCTTGTGCCACATTTAAATAAACTCCTCATTTTTTCGTACTCACTAATTACAGTACATCCTTCTATCCATGGGCGTCCGGAAGGGGGGGGGGGGGGGGGCAAGAGGGGGCAGTTGCCCTCCCTTGGAAATTTGTGTTTGCCCACGCAACGACTTCTATAATTCTACTGCAGCTCAGTCAGTGTTTCCACATTCAAGGAAATGTCGTTTACTTTACCTTTACCGAAGTGCCGTGTCGTTGAACTTAGAAGTGTTAAATAAACTATACTGAAAGATATAGTAATGGAATTATTTGCAAAGATCATTATATTGAGTGTTTTATTTATTTTTTTCTCTCAAAAACCTTTTGGTCAATTTCACTGAAACTTACACGATTATAGTTAATCATAGTATCATATAACATAAAAAATGGACTTCACTGGTAGAAAAAAAAAATGCACTGTGACCACTACGAGTAAAAACCGTCATTCCCCTTACCATAGCCTGCTTTCGGTGCTAAATTTATGTACTTAGTATTACTAAGTACATAAATTTAGCACCGAAAGCAGGCTATGATAAGGGGAGATGGTTTTTACTCGTAGTGGTCGCGGTACATTTTTTTTTCTACCTAATAAAGAACTAATAAGAACTAAGAACTAATAAGTTAGTTTTGCCCCCCCTTGCGAAAAATCCTGCGGACGCCCCTGCTTCTATCTTTACTCGATCTATTTCATTTTTCTCTATTCACCACAATATTACATTACAACCTTACTTTTATTTACATTCACTTTCACTAATCTCCTTCCATATGTCCTACATCAATAAAACTTTTCAGTTCTTAATTCATTTTCTGATTCACCAAGCATCACCACAGTATCAGCATACATCAGATGCAATAAATGCCACTCACTCACTTCCAAATTCAGGTTTACCCCTCTCTACAGCATTTTTTCCTTTCATCTTGGCGCATTACCCCTCCAGTTAGACATTAAATGGGTATGGTGACATCACACAGCACAGTCGTGGACTCGTGGTAGTTCTATACACTATGAAACTCTCTCCAAACCTATAAATGCCACGTACACAGGTTTCTTTATTATTATTTCTCAGTCACGCTATAATGTTTAAACTTAGAAATGTAGTCCCTAAACAAGTTTTATTGACTCTTTATTATACTCTTGTTCTTCCTTATATAACATACTCCCCCTCCCCGCGGGCGGTCTTTCTGGGGTGGATCGCCCGCGGGCTCCTGCCTCCATGTGGCGAGGGGGGTCAGCCGCGGCTGGGGGCCCTGCCGGGTCCCCCGCCCGGTTGCGAAGTGGACTTTTAGCATACCCTGCTATCCTACAGCCCCCTCTTTCCTGTCTTCCCCTCTTTACCCTCTTCCTTGCCCCCTCTGTTTTTTCTGCTTTCTCTGTTCACTTCGCGCGCCCCGTGGGCTGCCGGGGCTGGTCGCTGGGGATCTCGCTCCCATGGCCGGGGCCGGACTAAGTTGGCTGGTAGGGTGCCCAGGCCTGGGACCCTGGGGGGCCTTGGTCTTTGCTGCCGGCGGGGGAGAACTTTCGACGCTGCAAGGGCCCCTTTTGAAACGGGGGTACCTACATGGGACGAGGCACCCATCCCCCGCCGGCGTGCGCTTGGTCCCCTTGGGCCCCGGGTAATCGGTTCCCCGCGGCCCCGGGCGCGAAAAACAATAAAAATTTTTATGGAAACACTTACAAATCTAATGGACCTCGTTGACGACCCGGCTTGTGCATCTGACCTCCCTCTGACTACCTCTTTGGACCTTGGGTCTGGTAAGGGCAGTCGGCAGCCCTCGCCCACCCCGTCTGCTCTTCTTGCCGACACCTCCTCTCCCTCTCTTCCCCAGGCTCGTGGCGCCGCTGCCCGACCCCCGCCAGTGGCGGATGGACCTGCAGTGGACCCCCCGACCCCTGGATCCCCCCATATTCCACGTCCCGATAGGGACCCACCTGCTTTTTCGCCCTCAGGTGGGAAGCCCGCGGCCCCGGTCGCCTCCCACTCCGGTCGGGCCTCATCGCCCCCGGCCCCCTCGGCCCCTGGGGGACGTGGGACCCGACGTCGCCGTCCGCCTTTCTCGTCTCCCGTCCCCTCGAAGTACCGGTGGTGTTTGGCCCGACGCTTCGCTCGGCCTTAGGACGGTGGACAAGTTCCTCGTCCTCCGCCCCTCCTCCTCCAAGCCCCTCCCCACTAACCATGAACGCCTCTTTCGAGCGATCCATGGGGTGACGGGGACGGCTCGTTTTGACCTTCGGCCTCAGAGGGATGGCTCCATTCTGATAAGGTCGCGTTCCTCTGTCGAAACCTCCTCTCTGCTCGCTATCCCCAATGTCCTGGGCTGCGGGATTACGGTGTCCCCCCACCCCCGCCTCAATCAGTGCCAGGGCACAATTACGCTGCTCGTCTTCTACCCATCCCGGTGGAAGACCTCCAGATTGACCTCGCCTCCCAGGGTGTTGTGAGGGTGTACCGCTTTCCCGACAGATCGCGGTCCCCAACTGCCCCTTCTCCTCGCCTGCTCCTCACTTGTGCCCCCCGTTTCGGTATTCTGGGGCTTTGGTGAGAGACGAGCGTGCGAATTCTCAGTACGACCACACGTGCCAGATCCTACGCGCTGTTTTCAGTGCAATAGGTTTGGCCACGTGAGCAGCTCCTGCCATCAGCCGGCCCCGTTGTGTGTCCGCTGCGGCGGCCCTCCCCACCCCTTGCCCTGTACTGCTCCGCCTTCCTGCACCAACTGCCATGGACCACACCCTGCTTCATCCCGCTCTTGCCCGTCCTTCCTCTTTGAAAGGGAGGTTCGGGCCCTCTGTTCATCAGAGTTTCTCAGCGCTCGGGAGGCGCGGGACCGGTTGCGTGGCTGCGAGGCCCGGCGTGGTGCCTCGTACGCCGAGGCTCTCCGTTCCCGGACCCCGTCCTCACCGGCGGTTCCCAACGCGCCTCCACCCACCGTGTCCGCTACTCCCAGTCCATCCTCTGCCGCCCAGCGGACTCCTACCGCGGCTCCCCGTACTACCAGCGCGTCCCCACGTGCTCCCTCCGCGAACGCCGATGCTTCGTCGGCAACCCCCCCTGCCCCTTCTACGCCCTCTCCACCGGCGCCTTCGGCCACCCCCATTCCGGATCGTGACCCGCCGTCACCCATGCGGGCCGCACGACGGAGGGGTAGGGGCCGCAAGCGCCGCGCCAGTGGTGACCCCGAAAGGTTCGAAGCCATAAGCCTCGCATCACCTTCCTCTCCCGGTGTCCTCACCGTTCCCACTGCGCAACCGTTATGCACGCTCCCCCCTGGGGTCCCCGACGGCCCTCGTGGTGGGGGCTGAGATACACCCCTCTCCGGCCCGGTCGATGGACCCACTGGAGGGGGAACTCGCCCGCCTGGTCGGCGTGGGTGGGACGTGCACGCCCCCGCGCTTGACCCGCCCCATCTCTCTCCTCGACCTGCCAATGCCTCTGGGTGAGGTATTATTTTCCACTCCCCCTCGTAGTCCTGCCTCCCCCGCACCTCCGGTGAAGGGAGGGGCATTCTGGATACCTCACATCCCCTTCTCTGCATCGCTCTCCCCCGGACGTCCGGGAGACTCCTCTTCTGGAGGACTTGCCGGCGTCTGGTTCCACATCGCCCCCTCGTCGGGGTGACCCTCGCCTTCGCCCTCGTTCGGCGTCCCTCGCTGAACTCCGGGGCTTTCCGATTCCCTCTTTAATCTCGGGCCGCCCGATCGGCCCACCCACCCCATAACCATCCTTTACGCTGACTTTCCTACCCCTCCCTATACCTCGCTCCTGCAGTGGAACATCCGCGGGCTCCTGGTAGGCCTCGAGAGTCTCTCTCTCTCCTGGCCTCCAGGTGTCCGGCGTGTTTCTGCCTTCAGGAGACGATTCTGGGATCCCGTTCCCTCCCTCGAGTGTCCGGTTACTGCGGGCTCCCTTCCCCGCCTCTCGATGGGGCGGGGAGGGGGGGCGCCGCGGTCTTCGTGCACCGCTCCGTCCCTTTCCGCCCCCTCCCGCTCCGTACAGTCCTGCAAGCTGTGGCCGTGCGCCTTTCTTGGGGCGCCAGCTCACGGTCTGCTCTCTTTACCTCTCCCCTAACGTACGCCCTCCACCCGATTCTCTCCGTGACCTAATTCTTCAGCTTCCCCGCCCTTTCCTGATTCTCGGGGACTTCAACAGTCGGGACCCGGCCTGGGGGGACGTTTGCTCCACCTTTCTCTCCGGGACCCTTCTCTCCCTTATGGACGAGCTCGAGTTCACCTTTCTGAACGATGGCTCCCCAACCTGCCTTCACTCGGCCACGACAGTTTCACCTGTATCGACCTTTCCCTGGTTTCCCTCGAAATCGTGACGGAGTTCACCTGGGAGGTCCTGCCGGATTCTTCCGGCAGTGACCATTTCCCAGTGTGTCTTACCCCGACCCGTCTCCTCCCCCCCACCTCTGTCCGCCCGCGCTGGCTGTTCGCCCGAGCAGACTGGGCCTCATACGCGAGGGGCACGGCGATCTCGCCATCAATTCCTGCCTTTCCCTCCGTCAGTGAGGCCCTCGCCTTCCTCGAGAGTAAGATCCTCTCGGCTGCCGCCAGTTGCATCCCCCGTACCTCTGGCTCCCCCAGGCCGCGAAGCGTCCCATGGTGGACCCCAGAGTGCTCCCATGCCGTTCAGGAGCGGCGCCGTGCCGGCCGCCGCTTCTACCGGACCCGCCAGCTGGAGCACAAGATAGAGTTTCAGCGCCTGAAGGCAGTGGCCCGTCGGGTCCTGAAACTGGCCCGGCGTACCTCCTGGCGGAGTTACGTGTCCGGGATCTCCTCCTCGACTGCCCCCTCGACTGTTTGGCGCAAGGTGCGTAGCTTTGAGGGGACCCGTGTCCCCCCTCGACCCCCGGTGCTTCGGGTCGGGGACGACGAGTTCGTCTCCGATCCGGAGGCCGTCGCGAACGCACTCGCGGCGCACTTCGCAGCCATCTCCAGTTCCGATTCCCCCCTCCCGCCGCGACCCACCGGATTTCCACCTCATAGGGATGACCCCTATAATCACCTCTTCCGCATGACGGAGCTTCGGGAGGCCCTCCGCCCCGACGCTCCTCCGGCCCCGATAATATCCCCTATGACTTGTTACGGCACCTCCACCCCTCTGCTCTCAGCTTTTACTGGACCTCTATAACCGGATTTGGTTGGAGGGTTCATTCCCGGACCGGTGGCGTGAGTCCATCGTCGTCCCCATCCCGAAGCCCGATAAAGACCCCTCACTCCCGTCGAACTATCGCCCCATTTCCCTGACATGCTGCGCCTGCAAGGTTATGGAGGCGATGGTCGCCTCGCGGCTGTCCTTACTCTGGAGGCGAGTGACCAATACCCTGCTACCCAGGCTGGTTTCCGGCGCTTCCGGTCTACCACCGACCCCCTCCTCCTCCTTAGCCACGACGTGCAGGAGGCTTTCTCCCGGCGTCACTTTGTACTCGCCGTCTTTTTCGACCTCCAGAAGGCCTACGATACTACCGGCGGAGCGCGGTCTTTGACTGCTTACGCTCCCTGGGTTTCGTAGGCTTTCTCCCTCCTTTATTTATAACTTCTTGTCCGCCCGTTCTTTCCGCGTCCGCATCGGTTCTACCCTCTCTGACCGCTTTCCGTTGGAGGAGGGTGTCCCTCAGGGTAGTGTCCTTAGCGTCCTGTGTTTCTCACTAGTGATGAACACAGTCGCTACGGTCCTGCCTACTTCCGTTCGTAGCTCCCTCTATGCCGATGACCTGGCTATCTATTGCTCTGGCCGCCTCCCGTCTTTGGCTGAACGTCGACTCCAGCTAGCCATCAACGCGGTGGTTCGCTGGGCGTCCTCGGTTGGCTATTATTCTCACCCTCTAAGTATTACAGTATTGCTTTTCCGTCCTCGGCGCCTCCGTCTGTCGCATACCTTCGCCCTTACCCTTGCCGGCACTCCTCTTCCCCTCGTCCCATCCGTTCGATTCCTGGGTATGACCCTCGACGAATTTTTCGGTTGGGTTCCACACCTTAGGCGGTTGCGGCAATCATCTCGCCGCACCCTCTCCCTTTTGAGTCACCTGTCCCACATGACTTGGGGGGCGGACAGGCGTACTCTGCTGCGCCTGTACACCTCCCTGGTGCAATCCCGCATCGACTACGGCTGTGTGGTCTACAGCTCCGCCTCCTCTCCGGCACTCCGTATGCTGGATCCTCTTCTCCACCGAGGCCTTCGCCTGGCGTCGGGTGCCTTCCGCTCGTCCCCTGTCGCTAGTCTTCAGGTGGACTGCGGACACCCCCCCCTGCCCCTTCGCCGGGGCCTTCTCATGGCGAAGTGTTACCTTCGCATCTGCCGCCTCCCGAGGTCCCTACTCTTCTCCGCGATCTCCCAGGCGCTACCCCGGCCTGACACGTGGCATTTCGCTGCCTCCCTGGCCGACATCTTTTCGTCCCTGGGGATCCCCCCACCCTCTATTCTGCCGTTCCCCTTCGACCTGTCGCCCCCCTGGCTGACCACCCCTATCTGCCGCTGCCAGGCGCTCCGTGGCCTGCGTAAGGAGTCTCCTCCTACCGTCCTCCGGTCTTCTTTTCTGGCCCATCTTCCCGTACACTCGGACGATGTTCCCGTCTACACCGACGGCTCGCGCTCCCCTGCAGGTGTCGCGGCCGCCGTCTTCTCTCCGTCGCTGTCACCTACCTCCCGGGGTATCCCCCTGCCGGTTCAGGCCTCCATCTTTTCCGCGGAGCTCTTTGCCCTTCTGGAAGCCCTCCATCTGGTATCGGGTTTTTCGCGGTCTTCCTGTACCATCTTTTCGGACTCGCTGAGCGCCCTTCAAGCGCTCGAGCGCTATGATTCCCCGGACCCCCTCGTACGCATTATTCAACAGGAGTACCATGTCCTGCACACCGTTCACCGGGTCACCTTCTGCTGGGTTCCTGCCCATGTCGGTGTTTCCGGTAATGAGGCGGCTGACCGCACAGCCCGGTCCGCCGCCTCGATGCCTCCCCTCCCCCGCCCGCTCCCCTTCTCTGACTATGTGCAGGTCTTTCGGTCCCTCTACGACCGCATATGGCAGCAGTCCTGGGACGATGCCACCGGAAATAAACTCTGGTCCATCCGCCCCCGCCTGTCATATTGGGCGTCCTCTTTCCACCGCTCCCGACACAGAGAGGTCGTCCTTGCGCGGCTTCGCATCGGCCATACGCGCCTCACGCACGGCTATCTTATGTCCCGGCAGGAGGCTCCTTGTTGCGCCTCCTGCCAGTCGCCCCTCACCGTCTTTCACATCCTTGTGGAATGCCCCACCCTGTCGTCAGTACGTCGTCGCGCCTTCCCGTTCCTCTCTGATTTCCCCCTCCCCGATCGTTTACGTCTTATGCTCGCTGAGAGCCCTCTCTTCTCGCTTGACCGTCTTTTCCTTTTCCTCTCCCAATCTCGCCTCCTCTCTGAGCTTTAGGTGACTTCTCACCCGTCGTCCGCAGTCCTCCCACTTCTAGTGCCTTTCCCCCGTCTCCGTTTCTCTTTCTCATATTCTGCTTCGCCATGATATCCGCTAGCGTATAGCGGGAAATGGCGGTAAACGCCCCCCCCAAAAAAAAAAAAAAAAAAAAAAAAAAAAATATAACATACTGCACCCTTGTTTGGGGAAACTCCGCTAACAACGCATTAAATGGTATCTTTGTCATCCAAAAATGAGCAATAAGGTTATTATCTGATGCTGATTTGCTTGATCACTCTAGTGCATTATTTAAAGAGCTAAACCTACTAAAGCTCAATGATATAACCAAACTGGCACATTTTATTTTTATTTACAAGTGTAAGAGCAAAATCATTAATTTGCAATGGGTAAATAGATATTTTGTAACTCATCAAGAAATCCACCTGTATCAGACCAGAAATAGATCAAAGATTGTTATACCTCAATTTAGATTGTCTTCATCTCAAAAACTACCCATTTTCATTGGATTGAAACTATGGAATGACTTGCATGCCGATATAAAAATGATTGCGAATGTAAATTTGTTTAAAACCAAGTTAAAATCCCGATTAATAATGGGATACTAACAAAAATCTTGGATTAATGTCCACTAATAATGTTTAATATTGTCCATTAATATTGTTTAATATTGAAATACAGGCTTTAACTATTAATAATACTTATTTACTTATTTATTTATTTTATTATTATTAATTTATAATGGCTAGCTGCTTATTTTTAATAAGAGCCCAGTAAAGCCTAATGCTTAAGGGCCAAATTAAAAATAAAAAAAATAAATAGTTGAGCTTCACAATTATTTATGTCATTGTAAAAATTGTAAGTTGTAAAAAGACTACTGTACTTATTTTATTATTAATAAAGGTTATTCTATTCTATTCACTGCAAACACTATCTTCCCTAAAGCCACCTTGTTCATCTCCAACCAAAGGAGGTCATTTGTGTTACCCTGTCTTATCAGTACTTCCGTATACTTTTCCAACTTTACTTTTAATGGCTATAATTTTTACATTAACTGTCACTATTTTCACACAGTGGTCAAATTACCAGCTATGCATCCACTTTTTGTGTCACCAACATTTTTCTTGCATTTGTTTGCGTAATCTATTGTATCTCCTTTAATCACTGGCAGGTTGAATTGAAATATTCTTTCCCTCCATCATTCCACTGTACAGTCACCTTTTTACTCTATTCCATATATACCCACATACATTATATGCTAGTCACCAGAGTGGTACCCTTGCAACTTAATATACTTTATTCCTAAGTATTGTATATATCAACAACAATCTCGCCTAAATGTATAAAAGGCATCTCCAATTAAGAAACATTGTTTACCGCCTACAAATAGCAAATTGAAACCGACAACAAAAAGGTTATGAGACAGCTCACTTCAACCTTCATGCAAGATCTTCAAAGAAACTTGAAAGGAGTTTCAGATACAGTATGCAAAATGCTGACTTCACGGCTCTTACCTGGTTAAAGTTCTTAAAAGTAAATCTCTTTTGAACTGCATCCTTTTCAGATATATACATCCACCCATTTTCTGAGAGAGAATCCAAATTCTTCTTTTTTAATTCAGGTGTCTAGAAATAAATTACCTCAGCTTATTCAACTGCATTAAACATAGCTGTAAAACATAAGTTATGCGAATGATACAAAAGTTCAATTTCTGAACAGATGTAAATTAACATACTGTGAATTAAGAACAGTTGTACTTAACATGGTATATAATTTTAATGAAGGACTGGCTATTTATTCTCCTTGAGATGAAGACACTGTAGTTAAGAAAAGTCATTCAAATTAAATTTGAAAAAGAGAGCTCTAAACGTTGATTCATCACTAAACAAATATAAATTTGTTTTAAATTTTTTTTTTTCCTTAGTTTTCACTAAAGCAATTACACATAACTTGGAGGTCAAGAATTAGGTAATGCAATCCAGGTGCTCATATATAATTCCAGTTAGATTTATAAGTAATTCAAATTACTGTAGCATCTTGAAAGCCAATCTAGCATATACCTAATGTAAGAAAATTTGACTAAAAGTGCCTATTATGTAGTTACTTCAATAACACTGGGCAACACGTATTTTATTGAATGATATCTGACACTTGATTCTAGGTAATTTGGGTGCGCTGAAAACGAATTTCAACTCGGTTTGGCTCTATCAGGTCCTGATTCTTGTCAACAGCCTATGTGCCATTTTCCAGATTTTTCAAATTAGGACTAAAAAATTAAGTCATGTGTTAAATTTTTTTTTCAAGTTTCAGGAATACAAGCAGTTCAAACTACAGTAAAATTACATTATAACGATAGAAATGACTTAAAATAAAAAACAAACAGATCCCTTACAAGATCATTCAACTCGGCCTGGTTAAACTTTAGCGGATCGTTTTGACTTTCAAATACGCTGGGGTCAAAATCGGTGTCTGACTCCTCAAAGTCCATAACAATATTTTCAGGAACATCTTCAACTAATTCTTGAGTTGGCAGACCCTTAAATTTTGGAATGGGGATCTCATTTGAATGTAGCACAGGTCGTATCGCGGTGTCGAAATTTGGGTACTCGATACAATGTTTATTTTTCTTAGTGAAGCCTGAAGTCTTGACAAAGCAAAGGTAGCAATCGGTCTCGTGGTTAGTAGGCTCTCGCCACACCTGATATGGAAAAAAAATTGTAAAGCGTTAACAAAAGCGACGAGAGACTTGTTTTTATGAATTTTATCAAAAGTTATCACCCAAACATTTAACATTTCTATGTGTTTCAACCTTATGCAATATTTGAGATTCTTATAAACATTTTCTGTAAATTTTTGTTTATGTACCTAAGTTACAATTACATTTAGGTAAGTTACAGTATACTAGTGATTAAATTACGTAGTTTTATGAAATCATAAACTTACCATCGGAACTCCAAAAGGTATTTTTGAATCCGAACCCTTCGTCCAATGTCGCAGTCTTTCAATGCATATAGTGCAGGCTTTATGTGGAGCCCACGATTTATCTTGGTCCCCCAGTTTTATGCCAAAATAAGCTAAGTAAGCTCTTTTTACGAAGTCAGTTATATTTGCTCGTTGATGTGGAAGTGTAAAATTTCCACATATATAACAGAAGGAATCAGGGTTGTTTTTGCATTTGAACTTTCTAGTGCTTGATGACATATTGCTTGATTGTTCTGCCAATTTGTGAAGGTATTGAAAGCCCTTAATTCATATAAATTTAAGAAAATCTGAAATATAAACACAAAAATTAGTTTAAATAGGTACTTATTATGAAATAGGTACTTACAATCTATGAAATTAAACTAGAAACACGGATGAGTAGGTACAATATAAATTACGTCTAATTAAATCAACTATATTAAATCACGATGACAAAATTACTCACTAAATCATATGCCAATTCAAAATTATGTTAATGCCCAAACTTAATTAACTAACTCGACTGACTGACTGACTGACTGACTGACTGATTGAATTGACTGATTAACTCTGGAAACGAGTCGCTTTTATATATTTTAGTTGTCCCTCTAGAATACTCTACAGAGAACAGGAACGCTCGAGAAAATTTTAGAATTCTATGATATTTTTAGCTTAATTTACTAATATTAAAATGGGTTAAAAATGACAAAATTAAAAATATTTTTAGGGTGTTACATATAAAAATATACATAATACAACAATACCATAACAATAGGTACAAATACCTAGATAAAAACCTAGTTGCATAATGTGTAACTGCAAAAAGACAGCGAGTATTGAGAAAAAAACCTTTTTATGAATACGATGAAAGAGGAGGGGTGTTGAGCAAAATCAGGACCTGATAGAGCAAAACCGAGTAAAAATTCGTGCTCAGTGCACCCAAATTACCTAGAAGTAACTGTCAAATCTAATTCAATAGACAAAAATTTGAAATTTGTTCCCCAGTGTAATTTGTTATATTTACAATTTTCACAAGTCAAATTTTTTTATGAAAACTCATTAGTTTTGAGCAAGAATTAAACACTGAGGGAAAAGACATCCCAACTCCAACGTTTGACTATATCTTGTCAAAAGGCATATAAATACATGGTAAAAATTTGAAAGTGGTGATTAATTGTCAACATTGGGTAATAGATTGGCAAACATACACCTTTTTTTACTAAGAAAAAAGCTTACATTATTTTCAAAAACTTTTTTCTACCAAACCATAGGTACTGTACAGCTTTTGATGGTGTTTATAAGTGGAATAGCATCATAAGGGATAGCAGTGAAAAAATTAGCTCTTAGGTATCAATAGTTTTCCATCAGGACCACTGTAAAATGGGCGACCAAATATATGTTTTTTGCTTTTGTTTGATTTTTGGAACCCTGTAATAGCTAAACCATTAGAGATAGAGCAATGTTAACACCAAAAATGGACTCTACACCCTAATTTTACAATAGAGATCAAGTTTCAGCTCTGTAAAGTAAAAAATAAAAATGTTATTAAAGCCCAAAGTTGGCCTCAGAATCTAATTTGCTACTTACACACAATTTTTTGAAAACCCACAAAATTTTGATAGACCATATCTCAAAAACTATTCGAGCTAGACTTAAAATTTTGCAGTTTTTCATAACTTCAGCAGGTCTTCAAATGGTATTAATTTCAAGTTTCTTGAGGAGGTGCCCTGGGGGTCTCTGGGTCACCTTCTCAAAAAATTTTGAAATTAATACCAGTGGAAGGCCTATTAGAGATATGAAAAACTGCAAAATTTTAACTCTCTAGCTCTAATAATTTTTGAGATATGGCCTATCAAAGGTTTGTGGATTTTCAAACAATTTACAAGCAAGTAGCAAATTGGCTTCTGAGGCCAACTTTGGCCTTCAATAGCTTTTTTATTTATTACTTTTTCAGAGCTGAAACTTGATATTTATGGTAAAATGAGGACATAGAGTCCATTTTTGGTGTTAACTTTGCTCTACCCATAATGGATTAGCTACTACAGGGTTTAAATATCAATCAAAAGCAAAAAGTGCCTACTTGGTTACTAAATTTACAGTGGTCCTGACGGAAAACTATTGATACCTACGAGCTAATTTTTTCACTGCTATCTCTTATGATGCTATTCCACTTATAAACACCATCAAAAGCTTGCAGTGGTTGCAGTTCTCAGAGGGGTCATTCGCTTCTGGCCCCTTCTTACCACCAGTGTCCAAGATGCCTCCTCATCATGACCCCTGACTGCATTCCCAGCATCCCAATTCACCAAGGCCCCTTGGGGGGTACCCTGTGAGAGATGGTATTGAGCTGGCAATATAGCAGTGTCTGGATTCAGGGATCCATTATAAGACTGAGAAGCAGAGGGCTCTGCACTCATGGATCCAGGATGAGGATTGAGCAGCAGCCAAATAACAAATATTTGTTTCAACTAAATCATTACAATTTCAGAGACTGAAGGTCTTGATAAATTTTACTTTATTGATGGAAAAATTTGCACAATATTAATTCACATACGTACATGTTTATTTTAGTTTAGAGTAGATTTAGTTCATTTTTCAGTTCTTTGTTCACACAATATGTCCATTGCCACTGTAATAGAAAAGCAATAGACTATTATCTATTACTTTGCCTTCTATTACTATTACTTGAAAAATCCTGTAATAGTCTATTACTATTACCCCATGTCTGACTATGAATATACCTGACTTATATTTTGGGAAAAACCCTGATGTGATATATAAAAATGGTTGTGAAATTTGAAATCAGCATGGCAAAATTGTATAAGGTCACAGAAATAAAACATCTTGTATTTTGGTTTGAAATGCAGACTTGTAATCTATCTATCGTGCTGAATACTTGTAAAATATGATGCTATCTTGGTACTATGATTGTTAATCATCTGATGTATGCAGATGATCTAGTTCTTATTTCTCCATCTATAAAAGGGCTCAGCACACTCCTGAAAGTTTGTGAAAAGTATGGGAAGGATAATGACAAAATATAATCCTGTTAAAAGTCATATTATGATTATGAAAACCAAGGACTACAAGTATATATATAAAATTTCCTGAATTCCAATTGAATAGTATGGTGCTCCCAGAAGTGACCAAGACTAAGTATCTCAGCCACATACTAACTGATAGTTTTTCAGATGACTGGGACTTCTAAGGGAATGTAGACAATTATATGCTCAGGGAAATACTTTGATTAGAAAATTTTATATTGTACATTACATGTTGAGTTGACCTTGTTCAAAACTTTTTGTAGCTACCCAAAATGTATACACCTCATTTGTGGTGGAACTACAAGATACATAATATGAAAAAACTGTATGTTGTCTATAATAATATTTTTAGAAGTTCATTAAGAACTCCTAGATAGGGCTTAGAACACTTGAAGCAGGTTGCTTAGAACCCATAATCACAAAGCAAATGGCTAGAAAAAGCTATAATCAGAACACAAAGAACATAGGTACAGAAGCACCTAGGATAGCATCTCATACAGCTCACATATGGGCAAATTTTTCTCATATATATTGAGGGGTTGGTTGAAAGGGGTTCTTTGCATATACAGTAGGGTGGTCCACTCTTATAGGGGTGGAATTTTTTTTTGTGATTTGTTTTTATTGCTGGGTTGTAACTTATGAGGATGGATGAGAAAACACCTCTGGGAAAGTTTTATTTGAATCAGTTAATTTGTAGGGGTAGCACATGACACTTGAAGTTTTGGTATAATCTGAAAATCATAGCAAAGTTAATCTTGGTGACAGTACATGACTATTAGGGTGACTAACAATTCCGAAATGAATTGACTAACAATTCCCTCTGCACCTCATTTGATCTTTGTTTTCTCGCCCAGTTGCCAGGCTGACTTCAGTGGTTGAGGAAACTGCTTCCTGTAGTTAGCAACAACTTGCAGGAGATACTGCAGTTGTTCCTCATTCCTGGTGTGGCAGCCGTTGTATTCATTAATGAGAGCAACCCCCCTCTCTGCATGATCATTCACGACAGAGGTGTTTACCACTGATTTCTTCGCTATTTGGTAATCAGGATCACTGTCCCAATCCCGCACCTCCTTCCTCAGGTATCCCACACCTGACCCCAGAGACAACAGCAGTCTTTTTGAGTTTGCTGTTGCTAGTGACTCGATTGAAGCCCCCTCAGCAACACCTTTCCTTCTCTTCTGGCAATCAGGCTTTCCTTCAACTTCCTCCATCGCCTTCACCATTGCTGTTTTAGTCTCTTCAGACACCTCAGGATCGAAAATCGCGAGGCCCACCATCTCCTCCGAAAGATACCAAAGATGACCGCTGAGTTTTTTTAATGGCACTTCCGAAATTTTGGGGTCATGGTATTCCCGAAGACTCTGCAGAAGACTGAGGTCGCTGCGAGGCGCAGCAGCAGCTATTGGCGCTGTCATCCATGCCTGCAGGTAGATGGAAACAGCGAAGACACTGACATCCTTAAGACACTTTTGCTCTCGTGGAGTGAGGGCTGGGATTTGTCCCCTGAACAGCCACATCTTCAATGAATAGATCACCTTAGATAACCATCTGGCTTGGTGCATGGGGCCAGGTCGCTTGAAGGTGTAGTTGTCAATGCTCCCTCCCAAGAAAATGATGGACAGATTGAGGAATTCCTGATAGTCATCTCGAAAGGATTTTGAGGAGTGTTTTTCCTCAGCAAAGCGAAGAATCCAATCTCTAATGGGGGCCAAGAGTCGATGCACCTCTTCATCATCCCATCCGGTGCCGTATGTTCCTGTGTCGATGAAGGTCCATTTGCTCTGAAACCTGCTGAACAATGGAACATCAGGTCCACTCGTTGGGCCATAGCAAGCAGTGAAAACTCCACCGATCATCACTTCCATGATGTGATGACGGCAGGCAAAATGGAGAAGGTCTTTCTTCAACTTCTGCTCCAACAACACACACGCTCCATTCAAACGACCAGCATTGGAGGCAGTGGTGTCGAAACACATCCCCACGACAGATTCTTCGAGGCCCCAATCAGTCAATAATTCAAAAACTGCGCTGGCTTGGTGTTCTCCTGATCCAGTTGGTATTTTGGGGACTCCAAGGAGCTGAGATTGATCCGAAAAGGAGGAAATGAGCACAGGCAGCCGATCCACATGCGCATGGTCTCTGGTGTTGAGGAGGTCTGGAATAAGTTTTCCATCCCAGTGGATGATTGCAGGACCGGACTGAAAGGAAGCTTTTAGGCTACTGCAGATCATGATCCGATGTCGTTCTCTCTGCCGTTTGATGGAGGTCCGGGTGATGTTAAAATTCATTGGGCTGTGGCCAAGGCTCAATGCAGTCTCTGCTATTATGTAGGTTGCCATCCTGTCCGTAGTGTGTGTCCGATCTAGGGCAGCAGCTAGATTTGATGTTATCACATTCTTGACACTCTTCACCTGTTTTGGAGGTCGCTTTCCACCTTTTGCCCATTCATCTTCGGTGGAGGATGACTCGTCAGTGACTGAGGATTCTGTTGAGGACACCAATACTGCTGTACCCGACGTTGATGCACCTTCATTGACTGCCTGCAATACAATCGAAGAAAATGGACAATTAGTGTTAACGAACAACCTAATCATTGCAATCAAATGAAAGTAGGAATTTGAAGAACAATCTCACCTTTCTCTTTCGCATCTCCTCCATCTTCCTGTGGGCAGCTTGTTTTTCTTTTTCTGCTGTTTTTCTGTCTACTCCCACCATGCATCCCCGTCTTCCAGGCTCTCGCTGGGCCAGCAAGAAGGCCTTGTCTTCTGGGTTTTTGATTAGAGACAAGGCATCAACATGTGCCATATCAATAGGTTCCGAAGTGTCTCCTTGAATCCCTCTTCGTTGTACACCTAAATATAAATAATAAATATATATAATATATATATGATAAATGTATTGACTATTGTACAGTATAATATGTCATACTCTCGAGAAACTATTTTATTTATTATTGATCATCCAACTCACCTGCTTCTGGCTCCTCCTCATTCGTCCTTTTTTTATTTTGATCCAATCTTGGTGAAGGTCCAAGATCTTTTGGATTCCTTTGTATTTTTCCCTTGTCAGGATTCGAGCTTTGTTCCAAAATATTTCAAGTTGACCCCACACTACTTGAGCACTTTCCTTCAACTCCTTCTTGAGATTAGTGTGGTGATGAAGGAAGCATGACAATACTTCTCCACGTGATGGTAATTTGCTTCCAAGAAGCTTGTCCTTCACTTTATCTCCTTCAAGGAGATAAAAGCAAGAGCTTCGAACTTGAGTCATCATATATCCAACCACTAAACACAACCAATGAACACTACACCAATAATCTGTCAAGGAAAAGATGTATTACTGGAACTGGAACATAATATACAAGTAAATCTACTAGGTAGTGCAAAAGTGCAAAAATGAAGTAGTGTGCGCTACCCCTAAAAAGTGATTGATTTGGGAAAAAATTGGCCAGAGGTGTTTTCTCATTCATCCTCACAAGTTACCACCCGGCAATAACAAAAAATAAAAACTTCAATTTTATGGACCACCCTAATATACAGGCAGTCTCCGGGTTACGAATGTCCAACTTATGATATTCCATAGATATGAACAGACTGCTGTAAAAGTCTATTATTTTAAAAATCTGAGTTACTACTTACTGCAGCGGAGGAAAATGGTGCGCGTCATCTGTTGTTGTCCATCCCAGCCAGGAATAAGTGTTAAACTTTAATTAGTTCCAAATTATTATCTTTTTTTATGTTTTCTGTTTTAGTAGCTTTTAGAAATTGGGAGTGTGTTTAAAGTGTTTAAGTATATTTGGAAGCGTGTTTTTAATGTTTCTTATGCATACATATGTTAAGTGTATATATATATATACTATTAGACAAACAGACGTTAAGTACAAACCATTCATATGGGTTCTGACTTACATACAAATTCAACTTAAAGACCATTGTGAAAACGCAACTCGTTCGTAAGCCAGGGACTGCCTGTATGTGAATTTGCATATTCCAAACTCTCATATATTGAGGGTGGAGTGTATTTAAAATGAAACGCCAAATGTTAGAACATGATTTTACTATATATCCAACTGAAATTTTCAAGTTAATAAGCAAAAATGAACCAAAATAATTAACATTTTTTACTTACTACATTCTTAAGAAAATATTTAAAAAAAGAAAAAGTAAAATCAAAATCAAATAATTAGCTTCTAAAAATCCTACACTGAGGCTGAGACAAAATCCAGCACAAAATCAACTATGCCTAAGTAATTGATGGCTATAATAAGAAAAGGATCCTCTCTCAATCAGTAAAAGTTACTTATAAAAAGCAAAATTAAGCAATGCAAGTTAATCCACATTTAACCACTAATAAAATTGGTATAATAT
Organism: Bathynomus jamesi; assembly: GCA_023014485.1. Classification (NCBI taxonomy): domain Eukaryota; kingdom Metazoa; phylum Arthropoda; class Malacostraca; order Isopoda; family Cirolanidae; genus Bathynomus; species Bathynomus jamesi. The sequence continues at coordinate 1,101,586 of JAJOZX010000268.1, forward strand.
GGTACTTTATACAACTAAAACATTCACAATTTATATTTAGTCAAACATGAAACATTAGCTACACATTTTGAAGAACTATCTTGAACTCTTTATTTCAAGGAATGTTATAACTCGAGCCAAAATGTTCCCTGCAACATTCAACTGGTCAGCAGATGTGTTTGGGAGTTTGTCAGACTTTATTTGAAGTTTATCAAGAACTTCAAGAACCCAATTTCGACAGTTCTTTGTTGTCAAATCATATTCTGTAGAGTTATATTTATTGTTGAGAACAACATTCATCACTTCAGAAGGGGAAGTTACATGTTTACAAAGATATTTTCTTGTAGTGATATTGCTAGGTTCCTCATAAGTAATAGAAGGCAGTAACATATTATCCTTGTTACTACCTTCTGCATATAAGGTTTTAGTGCCAAATTTGAAAACCAATATCCAATGATGACCATTTCGTAATGAGATATCCATCCCTTCAACCTGTCTAGTATATATATAAACACTTGCTGGTTGACTTAAATTATCAAGATCTGTAACTCTTTCTACTCTTAACATGATTAAAGTAGCTATTCAATTCAATAACTACAGGATAAAAGCTTAAGTTATTCTGAAAAACAAGAATGTTTTATAAAACACAGGCCTATTTATCAAGTTATAATACTAATGAAAATCCCAAATAGGGTTAACATTATATACAGCCCACCTAAAATTTGCCTGAGCTGCTCTATTATTAGAAGCATATGGTATCTGAACTAGGCCTATAAAAGGCAAATTAACCCAGACAGCAAATTATAATACTGCTACAAAAAAACTACACATGCCTGTCATACAGTTTACATTACAGTCCACAACAAATGTTAATTTAAACCAGGCCTAAACACACCAACAATATGGTATCATATATGGTACCTTTATTTCATAATTTATTATAAAATATTAATTTTTTGTATTAAATAACTACAAACTGCTTCAGGATTTGTGATAAAGCCCATTATGGCTATTATGCAGCTTAAGGGGCATCACGCCTTTATAAACATACACTACCCTTTTCAACTTCAGAAATATATGGATATCATACTACGATTAATTATATGCTGAGGAAATATCATTTTATGGTGAAGTTTAAGGAAATTATGTTAGAAAAAATTCAAATTTGCCACTATCACCACCATGATCAGCATGGCAGATGTCAACCAATCACCAAGTGCTCTCGTTGCATCATCCTGCCAATCAAATTTAAACCTGGCTCTATTTCAGGTTAGGTTGGTTAGGTTGCTTTAATTGGTGATAATTATTGTTTTTTCTGCATTATTTGGTGATAATTATTGGGGGTTTTTCTGCTACTTTTTTGTGCTTTGTGCAGTGGTACTTGTCTATCCAAAACACCCTGAAACCGTTTTTTTTCATAATTCCACAACTATTGACAATATCTACTGCACAAAGCATGAAGAGACTTGCAAAAAAAAAAATTTAAAAAAAATCACCAAACTCGGTGATGCCCCTTAGCTGCATAGGCTAATTACCCCTATTGTAAATGGGGAAAACTGCCATGAGTAAAACAAAATATGTAAGCACTGGGCCTACATTTACAAGCAAAAATGTAGGGTCATTCCATATCAACACAGCCACCCAAAACAATAATCATCTTGGATTTTAATGATATTTTGTATATTAGTGTATATACAGGAGAAATTAAAATCCCCAAATTATTAGTGCTGGCTGACCTTAGGTTGCTGAGATATAAGGTCACAAAGTTGTGAACTTTTAACCATTTTCTGAGCCACCTGTGATGTAGTGCCCAACCCGTATATTTATTTATGGTACTGGACACCCATTCTCTTACTTTAATTCACTTCACGGGCACCCTTTAAGTTGGGCGTACCCGGTGATTTTATCTCTTATTTTCGTCCAGGATGATTCGGCCTACCCAAAACGGATGGCCCTTTAAATTGATAGGCTAGGTTCCTTCGGCTTTCCACAAGCCTACTTTGAATGTTAATTTTCCCCAGCTAACAAGAGGGGTGGGCTATCACAAGGTTTTTATAACAACACACGCCCTCTTATAAATTTTATTAAATGTTACTCGACACAGTACATGCATTTAATAGTTTACTCTGAATTACATCTATAAATTTTCCGACAATACAATAATCTTAACGTCAAAGACAAAGGTCACAGTTATGTGAATTTAATAGTTTATATATCGAGGGGCTTTATATTTTAGGGCAACAAAAATAAATAACAAGAAATGAAGTGGTCGCAATTCGACCCAGATATTCAAAGAATTAATTTACTTACGACATACAGATGACAAATGGCTCTCAATTGTGCTGTGTACGGACCGTAGATTTACGGCCCGCTCACAATTTTCAACGCTACCGTATATCAACTAACGGGACTTTCTTCTGAACCCTAATTGACGGATTCAGGAACTAGGGACCCAGACGTACCCCGTTTAGCATTTACTTGGAACCAAATTAAATTAATGGAAAGTTCACAAAACTCTTGGTCCGTTGGTTAACATTAATTAAGATACAATCAAATTATCGGTTTAGGTCATTAACAATAGCCTTTAGCATTTGCACAGATTTCCGCGTAAGCTAATGACATGGTATACTTTCCGTTTTAAAGTTTATTACGCCACAAGTCTACAGGGTGTTTGTTTAACCACAGTTAACTTCGAGGAGGAACGACTACAACTAACTTTTCAATTTTCGAATTTACTTTACAATTTTGAAGGACCCCGCCTTCCAATGTTCTGAAAGCCTATCAAACCCTTTGTTTTTCCTAAGATCATCCCCCCAGAAGGCTATTACCCATACAAGAGGGAAAGAAGGCATCTTTACTACGTTTCCCAGGATCCTGGGCCCCCTGATTGGAGCGGAACCTGATTTCCGAGTATAAACCCCTCCTTCTTCCCAAAAATACATTTAAATACCATTAACAGATTCGAAGTCTTAAGTTTATGACCCCCTCGTGGTTCAACTTTAGCAGCGTCTTCGAATCTGTCTTACAAAAGTCACACCATCATGCGAAAGAGATATTAAAATTTTTGACCCAGTGGAAGAGGAACCCACCCATTTGCACGTACATCCAAATCCATTGGATTACCCTTCTCGCTGGGGTCGGGTCTCGGTGATAAACCTCTGTCCCCACGTGGTTTGGCTTTATTACTTCTCTGATAATCCGAACTAAGATAGAACAACTTTAAACAATCTGAAACACTTCGGATTTATTCGTTCATGAATGTTTAAAACCAAACCACACTGCGTTCAGAGATGTACACCACGAAATCTTAAAAATAACATTCCTTCACTTATTTTATAAAAGATCTCTGCCTGCAACTTCATGGTTACCACACCTGCTAATTTCAAATTGCCATTACTACATACTGTAACTAATGAAGCTAGAGTACGATTTTGGTGTCATTTGAAAGCTCTCAAGTAGCCATTTCAGCTACCTTCCATATCAAAAATTTCCAAAATAAAAAAGTTCTCTCTTTGACCTTTGACTTTGAATAAAAAAATATACCATCTCAATTTTATTCAAGATTTTGTACATACAAACTCTCAGGCAGGTGGAACATGTGTTGAAAAGTTTATTAGTGGCCAGTGAATGGTATGATAATGAAGTTATTTTAACTAATTAATGCTATGTTAACATTTTTTTTTTTTTTAACTGAAACATCAAATTAATCAAATACCTAATATTATATACCTACCTACGTAATATTAACATTTCATTATTATTGTGCGCAGGACAATATACATATGTTCAAATCTGACCCAAAAAGCCATATGTTCACACCTGGCTAGATATGCTGATTCAACAGGGCTCCACATCTAAAAGACATTAATTGACCATTTGATTGATTAATTATTTGGTCAAAATCAAATTTATATTAAATGAGTTTATGTTGTATGAGGACTCCCTATATTTCAGTTTTGTAATATTAAAAGTAGATTCTAGATGTATAAAGTGTTTGTAGACCCTATAACTATTAGGCAATATTACAACCAGTACACCATTTTGGAAAATTGGTAATATCAGTACCACTTAGTCACAAATACAGTCATCCCTTATTTCATATCGAGGATGCATTCCTGAAAACCAACATAAAATGAAAATAATTTTCCTAGATAAAACAATGCAATAATTAAGGCTGCATTCTTGGATATAGAAACTCTATACAGTAAACCCTCATCCAATGTGGGGGTTAGGTTCCTTGAAAATTGTGCATTAGGTAAATCTGCATTGGACAAACTTAATACCTTATGGGATAAATGGGTATATGTGAACATGGCTACGTAAATTCTCCCATTAATATTTAGATAGCTACATAGATTTTTTATTCACACATAAATGAATTTCCCTACCTATATTGTATATGAAATAAGAACATAATAAAATCCTAAACAATGATATTTACATATGATAAATAAAAATATATTAAATGAAAATAGCATTTATCTTTTCCTCACTCTTTTGGATGGTACGTATGGTAGACTCATTCATGTGATACTCTCATACTCACTGCCAAGTGGTTATACTCATACCACCATGCAACTTATCCAGAATTTTTATTTTTTCAGTTAATGTCATAACCTTACGACTTTTCTTCTCTTCACTATCACTTGCAGATGCTTTACATCTTGGTGCCATACTGCTGTCTAAGGATAATAGCAAAACAATGGCAAAATACAGCAAAAACAATGCAACACAACTTCACTGAACTTAACACAGTAGTGATGTAAGTGAGCCTGAGATGCAATGGGTGACACAAGAGGGAGAGGGATGTGGGAGTGTTGGAGAGTGGAGAAAACACTAGTGTGTGCATTGGCACACATACAGTACTACTGTACTAGAGCATGTTTGCATTTATTTTTCCATGTATGGTATAAGTTGGACAAGCGTTTACTGTAGTACATATAATAGGAATAGACTTCCTCGTCTTCTTCTGGTATTCCTTTTCAGAAGATGTCAAACTTCTTTTTTCAGCCATTGTTCTTTTCTTTAACAAAGAATGTAGCAAACAGAGCAACAAGCAAGACTTTCACTGGACAGGAGATGGGTGAATGCTGTCCCAGACATTCTTTCATACTCAGCAAGCAAGAAATGCTGAGTCATGACCCAGGTGCGTGGGAACATTCTGGAAGCTTTGTCCACATGAGGGAAATTCAGGTGGTTGGGGTGAGATAAAGTGAGGCAAAACAAAAATGTTCCCTAAATCATTGATGACTTAAAAACAAATTCCAAAATTTAGCCAATGCCAATTCTTTGCCAATACACTCAAGACCCCGCAAAATTGACAGTATTTTGGCTATCACAATAATTCAGCTATTTTTCTGCATGTCAAAATATCAGGCAAATTTTGGAAGATTTGGTGAAAATAGTTGAATTACACCAAAAAATAGTCAAATTAAACAGCAAAGTTAAGTGACACTGGGTCTATTAGTAGTTGGATGAGAGATTGTCCTCCGCTTTCAAATTATGTAGCAACCAATAGTTCAGATTCCATGTCAAACTGTAGGTCTCCTCTGTCAATGACCTTAAATGTTGCAAAGGAGGTTAAACAACCCTACCACTATCATCATCCTGAATGTCATCAGATTCAGCCTCCTTGCAGCAAGATGTTCCTAGTCATCTCAAGGTGAGCTTGCTCTCCCACCCTCCCTCTCTCTCTTTGTCAAATCCTTCAGTCATACAGTAGAAAAGAACCTGAAAGCTTTCCCCAAACATTAATAAGAGTGGCTTCTTCAACCTCATTCCATGCTGCAATTTAGGGCATATCATACTTTTCCGAGTCTGAATTTCACTCTGGCTAATATGTATTTTTATGTAAAATTTAATTATAAGAGGGGTTTATTTTCTGCAACTTTTCCCAAAAATTGCGTTATGTTCAAAATTGCAGTTTTCTGTTTTATGTTGAAATACTGAATATTCAATTGAACACAACCTCATATTTTTAACCCTTTGTCATAATTTGTTGTCATTTAGACACATTAACTTTGCTTAACTCTTACACAGGTTTAATACATACATATATAAGAAAAAAAATCTACTCCATTTGAATCTTTGTAACCATTTGGACACACAAGGTGAAGTTCAACATTCTCTCAATATATGGCTCTGAGCAATTACACCAGTTATAATTGTGAAGTAGAAGTGAGTGGATGTCATTTTTTTCAGTAAGTGTTTTTTGTAATTTTCCTAAGTTTAATCACTTTATTATATTTGTTTTGACTATAATTTCATTCTAGAAGTATTAAGGAAGCTCCCTGTTTACTTTAAGTAATATTTTAACTGTGAAGAAAAGACTTTATTCAAAGTTCATTTCAAAATGGACACAAAGTTTTCATAAGGTAAATTTTTGTCTATGATAACACGTGTCCAATTGGATACATGAAATGAATTTTTCATTACAAATGTTTTTATGTACTGTTATACATATATACAGGGTGAGTCAAAAGTAGCGCCCGATTTCTGTTTTTTCGGCTGTCAGATTCTTTCTGGGAAGTCATGTTGTTAATAATTGTCTTGCAGATTATTAATTTTCTTAGTTTATTTATTTTTGTTTTTGTTTTGCAGGTTATTGCTGAGAGTTTGGAAAGTTACTGAATTTGCACCAAACTGAACCATGAATTACCTTTCAATGAATCAACGCATTGCGGCCGTGAAACATTACTACAAATGTAATGAACAACCAACGATGGCGGCACGCCGTTTGGCACAGGAATTCGATATTAACCCACCCCAGGGAAGAAACATACGATTGATTGTCGAGAAATTTGAAGCAACAGGGTCGGTAGCCACTGCAAAGAAGTCCGGTCGTCCAAAAACGGCAACGAATGTAGCTAAGGCTGAAGAAGCCATCAGGAGACTGGAACAAAGTCCGCAAAAGTCAACTCGCCGTTTATCTGCAGAGTTGGAAGTGAGCCAATCAAGTGTTATCCGTATCCTTCACCAGAAAAAAATGGAAACCTTACATTCCACGCTTACTGCATGCCTTTCATGATGGAGATGACGACCGCCGTCTTCAGTTTTGCGAAGAGTTCTTAGCTAAACTTGACGAAGAGGACACAATGCTAGACAACATCTGGTGGTCAGATGAGGCATGTTTTAAGCTTAATGGCACAATTAACAGACACAATTGTGTCTACTGGGCTGCGGAGAACCCAAGAGTGACAGTTGAGAAGGAGGTAAATTTACCTGGCGTGACAGTTTGGGCAGCCATATCTCCATTAGGGATAATTGGACCCTTTTTCTTTGAGGGATCTGTCACTGCAGAAATTTACCTGGATATGCTGCAAACCTTCTTTTGGCCCAGGGTACAAGATCAGGACTGTTATTTCCAGCAAGATGGAGCTCCACCTCATTATGGACGTCATGTTCGTCAGTGGCTTGATGAAAACTTTCCCGGAAAGTGGATCGGCCGCCGCGGTCCGATCGAGTGGCCAGCACGCTCCCCAGACCTTACACCTCCAGATTTCTTTCTTTGGGGGCTCATGAAAGACCTTGTTTATCGTGAAAAGCCTCGTACCATTCAGGAATTGAAGGCTCAAATCACTGCAAAGTTTGAGGAAATTGATATCGAACTCTGCAGGCGTGTGTGCCACTCTGTGCCTGCTCCGCTGCAATTGTGCATCGATCACGAGGGAGGGCACTTTGAAAATTGCAAGTAAAACAACTTGGTACAGTTCCGTAATAATTTTCCCCCGAATAAATGGTTAGATAAACATGTCATTCATTTATTTCTACCTTCTTGTACACTGTAATACAAATGGCAAACAAACAATCAACTGACAGAAATCAGGCGCTACTTTTGACTCACCCTGTATATATATATATATATATATATATATATATATATATCATCCCATAAGTAGTGTAGTTTTTTACGACAGATTAAGTTTAAACTAGTCCTACTCGGTTTAAGCATAAATTTTCTGAAGGTTACCTATATCCAAGAGGAGATCTATCATGTTTCACTACATACTTTACAGACCTTGACCAGTGAAGACATGTGTTTTGCTTTATGTGAACCCCTCATAAACATGGGAATAGTGCTACTGAAGCAACGCGAAACATCAGGATGTTTATGGCAACGATATTCTGCATGTGAGGAAATGTCAAAGATGGTTTCAAAAGTTTAGGAATGGTGACTGCTGTTTGACAGATGCAGCACACTCTGGATGCCCTGCTGTTAGTCACACTTGAAGAAGACTGTTCAACAACTGTCGAAGAATTGGCCCACAAATTCAATTCATCCCCATCCACTATCCATCGACATTTGCAACAACTCGGGAAAGTGCCTAAATTAGGAAAATGGGTGCCACATGAATTGTCAGCCGACAATCTGAGGGTGTGGGTAAACATTAGCACAGCTCTTCATTCCTATGAACTCCAAGATCCATTTTTGCACCGTTTAGTGACTGGTGATGAAAAGTGGACACTGTACCAGAATGTTAAGTGCCATCCACAGTGGGTTTGTGCCAGAGAACCAGCAACACCACAGCCAAAACCAAATCTTCACCCTTGGAAAGTGTTGCTTAGTGTTTGTTGGGATAAAGGTGGTGTAATACACTTTGAATCCTTACCATACAACCAAACAATCACCACTCAAGTCTACTGTCAACAACTGGATCAATTGAACACTGCACTAAAAGAAGAGAGACCTTCTTTGGTTAATCGGAAAGGAATCGTGTTCCACCACGACAACACACATCCTCATACTGCTTGGATCACTTCTGCAAAAATTGAGGAGCTTGGGTGGGAAAAACTTCCACATCCTCCAGACCTTGCACCTTCAGATTATCATCTCTTCAGGAGTCTACAACACTATCTTGACGATGTGGAGGGTAAACCCTTTCCCCTTTTAGTTGTCAGCCCTTTCCCCCTGGCCTTGATTATTATTTATATACTAAATTTATTAAATTTTTTTATTTAAATATTGTTATAGATAGGATTTTAATGGTTCTCTTTCTTTCCAAAGGAATAACCAAATAGTAACAATTAGTAAAGTTTAATTAATAAGTATGGTATGTTAGTAAAGATAAAGTAAACAATAAATAGTAAAGATTAAAGAGTAAATAAGAAAGAACGTTAAAGATTATGTATTGAATTGTTAATAAGTTTTGAATAAAGATGAAGTTAAAGAATAAAGATAATTATTCATAAAACCTGTAAGCAAAGAATGAGGAATGAAAAAATAGTTTTGTTAATATAGTAAGAAAAAAAGAATGAGAGTTGGATGGTCGCATGTTGGAACCTGTTAGCGAAAAGAATAAAGTATACAAAGTACCTTTTTATTAAGGCATTTTAGCAAAAGGAATAAACAATTTAGTAAATGAGAAGCTTCTGATGCTTAAAAGTGTTTAACAGTTAATAAATTCCGAGAATCAGCGTGTGCGTCAAAACTCAAGTTTTTTGAGAAGTGATGCGAGAAGTGGGGATCCAATCTAGTGTTTGTAGAAATGTAAAAAAAAAAAATAGAAAACAAATAGTTTAAGTATTTAATAAAAGAGAACAAAGAACATAAAAGAGGAAACTAAATTCAAACTAGATCTGTCTGAGAAACTGAAGACCATTAGTAAACAAAAAGAACTATAAATGTTATCAAGAAAAGGATGCCAAAAATATTAAAGCACTAACAGAAGGAAGCTACTCTTGCAGAACCTGTAAACAAGCAAGAAACTGTTGGTGGTATGAGCCAGCAGTCATGGAATTGGAGGTCTGGGCAGCAAGCCTGGATCCAACAACCCTTCAAGGTAAGCAGCCTGGTTTCGTGGAGGCCTTAAAAATAAAAATTTCTTAGGTTTTCTGGTGTGGCCATTAGATTAACCAAATCCCACCACATAAAATAAGTGGCACCCGAACAGGGAATTCCACTCAGAAAAGTGGGTTGTCTCCTGGTTGGGTTGTATAGAAGGAGAGTGAAAAGGTAGTAGTAGGTTGGGTGTAGAAGTGTATGGTGAAGGTATAGTAGTAGTAGTAGTAGTTGTTAATAGAGTAGAAGTAAAGTAGGGTAGCATCTTTAGAGATGCCTACCAAGGAGGAGTTAGAGAGGTTGAGGGAGATGGAGGAGGCGTTGGAGGTAGAAAAGGCTAGGAACCATCAATTAGAGTTAGAGAAGGCAGAATTAGAGAATGTTTTGGGGAAATTGCAAAGTAGATTAGATGAACAGAGTAAAGAATTGGTAGTTTGTCATCAAGAGATGGAAGAAAAGATGATTGAGAAAAGGAAAGAGATGGATGATGGGTTAAAAGCAATGGTTAAGAGAATGAGCGAGTTGGAGGGCAAGTTTGATGGGAAAGATGGTAAGCGAAAGAGTGATATTGGGAAAAAGAAAGGGAAGGGGGGTTTTGAAGGGGAAAATAGTAAGGGTGTTGGTGATAAGAAAGGGGCACGTCCAAAAGATGTAGCAGTAAGGGGCCTGGAAGGAGAGAGTGAAAGTGTGAATGAGGGGAAAGAAGAAAGACCTTACAAGGTGATGGTGCATTCCACCCCTAAGGAGGGTAAAAAGAAGCTTGAGGGTGGGGATCAGAGGGAGAAAGGTAAGAGGATGAAAGGGCAGGCTAAGAGGGGCAAGACGGGAATGAAGGGAGCTTCTCAGAAGGTTCAACAGTGTGTTAGCACAGATGACTCCCTCTATTCCAGTATTGAGGATAGCATGTATGAGAGTGAGAGAGAGACTGAAACCGAGGGTGTAAGAGTGCATAAGGGAATCCTAATTAGGGAGATTCCAAAGGTTGCAAAATTTAACGTTTATAGTGGGAGAGATGTACAAGAGTTTTTGAAAGATGAACATTATTGTGAGAGCAAGTATCCAGACGCGCCTGAGTATTGGGTGAGAGAGATGGGTGACTGTTTGGAAAGTAGGTCGCTAGAGTTTTACAATGTTGTTGTAAATTTGGGAGTGCCTGTGAAGTACCAGTATGTGTTGTTAAGGGAGAGAGTGGTGGAGCAAGTGTTAAGAATAAGAGGGGGTGTGAAATATAAAAGGATGATGATTTTGAGAGAGCAAGGATGCAGAAGGGAGAGAGTATTGATTTGTATGCATATGGACTTGAAAGTTTGGTGAGAAAAAAATTTGGAGATGGGATAGATGAGAATAAAAGGTTGGTAAGAAAGTTGATTGAGACAGTACCTGAGAGTGTGAGGGAGGTTTTGAATGTTAAGAGGAAAGTGTGTGTGTAAGAGTGAGAGGGACACGTTTGAAGTGGCATGAAATCTTGGAATTGTTAGAGGACTGAGTATATGAGTGGGACTGGGCATAATAGGAAAGCAGATGTGCGAATGGGGACATCAATGAGGGAGGAACAAGTACCTGTGTTTCCTAGTTATGCGGAAGCATTAAGGAATACTAGGCCAGGTCAACCTCCAGTTAGCCAAGCATCCAGGGCCCAAAGCCCAATGGAAATGCTGGCTAACTTTGTGAATGAATTCACAAGGATGTATGGAGGGTTGGCCATGCAACAACCAGGGCCTCCTCCCACACTGGGTCCCAGAATGAATGGTCCAATGCTGGGGCAAATGTATAGAAGGCAAGGGCCTCAAGGCCAGTCAAGAATGAATGAGCAAAGAGGGCCAATGAATGGAGGGAATATGGGGAATGTAAGAGGGTGTGCATATTGTGGTAGAGGGGGGCACGGTATGGAGACCTGTAGAAGAAGAGTGGGTGTGTGTTTTGCATGTGGGCAGATGGGACACATGGCATATGAATGCAGAACACCTGGGTATGAATGTAGGGCATGTGGGAACTTTGGGCATATTCCCCAGTTCTGTCAAGCCCGACAGCAGGGTGCTCCGGCACCAGCGGGAGGGAGTCCTGTCTCCCACATTGGGGTTGGGGTCCCTGCTTCTGTGAGTGATGAATGTGTATTTGAGGCATTAGCAGGATGGTGTCAAGTGAATAAGGAAGTGAGAGCAAGTGAGAAAAAGGCAGTGTGTATGGTTATTCCTGTTGAATGGGGAAGGAGTGTATGGAGGGCATTAGTGGACATGGGACGTTCACCTAATTTAATAAGCAAGAAAGAAATTGAATGTTTGTGTAAAGATAGTGAATTGGGAAGTAACTGGGGAAATTAAAAGGGTTGGGAACATCCCAGTACGAGTGTTGGGAGAGGTGCAGATTAAAGTGAAATTGATGGCATGTGAAATGAAAGAATGTGTGCTTTATGTGGTTGATAAGGAGAGTGAAAAGTATATATGATATGATTCTGGGGTATGAGTTTTAAAAAAAAAATCAATTGGTGATCCATCCTGCTAGATGTATGATTGAGTGGAAGAATGAGTTGGGTAAGTGTGAATTCTATGTGGGGGAAAGTGAATCGGATTGGATGAGGGTTAATAAAAAGGGTATGAGGTGAGAGCATCTGAGAGTGTAAATCTGGAAAAGGGAACCCCAGCAGTGGTGCATGTTGACATTATTGTTGAGTGGCCAGTGAGTGATGGTAGGAAAAAAAGGCAGGGAGGCATGAGTTTTATAAATGGTATGGACGCATTGTATAGAGTGAAAAGAGTTGGGCATGTGTATGATGGTATAATTGATGAGAGTAACCCATGGATTTGTGTGCAAGCTAGGGAAGATGGGGGTGCACGGCGAAAGAGAATAAATGAGGATGATGTGATAGGGAGAGCATATACAGTGATTGAGGAAGTATGTGAGAGAGAAAAAATGGAATACAAATGGATGAGCAAGGGTAAGAATGCAGGGAGGAATGGACAACTGAACAAATCAGAAAGGAGGTGATTGTTGGTGAACAGTTGAGTGAGAGTGAGCAAATGCAGGTGTGGCAGTTGGCAGGGGAGAAAAGGAGCGTATTGGCTTCAGGAGATGATAATCTCCATTTAACAAAACTGCCTCCCTTCAGGATCCAGTTAACGGATGAGACTCCAATCTACCAAAGGCCAAGACGGTTCTCCCCACCAGTAATGAATGAGATAGAAGAGCAGTGTGAGGAATTAGAGAGAATGGGAGTGATTGAACAGAGCACAAGTCCGTGGAATAGTAGAATAGTGTCTGTGCAGAAACCTGATGGAAGGATTCGCTTGTGTGTGGACTATCAAATGGTGAATGAAAGGACAATGAAAGACAGGTTTCCAATGTGCTTGATAAATGAAAGTGTATACTTTTTGCATGGAAAGAGGGTGTTTAGTAAATTAGACCTATTGAGGGGATATTACCAGATGCTGGTTGAGCCAGAGTCTCATCCTATAACTGCTTTCTCCACAGCCAGGAACATTTATATGTTCTGTGCTCTCTCATTTGGACTTACAGCTGCACCTGCTGCATTTCAGAGAGCAATGAATCATGTTCTTGGTAAGTTTGCAAGGGAAAATGTCATCTGTTTTATAAATGACATTTTGATTATGACAGATGTTTGAGGAGCACCTGAAGATAATGAGAGAGATACTGCAAGTGTTGGATGAAGTTGGACTACAAGTGAAACCAAATAAGTGAGTAGTTCAGGTAAAGTGTGGCATTTCTGGGGGACAAGGTGAGTTCAAGTGGTGTACGGAAGAGTGGGGAGTATATGGAAAAAGTCAGGGAGTTCCCGAAACCTCGGACAGTCCATGAACTTAGCTCTTTTCTGGGACTTGTAGAGTTTCAGAGGAAATTTATAGTGGGCTGCTCTGGGATTTCAAAACCCCTGACCAAAGTGACTAGAATGAAAGGTAGTACTCAATTGGTGTGGACTGAGAAGATGAATGAAGTGTTTGAGAGTGGAAGCAGCGAAATATGTGGAGTTGGCTTATCCAGACCTGAGTGAAGGAGCGAGTTTGCTAGAATTGTATATAGATCCAAGTGGATTTTGTATGGGTGGACGCTTGTGCCAGTTGCAGGGAGAGGAAGGACAGGAAGGAAGGAGAGTAATTGGGTATGTATCAGGTCATCCCATAAGTAATGTCATTTTTTTGCATTGCTAAACTCACATCGTGTTTGCCTTTGCACATGTTTCTCTGTATATTTTGTGGAAAACTCAAATTTTTTGTGTGTTTAGACATGTTACTTCTCACTCTAAGTGAAGTTTCATCGTGTTAACAATCTTCATTTATTTCACCCTCACGAATAAGATGGAGATGTCAGAGGAACACACCAAGCATATAATGCTTTATGAGTTTAGAAAAGGAAATAACACGACTGCAGCTGCAAAAAATATTCAGGATATTTATGGGAGGAAGCTTTAAATGTAAGGAAATATCAAAGATGGTCCCAGAAGTTTAGGTCTGGTGGCTTAGCTTAACTGATGAAGCGAGCTCGGGCCAACCTGTTGAGTTCAATGATGACCTTCTGATAGCTACAGGAAGAAAATCCCGCTGTAACTGTTGAAGAACTTGCCCAGTGACTAAATTCACCAGTTCCACAGTTCATCACCACCTGCAATGACTGGGAAAAGTGTCGAAACTTGGGAAGTGGGTTCCCCATACATTGTCACCAGACAACTGTAGAGATTGCGTGAACATTTGCTCTTCAATACATTTTTGGCAACTTCAAGCACCGTTTCTGAATAGACTCATTACTGGGGATGAAAATTGGGTGCTTCATCACAATGTTAAGCATCATCAGCAGTGGGTTAGTGCTGGGGATTCTGCTACACCACAGCCAAGAGGACATCTGCACCCCAGGAAGTTTTTGCTGTGCGTTTAGTGGGATATTCAAGGAGTGGTTTATTTTGAACTGTTGCAGCCTAATCAAACCATTACAACCAAAGTCTACTGTCAGCAACTTCAAAGACAGTGTGTTGCATTGCAAACAAAACGGCCTTCTATGGCCAATCGCAAGGGTGGTGTGTTTCAACAGGACAGCACGCATCCTCATACTGCTCAAATCACCACTGCCAAAACTGAACAGCTTGGTTGAGAAAAAATCCCACATCTTCTGTATTCACCAGACCTTGCACCATCAGATTACCACCTATTCAGAAGTCTTCAAAATTACCCTGATGGGAAAACTTGAAAGTTTCGAGGCTATCAACATTGCCCTCTCCGAGTTTTTTGCTTCTAAACGGAAGGAATTTTATCAATATGGAATTGAAATACTTGTAGAGAGGTGGCAGAGAGTCAGAGAAAGTGAAGGAAAATATAAAATTGATTAAAATTTATTTTGATGCAGTTTTATTTTCATTTTGAAATAAAGGTAAAAAAAATGACATTACTTATGGGATGACCTGATATCTAAAGCATTCAGTAAGGCAGAGCGAAAGTACAGTATAATTGAGAGAGAACTTGCGGCAATGAGGTTTTGTGTGAAAGCTTTCAAGTCATTTTTGTATGGAATTAAATTTATTTTAACCCTTAAGCTGCCAATTTGGTTGGAAATGTTTGTTCTCGAAAAAATGCAGTTTTCCATAAAAAATAAAATTTTCTTTGATAGTAAATTTTATGATTCTCATTTTTAGATTTAAGCATATACTTTCCTAAATTATCATTAAAATAATATAAATCGACCATTTAATGAGATAAATTTGTATTTATATAAGAGTAAATGCAAAAAACTTCACTTTTTTACGTGAAGGTCAAAATATGAGAATAAAAACCCACTCTAATAAACAGAGTTTATTTCCACGACAGTTTCGACGCCCACTGGCATCCTCCTCGGGTGGATACAGAAACACAAATGAAACAAAACAAGAGGGAAAAACAGTTCAGGGATCGACCGTTAAGAAATTCGCACCTAGGTTGGATTCCATTCTCTCGAGACAGGAGGGGCATTTTCATTAGGTACATTCGCACAAATTTTAAAACTATCTTCCTGTTCTAAACATACAGATTCTATTATTTTTACATAATTATTACATTTATAATTAAATTTATTACATTTAATATTGCATAATTATTAATTACAGAAATTATAAATTTATTATACATTGGTTATTACATTGTTGTTTATTATACAGAAATTATAAACCGAAAAACGAATGAAAAAAGGCGATTAGGAAATAATCCAGAGACCATTGAGAAATTCGCACCTAGGTTAGATATCGTTCTCCCGAAACCAGAAGGGCATTTTATTACAGGGTCAGCTTATAACTACATTTCCACAAATTAAAAATATCTTCTTGTTCTATACATACAGATCCTAATGTTTTGACATAATTACTGCATATATTTATTTCCACATTAATTACTTCCATTATTACATTTACTAAAAGCGAGTAAGGAAACATTCCAATCCAGAGACATTTAAGAAATTCACACTTAGGTTCGAACACGTTCCACGACTCCGTAAGGGATTTATTGACCAAGAATCTCATTAAAGGGTCTAACTTATAAGTACCTTCGCACAAATTAAAATTATCTACTTTTTCTATACACACAGATTCTATTATTTTTCTTTTGACATAATTATTACATTTATAAAGTACCTTACTTGATTCCCAATCTATAGCATGATTATTTTGGCTAGCGTGATAAAAAATGGCATTATTAGTATTACAACTTCTGAAGGCATATTTGTGTTCTTTGATACGGGTTTCAATATTTCTTCCAGTTTCTCCCACGTATACTAAATCACAACTTTTACAGGGAATGCTGTAGACACAGGCTTGTTCCTCTTTTGCAACGTTATTCCTAACCAATTTACTTTTCACGGTAGACGAATATTTGAACGCCAAAGCAAACAAATTCTTTCGTCAACGGTTTTACTCTTTCTAAGCCGGCAATGTAAGGCAAACTCACATATTGTTTTTGGTTAACTGAAGGTTCCCGAGGGGCATAAAAAGATTTTCTGGCTTTAAAATACGCCTTTCCGATAAACCACTCAGGATATTGATGATGTACTTAGTTTTTTAGATAGAAAATTGCCAACATGTAACGTAGAACTAGGCATGCCCACATCTGTATTTTTAGAACTGATAAAACTCTGTGTCACCAATAATGCCTTCTCCTTCGGTGAAGAATTTTATTTGCAACGTTTTGGTATGGGAATGGGGTCCCCTTTATCCCCAATACTGAGTACATTATATATGGAGTATTATGAGTCGGAATTGTTGCAAACAATATGTCCCAGGAATCTAATTTGGTTTCGTTATGTAGATGATATTTTCTCATTTTGGCCTGACCACTGGAACAACTTTGACACTTTCTTTCAGTCATTAAATAATCTTGTTCCCTCTATTAAATTTAAATATGAATGGGAGACGACAAACAATTACCTTTTCTAGATGTTTTGGTCATTAACGAAAGCGGAAAGCCCAATTTCACGGTCTATAGAAAACCTACTCATTGTAATTCGTACATTCATTATTTTTCATATCATGATGAAGGGGTTAAAAGCTCAATTATTTCTTCCATGTTTCTAAGAGCACTCAGGATTTGTAGCCCACATTTGCTGGATCCGGAAAATTCAAAGATTTGGAACATTTTTAAGGATTTAAAATATCCTGAGTGGTTTATCGGAAAGGCGTATTTTAAAGCCAGAAAATCTTTTTATGCCCCTCGGGAACCTTCAGTTAACCAAAAACAATATGTGAGTTTGCCTTACATTGCCGGCTTAGAAAGAGTAAAACCGTTGACGAAAGAATTTAAGTTTGCTTTGGCGTTCAAATATTCGTCTACCGTGAAAAGTAAATTGGTTAGGAATAACGTTGCAAAAGAGGAACAAGCCTGTGTCTACAGCATTCCCTGTAAAAGTTGTGATTTAGTATACGTGGGAGAAACTGGAAGAAATATTGAAACCCGTATCAAAGAACACAAATATGCCTTCAGAAGTTGTAATACTAATAATGCCATTTTTTATCACGCTAGCCAAAATAATCATGCTATAGATTGGGAATCAAGTAAGGTACTTTATAAATATAATAATTATGTCAAAAGAAAAAAAAAAAAAAAAAAATAATAGAATCTGTGTGTATAGAAAAAGTAGATAATTTTAATTTGTGCGAAGGTACTTATAAGTTAGACCCTTTAATGAGATTCTTGGTCAATAAATCCCTTTCGGAGTCGTGGGAACGTGTTCGAACCTAAGTGTGAATTTCTTAAATGTCTCTGGATTGGAATGTTTCCTTACTCGCTTTTAGTAAATGTAATAATGGAAGTAATTAATGTGGAAATAAATATATGCAGTAATTATGTCAAAACATTAGGATCTGTATGTATAGAACAAGAAGATATTTTTAATTTGTGGAAATGTAGTTATAAGCTGACCCTGTAATAAAATGCCCTTCTGGTTTCGGGAGAACGATATCTAACCTAGGTGCGAATTTCTCAATGGTCTCTGGATTATTTCCTAATCGCCTTTTTTCATTCGTTTTTCGGTTTATAATTTCTGTATAATAAACAACAATGTAATAACCAATGTAATAATAAATTTATAATTTCTGTAATTAATAATTATGCAATATTAAATGTAATAAATTTAATTATAAATGTAATAATTATGTAAAAATAATAGAATCTGTATGTTTAGAACAGGAAGATAGTTTTAAAATTTGTGCGAATGTACCTAATGAAAATGCCCCTCCTGTCTCGAGAGAATGGAATCCAACCTAGGTGCGAATTTCTTAACGGTCGATCCCTGAACTGTTTTTCCCTCTTGTTTTGTTTCATTTGTGTTTCTGTATCCACCCGAGGAGGATGCCAGTGGGCGTCGAAACTGTCGTGGAAATAAACTCTGTCTATTAGAGTGGGTTTTTATTCTCATATTATATAAGAGTATTTCCAGAATCTATTCCAAATTTGTATTAGGTCGCTAACAGAATGTATAACTCACTTTTTTATACAATAGAAACAAGTTTGATTTGCTATCAAAGGTATAAATGACATAAAAAAATATATATATGTATGCAAAGTTTATTCTAATTTAGTAAAATATAAAAGGCAAAATTATTTATCCACTGTAAAATAAAATACATTTGATCACATTTTTTTATTTATCAAGCTAAACAACTAGTCTAGGGAAAAAACAATAAAAGTACAAAATATAAAAGGCAAAAATAATTATCCACTGTAAAATAAGTACATTTCATCATCTTTTTATTTATCAAACTAAACAACTAGTTTATGGATATTTAGAAATAAGTTTCCAAATGTTGGTATAGGCCTTACTGGAGTGCATTGAGGTTTCAGCATTTACACACCATTTTGTAGTTTTTTTCGTGTGGTAAACTTCAAAACATGGTGTTATACACAATGGTGGATTACCATTGCATGCTTTACAGTAATAGCACGTTTGCTTTCTCTTACACGGGCCCTTGCCTTTCAGTTTGCATTGGGCTGGCATAATTGAGCAAACTATGCAATTTGGCTTTTTGGTTTCCTTCATATTTGGAGATGAAGTGCCTTTCCTTCAGTCTATTTTGTATGATAGGCTGAGAAAGCCTGTGCCCTCGTTTACGTGTATTATGCCGTGCATACCCATCTAAAAGGCCATCAATAACTTTCAATCTAAACATTTTCTGACTTAATTTTTTGGTGGGGTTTTGAATGTTGAAGCATATCCTTGAATTTATCAGTGCTACCTCAATGAGGAAATGCCAGATTACTTGATACCATTTCTTCGTTCTCCTGTTGAAAGGATAAGTTGCACGCAACTGGTCAAATGTATCTACACCTCCCATATGTTTATTGTAATTCACCTGAATGCTTGGCTTATCAACAACCCGATCTCCTTTTTTAGATTTTATTGCTACTTTTGTTATTCCACAGTCTCCTACAGTTGCTATCATATTTACTTTTCCAGTGTCTTGCCATGTACAGGCCAACATAGTTTTGTTTTGATTTATCCAAATTGTTGGAAGGTCACCTCGTTTCGTTTCATTCTTTTCATGTCAGGTGGCAGCCCTTTACGATTTGCTCTAACAGTGCCACAAGCACCTATATCTTTTAGTCTAAGGGCTTCATAAAGGTTGACGCTGGAATAGAAATTGTCAAGAAACACAATATGGCCTTTATTCTCAAAACCTTTTAGAAGAGTTTGAACAACTGTACTTCCCAATCCTCCTACAAGCGTGTTTTCAGTATCTTTTCCTGTGTAAACATTGAACCTCAACAAATATCCAGTTTTAGAATCACAAAGAGACCATAGTTTCACTCCCCATTTAGCTGAAGGTTTACTTGGCAAATACTGCTTGAAAAATAAACATCCTTTGAATTTTAGCATAGATTCATCCACACAAACTTCTTTACTGGCATTGTATACAGCAGTATATAAATCTTTCGTGATATCTATGATAGGCCTCATCTTATAAAGTCGATCATTTTCATTATTTTCGTTATCAGCAAAATGAAGAAATGAGCGTCAGGGGGTCAGTGTCGGGGGTCAGTGAGCTTCAAAATTAAGACAAAATTAAATAATTGGCAACTCTTATGAACTCATAGAGACTTCAGTCGAACAGTGCGCCAAAGAAAAATATTATTACAGAATATTGACTAGAGTTGAATATGGCACTTGTGACTACCAAAAAATCGTTCGACTACAGTCGACTATGGCATCCAAAGGGTTAAAGACTGATCATCAGCCCTTGGTATATATATGGAGAGAATGAAAGTTGTGGATGGAAGAATTGCTAGAACTTTGCTTGAGTTGAGTGAGTTTGATTATAAGATTGAGTATGTGCCAGGGGAAAGGAATTGTATGGCTGACCTGATGTCAAGAATACCTGGGGTGAATGAAAGGTGTGAGAAAGAGGTGGTTGACCCTGAGTATTTGCCAGTGGGAATAGTAAAGTTGCATGAAAGTAAGGGGGGGGTGACAGTTTGTTTGAAAGTGTATGGTATGAGGTGAAAGATTTGGAATCGGATGGATTAAAAATGAGAATACCAGGGAGTGTGAATGAATTGCAGACCTAGCGATTAAGAAACCTGAAAGGATGGGTGTTTCTAAGGTCTGCAATTGTGTACATGAGCTGAAAGCCATGAGGAGCCTGGGTGTTTTTCCTTTACAAGAGGTCCTCATGGTGGTCAGCTCATTGTTTGGTATGGAAGTGTATGTGCATGATGGTAGTGATCGTCCTGTTGTGTATAAAGATGAAAGGATCGAGGAGAAAGGAGCCCTGATTTTGCATTTGCAGTGTATTAGTGGTGTACATTACAATTGGGTGAGTGAAAGGAAGAGGTATAAAAGAATAGTGCCAGGTAAAAATTTTGAAAAGGTTTTGGATGAAGTTAGAGCTGCACAGAGAGAGTCAGAGGGGGAGGGTTGTATGGAAGTAGGTATGTTAGAGGAGCCATGGATGATATGTGACTGTGTGGAAGTAGGTATGTTAGAGGGGCCATGGATGATATGTGACTGTGTGGATGAGGTAGAGCTCAGCCCTTCTGTTGTACCTGTAAGGGTTCCAGAAGGTCCTATTGAGCTCTACAGGGGTCTTGTGGATACAGGTGCCCAAATCAGTTTGGTGAATGAGCAAGTGTTGTGTGATTTAGATGGAGGGAATGTGCCTGTATCCCGAGAAAGAGTGGGTGTGAGAATACATGGTATAGGAGGGGGAACAGTCACATCACATGAAGCTGTGCAGTTGAGGGTGGGATTAGGTGCATGTAGAGAGGTATGGGAGCACAAGTTCATAGTCTTGAAAGGGGAATCAACGCCTTGGGATTTTTTTACTAGGAATTGATTTCCTCAAGAATATGAACTTGAGTGTGGATGTTGGTCAGGGCTCAGTAATGAGAGGGAGAGAGCATGTGGTCAGTATGGGAATGTTTCCAAGCATAGGTATAGATGCTGTGTTAGTGGGAGCAATTGAGTTAGAGGTGGAAGACCAGTGTGAAGTGTTGAGATGAAGATATTTTAGATATGCAAGAGGGAGATGAGGTGATATGCAAGTTGAGAGAATATGTGTATAATGGACAGATGTGAGAGTGGTCAAAAGAGGTGGAAGAATATAAAAGGTATGCGAAAAAGTTGGCTGTATGGATGGGAGTGCTATATTATATGAAGGTAAATAAGGTGGGTGAGACAGAGTATGCCAGTGATGATGTTTGAGGGTATGGTAGGATTGGTTATTATTACACATAGGATGTATGGGCATGTGGGAAAAAATAAGTTATGAGAGTTAATGAAAGGAATGGTTTTCCACCCTAGGCTGGGACTGGTGGTTGCAGAAGTGGCAACTACCTGTGAGAGTTGCCAAAAGTGAAAATACCAGTCCCAGTATAGTTGCCCCCCAGTGCGAAAGATTGAAGTGAAAGAACCCTGGGAGCTTGTGGTGTTTGATATTGTATGCCAAGAACGAGTAGAGGGAAAGTTGGAATATTAGTAGGGGTCAATCACAAGAGTAAGTTTGTGTATGTTGCTGCATTAGAGAATAAAACAAGTGAGCATGTTGCGAGAGTGATGAGAGATAGTATGTTGCCAATGATGCTTGGAAGGCTGTGTAAGTGTTTAACAGATAATGGGCCTGAGTTTAGGGGTGCTACTTTTGAGAGAATGTTGAGTGAGAATGGGATAGAGCATGTTAAAATAACTCCATATATGTCTGCTTCAAATGGTTTGGCTGAGTGAACAGTGAAAATGATAAGCGAAATGCTGCGTGTATGTACTGAGGAAGGGGCTGAGTTGGCAAGAATTGAGTGGGATGCTGAGTTGGCAAGAATTGCCTGGTGCTACAATTCGACATACCACTCGGCCATTCAAACTTTCCCAAGAAGGTGTGTCTACATTTGGAAGGTCTGTGCAAAAGGATATATGATTAAATGAGAGTGCGTGTGATAGGTGGAGAGAGGCTGGTGTACATTTTTGGTCATTTGGTGTTGGTGAGCTTGTTTTGAAAGAGGTGCATGAGACTGGAAGAAGGAATGAGTATAAGTTGGCGCAAAAGTTTGAGGGTCCATTTGTGGTGAAAAAGGTATGGGAGAATGGGGTAATGTATGTGATTGAGAGGGAGCAAGAGAGTGGACAGTGTGAAGAAGTAAGAGCACATCATTGGCAGTTGCGCAAATGGCGAATACCTCTGGAGTACATCGTGTCACCCAATGTATGATATGTGTGAGAGGATGGAACAAAGGAAAGCGCTAGAAACCAAGAACATGATGGGAATCCAGGGTGAATGGATGGATGCAGATCTGGAGTTCTTGATTGCGTCAAAGCAGGCAAAAAGGAAGAAAAAGGTGAGAAGAAAGGTGAGAAAGCCAGGCAGATAGGTGAAGTACATGAGCTGAAGTATTCCCAGTTGGACTCTGGAACAGCCGCAGGTGAGGTGGAGTAAGAATGGGATGTTCAGGACTTTGGTGGTTCGTGGTGTCAGCCTGGTCCATCCAGGGAATTCTCTTTTGAGGGTTTTGGGATCCCAGACCTTGAGGGCCTTTCTTTTCTGGGATTTTCTGAGGGTGGAGGAGAAGAGCGGAACCAGGGAAATCATCTTCACTCGAAAGTAGAAAGATTGTGTCAGGGAGGGGGAATTAAGAGTGTGGGGTTTGCAATTCTTGAGAGTGAGAGTGAAAGGGAAGATGTATGAGAGAGAGAAAGTAATGTAACTGAGCAAAGTACTGTAATCTTAATGGAAAGTGTGAGGGATGAATGGGGAGTAGATAGAGGTGAAGGAAGTATAAATGAAAGAATGAGGAAGAGAATGAATGTGATTGATTTTTGTGAGGAAGTGAGAATGTTATTGCTTGGAATAGAAGAAAATGTGTTGAATAAAAGTTTAGATGTACAATTAACAAGTAGTATTAGAGAAGATACTAGAAGTAGATGGGTGAGGACTATAGAGAAAGTGCAACAGTGTTTAGGGAGTGGTGATGGTAATGTAGTATAAAGTATTGGTATAGTGTTCTGTAGAAAAAATAGTAGTATTGTATGATGAGAGAGAGCAAGTGGTTGGAAACTCAATCAGGTGGCAGCCTACATTTTGAGGCCAGAAGCTGTGCTGTGCTGTGCTGTGCTTGGAGGAGGAAGGTGTCTGGGTGAGTTTCCCAGACCTGCTGATCCCCGGCTCTGGTGATTTGCCACCCTGCTTAAAAAATGAAATTGTAGATATATTTTTTTTTGTATTACGTAAATTATTAAGGAGAAAGTAATTGTTAGCTAGCTGTTAGAACTAAATATTGAATGTTTGAATGTTTACTATATTTGTTAAATATAAAGATTATTAAATAACTGAATTATAATTTTAAATAAATAAATAAATGAATGAATTATAAAGTTAAATTTGTAAATATCTGTTATTCTTATGATAGCCATGTATCTAATTAATGATTTTTTTTTGTTTAAATTTATGTACCGTAAATAATTCGTTAATGAATATTTTGTATAAAGATTATAAAGGAAAGGAAAAAAGCATATTAGGATAATATAGTAGGTATGTAGGCTGTATGGCAAGACGGGTGGAAAAGAGCTTGGGGGGGGGGGGGGGGGGGGGATGTGGAGGGTGAACCCTTTTTCCCCTTTTCATTGTCAGCCCTTTCCCCCTGGCCTTGATTATTATTATTTATATATTAAATTTCTTTAATTTTTTATTGAAATACTTGTATAGATAGGATTTTAATGGTTTTCTCTTTCTTTCCAGAGGAATAAACATTTTAGACAATAAATATTAGAAGTAAATAAATAAATAATAAATAATTATTTTAGCAAATAAACATTAAATAGTAAATAAGAAAGAAAGTTAAAGATTAAGTGAATGTTGTAAATATTGTAAGCAAAGAATGAGGAATAAAGGTAAATGTTTGATAATATTGTAAGAAAAATAAGAATCAAGCCAAATCCAATAACTGTATAGGAAAGCAATTTATTATTAGTATGAAAGATCTCAAAAAAGTGGCTCTTGCTTGTTAAACCCTATTAGTAAATAGAAAATAAGTACTTTTTTGTTAAAACATTTTAGTAAAAGGAATAAACAATTTAGTAAAAGAGATGCTTCTGAGGTTTAAAAGTGTTTAACAGTTAATAAATTCCGAGAATTGGTGTGTCAAAACTCAAGTTTTGAGAAGTGGGGGAACCAATTGGCGCGCGTGTGGAAATGTAAATAGAAAAATAAATAGTTTAAGTATTTAATTTAAGAAAATGAAGAACATAGAGGAGGAAGCTATTCTTGCAAGACCTGTGAAACAAGTGAGAAACTGTTGGCAGTATGAGCCAGCAGTCATGGAATCAGAGGTCTGGGTGGCCAGCCTGGATCCAACAACCCTTCAAGGTAAGCAGCCTGGTTTCGTGGAGGCCTTAAATTAAAAAAAAATTTCTTGTTTTCTGGTGTGGCCATTAGGGTAACCAAATCCCACCACAACATTTCGCTAGCCTAACCTTCGCCTTCACTTTCCTACACAGGCGGACATATGCTTCAGTGTTCTCATGGGAACGATTGGCCTTCACCCTCCTATACGCTACTTTCCTATTTCGGATCACCAAAGCAATGTCACGACTGAACCACTTAGGCTGCGTTGAAGCAGGTGTGACTGGTTTTGAGGGTATGGCAGCAGACTGCAGCACCATAAACTGGTCCCGGAATGCACTCCACACTCCCTCAACATCGCCGCCAACCTCTAACCCCATCTCACCTACGCTATCCTGGAGGCTAACAAAGTCCACCCGCCGTAGATCAAGCTTACTGCCTCTCGAGTTACTATGCTTCATCCAAGGGGCACACACATGGAACCTAATCAGACCATGATCACTCCCGCCCAATGATTCGTCAATGGTGAGGCCAGTGACAAGGTTGTCTTTGGTCGTGAATACTAAATCTAGAACTCTTTCGCCTCGTGTAGGCTCACTGACCCACTGAGTGAGGAAGTTCATCAGCAAAGTCAACTAGCCTCCTCCCTTCAGCATCAGCAGTCCTGTCTTCCCACTTTATGCCGCGACAATTGAAGTCTCCTAAAACTACACACACCCTATCCCCTAGCAGGCTATGGAGTTCAGTGTACAGGGCTGTATCCTCCTTGAGGAGGAGATGCAGAGGTCTGTGCACCAAGATTAACCTATAGTTCGTCCCTCCCATGTTCAGATCGACGCCAAGCAGTTCCCATTCTGATTGGAACTGACAGTCAACCAGACTGAACATGTCCCTCACATATATTAGTACCCCTCCCCCCTCCCCACGGGTGCAGTCTTTGCAAAACATTCTATACCAGGGGAATTTTTGAACTCCCCAACGTAGTCCCTACGAAAATAAAAACCCACTCTAACAGACAGAGTTTATTTCCACAACAGTTTCGACAACCACTGGCATCCTCCTCAGGTGGATACAGAAACATGAATGAACCAAAACAAGAGGGAAAAACAGTCCAGGGACCGACCGTTAAGAAATTCGCACCTAGGTTAGATCCCATTCTCCCGACACCGGAAGGGCATTTTCATTAAGTACATTCGCGCAAATTTAAAACTATCTTCCTGTTCTAAATGTACAGATTCTATTTTTTTTTTTTTTTTACATAATTATTACATTTATTATTAAATTTATTACATTTAATATTGCATAATTATTTATTACAGAAATTATAAATTTATTATTACATTGGTTATTACATTGTTGTTTATTATACAGAACTTATAAACCAAAAAACGAATGAAAAAAGCCGATTAGGAAACAATCCAGAGACCATTGACCAGGACTCGGTGATAGCAACGATATCCTGGTATTCTGATGCTAAGAGCGCTTGTAGCTTGCAAAATGTATTCCTAATCGACCTAGCATTAAAAAGCATTGCACGGAGGGAGCCTTCCCTATTCTGACTGCCCCCTAGCACAACCCATTTCCCGAACAGCCAGGGCTGTCAGCAGTTGAAGAGCCCCTCACTAATGAGGGGGCAACTTCCGCAGGAGCCTGAGCCCCCTCCAACGTGGAAGGAGGGTCACCTACCTGTACCAGTTGAAGGTACGTCCACCACCAGCTCAACATCATCTCTCCCTGGGGTCAACCTCACCATTCTGTATAGGTGCCGGTCAAGCAGCGCACCTAGCACACCTTTACCCTTGTTATTGAGGTGGACACCATCCCTCTGGTAAAGGTTCCACCTACGCGAAAATGCGTTGAATGGGTCAATAAACCTCACACCCAGCTGGACACACAAGTCTTGCACCCTCTCGTTGATGCCAATGACTTTACTGAGCGCGTGGTCACTGGCATTCATCCACAGTAAAATACCCATCAACATTCCCATCTGTCTGTCTTCAGTTTTAGATCATCTGAAGACATGATCTCAGTGATGATCCCTTCTGTAAGACCTACCCTACCGCCTTTGAGGAACAGGTCATTCCCACAGCATGGACAATGATCGCAGTCCTCCAACTAGCCACGCGCACCTTCTCTACTTCCTTTCTTAAGTGCGCCATTCCCCACCCAGGTAAGCACCTTACCTTCCTCTCGTCCCAGTTTGAAGAAGCAAAGTACTTCTCCTGGCCCCTGATCTGCGAGTCCCCAATCAAAACAGTGTCTACCTCCTTTGAGTGCAGGAGACTAAAGCAGTTGGAGGTCCTGACAGGGGCAACTGGGGTCTCAGGCTTTGGCTTCGCAGCCTTCTTGCACGAGACCTTTTTATATCCATCACCACCCACAGACACACTTACACCACCCAACCCACCCTGACCAGCAGCTACATCCTTCAGTTTCTTTGGGCCATCAGTAGGCCCCTTCCCACCCTTTTTCTTTATCGGCCCATTTCCACCCTTCTTTACACCCTCCACCTTGCACTGCCATTCCATGCATTCCATGTGGGTTGCAGGTGATTCCTCACACTGACTTTGTACCCTGGCACCCAGTTACACCTCTACCCTTTCTCTGCAGTCCCGAGCTCTGTCCAGTCCATCACTAGACTGCCTTTCCACGGCAGCTATCCTATCAATGAGCTCCAGGATGGAGGGCACAGCTGCGTCAGTGACCACCGCACCTCCAACAGCCAGTCTGGACGACTCGAGCCACCAGACCCTCTCCTCTAGCTTCTCATAAAACCACATGAGTTCACAAAAGTGGCACATGCTGGAGTGGTTGATCTTCTCGAAGCAGGCTTCTTTGAAGTTCATCACCCACTAGTTTACTTCACACCTCGCACATTCAGCCTTCAGTTTCTGCGGTCCAGTCATTGTAATTTTTTTTTCCTCGAACTCTGAATACTCTGAATAAGATAAAGCATTCTAGCAATGAAAACTATCAAAAACATTCTGACCAGTATATAAAAAGGGGGGGGGGGTGAATTCTTCCCGCGCGTAGACGCATCCACCTATTTGCAGGTGACATTCATCCAATCCAGAAGACTACACCTCTCACTGCTACCGCACCAACCAAGGGTCTCCCCAGGGCCAGACAGTCCCAAACCTGTCACAGCTACCAACTGACAAACACTTGCGACGCAGGCATCACAGATTTCCCACCAGGAGTGACAGTGAGATGCAGCCCCTTACTAGTCACTCACAAGCGGCCAGACTCTTAGGATATAGATATACAGGGTGGGCCAAAGGTAACCATACATAGGGAAAATAAACACTTTTATGAGAAACTGTTTTTATTCATAAAATATGTTCTAGTATCGTGTCCGTTGTACACGAAGAACGAATTGAGGTCATACTGATGGCCGGGTCAGGAAGCAGTCCCAAGGTTGCAATGGAATTCAACAGAAAACATGGAAAGAACATCACACACAACACTGTGGCAAAACTTATTACAAAGTTCCAAAAAACTGGAAGTGTTGCAGATCAACAGAAAAGTGGTCGAAGACTTACAGCCACAGATGAAGGTACAACGGACACGATACTAGAACATATTTTATGAATAAAAACGGTTTTTCATAAAAGTGTTTATTTTCCCTATGTATGGTTACCTTTGGCCCACCCTGTATATTATATAATATATATAATATATATATATATATATATATATATTTATACACACACACACACTAACACTACCACCCATTAATTACCTTATTAGACCTTTGTTGACTGATGGACACATTATTTCATTTAGAAATGTTCTTACAAAAAAAAAAGATTGCTAAAAATGCTTATATATACCTCCTATGCATATTTCAACTAAAAAAATGAACCTACGCTAAAATTAAATGGTACTGAATGACAAAGGGTTAAGCTTATGTTACACCATTATTACGAATTTAAAATTAAATTTGCAATGCCAAATTCAGTTTTCTATTACCAAAATAAATATTAATTACTAAATTTAGGTTAATTTGGTAATCAAAAATGCCAGTTGGCAACCCTGATTATAACCAAAAATTATACTCCTTGTCTATATTTATGGCGAAAGAACACTAAACATACTGATATGAATTTGTTACAGATGGACAAGAGCCAGAATAAGCACCAACTAGATGTGATGGCCAAATCTGCCCCCAAAACCAGGAAAATGTCAGGTTCAAAGCTCTCGGATGTTGTGGGCCCAGGGAAGGAGTTCATTCCCAGTGAGGTGCCAACTTGGAGAGCCGTTCTTCAGAGAGGGATTCATCTGCAGGAGGAAACATTCCTCATTCATGACATCCAAAGGTCTAAATACCCTATCCAAGAGATGACTGATGAGCTGGCTTCACTCAAGATGACTCAGTGGAGAAAGTTGAATGTAAAGTTCTCCCCACCTGTGACAATCACGGAAAAATCGCTCTCAAATAAGATCTTGTTGAAATGGAAGGAGATGACAGACATTGTGAACAGGAGAGTTAAGTCTGCTACCCAGGAGAAGAGGATGGCTGATCTGGATAAACTCTGTGGTCTGCATTTGCAAGCATCAGATCTTCTTGTGCGGTTCAGAGGGGAGTGGATGCTCAGGATGCTCCCTCAAGGCCCATGTGAACTGTAACTGTCCTTTGGAGGTGAAGATTCCTAAACTGGACTTTCAGTGGTGTACTACCAGAGAGTGAAGACTTCCAAAGCTTCAGGAATCCAGATGTCTTCTGTAGACTTCAAAGCCAGCAGGAGACAGATCAAAGCAGCGAAGAGGAAGGAGGCTGAAGAAGCTTCTGCTGTGAAGAGGAAGAAAGAGGAGGCTACTAATGAGGAGCTTCTCATGAAAGACTTTGAGGAGGACAAAGAGCCAAACTTGGAAGAAGCTGCAAAAGAAGCCTCTGGCAATGCTGAGGCTACTGAAGCTCCTATGGATGTTCCCGCTGAAGTACCTGCCAAAACTCCAACTTCTGCTACACGAAACTACATGAAGATCCAAGGGACAGCTTCAGCAGCTTTGAGGTACAGGGTGGCAAATATTCCAGCAGCTGCAGTTGCCATTGGCTTCCTGAATGACCTCATCAAGGCCAGTCATCTTTCCAAAGACAAGGCTTATTTGGCCATAGATGGCATGAAAGTCTGGAGGGCTAAGGAGGAAGTAATGTCCTCATCAGTTGAAGCTCTCACACAGAGGTCAGAGAAGATCTCTGGGATATTCTTTGATGGCAAGCAGGATAGGAACACAAAGGTGTTGAAATATGACAAAGTGACAGGGAAATTTCATTCTGGCAAAGTGATCGAGGAACATTACACTATCATGTGGGAGCCTCAAGGAAAGTACCTCTTCCATTTCACTCCTGAGGAACCTGAGGAAGGAGAAAAGCCTGCTCATAAGATCACTCAGGGCCTGCATGAGTGGCTTCTGGATCATGGAGCTGACGAGAGCCTTGTAATGATTGGAGGAGACTCTACCAACACCAACACAGGGTGGTCTGGAGGCGCCATAGCCCTATTGGAGAAGATGCTGGGTCGCAAGTGCCACTGGATGATCTGTCAGCTCCATGTGAATGAGCTCCCCCTGAGGCACTTAATCATCAAGCTGGATGGCCCTGTAACTCCCCAGTCAGGCTTCAGTGGGCCTATTAGAAAACTTTGAGAAAGTGAATGAACTTGAGGTCAACTTCAACTTCAAACCAGTGGAAGGAACTGAAGATATCATAAAGCTGCCAGTAGAGATAGTCAAATCTCTCTCCACAGACCAGCACAACTGCTATCTTCTGATCAAAGCCATCAAGTCTGGAAGTGTCAGTCCACAGTTGGCTGGTCTCAAGTGCGGACCTCTGAACCAATCCAGGTGGCTCACTACTGCACAGGCCATCTTGCTGTTGTGGATGAGCAAGCAAGGACTGAAGGGGGAGATGTTGAAGAGGCTTGAGGTCCTCATGAAGTTCTGCCTTAACTTCTACTTCAAAATGTACTACAACATCAAAGTGAAGCACCACCTAAAATTTGGTCCTGCACACTTTTTTTTAAAGCCTGAGGCTGCTGAGGAACCAGACTACCAAGGTCAGGTACATTATCTCTACTGCAGTGATAAGAGGAGCTACCACGCACATCCTGCCTTCATTCCTGTGGTGAGGATGAGCATCAGAGAGCTTTTGCTGTGAGCCAGATAGAGAAGATCAGAGAAGGAAGAGACTTTGGTGATATGACAGTGAAGCCCCATAAAAATCCCAAAGTCAATCTGCAAGCCACTTCACCTGAGGATCTCATCAACTGGGAATCAGAGAATATTTACAAGCCTATTTTCACCTGCAAGATGACCTTGACTGAGCTCAAGGATCTCAGGAAAACTCCACTCAAAGTGGATGCTTTCTCTGTTCATACTCAGTCCTGTGAGAGAGCTGTACAGGAAGTCTCAACTGCTTCCCAAGCTGTGTACAGTCATGAGAGGAGAGATGGGTGGGTGAGAGCCAGGATAGACCATTGAGAAATGCTCCCAGTGTTCAGATCAAAGCAGGACATACTTACAAGCTTTTCAGGTTCGAGTGGCTGATGATGAGGCTGAAGCCATCATTAATGCTCATAAGAGCTGAAAGTCCTCATAAGATCATAATATAAGAGCTTATGAGGCCACGCTTTTCAGGGATCCAGGAAGAACAGGCGTGTAAACCTACACATGGAGGTGGCAAATCTCCCACTACTCAATCAGAGTAGAGCTGGTGAGCCACGCTTATCCTTTGAAGAAAAACTTAAAATTCTTAAGTTTTATGTGAAATCTAAACATTTTTTCAGCACACAGAGGTGTTGAAACACACAAGAAAGCAAGGATGAGGTCAGAAAAGCAGCTTTTAGACTAAATCATATGCAGAACAGCTGCACGCTTTGGTTTGGGTGCCCTGAGGCTGCATTAGGCAGCCTTCAAATCAGAAAATCGCGATTTTGACCATGAAAATGGGATTTTTCAGAAAAGTTGCAAATAATAAACCCATCTTAAAATTAATTTTTACATAGGAATACATATCAGCCACTTTTTTTTCAAAAATTTCAACCCTGAACCCAGAGCATATGCCCTAATGCAGCATTAACCCTTTCACTCATGAATTAGGACATAGGATAAAAAAGAAATTTCCCTTGCTGGTTATCTTATATAACCATTCTTATGGTTATATAAGAATCAATATGGTTTATTTTTCAGCTACACAATTGTCTACCCAGTGAGTGAAAGGGTTAAAGTCAGACATAACTCAGAATGGTCTGTATAGTTTTTTCACAACTGCGGAGGACAAGCTCATCAAACTGTATATTCTATCCACTGAAATGTTTTCTAGGCTTCATTTCCAATTTACTTCTAATGTGTGAGGTCTAAATTTGACTAATTTAATTAACCCCTGAACTTCCTATACAATATTATTATTAAAGAGTATCCTTACATATCAGTTAGGTCCTATTTGCAACTTCTTACCAGAGTTTGTTGAGAATACTTCATTTTTATTAATACAATTGGATTATAATTTGATTTCATATTCTTAGAGAGTATATTAAATGGTACTCTATTAGAGAGAAGTGATTTCCTTAGAGCAACTAGACACGCATTCATATCAAATGTTTGGTAATGAAATAAGTAAGAGCGTACTGAAAGATAAAGAAACAGTTATGGACATTTGGATGAAGATGACACACTTTTAATGCAAAATTATTTTTCTAGGTTAATACTTACTCTGACTAAGGAAGTGACAAACAAGGTTAAGAGGTCTGAACAAATTGATTTTCCTTATTACTAACTTACTAAGGGTTGAGGAATCTAACATTTTTTTAGGATGAGTGGTTTTCTATGGCCATTTTGGCTGCTGAATACAAATCCAGCTAGTTCTTGATCTTAAAATTAATTTTTTACCTGGTTCAGTGGGTTTCTTTCAAAATGGCAGCCCAAAAAATTTACTTTTTGTTTTAATGCTAAAAAAAAAACACTACCCTTCGCGTGTAATATGTCTTTTCATGTGTTTTCATGGTTGCTGAACTCAAAAAATGAACAAATGAGAGATATTAGGAGTGTGGTTAAGCAGATAGATGAAAAATTTGAAAATATGCCCAATCCATATTGAACAAAGGATGAATGAGGCCTTCCACCTCCAAACCATTATAACTGATAGAAAAAAATAATTAGTTGATAAATGCTTATTATATTTTTAATCATAGTTATGTTCATTCTTCAATGTTAAGTATCTAGTGTGTCGTAATATTGATGTTTTATTTAGGTTTACTTTAGGTTTACTTTAGGTTTACTTTAGGTTTACTTTAGGTTTACTTTAGTGTTTTGGCTTGTTCTGGTGTTTGGCTACTCTCTCTTTTATGGTTTCTTGTACTATCAATGTTGTGCTAATTTACTTTAATAATAATAATATAGTATATATACTTTAATAATAATAGTAAATAATATATCAAATACAATATTTGATATAATCTACTTTAATAATAATATGTATGATACATCTTGCATGACTATAATTTGTATTACCTATCATATTTTGGTGTTCTATGGCGACTAATGGGGTTTTACTGTACATGCAGATCCTAATGCTTAGTCACTGCTGATTGGTAATGATGGCTGGTGAAAGGAAATCATGCAGTGCTGCCAGAAAAGAACGTTTTAGGGAAACCAACTGGAAAGTTGCCACCAGGGGACAGACAGTTGTGATTGGTAGGATGCTTGCACTTTGCAAAAAAGGAGTAAAAGGACAGAAAAAGTCAATGACTTGAGATGATGCCAATGAGATATTGCAAATAAACTAAGACGAGATTGGATTAATAAAAATGTCTATCCCATACGTGAAAAAACAGTGGTGAAAAAAATAAGAGACAATTATGAACATTTTAAACTGAGAAAGAATGAATGCTGCCAACAAAAACCTAAAAGTGTCAAATGGTACCAAAAAGTGAGTGGCTTTAATGATCAGCTCACTAAGAATGCCTGCATTAGAACTGGTGAGGATTATGAAGCAGAACTTGCAGAAGAATTTGGGGTCAAAATGACTGATGAGGATAAGACTTTTTATTGGGATCTACAGAAGCTAAGGCTAAGAAAGATCCTAAGGTTAGCCCGAGAGAAAGAAGAGAACAGGGGGGTTAAAAGAAGAGAATAAAGAGTTAAGTAGGTAGCAAAACCTATCATTCGTTGGTTAACATTCATTCAGATAGAGAGAGATAAAGCCTCACCATCATCATTTGCCAGCCACTGCCACCAAGTCGGAAAAATAGTCAATGAGAATAGAAAAGGGGTGAAAAATGAAAAGTAGTAAAATAAGAATGCTTACAAAACATGCAAACACAATCTTAACTCAAAGAAGCAGTGTCATACCATGCAAACTACAGACATGCAAGTAGAGAGAGGATGAGAAAAGAACAAAAAAAAAAGTATAAAGAGTATAACAAAAAGTGGGTTAGTTTATGCTACGAGCTACATCAAAATTTGTGCTAGTCTATTTTTTTTTAATAGAATTTTATTGCTGGCATATCACACATCAGGCATTAATCATCAACAGACTCACAGACTCAAACCTTGACCATCATCCCCAGAGCTCCTGTTGCTAATTGTTTTGTTATTTTAAACAATGTTAATATTTTTTAAATGCCTATCTAAAGGGTTTTTAAACATATTAACACTGGTAGAGTTCATGACAGATGTGTGAAGATTATTCCATTTATCAATTACATTAAACAAAGTTTTTAACAATGTTAGTAATGAAACATCTGCCACAATTTAAATCTGTTATTACGAGTATTGCTACTATCGAAAATAAACAATTTGTAAAAATTGCTTTGGTGCGTATAAGGCCATATGTACAAATTTATGCAGTACCAAAAGATTGGGCAAGACAGAAAAAGAGGAAAGGAACTCGTGAAAGATAAGTGGAGAAAAAGCAAACAGTGACAGAAAGCAATTTGAGAGAGCAAAGGGAGCTAGAGGGATCAGAAATCAATGAAATGTTAGCAACTTCAGTTGATTCTGAAAACAACCCGTTTTGAAAAACCAACAATGGCAGAGACAGTTCCTTCTACTGATCATAAACTTTGCTCATTGGAAGAAGACCTAAGGAAGGAGAAGAGTAAAGAACAAGCTGCATTTCTGACAGTGAAAATCAGAACTGGCAAAAAAAGCTTGAACAAAAACTTGATGCAATGTATAGTCCAGTGTCTTGCTGAGACAAGAACTTCTACTGAAGAGCTTTTGAGTGTGATAGTAAGATTAGATAACATGGTTTTTGATCAAGATTGGAAGCTGAAGGCAGATGATAATGAGAAAGATTGTGAGGGTGAAATGGAGAGTGAAGATGAAGAGTTGCAAGTCCATCACCAGTATTCAGACTTGACGTATGTATTTCTGAGCCACAGATCAATAATGCAATACTTGGAAGATGCTTCATACGTGAATCTAGACTATGTCACTCAACAAAGAGGATAATGTTGAGTGTGTAGGACTTAACGATACAACCAAGGCTGCCAGCCACTGCCTGTATGACGTGAAGGCTGACCACATCACCATTGCTGGTCCATCTGGCATGAAAAAGACACTGACAACTGGATATCTAGGAAAATGTCAGCCATTCCAGAGAGGATGGAGCCAGAGCTTACAAATTCAAATTGAGTTGTCTAGCCATACTAGCAAATTCTACACTGATGAACTCAGTGAATGTGGAGTATTTTTATAGCATCTTGGAATCGAATCAAACAAGATCGTGAAGTGCTGCACCCATATCATTTTTGGAGTAGATCAGGCTATAGACAAAGTGTTTAAAAACACAGAACAGAAAATCAGATTACATAATCTACTTCAAGTTATGACAGGAGAATGTTTTCTGTTCTCCTGGTTCTTCCATTCATACTTTGGGACTCATTGCAATTGCTAAATTGCTCTCTCCCAGCCACGCCTTCCATTCAGTATCCCTGTATAATGACTATAAATCTTGGATGGCAGATAATGGACTCAAATGTGATGGATTCAAAGGATTTGTGGCAAACTGGTTGCTGAGAATTGCCAAGTTAGCAAAAAAATATTTGGCGAGGCGAGACTCCATCCAAGCTTTTTGATGCTGTAGTAGATGTCAACAATAACCAGCTAGTTCTTGCAGTGTCAACTTTCATCCAAAGTCAATGGTTCATGCATTGTTCCCAAATTTACGCAATGATGGGTGAAGTAATGATTTTCCCTATGATGGAGCTTCTTGGAATTGACAAGAAGGGTGACAAGAAAAGTGAAAGAAGTTGGTCTGGAGTAAAATGTTTCTTTGAAGGTAAGATCTACAGATCTACAGAAGCTAAGGCTAACAAAGACCCTAAGATCCACTCTAAGGCTAGCCCGAGAGAAAGGAAAGAGTAGGGGGTTAAGAGAAGAGAGGAGAATAAGGGGTTAAGTAAGGAGCAACACCTATCATTCGTGGGTTAACATTCATTCAGAAAAAGAGGAAAAAAGTCTCACCATCATCATCCGCCAGCCACTGCCGACAAGTCAGAAAAATAGGAGAGGGGTGAAAGATGAAAAGAAGTAAAATAAGAACGCTTACAAACCATGCAAACACAGTCTTAACTCACTGTCATACCATGCAAACTACAAACATGCAAGAGTTACAAACATGCAAAGAAAGGAGATAAGGAGGGGGGGGGGGGAAAGTAGGTACAGTTAAACAAAAGTGGGTTAGTTTACGCTACGAGCTACATCTACGTTCGTGTTAGTCTAATTTTTTTTTTTTTTTTTTTTGCTGGCATCACACGCTGGCATGTCACAAGCTGGCATTCATTGTCAACAGACTCATCCTCGAGCACCACCACCAGAGCTCCTATTGTTAACTTTCTTTTTTTAATTTTAAACAACGTTAATACTTTTAAAATGTCTATCAAGACGGTTCTTAAACATATTAACGCTGGTAGAATGAACGACTGACGCGGGAAGATTATTCCATTTATCAATTACTTTAAACGTAAAGAAGTTTTTAGCGATATTAGTAATGAAACGTCTGCCACGCAAGTTAAATCCGTTATTGCGAGTATTACTATTATCGAAAGTGAACAGTTTGTCAAAATTTACGTTATCGATGTTATTAACGATTTTGAAAACTTCAATAAGCTCCCCCCTTAATCTTCTAGTTGCGAGTGAATACAAGTCTAACTCTTTAATCCTATCTTCGTAAGGCTTATTGCGCAATGACGGAATAAGTTTGTGGCACGACGCTGAACCCTTTCTAACCTATCAATATCTGGTAAGGATAAACTTGAAGCTCTAGTTCTAGAGGAAGTAAATAATCAGCTGTCTTGTATGGAGTATTTAACAAGATCAGACGATGATGCTAATCCAGACTTGATGTATGCCCCTCTGACAAATTTAGGATGCAAATCAGAATTTTCAAAACTTGACAACTGAATCAGGGCCAGTGGTGGTAACACATCCACTCAAGAAAAAATGTTATTTCTGACTAACAGACTTCTGATAGACTCTTCATTCGAATCAAAGTCTCCTGAGGATAGGAAGGCATCCAGGAAATGGGCCAAGGGTTCAGAAAAAGTCAAGAAAGTGAAGAAATTAGAGAAAGATTTTCTAGCTACTGTGCATGCTGCAAAGAAATTGTCCCTTCTGAAAGAAGAAGAGCTCAAAAAAAAAAGCTGGCAAAATATTGGCAGTTTTGGAAAATTGCAAGAAACATGAAGGCCCTGTGACTAAACCTGGATGCTCTGTACAAACTGAATAAAAAGCAGCTCCTCACAGAAATTGCCTATTTGAGACTCACCATCATACCAGATATTCATCAAATGAGACGTGTTAAAGTGAGAGACAGGAAATTCAAAATTGAAAAATTTAGTGTAGATGAACTGAGAAATTCTATTAAGAATGCCTTATGACCAGAGGATAATGTTACTAGTGATAGTGATAGTTTATTGAACAATGTGTTGTAAATATGATGATTTCATGATTTGAATGACATCATGGAACTGATATGAATTCCTTGGTTTTCTTCTGTGCATGATTTTTTAATAAAATAATACCTTTCTTTTCCATATTTTGCCCATAACCACTAAAACATGCATTGAATGTCTCTGATTTATACATTTTCAACTTCAGTGACCCTGAAAACATATGAAAAGAGACATTACATACAAGGGGTAGTGGTTTTCTTAAGCATCAAAAAGAGAAAACTATTTTTTTTTGTCCGCCATTTTGAAAAAATCTGCTAAAATGGGTCGAAACTTCATTTTAGGTCCAAGAACTAGCCAGATTCATATTCAGCAGCAGAAATGGCCATAGAAACCACTCATCTTGTTGGCAATTTCCAAAAAAAGTCATTATTCCCCCATTCCTATTATTACCAGTGATGTACAAATTCCAAAATTTAGCCAATGCCAATTCTTTGCCTTTACACTCAAGACCCCACTAAATTGACAGTATTTTGGCTATCACAATAATTCAGCTATTTTTCTGCATGTCAAAATATCAAGCAAATTTTGGAAGATTTGGTGAAAATAGAACTTTGAATTACACCAAAAAATAGTCAAATTACATAGCAATCACCTTGTGGTATATCTGAACTGAACTGCACACATGATCAAACCTGCACTCCAGGCACCCATCTACCATTCATATTTTGAATTAAAAAAAACATGATTTTCCCCAAGAATTGTGCAAATTTGAGCTTACTTACGCTTTGTACATTATTGGTAGAAGGGTGACAATATGTATGGCAACAAATAGGTCATTATAATCTTTATGTAGTAGAGTAGACCCTTAACATTTGCAGGGGTTATGTTCCTGAAAACTGTCATGAATGTTAAGACAATAGGCCTATGGGGAAAAAGGGGGTTAGGTCCCTCATAATCCAGTAATTCCACTTTCTGGCTTAAAATAATCACCTTTTTGCACTGGATTTACCTTCATCACTAGCTTTATGCTTTGAGGCCATGGTTAAGTGCAAAAGTCACCCCCCCCCCCCCCCCCCCCCAAAAAGTAAAATAGCATTCATGGGGTATGATGCTGTGAGTGTAGTGCACTAGCATCCTGCAGGGTGACACGTGGGTTGGCATTTTGGTGCAGATACAAGTGGGGAAATAAATGATGCGCAGGTTAGCCCGCAAATAGTCAAAATTATATGCCACAAATGTTAAATTGGTATACAGAGGAATCACCCATGAATCATCAAAACTGCAAAAGTTAAACCCACAAATGTTAAGGGTCTACTGTACAGCAATCTCCCAATATGTACAAATTCATTAATGTACAAAAAAAAAAAAAATTATATTAAAAAATTATAAAAAATGAGACACGTACACTCTTAAATATACTAAAATTATCCCCAATCTATATAAAATTTAAGGCTGTACAGTCTCATACTGAAGTACGTACTATACAGTGTGTATATATATATACAGGGTGGGCGGAAAGTAGCTCCCTATTTTGGATTGGTAAAAAAATACGTATATTATCCATTTATTTCAGAAGAAATAATATGAAAAGGTAGGCATACATGGTAGGTTTTCTCTAAAATTCAATGTGGGCTCCAACTCTTTCCACCAGCTTCTGGAGCCGCCCAGGAATGGCATCCACTGACTTTAGCAGGAACTCCGGCGGGATGGAGGACATGACTTCCCGAATTCGGTCCTCCAGTTCTTCCAATGTCCTCGGTTTGGTGCGGTAGACTTCTTCCTTTACCCACCCCTAAAGAAAGAAGTCGCACGGTCTGATATTTATGCAAGATGGCGCCCCTCCGCAATTCGCTCTTGTTGTCCGTGAGTGGCTGGATGCCCACTTCCCTGGGCGTTGGATGGGTCGTCGTGGTCCACATCAATGGCCAGCCAGGAGCCCCGACTTGACACCGTGCGACTTCTTTCTTTGGGGGTGGGTAAAGGAAGAAGTCTACCGCACCAAACCGAGGACATTGGAAGAACTGGAGGACCGAATTCGGGAAGTCATGTCCTCCATCCCGCCGGAGTTCCTGCTAAAGTCAGTGGACGCCATTCCTGGGCAGCTCCAGAAGCTGGTGGAAAGAGTTGGAGCCCACATTGAATTTTAGAGAAAACCTACCATGTATGCCTACCTTTTCATATTATTTCTTCTGAAATAAATGGATAATATACGTATTTTTTTACCAATCCAAAATAGGGAGCTACTTTCCGCCCACCCTGTATATATATATATATATATATATATATATATATATATATATATATATATATACTGTATATATACTATATATATATATATATATATATATTATATATATATATATATATATATATACTGTATATATATATATACAGGGTGGGCGGAAAGTAGCTCCCTAATTTAAATTACATATAAATTATGTATAAATTGTGATTGTATTGTTATATTGTTATGTGTGTTCTCTAAAGTGGTACAATTGTAACGGTAATCTTTTTTCTCTAAAGTGTTCTCTTTGTGTTCTCTAAAGTGGTACAATTGTAACGTTCATTTTTTTTTTTCATTTCAGATTGAAGGGTAACATGGCTGAGCGTTTAACACTGCAGGAGCATGCCCAGTTGGCGACACGGTACGAAGTTTGGCAATCTGTCATTCGAGTTCAAAGATGGTGGCGGGCCATTCACGGACCACGTGCCCAAGTGGACCCGAAAACAATCAAGAACTGCCACTCGAAGCTCATGACCACGAGGTCTGTGGCAGATGTTCGAAGATGTGGTCGCCCTTCGACATCCAGGGCCCAGGAGACGGTGCAGGCAGTTCAGGAAATGTTCGCATGGAGTCCACGAAAGTCAACTCGCCAGGCAGCTCGGGAAAGTGGACTCTCCCGCTACTCAGTGCGAACTGTGCTGAAGAAGGAGCTGAACTGGCGTGCGTGGAGGCCGCATTACTGCCAATCTCTCTCGGACAAGGACTGCGACATTCGCATGGAGTTCGGGGAAATCATGCTGGCTTGGCATGAAGACTGTCCCCATCTCTTCCGCAACATCCTCTGGAGCGACGAGGCAGTGTTCCACGTCGGAGGCTTTGTCAACCGCCACAATTGCCACTACTGGGCAGGAGAGGATCCCATGGTTACCGCTGAAAAACGGCAGAATCGGTTCAGTGTAACGGTGTGGTGTGGTATGACCTCAGATCAGGTTGTGGGCCCGTTCCTTCTGCGCAACACCATGAATGCTGAGCAGTACCTTGCTATGTTGCGAAACGAGGTCTGGCCGGTTG
Source organism: Bathynomus jamesi (assembly GCA_023014485.1). NCBI lineage: Eukaryota > Metazoa > Arthropoda > Malacostraca > Isopoda > Cirolanidae > Bathynomus > Bathynomus jamesi. The sequence continues at coordinate 1,142,820 of JAJOZX010000268.1, forward strand.
TCAGCACATGGGAGAACATCGACGATCTGATATTTATGCAAGATGGCGCCCCTCCGCACTTCGCTCTTGTTGTCCGTGAGTGGCTGGATGCCCACTTCCCTGGGCATTGGATGGGTTGTCGTGGTCCACATCAATGGCCAGCCAGGAGCCCCGACTTGACACCATGCGACTTCTTTCTTTGGGGGTGGGTAAAGGAAGTCTACCGCACCAAACCGAGGACATTGGAAGAACTGGAGGACCGAATTCGGGAAGTCATGTCCTCCATCCCGCCGGAGTACCTGCTAAAGTCAGTGGATGCCATTCCTGGGCGGCTCCAGAAGCTGGTGGAAAGAGTTGGAGCCCACATTGAATTTTAGAGAAAACCTACCATGTATGCCTACCTTTTCATATTATTTCTTCTGAAATAAATGGATAATATACATATTTTTTTACCAATCCAAAATAGGGAGCTACTTTCCACCCACCCTGTATATAAATATATATATATATATATATATATATATATATATATATATACTAACCTAAAGAACAAGTGTCATCACTTTTGGGATCCTCATCTTCCTCCTCTTGATTATTGAAAATACCTAATGTCTATATCACAGCCACTGTTGTTCTTTAGGTTAGTATACTCATACTACGTATGTACATACATATACATACTGTACAATATGTACAGTCATTCCTCAGTATTCGCGAGGGTTAGGTTCTTAAAAATCGTCGCGAGTGTTGATCTCATGGATGTTGAACATATAAACTTATGAAAAAAATAGGGTTAAGTTCCCAGCTCCCCTGAAAATCCACTTTTAAGCCTATCTAACACTTTTATTTTTTCACTAAGGCTCAGTACCACCACCTTTCTCTTAGGGGTACTTTCAATACCACTAACACTGTGCTTGGAACCCATAGTTAATAAAAAAATAAGGCAAAATACCATCAAAATCACGAAAGTAAACACAAAGTTCAGCACAGACAATGCATCGCTAACGAAGGCAACTCAGTGACTGACTCTCTCAGCTCTCACTCACACATGGAGAGAAGCAGCTGCACGAGGATGGACCCACATTTAGTACACTTTTGCGCATCAGCCAGATGGCAGCCAATTTGAATCATGAATAGGCGGTCTTTCCCTCGCAGATGCTGATTTAATGGCTACTATTATTCTCTCGCGAATAGGTGGTCTCGCATATGTCTGTCACGCAAATACGGAGTAATGACTATACTTCAGTACAATGAGGATGAGACCCTAGAGATAGGGAAACTGTGAGCAAAAAGGGCACCAAAGGTGACAAAAGAAAAAGACCAAGACTTTCAATAAAGAGGATGACCTCAATGTACACTCAGTCACCAAAAAGTCAAAGGAGTAAATAAGAATAAGAAGCCAGTATGTGAATATTATAGGAAAGGCTTCCGCAAATATGGACTTAAGGGAAGAGAATGCCCATTTGCTCACCCACCACTCTACCAAAAGTTTATAAATGATGGTAATGGCATTTCCAGATGTAGATCCAATGCAAGATGCCCCAATCTCCATCCTCAAATTTGCCAGAGCTCAAGGTGGGAAAGAAGCCATTTTAATTAAAAAGGTAACTTCACCCACCTGAAGGGAACAATCCACATACACATACAGCCACACCAAAATCACTGGAGAGAATATCAAGATAGTAGGCCTGCTATCTACCAGAAACATCTGGCCCAGGGGATGCGAGAAAACCCAAGATTAAACAACACTGTTCCCCCATCTAGATCATATGTGGATGTAGTGGGTCCAGGTAAGCAAGCCTACTGGTGATAATAATACCAGTAACCACAAAACCAATTGGGATTTTATCACCTAATGAAACAGATGCGAGACATCCAAAGCTCACTCATGCTCCTTATACAAAAGCAAATGAGACCCCTAACAGGAACCTCACAAATGTATCAATAATTTACTTAAACATCCAGGGCCTTTACCCAAATTCAAACCATACCAAAGTACCTTACCTAAAGAGCCTAGTGGAAAACACTACTCGCACAGTTATAACCCTCACAGAAACACACCTGAACCCCATGATCATGAGTAGTGAAATTGCAACTGAAGGGTATACCACCCATAGATGCGACAGAGAAGACCATCCAAATGGTAGTGTCCTGATGTATATCCCTGAAAACACTCAAAGTGAACTGGTCACAGCATACTCAAATCATGAAATGCAGTGGTCAAAACTACACCCTCACAGATTTTGCTTAAATTTGGTTTATAGAATGGTCTATGCTAGTAAGTACCAAATTTCAAATATCAGCTCAATCGGAGTTATGGTTCAAAAGTTATGCTCCCCCCTTTGGGGGGGGGGGAATGAAAACTAAATATTCAAACCACCATAACTCAGTCCCTAATTGACATAGAACAGTAATTTAAAGCGTTTATGAAAGGTAATTGCACACACACAACAAATTAGCATAAGTATAAAAATGGCTAAAATTAACAGAAAAAAAGTTACAACACTACACTTTATTTCATTAGTTGGCGGGAATATATTCAAAAAGTTGCTGAGGAGCTTTGTGGTGATTCTCCGCATGGTCACCCAAATACTAGGAAATGGCCAGTTGATGACACTTGTACTCCTATAAATAAATTTCGACGTACATGTGCTAGTGCCAAATGTCGAAACAGAACCACAGAAATGTGTGGAGTAAGCAAAAAAACACTATGTGGCAAGTGTGCGATAAAAAGGCGTGATGAATGTTGTTCATAGATTTTAAATCTGATTTTTTTGTTATATAAGGACTAATTTTCTTTTTTTTAAATGCAAACAATTAATGGCATTATCTTAAAATAATCAAGAAAATGGGTTTATTTGTTCCTTTAATAAATGTTTTTCCGCAGCTCTGTTTTTCCTTTAAAATTAAAAAATATTTTTTTGCGTCAATTGACGCACCTTCGTCCTTAGAGGTAGTTAAAAAGTTTGGTCCTTCTAGTGTTAAGAAGATCTCCTACTATTTCAGGATAGTTTTCGGCCTTGTGATTTCCCAAAAAATTTGTGCAGACACTTTTGAAACTGCCACGCAGCTTTCTCAACTTCATTCAACTCTCCTTCAAATCTCTCATCTCTTAACAATTCTCTGATCTGAGGGCCTACAAAAATGCCTTCTTTAATCTTGGCATCACTGATCCGGGGAAACTTATTTCTCAAGTATGTGAATCTTATTTGCGCTTTATCCATCGCTTTAACAAAGTTTTTCATAAGTCCAAGCTTGATATGCAAAGGAGGAAGGTACACTTTCTCAGGGTCAACAAGTGAACTATTCACAACATTTTTCTTGCCTGTAACAAGTGAGGTGCGTTTTGGCCAATCCTTCTTAACGTAGTGGTTTTGCTTGTCCCTACTGTCCCACTCACATAAAAAACAACAGTACTTGGTGTAACCTAGCTGCAACCCTAGCAAAAGTGCAATGACCTTCAGATCTCCACAGATATTCCACTTATATTTCTGATACTGAAACTTTTCTAAAAGCAACTTCATGTTGTCGTATGACTCTTTCATGTTTGCAGCATGTGCAATAGGTACAGAAGGAAATTTATTTCCATTGTGAAGAAGGACTGCTTTCAAGCTGACTTTTGAGGAGTCAATGAACAATTGCCACTCATCCACGTTATGTTCATGACCAAGAGCCCCCATGACTGAATTAACATCTTTATAAAACACAAGTCCATCTTCATGGGAGAACCATTCTTTGAATTCATCATGGCAGCTGCGGAAAAAACAAACTTTAGTGTCACGTTGCAGTAGATTCCAACCCTTTAATCTTGAACCTAAAAGTTCAGCCTGCTTCTTAGATAATTTCAAATCACGAACTAGGTCATTTAGCTCTCCTTGTGACAGTAAATGTGGTTCATTGGAGGAACAGGTAGCCTGGAATGTTGGATCAGAAATGTCTTCATCTTTTTCCTCGTGATATGCTACAGCTACGTTTGATTCCTCATCACTTAAACTTACATGTTCAGGAGGATTTGGTACTGGAAGTTGAGCACTGTGGGGAACTGGTCTCATTGCAGATGGTAGATTAGGGTATTTCATAAGGCTCTTTGTTTTTGAAGTGATCCCCTTTGTATTTACCAGGCAGAAATAGCAGTCTGTTGTGTGATCTTTGGGTTCCCTCCAAATCATTGGAATAGCAAATGGCATGTGACGTGAACCGTTTAGCCATCCTGTAAGTAGTCTTACACATGTCACACAACAAATGTGAGGGGCCCAACTCTTGTCCTGATCGCCTACTTTACATCCAAAATAAAGTTCATAGCATTTTTTACTAATGGTGTAAAGTTACGTTTCTAGGATTTTAAAGTTAGATCACCACATACATAACAAAAGGAATTAGGATGATTCAGACAGTTCCGCGGCATTACAAAACATCTATATGAATACAACACTGGTGTAAAATTAACAAGAAGCAACAGACACTAGCTGTTAACACTGTGACATTTACAAGCAGACTGACTTGGAGCTGCTCTACACACAGAAACTAGGCTCATGTCTGAACAGGTACAAACATGTTTCAACCTGCACAGTCTGCTGCTCCGACCAAATTTATCCTGCCAGCATTATCAGAACTTTCTCCCCAAAGGAATAAATTGTACTAATTTTACAGAAAAATTAATACAACATATATATTAATATTAATATATTTTATTATAGTTATATTAATTAATATAATATATTATTATATTTATTATTTTTATAATGTTTTATATTATAATATTGTTATATACTTAATTATATATAATATGTTATTATTTTTTTATCCGGTGATCATGCTAAATGAGGAAAAAATGAACATAGCGTCACAAGTAAACTAAGCCTGATAGAAAAAATCTGATTTCATATTTAGATTCAGCATGAAAAAGTACACTTAGAACACCCATCAAAACCCTTGTGACAAAATTGTTGTTGACCAGTGTAATCTATACCTACCTAAGCTTATATATAGTTAATTTTCAACAGATTTTTATCCTAGTTTTGGTTCCAAACTCCCACTAAGTTCTTGAACTTGCTTTGGATTGAAGGAGTAAATCTTAACACCAGGCTTGATATTTGGTGTCATCATGATAGAAATCATATCACTTTGTATTATCCAGCAAACAGCCTCTTTCATCGGAAAATAATACAGTAGACTCACAACTTACACGGTGGTTACGTTCCTGGGACCTGGTGTAAAGCCAAAAACCACAAAGTCAGAAACCAAAAAAAATCCCATAAATCACCCTTAAATCACTATATATTCTAACTCTGTTATACGTACATATACACTATAACATACCTGTACAATCATGACTGATGAGTTCATGGAAACAGGTGTTTCTGGGTGTTGTTGTTTTGAGCTTATTCATCCCCTTCCCACGTCACTGTGGGGGGATTGTCAAGCTCAGATAACAATGCAGGAGGGTATGTGGGCAGCTCAAGGTCACTGCGAGAAGTTGAGGGCATTGGCTGATCTGCTGACAATGTTGATGGTGAGGTTTTCTTCAAGAATATGGTGATGGAAAGCTGTCATTTTTGTTTCTGAAGCTGCTGGAACATATTATTATATTGAGCCATAAGGCTTGTAAGACCTCGTGAGAAAGAAGTTGATGCTGCACTCCATAGAGGAGTCATACTCAGACACTAAGTTTTTCAAGTGCTCAGCCACCTGAAACAATTCACTAAACTTATGTATATCCCAACATGCTGACTCTTCTTGTTCTTCATCATTGTCACCACCACCGTCGCCGCCTTCTTTGTCCGCTCTCACTATTGTAAAATTATAACCCGCATATAGTTGGAACCGCGTAAGAAAAATCTGCATAAGTTGAGAGTCTACTGTACTGAGTGGTAGATCCTGATGAGGTGAGGAAACTGATTTTATAATCAGCATATTCTTCTGAAGCACTTGTCTAAAATAATTCCAAACCAAACTTTATCATCATATTTACAGGCAACATACTGGCCAATTTGATACTCATCTTTTTCAACTAGTTGACTGTCTTTATCTGGTTCAGCCCAGTACTTATTCTAAACAATTTACAATTATCAGAATCAGATGTCTGATAAGCTTGTATTAGGTTTTCTGACTCTGGTAAAACCAGTGGAAACCCCATGTACCTTTAACAGGTAAAGCTTCATTAAACCTATTAGAAAGATTGAATTTATCTGCATGAACCTCCTCCTTTGTAACATACAAACAAATAATTGAATTAAAGTATTCAGTGCAAAAATCATAGAAAGCTCTTGGTGTTGGAATATGACCAGTATCAGTACGTTGCCAACTAGCCTTTGCATACAACTCTTTTAATAGTTCCTCCAATACCATCACAAGCATTTTTCCCATGACTTGTGGCAAAGAAATTCCACTCAGCCTTTACACCAAAATCCTGTTCATGATAGCATAGATTGCTGAAATTATATTTGTTTTTGTATTGGCCTCCACACCCATCAGAAAATAAATTACTTTTTGTACGTTGAGGAATTTCTGTTTAATATCCTTCATTAAATATTGCTAAAAAGTGTGAACTGCTGATGTTGAGTGCTCAAGACAATCGCTAATAATGCAGTAACTAGTATGAATTAATTCTTCATCCTTCATGTGATACACCACAAATGGATGGAGGGTCACCTGGTCATTTGTCCAGTGAAAACTTTGTGGTTCATCTTGAGTGATGAATGAATAGTTTTCTGCAAAATCCCCTAGCACAAGTATTTCATCACAGTGAAGATTCTGTTTCATAGTCTTCAAATACTGACTCTAGCTTTTTGCAATGTAGTGGTGCCTAGTAAGAGAAAAAATGTTTTCTGAAAGGTGTTCAATAAATTAATTTGGAGAAGCTATATGAGTTTCCAATGTTGATCTATCTGTATTAGTCCACTGAACATATTCGACAGAATCTCTGCTTGTCAAGGAAGGTATAGTATTTAAGAAATTGAATATGCCTATGCTACCAGGACATTCTCAACATCCATGTAACATGCATGTAGAAGAATTTATATCCCAAACACTTTTTTCAATAAGTAGGCTGACCATACGTACCGTTTTGAACGGGACAGTACCATTTTTTTTATGGGTTCTGTATGGGTTCTGTCACTGAAGAATAATTGTAAGCTCAATATGTTTATGTACTTACTTTTTCATGAATACAGAATATTACATAACCCCCATCCCTTTTTTGCCATCCCAATGTCCCGTTTTTGTCTCAAGGAAATATGGTCAGCCTATCCATAAGTGTGTAATAGGTTAAGTTTTTCTCTGCAATTGCTGATACCATGAGTTTAGGATTCTGGTGGTGGGTGCAAACACAAACTGAGTGGGTTCCTTTGCCTCCAGCAATTACATACCATTTAGGCCTCAGATTGGCAAAGGTAGAAAACCCTATGCTATTATCATTGTTTTCTTTATATTTTGAATATAATTCTTTTAAATTTCCTAGTAACAGACATTTTTGCTTGTACTCTTTTTCACCACCTTTATTTCTTATGCTAACACAATCAGATTTCCTTGCACACAAATGACTATCATCATCATCTTCGTAGAATTCCTTTATTTCAGAGATTATATCTTCAGTTAGTTTTCTTCCTTTACTGTAGATAGGAATCTGTGGCATAATACCAAATGTATGTTTCAAATGTGTGGCTTTGTCAACCATGTATCTGGTTGCACCAAACAAATCCATTGTCCTAGAAATAGGAAATGGTGAGAGTGTAAGTATCTGAAGCCTCCTTTTGTATGATGATGTGGATTTGAAGTCTTGTACAAGATCACTCATCAAGTTTTTGTACCTATAAAAAAAACATAACCCCAAATTACTGTATAATATTAAGGATATAAGTACATGATTTGTATTATTCAAGAATTAAGGAAGTACTGTACTTCATGAATTTGAACATATAATACTATACCTATATACAGGTATTTACATACATACATACATACATTTAATAGTTCGACGTCATCTCATTAATTATTTTTAGTTTCTTACCTCTCCAAATCTGCTTCTTTAAGATGCTATTTACTCTGGCTCACCAACATCTTGAACTTCAGTGGCAAATGCAGTTTCCAACTTCCTCTTGAGGGAGGTTGAAGCTTTTTTATATTTTTGTGAAACTGCCTTTGATCTGCTTCCACTGCTCAGGGCATCTGAAAAATATTTGTAATACAATTAATTAATAAATATAAGTATGACATACCTAGTGGCAACAACCTGAATTTCTGAACTGAAGTACCATATATTTTTTAGATAATTTCATGTATTAGGTATAAGACAACTATATCTGAATTAAATTTCAGCTGACAGTATAAAAATGCATTATCTGTACACACATTAATAGCTAGTTACAACGTAATTTCACTGGGGTAACATGAAGTTGCTCCAAAGTTGCATTAAGATCTTCTCGTTGAATATCTTTATCTGTTTCAGTACATTTTCTTGGAATTTTTTCTGGGGATATGTCAGGTGAAGTAGTCATACTTTCAGTACTACTAGTTATTGCTTCTGGCAGTCTGAATAATTCTTCAGGTTTTGCATGTTATAGCTTTTATGTGTAGACATTTTCATCAAACACTTTTACTTATTTAAAACACTATGCGTATATGTACATAAATCTATTCAAAATGAAAAAAATATATACATTAAATGAGAACACAGTGAATGCTTTGCACATCACAGAAAACAAAATAAAGATCTCTCTAGTTAGGCAATAGTTATCCTGGGTAGGATTGCCACTTTTTTAATGTCCACATGGGATATTTTGTTCAACCAATTTACCCAACAATCGAATGGGGGAGATATTTTATGGTAGGTACTAGTGTTTTATGTTTAGTTCTTAGCATACTAGTTTAACACACATGTATTTACATTTTTAACAAGTACACCAATCTATATACCAGAAGTCAATGAGAATGTAGAACAGTTTGTTAGAAATTATTCTCTCTTAAGTGAAAGTAGTCATTTTCAAATCTGTAAATACCTATTTTATATGCAAATACACATTTCTTTTCATATATTGATAGAATAAGGTTGAAACTCATTTTTTGTATATATGAAAATTTTAAAAAATCTGTAATTTATAGGGGGCAGGTAATTATAGGGGGCAGGACCCCCTTCAAGTGGAATAGTGTCATAACTTTTTTTTCTGTTAATTTTAGCCATTTTTTCTGCTTATGCGAATTTGTTGTGTGCAATTACCTTTCATACACACTTTAAATTAGGGGTGTGCCGGATAGTATTTTTTACTATCCGGCCGGATACTGGATAATAAAAAAAAATATCCAGCCAGATCTGGCTGGATACCGGATAATATCATTCAAATAATTCATAATTTTTTATATATTATTATTTAGCTATTACTTGACTAATTGACTATACTATCAAATTTTAATCACTATTTGATGTAAATTATAGCTATCTTTCAATAACTTTACTAATTACCTATATTTTATCCTTTTCAGGATTGTTTCATTGCCTAAATCATATAGCTATATAGCTAGTTAGTATTAGTTACAGACTTACAGCAATATTTTAACATTATTTACCCCCTAAAATGGCTAGTTTTATTTGGAAAATATTTACAATACATGAGACTAATCCAACGATAGCTATTTGCTCCCTATGTTCCAAACAGATTAAAGGGGGATCAGAGAAATTGGGTGCTAGGTGCTATAGCACAAAACCTTTGCACAATCATGCAAAGATGCTGCATTCAAAAGAATATAAAGTGTCTCAACTTAACAAATCATCTGAAAATCAAAATCAACCTATAGCAACCACCTCAATGGCTCCGAAGGAGAAAAAATTAGTTGCCATGGAAAAGCAACTCACGTTAGAAGAAAGTTTTTCCTTTAAGAAAATATGAGATATAAATGACTCAAAAGCTCAAGCTTTACATAAAAAGATAGGATTAATGATGGCATTGGACAACCATCCTTTTAGTTTAGTTGAACAAGATGGCTTTATAGGACTGATGGCCCACGTACAGCCAAGGTATTTGCTACCAAATCGAACATATTTTCAGAAAAAGTCATACCCAAAATCTATGAAGAACTCAAAGAAATTGTTATGAATAAATTGAAAGAAGGGAAATACATTAGCTTCACTTCCGATATTTGGACCTGCTCTTCTTCAAATGAATCATTCATTTCCTTGTCAGGTCATTGGATCATGAATGACTACACTCATTGTAATGCAGTATTGCATTCAGCTCATTTTTCAGGATCGCGTACAGGAATTAATATAGCAGACAAATTGCAATCTATGTGGCAATCATGGAATATTGACAGATCAAGGCGTAATATATTGGTCAGAGATGGAGCTTCTAACATAGCTTTGGGATGTGACCTTGTGGAAATACCTTCTGTTCACTGTTCAATTCATTTGCTACAGCTAGTGGTGAATGATGCATTAATGGCTCAACGATCTATAAAATATCTTTTGGCAGAGTGTCGACGTTTAGTGACACATTTTAACCACTCCCCACTGGCTACTTCTGAATTTAAAGCTCTCCAAACACAACAGGGTCATGTTCCTCTTCTATTGGTACAAGATGTTTTAACGCGCTGGAACTCATCTTATTTCTACAGATCTACAGAAGCTAAGGCGAACAAAGACCCTAAGATCCACTCTAAGGCTAGCCCGAGAGAAAGGAAAGAGTAGGGGGTTAAGAGAAGAGAAGAGAATAAGGGGTTAAGTAAGGAGCAACACCTATCATTTGTGGGTTAACATTCATTCAGAAAAAGTCTCACCATCATCATCCGCCGGCCACTGCCGACAAGTCAGAAAAATAGTCGGAGAAAATAGGAGAGGGGTGAAAGATGAAAAGAAGTAAAATAAGAACACTTACATCTAGTTGATGCTAGAACGTATGGCTAAGTTGAAAAAATCAGTTCAAATATACCTTGCTGATCATAGTGAATTACTTGTTATTTCATCTAATGAGTGGCACTTGATTGAAAATCTTTTAAAGCTTTTACAGCCATTTTTTAAACTCACCCAAGAAATAAGTACAGAATATAGTTTACTCTCTACTGTTATCCCAAACATGTGCGCGCTTGAAAGGTTTCTTTCAAAAATTGGCCAGGATGATCAAGGAGTCCAAACTACAAAAGATGAACTGTTGAAGTCATTGTGGTCACAATTTTTTACCAATGAAAGCAATGAAAAAAGAAAGTGTCTAAATGTCTTAACAAATCGGAAGTATGCTCTAGCAACTGTCATTGATCCACGATTTAAATTTTTGTTTTTCAAAGATCAACAAAAGGAAAATATTAAGACATGGTTAATTGAAGAAATAAATGAAATAAACAACCTAGCGAAAATTAGAGATGAATATTTTGAAGAACAGGCTCACAGCAGCAACGATTCTAATTCTTCTTCCTCCTCAACAGGAAGAAAAAAGGCAAAGTTTGATGATGATCCACTCTCTGCTTGTTTCAGGGAACTAACACAAGAAAATTCAGAAAAGATACCTGGTGAGAAAAAGTTTTAAAAAAGCCGCAAGATGGCTTCATTCGCAGAAATAGCAGAGGAAATTGAGCAATATGCAAAAAAAAACATATCAGACAGACGACTATCTCCACTTGAAATTTGGAAAAATGAAGAATCCTTTCCATCTCTCAAGAAAATTGCTCTAAAATGGCTAGTGACACCAGCATCTTCAGTTTTCTCAGAAAGAATGTTTTCTGAATACGGAAATATTTTTGAAGAAAAAAGAAGTACTTTGCTACCAAAGCGAGGGGAGATGCTTCTTTTTATCCATCACAATGGACGAAAATTTGATTTAAACTTGTGAATCTAGTGTCTTGAACATAGTATTAATTTTTATTGTTTAATGCGAGTTTTTACTTTTTAAGGTTTTGCTATTTTAATAATTTCACTTACCTTACTGGTATATTTGATTAGGTTATATGTTTTATTTTTATATCTCAAATCTTAATAAAAGGTTTCGCTAATTCATATTTTTTCATATTGTAATTTGCAATATATATAAAAATAAAAAATAAAAATAAAAATTAAAAAGTATGGGAAGCTGGGATCTTAGCTATGCGTCACACTTTTAGCTGGACCAAACATTTTGCCTTTTTAGCAGTGTTAATATAGTTACATACTAGTAGTGGTACATGCTCATTTATCAATTATTTTAATTTTAGATTTTTGTACAACTATATTCAACTTTTGCTAGCTAAAGGCTATGCAAGCTAAGATTGGAAAGGGGCGGGCCCAGATGGTATTCCCATTACAAAAAAGACTATCATAAATATCTGGCTATCTAGCCGGATAGAGGATACCGGATAATAGCTGTTATCCGGCCAGATATCCTGCCGGATAGTGGTATCCGGCACATTCCTACTTTAAATCACTGTTCTATGCCAATTAGGGACTGAGTTATGGTGGTTTGAAAATTTCAAGTTTTTGTCCCCCCTCAAAAAAGTGGGGGGGAGCATAACTTTTAAACCATAACTCCGATTGAGCTGATATTTGAAATTTGGTACTTACTGGCATAGACCATTCTATAAACCAAATTTAAGCAAAATCCTTGAGGGTATGGTGCACTTTTTCTTTTTTTTTTTTGCATGATTTGTCATGGAATGAGCCTGCTGACAAATAATGCAACTAAGCAATAGCAATCACAATATGGTAGAATTTGTCCTCTCAGTAAGTCACTCAAACCAGCTAACTTGACTAAAATTCCTAATTTCCAGCATGCACACTTTTGTAAATTTAGAAATGAATTGTCACACATCAATTAGGGAAATGTACTGGGGATCTCCAAATCCAATGCAAAAAATAATGTGGGAATCATTTGAAATAGTATTTAGGACTATATATGAGGAATGTGTACCATACAAGATTAAGCGTACGAAAGTAAATAACAAGCCCTTGTGGTTTACTTCAAGAGTAGGGGATATTATAAAGAGCAGATAGAGCTTGTAGGCTACATAAGTGCGATAAAGACAATTTATGGTTATAAAACAAATATATATCTTTAAGGCATAAAGCGAAAAGCATAATAAAAAGGTCAAAGCACGATTTTGAACTTTCCATAGCTTGTGGACAAAGAAAACCCCAAGTGATTTTTTTCAAGATGTTAACAACAAGAATCTGGTAAAGAGCATGTTGAAACCATTGAGAAATTCTGACAGTGAGCTACTTTCTGAGAACAAGCAAATGGCTACTCTGCTAAATTAATTTTTTCATCAGTTTTTACAATAGAAAATGTAACGAATATCCCTACAGTCATAGACATAATACCTTTCGATAATGGTAATACTTTAGATAACATTGTGGTGAGTGAAAGGGAAGTACTGCATTATATTTGCAAAATGAAAATGCTTAAATCACCGGGCCCAGATTCCATATATCCCATACAACTAAAAGAATTAAAAGAAATCATTGTTGTGCCACTAACAAAGATTTTTAATGCTTCTATTTCTGAGGGGTGTGTACCAGATAATTTCGTTAGCAAATGTAACACCTACTTTTAAGAAAGGCAATAAAGGTGCAGTGGGAAATTATAGGCCAATCAGTTTAACGTCTATTGTAGGTAAGCTACTGGAATCAATAATTAAGGATCGTATAGTTGAACACTTAGAATTTCATAACTTGATTAGAAATACACAGCATGGTTTTAGGCAAAACAAATCATGCTTAACTAATCTTTTAGAATTTTTTCAAAGCATGGTTGAAGTTTATGATAGTCATCAGGCAGTAGATGTAGTGTATTTAGATTTTCAAAAAGCATTTGCTGTACCAGACAAAAGACTCACTGAAAAAACTAAGGCTCATGGAATCAGGGGTGTAGTAATAAATTGGATAGAAGAGTGGTTGCGAGGTAGGAAACAGGGTGTCATTGATGGAGCGGAGTCATCTTGGGCTAATGTAGCAGGCAGCATTCCTTAGGGTTTTATATTGGGCTCCTTGCTTTTTCTTATATATATATTAACGATTTAGATGTCACCCTAGTCATACAGTTTCAAAGTTTGTGGAAGACACCAAGTTGGGTGGTTGGGCAATTAACAATGAAGATGGAGATAAAATCCAGTAAGATCTGAACAAAATCATCGATTGGTCAGTCACATGGCAAATAAGATTTAACATCAATAAGTGCAAAATTTTACATATAGGTTTGCTTAATGGTAATTTTGCGTATAGTATGTCAGGGAAGGAGTTAGCAAGCGTAGAACAGGAAACAGATTTAGGAGTTATCTTCACTGGTGATTTAAAAGTGGCAAAACAAAGTACAACAGCAGTCAATAAAGCAAACAAGGTGCTAAGTTTCATGTACGAGGATAGGCTTAAGGAGTTAAAATTGACTACACTCGAGACTAGGAGGCTAAGGGGTGATCTAATCCAGGTTTTTAAAATTATGAATGGGTTTGATAACATAAATAGAGATAGCTTTTTCGAAATATCATAATATAATAGAACTAGAAATAACAGGTGTAAGTTAATAAGTAGAAGGTTCAAGACAGCAGCTGCCAAAAACTTTTTTACATATAAAATAGTAAATAGCTGGAATAGTTTGCTGGTAGAAGTAATCAGTAGCACATCTATAAACATGTTTAAAAATCAATTAGACACATACGTTCATAGACTGGGTATATAAGAAAGAGAACAAAGCTATCTAAACAACTGACAAAACAATTAAGTGATACAAAACTACGGAAAAACTATATATACTTGCAACATGGTATCAATTGTGATACCTTTTACTTCTTAATTAAATACAAATTATTAATCCATTGAATTAAATATCTACAAGATTGCCTTGGGATTGGCAACATAGCCTATTGGGAATGAAAATAATTGCCATAGATAGAACCCAATATGGAGGCAATGAGTCCACAGAACAAGAAAAATTAATTATTTCATATCAAAATTTTCTACTGCTCACTCATGAAAATTACTTTAAGATAAGAGTCAATGAACTTTGTAAAATCAGTGAATTCCTAAGAGGAAGATTTATATTTGCAACACTCGGAGCTGCTTATGTTAAGCAATGCTTTTAAGCAAGGAAGGTGTAGTTAATCTTTCTACAAGTTCTGAGTGAATAACAAGTAATATAAACCTAATAACTCAAAAGGATAAGCCTATACCTTCAGGAATTTAAGTGTAGTTGATTGCCTATATTAAGTCAAATCAACTCATTGTGAAACTCCAATGTATAGTGGCCCTACATCACAAAAGATCATCATGCCCTACAACCAGAAGCGAGACCCAATGAAATAATAAGGTAAGGTAATTTCTTTCTTTACCATTAGGCAGCACTAAAATGCCAAAGGCAAATAAATTTAATATTAACCAATAAAAAAACTACTTAATGAAGTCGTTTGAAGACCTCCACATACTTAACTCTTTAACAAAAAAACATAGGGTTTTTGTTGTTAACTCTCCACTGAAATCTGCTAGAAATTTCCAATGGATGAGAGGTATCAGGCAATCAACCCATAGCTCTATATAGCTTTTTCGCAAAAATATAGTAACATCCAGAAACAGATACAGATGAGAGCTTTCCACTTTCAAACTTGTACTCGTAAAGTTCAATAAATAAATTTAAAAAAAATAAATAAACCTAATTAAATTTCAATGGAAAACAATTTAATTTTAGAAGCTCTACATTAAGCTTGTTAATTGAAACAAAGCAATAGTTCTGGAGGATTAACTTTTTAAAACTTTTTCTGTCAAATTTAATCAAAGTGGTCACTAGATTTCTGCTAGATTTCTGTGAACATCACTAGAAAAATAGCTAAATCTACTTAATATTTTTATTTTATTGAATATTCAGTTTATTTTTCAGTCAGCTCTTCCTTTACAGCATTCACTATTCCATCAGCATCACACCTTTCAACAGCTACAAGACTTAAATATGTGAAAATAATTTTACTGTGAACTTGACTGTAATATATAATAGCAATTCCCATTAATTTATTGATGGTAATGTCATTTGATTCATTTAACCACAAGCTACATTTTCCATCACCTATATCATGCATTAAATCCTCTTTAAAAAGAACACTTAAAACATTGTTTATTTTCTGTGTGTGTTTGGTTCTATCAGGGCCTGAGTTGTAAAAAAAATTATTAACTGGTATGCCATACTGGTTTGTACTCTCTCAACTCAAGCCCTGATTATGTTGACTAAATAGAAAAATTATATGTAGTATCTATCAAAAAAAATGTACTAATATAAGGGCTTATATACCTTCTGGCTATTTCCTAAAGTGCACTGTGCACTGAATAGCAGATGTGCAATAATTACTATACTACAAAGAGAAACCAATGCCAAGAGGCAAGTGTACTTGCTGTAATGGAAGTTCCCAAAGATGGCTTACTGGTATCAGCCAGAACACGCATGCTTCAGCAGTATAACAACCAGTATGATTTATTGAAAAAAGTTAACCAGAACAATTTATTAAAAAAAAAATTGAGAACCAGTACAGTATACCAGTTCATACTGCCTCAACTCAAGCCCTGGGTTCTATGCATTTCAAATTAGAACAAACATTATCAGAAAAATGATTCTTACAAAGCTCAACCAAATGATCACACAATGGGAACTTACAAATAATGCAATACTTGCCTCACATGCCATAGTCTTATCACATTTTTTGGGGACCAAATTTGTTCTATCAATACTGGATGTGGCAGTAACTGGTGAACTCAGCCCCATCCAAACCCAACCTCTTAGAGATCCAACCTCAAGAACTCTGCCTCAATATAACAAAATTAACACCTAAAGTTTAACTTTAAAAGCCGTGCTTTTCAGTAAGCTTGTAAATAACACAAAATATACTTTCAGAAAAAATATAAAAATAACTTATAACAAGTAATCTACTTTTCCCCCAAAAAAGGTACATTTACTTGTGTAAATAACTCATTAGAATCTCAACTTACTTGACATCTTATCCCAAGTTTCTAAACAACTAGGTAAAAAGTTATGCTACCTGTCCTGGATGGGCCTCAGTGGCTTCAAATTCAGTCACCGGGTGTGATCCCTTAAAAGCTAAACTTTGTTTTAACTTCATCAGTTGTCAGACAGGAAGGTACACTCTACTACATTGTGTTGATATCAGGGATGGGGTCAAATACGTATTTGTATTTACAAATACACAAAAATGGATATTTGCATTTGTATTTGAGAATTTAAAAAAATGCATATTTGTATTTGAATTTGTATTTGAGCCTTTTATTTGCCGTATTTGCTTCAAATACACTAATGTAATTTAAGTTAAATATTTTAAATCCATTGTACAGACTACAGACTATATACGGTAACTACAAATTGATATGAACAGTAAAAATCAAACATTGAGAAATATGAATTTATTTTCTTTAATTATGCAAAAGTGCAGAAATATCAAGAAGTGTGAAATAATTTTCTCTAATAAAAAATAATAAACAAGAGGAATTTGCTACTTTTCTTGCCTTGGTGTGAAAATGAAGTCTACTTTGATAAGAGCCAAAGTATTGCAATGTTAAGTTTTATACAATAAGTACTATACCAGTATTGTCTTACTTGAGGGGTAGCCAAAGTCAAGTAAATATTATCCGTTTATATTTAGGATGAAATTGGTACAAAATTTGCAAATACAGTAAAAATTGTATTTGCATTTTATTTGTATTTGAAGCTTCATATTTGTATTTATATTTGTATTTGGGGATTTATAAATTCAAATATTTGTATCTGTATTTGAATTTGGCCGTAAAAAAAATAGTGTATTTGTATCTATATTTGTATTTGGGCAATTGTATTTGACCCCATCCCTGGTTGATATTGTGTATGAATATTGAGCGCAGATTACACTGCAGGCAGCACCATACCTGTGGTACGGGCATCTCCCAAGTCAATTACAGGTGTATCAACAAGGGCCAAATTGAGTTGCCCAAGTGGCACTGCTGTATGTGTCCAATGCCTGATGTTGACCTGGAGATGGACTTCATAGAGCTCATGCCCTCATGAGACATCACCATGGATAGGATATATCACCACCTGAATCCATGGCCACACCAATTGGTGACAGCACATATCTTCCACAGCAGCCACATGTTTTGTCCTTCAATGTGTCTGCATCATTCTCTGAGCCTCAACCTGAACCAACACAGCTGTACCTGAACTTCCTATGGATATTTGTACCTCTACTGAACCTGACATGGTAACGTACAAGGTGATAGATGGTGGCTCCCAGAGAGGTGGAAGGATATTAGCAGACAGTGTTGGATATACATACACTAAGAAGTTGAAGGAGCAATGGAGGGTCATCAGCTTCACTGTCTGATGCATCATCTTGGGGTGTGGTTGCTGTGGGTGGAGATGATGACATTCTTGGTTGGAAAGTTTTATTCCCTATATGGTATAGTGCAGTTTTCCTTCAAAGAATGAAGTTTTCTATATTTCCATTGTGATACCATCTTCTTTTGTATTTGACCATGTACTTTTGTAATCTAGCCATAAAAATCATCTAATCTTGCCTTTTTTTTTTGGTTGTTTGTAAGCATTTAATATAATTTATATCCTTGCTCAGCAGTGAAATTTCATTTTTAGCTTTTCCAAAAAAAATTCTGTAACTGCAGAGTTTTTGTCCATATAATGGACCTCAGTACTAAAATAAAATTTCTGTAAATGTGAAATTCTGTACTGTAAGGGTTGTGACATTCTTCCCAAAACCCCACATTCAAGCAATAGACTTGGTCTAGGGCATGACTCCAGATTTGAAAAAATTTACTGGAGCACAGCTCTGAATTTACTTTTTTTTCCACAACAGCTTGGTGAGTTTCTTTTGTTAGGCGCAAAATTGCATTCAATGTCTTCTGGATTTGGGAATTTTCAAATTCCTCTAAAGCAGTTTTGTTAGTCTGATGCGCAGATTCCTCACTTACCTTTTGTTTCTTAGGTGGAGGAGAAGCACTTTCTTCAGTCTGTGAAACATCTAGTGAAAAAGTTTCATTTTCTAGATTAGCAGTTGATGAAGTTGGTTCATTTTTCTGAGGTCTAGCACTAGCACATTTTGTGAACAAACTAAATGACTGCTTTGCCGTATCTCTTTGCTGCACTTCATCCTGGTATTTCTTTACTGCAATATCTAAGCTGTGGGCCCAAACTCTGGGACCTCTTGTATTGTAACAAATATTTTTTTTGGAATTAAAATGTTCCTCCCAGTTTTGCTTCTTTGAATATTTGTTCTTGCATTGACCACAAAAGTAACCCCTTTTCTTTTAACACCCTCACTTTTCTCTCCAACTTCATCAATATTAGGATCCATTATTGATTATTGACTACCTGAAAAAATACAAAATAAGTAAAAGTTAGTAAATATAGTATGGTAAAAGTGAGTAAAAGTAAGTAAATATAGTACAATGAAAGTAAGTAAAAGTAAGTGCTTTAAACTTAGTAAAAGTAAGGAAGAGTAAGTAAAAGTAGGTAAGTAAAAGTAAGTTTAAACTTAACTAAACTTTTCAATTCTAGAGTCATGGTGGATTACTTAAAACCGCACAAGTAATTATCTGGCCAATTTATCAAACCTGGCCGAGATCAATGGAACATAGTCCAATCCTGATAATTTTATATTAAAAAAATATACGTTTTAATAAAATTTTAATTATCAAAACATTGAAGCTTAACAAAAAATAAAAATAATTGTTAAATATGGAATTACCAACTAAACTTAAGATAACTAAATTTGTAATTTAAAAAAATTGGTTTGTACAAGAACGTATACGCAAAAAAATTGCATAACGTCTAGCGGATGAACAAAACCCAAACCCAAATTTACTTTTTCTCATGGTCAAATTTACTGGAGCAATGCTCCCAAGATCCCAGGAATCTGGAGTCATGGTCTAGGGTCCCATTTTCATATTTGTTGTGGGCCAATCCCTCATATTTTTTTTTCTGTGTCCCTCCCAGTAATTGGTTAAGTTTTCCTGTTTATTCTTTTTAACCAATCCAGCAGAGATTGGTTATTGCTAGTTTTTTCAAGCTTTATCTGGTTCTCCAGAGTTTTGTTAGGCAAATATTGTTTAAAACTAATTCTCCTCAAGTTTCTCTCTCCCCACAGAAGTCTAGTTAAATATTAAAAGTATTATTTAGTTTTAACAAGTATTCAACTTATCAAGTATTTAACAATACATGCTCTAGACCAGGGGTGGGGAACCTGCGGCCTTTTGAGGTACTAGTTGCGGCCTTCTACCTACTTGACATTCAGAATTCATACCATACGATAATGGACAGCAACTGATACCCTTTATGGCTTGAACAATAGGAAATATGGCAACGCTGCCAAAAATAAATGCACTTGCTGAATTTTTTATTTATTAGAAAAACCCTCACGTATTATCAAGTTTCATTTAAAATTAGTAAATATGTAGATTGTAGACTAAAATATGACATTTTGTTGTACTGTATATGTTAAATACTCAGCATGCGGCCTAATAGGGTTTTGGTTAAATGAAATGCGGCCTAATAGGGTCTTGGTTAAATGAAATGCGGCCTTCCAATGAAAAAAGGTTCCCCACCCCTGCTCTAGACCCTGTTTCACTTCTGGAAGATACAACATAAATTACTGTTGGAAAGCCTATTAAGGTATTTTATTTGTTATGAGTATTATGACTTTATCAGAGTTTACTAGACACTAAAATTGCCCAGTGTTGTTAATGATTAAGATAATTGTTAGATAATGATTGTTATGCATTCAAATTGTAAATAAGTATGGGCATGAATTAGATATTTAGCCTACTTAAGAATTAGACACCTGACCTATAGTTATTGCCAGTTTGCAGTGTTTGCTTGAGCCTTGGATTCTTATTAACCCAATCCTGTGCTTTTGTGATTCACTCTTGCAACTAGTTATAGAGCCCATTATTATCACCATAGGATAGAGATGTACCGACATCGCTTTTTAGCCAATAACTGATACCAATAATTAAAAATAGTATCGGCCAATAACCAATACCAATAATTAAAAATAACATTAGCCAATAACCAATACCGATATCCAGCTAAGGTTTATTAGTTTGTCATATTTTTGTAACATATTCATAATTTATTTTCTGTGTTGAAAATTTGGTAACAAAGCAATAATCCTTTTCATTAAAGATGGCAACACTGCATTAGATATCACAGTTTTGTTTGTTATACAATTGGACTATGGACTTATGTTGGGCTTAATAAATGTGTTTTTAACCAGCTAGCTGGGTTAATATTGAGAGCTATGACTACAAGATAGTTTTTTGGTTTTCTAGGCTTGATATCTATTTCTCAAAGGATTTACACTCGTTTGGTTGGCTGTTTGAAAAGAAAATTGGGTAAAACTTATGTGCTACATTTCTTAGGACCTAGGCTATGATTAAAATAAAATAAAAGACTATGATAAAAAATATTGAGTTATGTGAAGTGATGAAACAATAAAATATTGGAAATTTCATCTTCTAAATAGTATTTTATTCATAATTTTGGAAAAATCATACTTTTGAACTACTATTATTTTAAGTTGTTTATTTTTTATTTTATATTCATTCAATAATCAATCTATTCTTACCAGTGATTAATGGTGAAGTCGTGTTTCCACTTCTTGTTTGTCTATTAATTATCTGTTAATTCATTATTATTGATTGACTGTACCCTGTGCATGCAACTAATAATTTTGTTAATTAGATGACCAGTCAGAACCAGTAGGCAATCTACCAGCTAGCTCCACTAGTCCAGATACATTCTGTTGGTACGGTGGATCCAGCCTAGTTGGACCTACAAAGTCTACTGGGGTTGTGTCAGCTACAGTTGGCCACTCTGGGACTGCCACTGCAATCAGGCTCGTAAACCAAAAAGACTAGTATCTAGCCTTTTACTAAAAAATCTGGCCACAGGGCCAAGTTTGGAGAATAACTGGGCTGGGATAAAGTTCATATACTTTAACAAACCATTTTTTTGCACTTGTCTCCCACTACTTTCCTTTGTTTTCTACTGAACCTCACTAATTTTTGTTAGTTTTTCCATTTTTCCTAATTAATTGTAATATTGCCAGTGTTCTGGGCATTTATACTTTTGTAATAAAACTTGTATTCATTCGTTATAATAAAAGGGATAAAACGTGGGTCACTTCATTTTTGCCTGGACAATTTATTGTCACAAACCCGGAAACTTAAAAGGGTGCTGGGTGGCTTGATGATTCTTGATACTCAGGGGGATTATGATGGCCTACTCAGCCACCGCAGCAGTATAAAGGGGTTCCATAAAACAAGGACTACCTATACTACATAATGCAGGGTTGTGGAGTCAGTGAAAAAAGTTTCCAACTCCGCCTCCAGAAATTTTACAAGTCCAACTGTAGTATATACTAACCGTATGGCATATATACTTATATAGTATAAGTGTGGTGTAGGTAAATGAATAGTCGCCGTGAATTTCAATAGTTTTAATTTTTAAATCTCTATTTTAATTATTCTTTCCTCATACAATAATAAAAACTAAGAAGTTATCAGGTCATCCCATAAGTAATGTCATTTTTTTACCTTTATTTCCAAATGAAAATAAAACTGCATCATAATAAATTTTAATCAATTTTATATTTTCCTTCACTTTCTATGACTCTCTGCCACCTCTCTACAAGCATTTCAATTCTATATTGATAAAATTCCTTCGATTTAGAAGCAAAAAACTTGGAGAGGGCAATGTTGATAGCCTCGAAACTTTCAAGTTCTTTCCCATCAGGGTAGTTTTGAAGACTTCTGAATAGGTGGTAATCTGATGGTGCAAGGTCTGGTGAATACAGAAGATGTGGAATTTTTTCCCAACCAAGCTGTTCAGTTTTGGCAGTGGTGAGCAGTATGAGGATGCGCGCTGTCCTGTTGAAACACACCACTCTTGCAATTGGCCAAAGAAGGACGTTTTGTTTGCAATGCAACACTCCGTCTTTGAAGTTGCTGACAGTAGACTTCGGCTGTAATGGTTTGATTGGGCTGCAACAGTTCAAAATAAACCACTCCTTGAATATCCCACTAAACGCACAGCAAAACCTTCCTGGGGTGCAGATGTCCTCTTGGCTGTGGTGTAGCAGATTCCCCAGCACTAACCCACTGCCAATGACGCTTAACATTGTGATGAAGCACCCAATTTTCATTCCCAGTAATGAATCAATTCAGAAATGGTGCTTGAAGTTGCCAAGAATGCAATGAAGATCAAATGTTCATGCGATCTCTACAGTTATCTGGTGACAACATATGGGGAACCCACTTTCCAAGTTTTGACACTTTTCCCAGTCGTTGCAGGTGGTGATGAACTGTGGAACCAGTCTAATTTAGTTGCTGGGCAAGTTCTTCAATAGTTACAGCAGGATTTTCTTCAAGTGTAGCTATCAGAAGGTCATCATTGAACTCAACAGGTTGGCCCGAGTGCGCTTCATCAGTTAAACTATAGCCACCAGACCTAAACTTCTGGAACCATCTTTGACATTTCCTTACATTTAAAGCTTCCTCCCTATAAATATCCTGAATATTTTTTGCAACTGCAGTTGCGTTATTTCCTTTTCTAAACTCTCAAAGCATTATAGGCCTGGTGTGTTCCTCTGACACCTTCATCTCATCCGTAAGGGTGAAATAAATGAAGATTGTTAACACAATGAAACTTCACTTAAAGTGAGAAGTAACATGTCTAAACACATAAAAACTCGAGTTTTCCATAAAATATAGAGAAAAACATGTGCAAACACAACGCGAGTTTAGCAATGCAAAAAAATGACATTACTTATGGGATGACCTGATATTTAAGTTATAAAATAATAAAATTATAAAAATATAAGACAAAGATTTGGAGTCAGAGTTGGGGGATTTGTACTGACTCTGACTCCACTCAAAAATAACCAACTCCACAACCCTGACATAATGCTTAGTTCTATGAACAATAGCTACTTTTTTTTTTTTTTTTCTTTTTTTTTAATAAAAGGGCATTAAATAAAAATTGTGTTTCTTTGAAGTTCACCAAAAATTTATATGTTTAACTACTACTAATCAAAGCTGGGCACAAACCGTTAATCGTTAATTAATGAAGTTAACTTTTTCGTTAACGATTTAACTTTTAAGTTAACTTTGAAAATCATTATCGGACTAATTAACTTCCGTTATATTTAACTTCCGTTAACTCAAGTCCGTTAACCCAAAAAATTCATAAATAAACGTTTAAAAGTTTCTATTATTTTCAGTGCTGAGCAGTAGTGCGCAATTAATCCGCCACTGTTAATAGTGATGAACGATTTCCATTTCTGCAGTGCAAAATCAGGGATATTTGTTTCCATTGCCACAATTGTGTCTTACCAAATATGGTAGTTATTTATGGCATTGGTTTGAGCAAAACATGGTTGACTGTAAAATCAGGCAGAAAGATTTGCCATTTGAGTTGAATGTTTCAACTTCTTTCAAGAAATATCATGAGCATTTTAAGGCACTTTCAATAATATATATGTAACAATTACAACAAATAACTACATTCGTTTCATTTGCAGTCTGTCTCTTGCGCAACATGTTTGTGCTAGTGAATATTTAAAAATAATCGTTGTCAAGTAAGTCATGTATATTTATAATATGTCTGTGAGTACCTTATTAGTAGTCTCCTTGATACATTTCAAGAACCATAAAATTGATCAGGTAAGACTTCAATTCTCATGTCACTTTGATGACATAAATTAAGTCAATTGATGTCTTACAATGGGAGCGTTTTCACCTTAACTCTTTATGTCCTGGCGGTACTTCTAGGTACCACATCTTTAAAATGGAGAACGAGAAGAGGGAAAATTAAATTATATATATATTGTGTTTTTCATTTTTTTTTTATAATAAAAGTTAACGTTAACGGTTTATCGGTAACTTCCGTTACATGTTTAACGGATTAACGGTTAACGGATCAGCGGTTAACAAAGTTAACTTTTTGGTTAATGGTGCCCACCACTGCTACTTATGTTAGCACAGTTTGGTGCTCTATGCAATATTTTTCAGATTGAAATCATCATATAAAGCATAGTTTTATGAATAAGATATGGATTCTGTAATAAAAATATACAATGAAAATAGTATATGCAGGATTCATAGCAAATCTTAAGTGGTTTCCCCGACAATTTTGCAAACATTTTCCTGGCCAAATTTCATTTTTTTGTTAATTTTAAACATCCCCCTTCTCCATCCCCTTATAGATGTCCACCCACACCTTATTTTCATTTTATTATTAAGTGCCATTTCTTTACACACTGTTGTTGATGATTACACAGACTTCTTATAAAACTTACTACTTCAGAATCTTTGAAGAAGAAATTTATCTAAACAGTCTGCCATAGCCTATTATTCTTTACAGTCATGTTGATTCCCTTAATTAGGCTCAGAAAACTTATGCTCTTTTTTGGAATTTATATGTTTAATTAGATCAGTGTGTTTGGCATTGATGTCACACAATAATTGCAGTGTCCTTTGCTGGGATCATTAAATAGGGTTGCACCAATATGTAATTTGGCCAATTACCAATTAATCAGTTGTCAGTAATCAGCCAATCATTAAGAATTTTGAATCCAATCAATCAGCACTATAAATTTGATTAATTGGTACCATAAAGTAAAGGCATCACCAGAATATGGGTGAGTAAATGGCGAGTAAATGGTTTTAGTGATACCCACCTTCGCTTGGTTGTAACCTTTCATTCTGTACACCCTGGTCATAAATTATACAAAATTGCTCGGTATTTGTATTCCTCTTTTTCCTTGTGGTCAGCTTGGATGCTAGTGTGAATGACAGTGTGAATAAAGTTAGTGTACCATCCAAGGGTACTTGACCTCTCAAGCCCTATCTAACCTCACACTAACAGCCTATTTGGGCCCTTAGTGTCCAAATATCATTGTAATTTGTATTTATTATAAATTACACTTTTTATTCTCATCAAACAAATGTGTGTTAGTTGTAAATATGTGTGTGTTTAAGTAGCACAAAAACACATCCTGAGCTTGCCTGAATGTGAACTTGAAAGAAAACATGACACCATATACAGGGGTGTGCTGGGACCAGCTCAGTCTGGTTCACCCTAGTTCGCCTGAACCAATTGTTAAATTTTGATTGGATCACCAAACCATTTGTTTGTTTTTAACAAATATTTAACAATCAGTAGAAATTTATCTTGCAATTTGTCAGTCAGTCTTGATGAATTTTACAAATGTTCATGATGCCCAAGATTTCTCATTCACAATTGTTTTCATGAATTATAGCTTTAGTTTATGTCACATTTGATGTTTGAAGGTGAAAAAGAGATAAGGCATTTGAATGAACTCTCAAAATCTGAAATTGATATCAATGACTTTCAGGATTTTGTTGATTCAAATGTGGAATCAAAGAATATTCAGCTAAGAAAATAATGAGTACAATTGCTATTAGCAGTGCAGAAGCAGAATGAGGCTTTAGTGTTAGGAATGATATTGCAAAAGTGGAAAGAAGCAAACTTTCCAGTCTGATGACAATGAAAATACTAGGAAAGCCTGTAGCAGACACGGGTGCTGTGCCATATGTCAAGACTTGACTAAGAAGTCATCGTCAAGCTGATGATACTAGAGTTTGTGAGAAAACTGATACTCAACCATCCCACAACAAACTGACTATATGCAAACTTCTTGAATGAGACAATGATTGAAAAGGTAAATTTATATCTAAATTTTTTAATTTTTTCACGATTTTATAGAAAAATAGGTAGTATCACAAGCAGTGGTCATTTCAATATTTATTTATTTATATTTTGATGAAGAATTAGTTTATTTTTAGATAATTACTTCATCAGTGAGTATAAAGAATGTTAAATAATTTCTGCCAAAATGTTATAAAATGCTGTTTGGAAAAGCTAAAATATGTTGGCTTCTGGGGCTCTACCCCATGCCCCGCTGGGGAGAGCTACTGCTCACCCAAGACCCACTAGCTTAATGATTCACGCCAATGGCGCTTACTGAATTACACCCTTATCTGTATCAGAACTGGTTGTTAATATTACCTAAAATTTTATTTGCTTTATTTCTAGCCTCTAAGCACTGCTTAGAAAATTTTAGATCACTACTAACTATAATGCCAAGATTTTTTTCCTAACATTCTCTAACCAGTTCACTTGCATCTCATAACTAAAGTTTTCATTATTTCTACCAAAATGGATGACTTTGCATTTTTCTACATTAAATTCCACTTGCCATTTACTAGCCCAAGCAACTAAACTATCAAGATCCTTTTGCAGATTATAAGAATTTTCTATATTTGTCATTGGGGCAACTACTTTTGTATTATCTGCAAATTTAGAAATTTTACAACTTAATCCTTTCTCTAAATCATTTAGATATAAAATAGAGAGAACAGTAATGGACCTAAAACTAATTCCTGTGGTACCCCATTTTTCACTTTCTACCACCCAAATTCATGACTATTTAGAATTACTCTGTTCTCTGTCTTCCAACCATTTTTCTACCCAATTTATAACTGACCCTAATATCCCATGAGATTTTAATTTATATAGAAATCTCATATGTGAAACCTTGTCAAATGCTTTACTAAAATCCAAATATATAACATCTACCTGATCAGTTACAAACTCCAGAAGTCCAAGAGATTAGACAAACAAGACCTTCCTGGTCTAAATCCATGTTGTGAACTTGAAATAAGATTAAAATTCTCCAAATGATCTTCATTATTCTTTATAATTCTTTCTAGCATCTTTCCTACCAATGATGTTAAATTAACAAGGCCTATAATTTCCTACCTCCTCCTTACTACCCTTTTTGTAAATGGGTACTACATTTGCTTTTTTCCATTCATCTGGTACCTCTGCAAAATTAAAAGACCTAGCAAACAAGAGAGTTAGTGCCTCCAGTAAGCTTTCCTCCCCTTCTCTGAAAATCCTAGTATTTATATTATCAGGTCCAACAGCTTTATTTGACTTCAATGTATGAATCACTTGCCTAACATCATCCATCCTTATACAAATATGATCAAGAATGCCCGAGTTTACAAAATCAAAAAATTAAAATCAGTTATTTAAATTTTCTTCAGTAAAAACATAGCTAAAATAATTATTAAAAATACCATCATCATCCTGATCTTTTCCAAACATCCTCTCATGCTTTTTATTATTATATTTATAAAAACTGAAGAATTTCTTTGGATCTTCATTGCTATTTCTAGCTACATTTATTTCACTCTGCCTTTTGCTCTTCCCAATCAAACTATCTAGTTTATTTCTTAACTGCCTCTAATTATCCAAGTCCAAAATACTATCACTGCCTTTAAATTCCCTGAATGCCCTTTTTTTTATTTTTAATCATTTTAGCTATTTCTCTCTTCCACCACAAAGGTTTCCTAATCTTATTATTCCTAACAGTTCTGAAAGGAATACACCTATATTGTGCATCCTCTAAAATTTCTTTGAATCTAGACCATATCTCAATAGCATTTTTATGAGCAAATTCATAATCCCACTTTACTGAGCCTAACAACTTCCTAAATTTACTATGGTCACCCTTTGAGAAGCAAGGGACTAGATCAGTGATGGCAAACCAGACCCATGGGTCAAATACTGATCCACAAGGCAATTTTTAGTGACCCACAAGCTCTTATTTAACCCTTTAACCACGTTCAGTGACTTTATTCACTGACATTTTTTGTCCTTAACTGTGTAAAGAGACACTAGTCCACAGCCATAAAAAAATCCCTCAACCACATTCAGTGACTACATGCCCTCAGATTTGAGTAGACCACTAGTCCTAGGCACTGCTATCATCTAGTGGCAGGAACAGCAATCAACAAGGGAGGCAGACCTGTGCACCTGGTGGTGAGTCAGACTGTAGCTAGTATTTTTTTTTTCAACATATACTTCTCTCCTAAGGGATGAGATATTGTAAGTTGTATATAATTTTATATGTTTTGTACATATTTTGTATATTGTAAATGTTCAGACTTCATAATGCTCTCATGATTTGTGTACTGTATATTTACCATTTGCACATACAGTACTACAACTATTTTGCTTTTTTTTTTTTATTCCAACATTGTACTTCTCTCCTCCAGAATGAAGCATTGCAGCTTTTATTTTTATATGATACTTTTTGTATATTTTATATTCAAATTTCATGTATATTCAGCAAAATAATAACTGAATGAATATACTATTTTGTTTCTTTTACCCAGTATGAATCCAAATGACATATGGTATTTTACTAGAATTCACCTGAAACATAGGTTGCATTTTATAGGTATAAATGATTAGAAGTGACATGTAACGGCTTTCAGGTAAGATTTATGCCTTTGCAATACATTTTGACACCGAGTTATTCACGTACATTTATCTGCAAATTATGGCAAAAGCAAAAAAAAAATTTTTTTTCACTTTTTTATATAAAATCAGAAATTTCTCCTAGATAATCACATTTTTGAGGCATTTTATTGTCAGATATGGATTTCTCATGGTCTTTTCATACTAGGAAAGTAATAGAAAAATTCCTATTAGCACTTTTATTTTTAGTGATTTAATGCACATCCATGGGCGTCCGGAGGGGGGGGGCAAGAGGGGGCAGTTGCCCTCCCTTGGAAATTTGTGTTTGCCCACGCAACGACTTCTATAATTTTACTGCAGCTCAGTCAGTGTTTCCACATTCAAGGAAATGTCGTTTACTTTACCTTTACCGAAGTGTTGTGTCATTGAACTTAGAAGTGTTAAATAAACTATACTGAAAGATATAGTAATGGAATTATTTGCAAAGATCATTATATTGTGTGTTTTATTTATTTTTTTCTCTCGAAAACCTTTTGGTCAATTTCACTGAAACTTACACGATTATAGTTAATCATAGTATCATATAACATATAAAAAATGGACTTGACTGGTAGAAAAAAAAATGCACTGCGACCACTACGAGTAAAAACCGTCATCTCCCCTTATCATAGCCTGCTTTCGGTGCTAAATTTATGTACTTAGTAATACTAAGTACATAAATTTAGCACCGAAAGCAGGCTATGATAAGGGGAGATGACAGTTTTTACTCGTAGTGGTCACAGTGCATTTTTTTTTCTACCTAATAAAGAACTAATAAGAACTAATAAGAACTAAGAACTAATGTTAGTTTTGCCCCCCTTGCGAAAAATCCTGCGGATGCCCCTGTGCACATCCATGGGAATATCACTGAAATCGTAGTGTGGTTAAAGGGTTAAATAAAATAGAAAATTGTAGTGTGGTTAAAGGCAGTGGTGTACTAAAGGGGGTGTGAGGGGGGCAGTCAGCCCTGGGTGACAGCCATGAGGGGGTGCCATTGGGAGTTGAAATACCAGTACAAGTTTACAAACCAAATGAAAAATTCACCAAAGTAGGAAAAAAAAATTTAAAATATTCAAACTATTACAACAGCTTAATGTTAATTTCCACTATAAAATAAATTTTTATTTTTATTAGCAATACAAAATTTACAAATGAAAAGTTATTTGATAAAAATTACACCGAAAGGCGAATGTTTGTTGACGTTTTAGTCATCAGTTTGTTGAGCATAGCCAGCTGGCTGCAACTGACATTCCAAGTCTTGTTCACTTGACACTGACTCCACATACATGATGGGTGTTTCATTAAATAATTATGATAAAGCATAAAGTGCTGGTGTTTATAACAATATCATGGTACTTATATCAGTGTCCAATAATTTCTGACAATGTGGTATCAGTGTGATGTTTAAGTTTATTAATGATAATTAATAATGATAATAATAATGATAATTAATTGTCTCTGCTTGTCTGGGTTGATAATCTGATAACTCAATGGGTATCTGGTTGGAAAAAGTTTGAGAACCACTTGTTTGAAGCTTTTCTGTAATAAATATTTTTTACTTCTTTATTCACTGGATATACTGTTAATTTTCATTTTATCAGTGGTCTAGTTATTTGTGAGTAATGCTCATAGTTTTCTGCTTTTTTAGGAGTCATGTTTGCACTTATTCCCCCCCCCCCCCCATACACTGGTATATATTGGGGTGTATATATAGTAAAAGTACTGCTATCACTGTAGGCTGGTCTAGCTTACTTGGGCTAAACCAATGAATGCATATAATGGTAGTGTATTATCAATAACTTTACACACGAGATTCAAGCATTCAAGCAACTGAATGGTTTATTATGATTATGCATGCCGCGTGGTGCCATCTATGAACTTTACAAAACTTTCATTTTTACTGAAAACTATTACTGTAATTTGAAATTGTATATTTATATGATACTCTATTACTGTATTGAATAATTGTACTCTTGTATAGGGGCCTATAGTTACATTTTATGATTTTTTGTTTTGTTAGTAAATGTAAACATTGCTAATTTTGATAAAATATATATGAAACAACTAAATAAGATATTACTGTATAATAATGAAAAAATTTAATTTTATATAAAATAAGATAATTTCTTCAAAAAACAGTAATTCAAAGTATCGGTATCGGTATCGGTTTTCAGAACAGTATCGGCCGATACCGATACTTTGTGAAAAGTGGCCGATACGGCCGATACCGATACATCGGTGCAACTCTACTGGTGATGGTCAAGAATCACTTACTAGTCTCTGTATTTGAAGTTAATTATTGGCAAATTAGATTTTAAAAATAAAAAAATTTCCACTTTTTCAGATTTCAGTCAGTTTCAGTGGCGGCTCGTCGGTAGGCACTGCGGAACTGCAGCACCCCTAAATTTTTTATTTACAATTGAAATAATCAAGAACAATATAAGGATGAGCTCACTGAATAACTTTTTCAATAGCTTTTGAAACTTTTACTCATTGCTCAATGCTCAT
Source organism: Bathynomus jamesi (assembly GCA_023014485.1). Lineage (NCBI taxonomy): Eukaryota > Metazoa > Arthropoda > Malacostraca > Isopoda > Cirolanidae > Bathynomus > Bathynomus jamesi. Next base: position 1,174,625 of record JAJOZX010000268.1, read on the forward strand.
CCTTTTATTTCAGTAATTATTTCAACCCATTCTTAGAGACAGTACCCCTAGAATTTTTAGTCACGAGCCACCACTGGTCGGTTTCTTAAGGGGTCATAAGTAAGTCCTGCAGCAGTAAAGTCTTTCGCTTGGCACTCTGGTTGACGTGCATGCTAAATAGGTTCTAGCCAACTTAGTCAGTTCCAGGTATTTCTCTTTGTGCAGTTTCCACCATTCCAAATGATCTTTGTTGTGGCTGAATCTTTTTCTTATGTTATATTCCTCAATTTGCTTCATAGTTTTTCAAATTCCAAGTTCAGAACCATCATGTTTTGAATCCAATTCTTCTTCACTACTGCTTGAGGCAAAGAAGGCAGAAATAGAGTCCGCAGCAGTGGTATCACTCGTTGAAGGTGTAGGATCACAATGTCAGGCACGCTTTGCTGGTGGGTGTTCTGAATCTGAAGTTTTAGCATTTAAATTTGTTGCCAGATTATATACTTCTGTCTTTATAATATCAATAGTACTTTGTAGTGAAAAAAATTTCAACTTGAACCTTGGATCAAGAAATGTTGCAATTTTGTATGTGGTTTTTGTTTTCTAAGGAAATAAATCATTCCAAAATTTGAGATAGCATTGTCTCCTTCATTTCCTTTATTCCTTCACCATTCTTTTTCTTTATTGTATCAGTTAATGAAGCTATCAAAGGAATTACCTCTGATATTGACAAATTCGCTCTGCTCAACTTTTTTGTTATTACTTCAAATGGTTCGAGGAGTTCAGTGTATTTTTTCATAATATCAAAGTCAGTGGGAGTTAATTGTAGTATCTTACCATTTGCTGCATATAAGCATAAAGGTTCTTTCAGTTCTTGCATTCTTTTTAACATGTAATAAGTGCTATTCAAACGAGTTTGAATGTCGTGAATAATGTAATTCTGGTTGATTTAATTTATTTTGAATCTTTTTTAATTCATCTTTTGCCATTGTTGAGTGATTGAAATGAGATGCTATTCTCCTACACTTGGACATAACCTCACAAACGCATTTTTGTGATGAAAGAGCATTTTTTATCACCAATTGCAGTTTATGTGCCATACAATCCACACTATTTAATTCCAAGAGTCTAAAAGCTTTTACCATGTTGCTTCCAGCATCATGCATAACACAATGAACCAAAGTAGTTGGTATTTTCCATTTTGTTAGCATTGTATCAAACTTTTCAGAAATATACTTGGCTGTATTCTTCCAAAGTTTCTGTGCACAAAACAAGGTTTATCTGCTCAAAATCTTGATTAATGCCATAGCAAGTTAAGCTTAGCAAGGATATACCAGCTGATGTCTCAGACCAGACATCTGTTGTGAATGATAAGTTGCAATCATTAATTGAATTGAGAATATCAGATACCATTTCTGAAACTGATTTGTAAATGTCTGAACATATTAGATTCTCATAATATTTTCGAGTTTTCATTACATACTGTGGTGAGGACTCAGCCATCACACGTTTAAATCCGAGGTCAACATGGCTGAAAGGCAGGTCATCTAATATTAACATTTCTGAAATTTGGTAATCCATTGATTTTGACTTTGGATTATTTATGTCCCATAACTTCATAAAACAGCTTTCAATTGTTCTGTTTTGCTGCTTCTTTCATTGATTGCAATGTAGTTTTGGAGGTTGTAGCCAAACTGGAACTTGAATTTTTTTTTTTTTGGCGTTTCTGATTTTGAAATCTTTATACAGATCTGTATGCTTGGATTTAAGGTGATTTATGAGACCACTAGTTGTTCTTCCTTTTTGAGACAAAATATTTTGGCATGCATTGTACTGAGCTTTTTCATCTTTTTGAGTAAAATATTTCCACACAGTACTCGAATACAAAGACACCATGATTTTATTGTACAGCTGCAAAAACTGCAATAGGCCAACCAAGCTTATTAGCCTAAAACAACGCACTAATTAGCCTATAAACGCGAGTCTAAACACTAATGCACTTACTGTATATAAGTGAAACAAAACACTAATTCACAAAAGAAGACACTAACTAGGTGATGAAACGATACTATTATGAAATATTACAACAATGTATGAACTGGCACTCAATGAAAAGTTTTCAACTAATTAGGACAGCACTACCAACCCTCAGGCAGCAGACGACAGTGAAGCACATTTCCAGATAGCTCTATTTTAGATAACATTTGCGAGAGAGAGAGAGAGAGAGAGAGAGAGAGATTGCACCAATTTGTATTTAGAAACTTATTAAGTGGTCAATTAAATGAATAATATTCACATATTTGTGTATTTTGATTGCGAATGTGAATAAAAAAATTAATGTGAATATGAATACTAAAAAATAAGTGAATTATTCGCATTGCGAATGCAAATATTCATCCCATCCCTAATTCAGCCTGGTGAATCTGAAGGGCAAATACAAGAAGCATCTTCACAAGATGATTCAAATGAGAGAAAGCAAGGATTGGAGGATGGCAATTCATCTTCTAAAAGCAGTGAAACTGATGAAGAGGAAGGAGATGCCAGCAGAAGTCCACACCAACAGGAGGAAGACTCTGATGAAGAGGAGGAGATGGATGGATTTTCAATTTATTCTGATGTCGCTGCTTGGCCAATCCCAGTTCCAAATGACTTGAGTTGATCTTATTAAGAGGGGAAGTGAACCCTTCCAAAATAGGGATAGACCTTTCAGACAAGGAGAAATCCAAAGGGAAGAGTCGACAGCTGACCACTGTATGGTTCTATAAGGCTCTGCCAAATGGTGAGAGTTTTGAGAACATGGATGGTTTTACCCTCCATCAAAAGTTTTTGTTTTGTTTTTGCTGCAGACTATTTTTGTTTTGTTTTTGCTGCAGACTGTTTTTTGTTTTGTTTTTGCTGCAGACTGTTTTTTTTGTTTTTGCTGCAGACTGTTTTTTTTTTGTTTTTGCTGCAGACTTTTTTTTTTGTTTTTGCTGCAGACTGTTTTTTTGTTTTGTTTTTGCTGCAGACTGTTTGTTCTTGCTGACAAAGGAATTGGAACATCTAGCTTTGTCACTGGGTTTCAAGCATGGTGGAAGCTAAACCCAAAGGTGTCTGACCATGAGGCTTCTGAGCAGCATCTCTCATGCCTGGAGAAATGGAAGACCTTGGGAGCAGGGTTGAAGCTTCAAAAAACCATTGATCAAGTTCATCAAGCAACAATGGACAAGGAGAGAAAAAAATGGAGGGATATTTTACATCACCTCTTGGACATAACCTTGTTTCTGGCTCACCAGAATCTTCCTTTTTGTGGTCACAAAGAGGACATGTCATCAGCAAAGGAAACTTCATGGAACTGGTAGAGTTGCTGTCAAATAATGATCATTTTGAAAGAACATTTTGTAAGGATTAAGCATTCTATTCCATCTGGGAGGAGAGTGGCTTTGTATTTATCTCCAAAGATTCAGAATGAGTTCATTTGCCTTTTGGGCTCACAGGGGATATCCTGAGACATCTGGAGAGAGATGGACTGGACAGAAACCTGTGCCGTGGTCAAGGATATGACAACACTGCAACTATGGCTGGGATTCATGGTGGTGCAGTCAAAGATCAGAGATATTAATCCCAAGGTTTTGTTTGTGCCTTGTGCAAATCATTCTCTGAACCTTTGTGGAGTGCACTCATTTGGAAGCATTTCTTCATGTGTGACTTTTTTGAACCTTGGAGAGAGTCTATTCCTTCTTTTCAGTCTCAACTCATCGATGGGAAGTGCTGATGGAGAATGTAGGCATGACAGTCAAATGGCTTTCCCAGACAAGATGGAGTGCTTATTACGGCACTGTGAAACCAGTGAAGGTAAATTTTGAAAAGCTGACCTCAACCCTTGAAGTACTGTGCAATCCCAAAGAAAATGTGGACACAAGAGGATCAGCTCAGATTTTGCTGTCTGCTGTATGTGATTTCTCTTTTTTTGAGTTACCTTTCTTTCTGGTGTGAAGTCCTGGAAGACATTAATCTCCCACAAAAGTATTTGCAAACAGTTGGAATCAGCCTTGAAAAGTGCATTGTGAAGCTCCAAGCTCAAACTGTTTCTTGAATATCAGCGCAATGAAATTGTGGAGAGGGCCATTCATTATGCAACTACAAAGTGTGAGGAAATGGACATTTCTATGGAGAGAAGAGGGAGAGTAAAGCTCCAAAAAAGGATGCCAGAAGAGATGGCAAAGGATGCTGGTCTCACATTGCCAGAGAAAGTAAAAAGGGCTGTTTGAATGTCTTGATCGCTTTCATCAAGAATTGGATCAAATTCTGTCAATCTTCGCTGTTATTCAGCCAAACACTTTGGTTATTGCAAAAGAACAACTTTGGAAGTATATTCCAAATTTGACTCAGATTTTTGATGAATTCTCTGATGAAGATATCAGTGTGGAAATTGGACGACTTTGGAGACATTTGGAAGCTGCCAAAGTCAGCGTTGAAGAGGCAAAGAAATGGACAGCATTGCAGTTTCCGCAGTTTATTGTGAAATGGGATTTTTGTGAATCTTTGCCAAGCTTGTCACTATGTTTGAGATTCTTTTTGACTGTCTGTCTCTCTATTGCTTCATGTAAAACAAGTTTTCCCAAATTGAAATTGATAAAAAAAATTTCATTTGACCATGAGTCAGGCAACATTGACATATCTGGCTTTACTTTCAATTGAACATGAATATGCAAAGAAGGTGAATTTTGATGAGGTCATTGATCAATTTGCAGAAATTAAGGCTCAAAAGCAGAAACTGTGAATCCTCTCTATTTACCTTTGAAGAATAGGCTGAGTATTGAGACTGGATTTCCTGCATTTTTTGTATAAAATAAAATGCAGTATTACCTGTTCACTGAATTTTTAATGTCCTGCATTTTTCTTATTTCCAATTTACTTATGACAGTACTGTATTGTTTAAAAATCTACTTGCAAACCTAATATATTTTTCTGTGTTTAAACTTTAAAATTATTTATGGGGGTGCCAAAGGAAGGATCCACCCCAGGTGCCAAATACTTTAGGTATGTCCCTGGTTAAAGGGTTAAATAAAATAGAAAATATTAAAAATTAATCATACCTTCCAGTTTTAAAATTATTTTATTCACCACTGAAGCAGCTGATACACATTGAAATGTTTTTAAATGTATAGTATACATTTAAAAATGTGTGTGTGTATGTATGACAACTTACAATTCATCCAATTCCCCGATACTATTCAATTTGAAGATCTTCAGTTATCAGATTTTCATTAGCTTGACATTGGTAATTTAGAAATGGAATTAGTTGACTTCCAAGAAAGTGCAGTATGGAAGACTAAATTTATTGATCTTAATCTGAAATTACAAGAAAAGGAATTGGAGTCATCAATTTTGGGTGTAACCAAAGAACAACAATCAATAGAAAGAGTAGAGACTCTTATTCTTGCAGAATGGAACTCTTTACCAAATTCTTTTGCATCAATGAAAAAGTTAGCATTAGCTCTGCAACAATGTTTGGTTCATCTTACTCATGTGAACAGTTGTTTTCCTCCATGAATTTCATCAAAGGGTCATTCTGTATCATTTCAAACACCTCTGGGGATGACCATCCCCCAATTTCCTTGAAATTTTTTTGTATGGAGGGTGATGCGAGATATGTCCAGAAAATAATTTTCAGACCTGGCTGACCCCTGGCACTCATATTCTGGGGTTGCAAAATATTGGCACTCTGGCCCGAGCACCATTTTTCAAATGCATCAATTCGTGCCTCAGTGGTGTAGTGGTTAGCGTCACTGACTATGAATCCATCGGCCCTGGGTTTGAGACCCAATGGCAGCTGGCACGCAGCAAAACCCAGCTGTTCATCCTTCCACACAATAAAGAAAGTGGTTGGTAGATAAATGGGTACCCTAGGTGGCCTAGTGGTTAAGACGCTGGGCTGCTGAGAGGGCATGGTTCGGATTAGGGGTGTACCAGATATGAATTTTTCATATCCAGCCAGATACCAGATATGGCCATATCTATCCAGCTGGATATATATTATTAGGTACCATATTATTTTTACACTCATATTGCTAGGTTTTGTTTTGCATTGGGGGCAAGCTACCCCCCAAATATAAAATATATAATAATTTAAATATATTCAGATGTTTAATTATTTTCTTCTCTTTCAGGTTCTTGTGTTGTATTAAACTATTAATTATTAATCATGACAAGTTTTGTGTGGTCACTGTATCACTGTATACAATAAATGATCCTAGCGATATCACTGCAAAGTGTAATATTTGCCAAAAGATTATCAAACATGGGACAGAGAACGGTGGCCAAAAGTCTTAGCACAACACCTCTTCATAATCATTTGAAGATTAATCACCCAAAAACGAAAATGACAAAAAAAAGAATAGCTGCAACTGAATCAAAGGAAATAGGCATAGATAGAATACGGGCTAGACCATCAACTTCTACTGGTAGTACTCCGAAGGAAAAGAAAATGGACCAAGTGAGTAAGCAGATCTCAATAGAGGGAAGCTACATGCCTCATTTCCCAGGGTCGCGTACTGGCAAGAATATGTCTGAAAAGTTTCACTCTATGTGGGATAGTTGGGATCTTGATGCAAATAAGAGTAATTTATTGGTGAGGGATGGAGCTAATAATATGGCTTTTAGTAGTGACCTGGCTGAAATACCTTCAATACACTGCAGCATTCATTTACTCCAACTGGTTATTAGTGACTCAATTATGGTTCAGAGGAGTATAATTGATATCTTTGCAAAAAGTCACTGCCTTGCAACTCACTTTAATCATTCTCCTTTGGCCTGTAACAATTTCAAACACATTCAAATGCAGCAAAATCTTGAGTCTCTCCTATTGGTTCAAGATGTCCCAACACGTTGGAACAGTGCATATTTGATGCTAGAAAGATTATATAAATTAAAAATTCCAGTGCAACTGTATTTGGCTGATTGCAGTGAATTACCTACCATCATATCAGGACTTTGAGTGGACACTGATATGAAATTTCCTTAAAATATTAAAGCCATTCTTCCAACTAACTCAGGAAATGAGTTCAGAAAAATCAACTGTCTTCTGTAATCCCAAGCATTTGTATTTTACAAAGATTTCTTTCAAAGATTGGCCATGATGACCAAGGTATTCAAACGAGAGAGAGAGAACTCCTGACTTCTCTTCGAGCGCATTTCTTGTCAGAGAGTAATGATAGGAAGTCTTTGAACATGAAAAACAGGGCTTCTGTGACTGCGACTGCAATAGATCCGTGGTATAAGTAATCTTTCTTTCAACAAGATAAAAAAAAAGCAGGCTAAATCCTGGCTGATTGAAGTAGTCATAGGTATTGAAAATGACCAAGGTGGTAATGATTCTAATGAAAATGAAAAGTTCAAATTCCAGTTCTCCTATGCGAAAGAGGAAAGATGAAGAGGACATTCTTGAAGCGTGTTTTATGGAGATCACAAATTGAGAGCAATCTGGGGAAGTTACAAGAGAAGAAAAGTTGAAAAAAGACTGCTCCTGTTCTACTGATTGCAGGGGAGTTAGACCAATATGCATCTGAACCTCTTGTAGATAGGAAATGCTGTCCAGTTCAAATTTGGAAGCAGGAGGACCAATTTCCTCTCCTTAAAACTATTGTTTCAAAGCTTCTCTGCACACCTACATCCTCTGTATTTTCATCAGAGAGAATGTTTTCTGAATATGGAAACATCTATGAAGCAAGGCGATCCCAAATATTGCCTAAAAGAGAAATGCTCTTGTTTCTGCACCACAATGGAAAAAAGTTCTAAATCACTGTTTTTGAGTTTTTATTCTGAAAATCTCCAGGCTGAATGGCAGCATCTGACCTACACAATACTGCCCTCCATTCATTAATTTCATTCCAGGCATTTTATATCGTATTCAATGTATTGTTTTACATTTGTCAAGCTTGTAATGTTTTCTATTGTTTTGAAAATAAAGGGAAAAAAAAAAAAAAGGAGAAAAAAGAATGGAAAGCAAGTGCAGGGGTCTAGCAATATTTTACTCTTTTTAAAAAATTTAACGCCTAGACATTTTTATAAAAAGCTCTGATTATATTAATAGAACTGTAATCATTAAGGATGGACAGATGTTTTATTTATTCTTGTCATCAGCATTGTGTTGATTTAATATAAAAAGTATTGCTGGACTGGTTTAGGGGTAGGCCCTGGAGGGCTTTCCATTTTTTTGTATATAAAATATTATTTGCAATGTATCATCATCATATGGCAGATTTTCATACAGGTGTTAATTTTCTAATGTCTTGGCCTATATCCGGCATATCCAGCCAGATATGTGCATATGTTCATAAGTACAGTAGGTAAGTCTATGTATGCATTTTCATGTTGTGTGTTGAATGTGGAGATTTGAGGGCTATACATACATGTGTAACTGTACTGAAGTATTTTGGTTATGGAAAACCCCACTTTAGCATCCTGTAGTCCAGTAAAGTTGGGGGGTCATCCATACTTCACTTTAACGTTCCCTGGTACATTAAAGTGGGGGTTTTCCATACTTCACTTTAGCGGAAATTTCACTTTAGTGACCACACACTCCCCCCAAAGTGTACGTTAATGTAAGGGTCTACTGTATACTCATTAATAGACATGATTGTTACTTGTATGCTAGTGATAACCAACTTGGTTTAAAAAACAAACATGGTTCATACTGACAAGTGTATATATGCCTTAAGAAAAATGGTCTGTAAATACAAAACTTTAAATTCTAATGTATTTTTCCATTTCCTGGATGCCTCTAAGACAGTGGTTCTCAAGCTTTTTCTCCTGTCCCCATTGAATTCTTTCACAGGACTTCCTGGATTTTTGAGATGGGGTTTTTACTTTCTTCACAACCATGTTTTTTATGGACATTTGTTAATCATATATAAAATTAAAAGGGTTATATTTTCAGGACCCCTTAGTGTACCCCTGGGGGTACACCATACTCCAGTTTGAGAACCAGTGCTCTAAGGCATTTGATCATATTAACAATGACAAATTATTTATGAAACTTGTAAATCATAATGTACCTGGTTACCTGGTCCATAGATTAATCTTCTAGTATAATCACCAGACAATGATTGTGAGATTGGGTGGGGTCAATCCAGACCCATTTTCTATAACCAATGGTATCAGGCAGGGAGGGATATTATCCCCCTACTTATTCACTATTTATATGGATAACACTGGTATGCTTATATGGATAACAATGGTACATGCAACATATCTGATGTTTCAACATCCATAACTGTTTTTATCAATTCAGGTATGCTGAATCCAAAAATCACATCCATTTTTTTTTTTTTTTTATCACACAGTTTTCTGGCCAATACCTATCACCCATTTTGTATGGGTGGTATATAGACATACACCCAACTATGCAATATATGTGTACAATATATACATAAAATGACTTACTCGTATTTAATATGTAGACACCATATATAATCAGGGATGGGAAACAAATATTTAAGTCTAGTTTTCAATTTCAGTTTAAGTTTACAAAAAATATTTCAATTTTTTTTTTTTTTTTTTTTCAATGAGGTTTTTTTATTTCATGTCAAGTTTTATATTTTTCAGTTTGCTTCAATTTAAGTTTTTTTTTTTTTTTTTTTTTTAGATTTCTTTAAGAATTTCTTTGTACTATTTATATTATATTTGGGGCATTACCCTATTGACAAATTCAGATTTAATTTTATATTTGCATTCAATTTCTGTTTTTTAAAAGAGAATTTGCTTTAGTAACTATCTTTACTTTTATATGATTAAACATGTAAGCATCTATAGCCAACTGAATCAGCACGAAACACTCATCTTTTTTATTTTACTAATTCGCTTCATTTCTTCCACAAAATTTTATTTAACAAAAACTTTCAATTCAAAATGTTATTAATTTGTACATTTTTTAAATTTTAAAGCACACAACATACATAAAATACATAAATAATAGTATTAGAAAGGGGACTAAAACAATTAAATGCACCTCGGTTTATTATATACAAAATACAAATACCTCGTAAACTCGCATGTTAAACTTAAGAAATTCGCACCCAGGTTAGATCCCACTCACCCAACACCAGAAAGGATTTCTTGACCAGGAATCTCATTAAAGGGTCCAGCTTATAAGTACCTTTGAACAAATTAAAATTATCTTCTTGGCAAGGAGGGATCACTTTTGTTCATTCGTTTTTCTGTATCTACCCAAAGAGGATGCCAGTGGGCATCGAAACTGTTGTGGAAATAAACTCTGTCAATTAGTGTGGGTTTTAATGTCGCAACATTCCATAGGATTAACATTAGAGTTGAAGTTTGGTCATTCCCACGGATTATCTTATGTAGATATTGATAGTATAGCTATTATTGAACTGAAAAAACTTAATGGTCAGAAAAAACTGAAGGCGTCCTTACCAAGTGATTAAACTTAGGTCAATGAAAGGAGCACCGTCATTATTGAAAAGTATTTTGATATGGAATAAAAATTTTCCTCCCTAGCTCTTTTTCTTTCATTTTTAAAACCATTGTCTCTAGTACTTTCAGATGCATTATTTTCTACATCAAATTAAAGAATAAATGGATATTTTAAATCCATACAAATGTTAAGTCACAAAAAAGGAAAATAATTCACATTTATATTTTTGTGCAATCCAAATGCTCCTCAAAAATGAAACGCAAAACTGTTATTTTTAATCTATTCAAATTCAGATTTGTTTTTTATTGTTTTTCAATTTCAGTTTGAATTTCAATTTTAGTTGTCAGAATGTTTTTCAGTTCAAGTTTTTTCAATTTCAGTTCATAAAATAATCAGTTTTATCAGTTTGATTCCAGTTCAATTCAGTTTCCCATCCATGATATATATATATATATTTTTTTTTTGTTCGGGTTGTTTAACCTCCTTTGCAACATCTAAGTTCATATGGAGGGGACCTACAGCTTTACGTGGGATCCGAACCACGGGTCGCTACATATTCTCGGCGCAGAGGACGATCTTCCATCCAACTACTACCCAGACCCAATGTCGCTTAACTTCACTGATCTCCGGGAAGCGGTTTATATATATATTTATATACTGTATACATATATATTTATAATAATGTTATAATGTTTCAGACCAACAAAGACCCTAGGATCCACTCATGGATGGTCTGCCTAACTGTTCGTAATTGTGTATTGTCCATGTCCTCCGTGGTGGCGGAGGGGACCTACAATTTTACGTGGGTTCCGAACCACGAGAACATAAGAAATTTTTATAGTGGGCACACTAGGAGCCACTTCAGCCCATCAAGGCAGCTCCACTATGTAAAAACTGCCTGTACATTGGCAATGACTAATTTCACTAGGGAACAACATTTTAGTTTCTTGAAAACTATTTGGTGTTTCTTATAGAACCTTTGATGCTGATTCCAAATATGGTTTCAGAATTTTTCTATCACCCACAGTTTTCGAGAAAATAATATTTCCATTTACTCAGAGTTTTCCCAAAATATTAGTTAAAATTAAGTGTACTAATTTAATTTTACTTTCTTTTTTTTCCAGGTTAACTATATTTAATAGTATTTTTTGCATTAAAAAAATATAGCTATTTAAACACAAAATATAGCTATTTAAACACAGATTTTTAATAAAAAGAAAAAAAAATTTCAAGTTTTGCTCAAATTTTAAAATTTTTCATAGTAGAAAAAATTGGTTTTTCATTCCAAAAAGTTTTCTGTGATTTCAATAATTTTCCACCAGCATGAATCGAAACTGTATTAATCCCAGAGATACATTTTGCTACGTATGTGGAGAACTGACCATAATGGCACAGAGGAAGACGATGACCCCACTCGTGAAGAAGGCTTACAAACTTTATTTTGGATGTAAGGTAGGCGACCAAGACAAATCCTGGGCACCTCATATCTCATGCATTTCCTGTGCCGTCACTCTTGGGGGTTGGATTAAAGGTACCCGCAAATCTATGCCATTTGCCATACCAATGATTTGGAGAGAGCCCAAGGATCACCTAACGGATTGCTATTTTTGTATGACTAACATTTCGGGATTCTCTGCCAAAAATAAACATAAAATTCAATACCCAAATCTTGCATCTGCCATGAGACCAGTACTACATGACGATGATAACCCAATTCCAACTCCCCCAAAGTCATGGACACTGGATGAAGAGTCTGAAGTTGAACCAATGGAAATTGATGACACTAAAGATACAGACTTTCAGCAACCTGAATCAAATAAACCACGTATGATAATGCAGGTTATGCTGAATGATCTCACGAGAGATTTTGACCTTCCGAAAAAGAAAGCGGAATTATTGGGCTCCAGGTTACGCGAATGGAATTTGCTGGCAAAAGATACAAGCATATCGGCATTCCGCACTCACCAAAAAGATCTGATGCAGTATTTCTCCTCGTCAGGTGGTTTATGCTACTGTAATAATGTAAATGGACTGCTGTTAGCTCTCAGTCATGAGCACAAATCTGAAGATTGGCGTTTATTTATTGACTCTTCGAAGCTAAGCCTCAAGGTTGTACTACTTCACAATGGAAATAAATACCCTTCCATTCCTGTAGGGCACGCTGTCCACATGAAGGAATCTTACGAAAATATGAAACTCATCCTTCAGCAGATTAATTATGACCAGTTTCATTGGTATATATGTGGGGATTTAAAAGTCGGGTCATTCTCTGTCAGATCAACCAGTGCCTAACAACCTCATCTCTCAGATTTTGCTGAAATTTGGTTTATAGGGAGTTTGTGGGCCCTGAATCCATTTCTGAAATTATAAGGTCAATCCGACCAACGGTTCAAGAGATATGACCTCGGGAAATTTGAGGTCACTTGCGAGGTCACTAACATTTGGCGACCCATAACTTGGGTAATAATGGTCACAATTATATAAAAGTATATATATTTAGAATCAGAAACCGACAAGGAATCCAAATATGCAAGTTTTAGAACTCTAGGTTGAAAAATAAAAAAGTTACACTGTAACCAAAATTTGAGGTCACGATTTGACCTCTGGGGTATCAAATGAGAATTTTTTTTAAATGTAAAAAATGAAGGCATAGGCATTGGCTATTAGAATCAGCAAAAAAAAGTTTGTTTATGTTAGTATTTTTCATGTAACTAACATATAAGTGAACACCATATTCATAAGTTGTGCGTCAATTCTACCTATTTTTCACACAAGCTCATAATTTGACCTATAGAAATTAAAATTACATTTTTTTTAGATATAAAACAAAGGCAAAAAATGTAAAATTGTATTTCACTGCTAATCTACACTGGCAATAATAGTTATAATAGTGAAAGGGGAAGACCTACTTAGAGGATTCATGTGCTAGCCTAATACAATTTTTGCATGCTCGATGCTCTCATCAATTTTTTTGTGGAAAAATGTATGAATTCTGCTGCCTCCTCTTAGGTAGGACAACTCATTACAGTTAATATTGATGTCCTGGCACTGCACATGAATCCTTGTTTGATGGATAATAATATGCACTTGATCCTGATGACCCAGAGGGATGTAGAAAGTTCACAGTGAAATCATCAAACTCTTCACAATATTCCTCCACAATTCCATACCAAACTTGCATGTCATAAATGCAGCCAACATACTCTCCTGGTTTGACACATTTTAGGTTACCAAGCATTGCAGGTTCATTAGAAAAATGACTTTTCCTTATTCTTTTCTTTTCTCCAATGCCACTTGAAATGGGATACACCATCAGTTCTTCCTTGTTTAGGGGAACAAATCTATGATATTTCTGAGTTCCAGGAATAGCCCTACTATCCTTGAATCGATGTTCCAACCGTTCTTCTGCATCTTTCAAATCAGCTGTAGTTACAAAGAAAAAATTTATCATCTTGCTCAAGTTTTCTTCACAAACTGAAACATGTGTTCTGGTGTAAGAATTTGCCTCTCTGTATTCTCTGCAAACTGGCACGAGCAGTAGCTCTTTTCACTGTTCCTCCAATCCCATCACATGCATTTTTGCCATGGGATGTAGCAAAGAAGTGCCATTCACAAGACAGACCAAAATCCTCTTCATGGTAACAGAGATTTGTGAAGTTGTATCTGTTCTTATATTGGCCAGCACATCCATCTGAGAAATAGTGCACCTTCTTCAATTGTGGGCATCTGAATTTAACATGTCATAAGCTTCAATATGAATGAGTAAACCATTATAGTGTTGTGTTTTAGTGATGCAGATAAGAAACAGACACTAAAATGGCTAAGTTCCTGGTCTGCAGATGATCTATAATAGATGACAAAAGGGTGAACTGTCCACTGTGAATTGTCCCAGTGAAACCCTTGGGCAGCATCCTGGACAATGAAAGAATAATTCTCAGAGAAATCACCTACTAAACTACCTCGCTCTGAGGTGGTAGTGTTTCTTTCAACTGCTTGAAGTACTGTGATTGTTGCTGAGCAACAAAGTGATGACGAACCATGCGGGATATTTTCATGCTTAGGGATGATAAGTATTCATGAAGTGGCTCCACCTTATCAACCATTGTACAACGATCAACAGTCACCCATTGCTTGTAAGATATTTCATTTGGAGCTGATTTCACACTGTCAAGTAACTCAAGAAAATCCAGGACACCCTCTTCTCTTGGGCAATCATTGCAAAGTTGCATCATGCAAGTCTCTCTTTCTGTACTGCAGACACTGTAATCCATAAGATCCTTGTATGAAAGACCTCTTTCTCCCAATGCAGCCAGCTGCAATTTTGGATTTTGATGGTATGTGCAGACACAGACAGAATGAGTCCCACCACTACCGGCAAGCACACAATATGATGGCCGTAATTTTGCAAATGTGGAAAATCCTATTTTGGGATTCTTTTCATCATTTTTATATAGTTCAAACATCTCTCTTAAATTCCCGAGGACCAATCGTTTTTGCACCTTCATTGCACCTTCAGCACTGATAACTTTCACGCAGTCCTTTTGGCCAGGACACATACGACTAACCTCTTCTGACTCATAGAATCTTCTAACTATATCTGTGTGTTCTTCAGATATCACTTTTCCTTTGCTCATTAGTGGAATCTTCAGAAGGATTCCATGTTCTGATTTAAGTGAATGGCTTCTTTTCACCATGTATGTTGTAGTTTGAAAGAAACTAGCTGTTTTTTCAATTGTGTATGGTGAGTGTGTCAATATTTGTAGTTTGTGATGGTGACATTTGCTCTCCAGGAATGACTGTTTCAATGCATTCATTAATTTGTCTAGATGTTTTTTCAGATTTAGTTTCAGGTTTTGAAGTATCACTTACCTCCTCGGTAATTTGAACACCATAACTGAGTTCTAGCCTCTCCTTCAGTGTTTCTGAGCAGATGATAGCTTACCACGAGCCTTGCGCTTTTTCTGGCTTAATGACAGCCCTTCTGAAAAGAACAAAAAAAGGTTTCACACACCTGAATATTAGTAATTAAATATTAATTATAGTACCTTAAATGCTATATAGTAGATCAAACAGACCTTGTAGTAAAGTATAAGTTATTATATTAATTTATTACTTACTTTTTTTAACTGGTGTTTGGTCCAGAAATGCTAGAACTGGTTCAACTGAAGTTGAAGGATTTTCCTTTATCAAGCAATCACTGTCATTGTCCAGATCTTGAATTGAAGAGATGTTACTCAAGCCACTGATAGTAGATGATTCATTTGAATCCTGCTCAGACTCGTTGTTTTCAGTGGTACTAAGTATAGTGGGGTTTTTCATTATCAGTGTCCAGCAGTTCACACACAACAACGAGTCTTTTTTCACTCTTCCAGCACATTTTTCAACAAGTACATCAGTCACTTTTCTAAGATTGATTGTCATGCGTTTCTTGTATTTTGAATAGGGTCCTGGCAGTATTTCAAGTGCCGAACCATTGATTTTGATCTGTAAAGATATAGGATTTACAATTAGGTAATATATATTTTTTAGAAAATATATAGCTATACACACTTAATATTTTAGGCCTTGATAGTCTCTGAGGCTCATTAAAACACCATACCCACCAGCCACCCACAGTGCTGGCTGGAACTGTACTAACCTGTAGACAAGGAATTTTGCAACTATCTGTGTTGATTCTGCACTTAGACAAGTAGCAACATGTTTCAACAGGTTTGTTTAGGCTACATGTGAGCTTAGTCTTCCCTTTCACTATTATAACTATTATTGCCAGTGTAGATTAGCAGTGAAATACAATTTTTATTAAATTCCTGGAGCTTGAGGTCAAATTGATAGCTAAGATATAAAAATTCCTTGAAATGACAAGCAATTTATAAATATGGTGTTCACTTATAAGTTAGTTACATGAAAAGTACCAACATAAACAAACTTTTATGATTGTTTCTATTAGTCAAGAACTCTGACTTTGTTTTTTTATATCTATAAAAAATGTATTTAATTTCTATAGGTCAAATTATGAGCTTAAGTGTGAAAAAATAGGTAGAATTGACGCACAACTTATGAATATGGTGTTCACTTATATGTTAGTTACATGAAAAATACTAACATAAACAAACTTTTTTTTGCTGATTCTAATAGCCAATGCCTATGCCTTCATTTTTTACATTTAAAAAAAAAATTCTCATTTGATACCCCAGAGGTCAAATTGTGACCTCAAATTTTGGTTACAGTGTAACTTTTTTATTTTTCAACCTAGAGTTCTAAAACTTGCATATTTGGATTCCTTGTCGTTTTCTGATTCTAAATATATATACTTTTATATAATTCTGACAATTATTACCCAAGTTATGGCTCGCCAAATGTTAGTAACCTCGCGAGTGACCTCAAATTGCCCGAGGTCATATCTCTTGAACCGTTGGTTGGATTGACCTTATAATTTCAGAAATGGATTCAGGGCTCACAAACTCCCTATAAACCAAATTTCAGCAAAATATGAGAGATGAGGGTGTTAATTTCAATTTTTTTTGGTTGATCTGACAGAGAATGACCCAGTCGCCGCGCTTCTTCTGGGAATGCAGCTCGGTTATACGAAGTTCTGCTGCTTCCTTTGTGAATGGGACAGCAGAGCCAGAGATTCGCATTATTTTGTAAAGGATTGGCCACTTCGTCAAAAATGTATCCCAGGACTGAAGAACATGTCTCATGAACCCTTAGTTGACCCCAAGAAAATATACTTACCGCCACTTCACATCAAACTTGGCATCATGAAAAATTTTGTCAAAGCAATGAACAAGGAAGATGAGGCATTCAAATATTTGAAGAAAAAGTTTTCACGACTTAGCGATGCAAAGATAAAAGAAGGGATCTTTGTTGGTCCCCAAATCAGAGAGCTCATGAAAGATCAAAAGTTTGATGATGCCTTGAGAGGAAAAGAAAATATGGCATGGGAGGCCATGAAGAATGTTGTCACAAATTTTCTAGGGAACATCAAAGCCTCTAACTATGAAAAAATAGTGCAGGACATGATTGAAGCATATAGGTTATTGGGATGTAATATATGTCACTAAAAATCCATTTCTTGCACTCCCATTTAGATTTCTTCCCTGAAAACTTCAGTGATGTAAGCGATGAGCATGGAGAAAGGTTCCACCAAGATATAGCTACTATGGAGAAACGCTACCAAGGGAGGTGTGATCCGGCAATGTTAGCTGATTACTGCTGGACATTGATGCGAGAAGCTCCTAATGAAAACTACAAGAGAAAATCAGTGACAAAAGTTTTAAGAAGAATATTTTAAATGCCAATCTGCCACTAATATAATTTTTATGAAGTATTTTTACTAACTTTTATACACTTTTTGAATAAATATTAAAATACAAATTTCTCAGTAACCTTGGGTGATAGAGAAATTCTACGGCTATATTCGGAATCAGCAGAAAAAATCCTATAAGACCAACCTATTCATGTCCAAGAAACAAAAAAAGTTAAAATTTGTTCCCCAGTGTTTTTACGAAACTAATTAATTATCAATTTAAAACTAAAGATAGAATCTCTGGATCCAGAGGATCAAGTCATAATAGACTACTATCCACAAATATGTTGCACTCCATATCTATTTATAACCAACATGCAAATATATCAGATCCAAAGAATCCAGTCAATCTCATTATGGTATCCATCAATACCAGTACCTTGCCAACCAAAAATAAGTCACGGTCCATATCACAATATATATACTTAGGAGGAAAAGTGTAGGTGTGGCTGTAAAGACTGTACAGTAATGTAGAAATGTGTGTGCACCCATTTTGGGTCTCCCATTTCAAGGTGTTTGTGGGGCAAGCGAAGATCATGAGTTTTTCAATACCTCACAGTACTATGGGGCCACCACTCAGCAGAGGACTCTCTTTAAATGGGGTGTGTAAGGACAGAGTATCCCTTAACCCAAGATGCTGCCTCCCTATATCCCACAACACTTGTGTTGAGCTGTGGGATCTATCACCACAAAGCCTTAATTTTACTACCTTAAACTATACCCAACCTATCAACGTGTGTGTCTAATCGATTTTTAAACATGTTTATAGACGCGCTACTAATTACTTCTACTGGCAAACTATTCCAGCTATTTACTATTCTATGTGTAAAAAAGTTTTTGGCAACTGCTGTCTCGAACCTTCTACTTGTCAACTTACACCCATTATTTCTAGTCCTATCATGTTGAGATATTTCAAAAAAGCTATCTCTATCTACATTATCAAACCATAATTTTGAAAACCTGGATTAGATCACCCCTTAGCCTCCTAGTCTCGAGTGTAGTCAATTTTAACTCCTTAAGCCAATCCTCTTACAACTTTGAACTAAGCGACAGAATCATCTTAGTTGCTCGTCTTTGAACTCTTTCGATTTTGTCTATATCTTTGCGCATTAGGGTAAGTTGATTTTGGAACTGTGATCTTGGACTAGTCTAGATAGAAAGGTATTAATGTATAAAAAACGTTGCACCAACTCATATTTGTGAAAATGATTGTATTTTTTGAGGATTGTTAATTATTTTTAAGTTGTAAAATTGCCAAATTTTATGCATAAAATCGCGCATGTGGCATTCGCGCAATGTAAACAAACAAAATATCGGACCTTATTTCATCAAAATAATCAATTAAAATTCTGCTTTTTTAACAAAATGATGCTTGAAACTTATTGTAAATGCATTATAGATGTTTATTAGTGTATTATTTTGTATTTTTTAATGATATTCACCTATAAAATGTGTATTAAATCAAGTTATTTTATGATGCATTCATTTAATTGTTTATTTTCAGATATTTCATAAAAATGGCTAAAAAACGGAAGTCTGCAGTGTTAACTCGAAGTGATAGTGCCAAAAAATTCAGTGGCCAGCCTTCCCCTTTGGATAAAACAGAGCCTCCTACCCTCCACCAAGTTATTCAGTACAATTATTTCCTCCAAAACAGCCACCCAGACTTGAAAGACTATGATATTGCTAAAATGATAGCAAAGGATGTGATTGAGATCTGGCAGGCAGTGAACCCGCGGCTGCCCCTGTATGAGGAATATTATGTAGTGAAATTGGTGGATAAAGTGTGCTTCAAGAAAGCAAGAGAGATAAACAGGAAATCTCTTTCTACAGTCCAGGAGCAGAATCTGGAGGAAAAGCTGGATAAACTTTTTGACATTTCTGCTTGCACCTGTAAGCTACCTGTTCGTCCCTGTGATGACAATGCTGTGAAGTGCAAGAAAAAAAATTGTTAAACACAGCACATAATCTGCACTTGTCCTCCCAGTAAGAAGGTAATGCTATTATTTTTTTCTTTTAACTGGCCTAACTTAGTGTGATTAGGTGCCTTTTAAATGGAAGGAAATTCAATGCTTGTAATTGAAAAATATCTGCATTTTCCTCCTGTAATCTTCCTTTCACCCCGCCCCCTGGTAATAGAAATTAATAATCAATTTTTTTTCAGGATTTTCTCTCTTATTTTAGATCCGCTATTTAATATACTTTAATATTTCAGGTTCCAGTAGAGGAGAGGGAATACTTGAGAGATCAGAGGGCCAAAATAGGACCCAAGGGCTCTTTCTAGCTGGGATCTGTGGATAAAGCTGCTGTGAAGAGAGACCAGAGGGCTGCAGCTGAAGCAGAAAGATTACAGAGCCAGATTCAACAACAGCAGGAAGTGGATTTGGCCACTTTTGCCTCCACAAAATATTTCTTTTGAATCCAGCTCAGGAGAATCAGGAGAGGTAATATATTTTTTTCTTATATCTTATCCCATTTTTACCCAAATTTATCCCTACTTCCCCCATTTTTGCTTTAGTAATTTATTCTTTTTTGCCGACTTTTTACCTGAATTTTTACCCATTTTTGTTTAAGTAATTTATTCTTATTTCCGCCCATTTTCGTTGATTTTTACCCATATTTTTCCCCTATTTTCGCTTTAGTAATTTATTTTTTATTTTCATTTCAGCCATCTGATGGTGAAGCTGAAGAGTTCAAGCCAAGAAGGCACCCAAGTGTAGGTTACAGCTTTTTGAAAACCCCCAGATATGCCATGGAACTGATCAGGGGTGATGTTTCTTCCAATCTTGGGGCAAGTCTTGCTAATGCCTTCCTCCTGGACTTACAAGCTATGGACCTGCTTAAGCCTGGCCTTGATGTGAAACAGATAATAGTTGATAAATCGAAAATGGACAGGGAAAAAGCTAGAATGAAAGTGAAAAATGATGAAAAGCACAATGAGGGTCTGGAAAAGTTAGTCTGTATTGGGGTTGATGGGAAAAGTTGACAAGGACACTTTGCTGTACAGAGAAGTTAGGATGAAAATAGGGAGACTAAGCTGAAGAAAGGAAAGGGACAAGAGCACCATTTGACTTTCACAAAGGAGCTAGGAACTGAAAGTGGAAATCTTACTCACAGAGTCATCCAATTAAAGTGCAACTGGAGTTGTTCTTGGTGAAGAAGTTGCTAGTGTCTTGGAGGAGTTTAACAGTGTTCATACCCTGAAAGCTGTCCTCCGACAACACAAATACAAACACTGGCTGGGAGGGAGGCTTTGTAACAGCTCTGGAAAATAAAATTGAGCAGAAATTACACACCATTGGCTGTTCACTCCATCAGAATGAGCTTCCTTTCAGAGCTGTTTTCAAGCATCTTGATGGCAGTACCAAAAGTCCCACTGCTTTCACTGGTCCGCTGGGAAAACTCTGAAATTGAATACCAAGCTCTGCCACAAGTGGAATTCACCAAACTCAGTGGCCCCCTGGATGACATAGAATTTGCTGAGGAGACACTGAATGATCTCAGTAGTGACCAGAGGCTTCTTTTGGAGTATGTGCTTGGAATTTCCAGGGGCAAAGTCAACCCAAGATTTGCTGCCTGGAAAATTGGACCATTAAACCATGCAAGATGGTTGACTTTGGCAATTAGATTGGTGTGTCTGTGGACCAGAGGTGCTTACCCTCCAGAACTACAGGATAAGCTTCACCAGGCCATCAAGTTCATTGTGGAAGTGTATGCAGTCAGTTGGTTTGAGATCAAAAGGGACAGCAAGTTCCATAATCAGCAGCTGTACATCTTCAACATGATCCAGAGGATCAAGCAGCAGTCTGAAGAAATCCAGGGTGTTGCTTTCAAGAACCTGAAGTACAATGCTTTTGCCTTGCTGCCCGAGAATGTGCTGTACTCCATGATGAAGTCTGATGACTTCGAAATGAGAGAAGCTACTCTCAAGAAAATTCTGTCTATCAGGTAAGCATTTATTAATTTTTAAAAAAATGTGAAAAAAAAAAATTTGATTATGGGGATTTATTTAATAAAAAAAAGGCCCAAGTTCTATAAATCCCCATAATCAAATTTTGTTTTCACATTTTTTTTATCCAAATTACCCCCTTCCCCTCTGATAATGGAAATAATCTTACCTTCTTTCTGAAAAAAATTTGATTATGGGGATTCTGAGACTAATAGGGATTAAATCTTAAACTGGAATAAAATATAAATTAATTATTATTCTTTCAGAAGTGGGAAGCCAGCCAAGAAGCCAGCCATCAACAATGAAGCTACCCACTGGTCAGAACTAATCAACCTTTCTCAAAGTGGCATCTGTGAACCTGCTCTCACAGAAGACTTTTCTGACCAGGAGCTTCAAGAAGCATTGCTGAATGGCACCAAGCTGGAGCTGCCTGATCTGCCTTCACATTCTCAGTGTGTTGAAAGGGCCATGAAGCTGACATCTGAAGCTTTCCATACTGTTTATGGACTCGAATCAAAGCACAAACACATTCTGGCCAAAGCCCTAAAGCTGTCAAATGAGGCCTTCCTTTGTTCCTTTGCTTCTAAGGGCTCTTACAGTGAAAATTATGATGATCTTGGGATCTAAATGTGTGTATTTGACTACGTACATGTTTTTTTTACTTTTCAATAAAATTGTAACTTTTTTCAGGATTTTTTTACGAAAATAGCATGATTTTTTCTTGTTGTGGTTATATATAGGCCCCCTAATCAAACAGCTGATACGGATGAAGCGCTATATCTTGAACTAAAGAGAATAATAGGTAGTGAGCAGGCTTTAGTTGTGGGTGACTTTAATTGCATCAATGTGAATTACAATACAATGCAGGGAGAAGCGGAAGGTAATCATTTAGTTAATTTTCTCGAGGATAGCTTTCTTATTCAAAAGGTTGGGGAACCTATGAGGTTGGACAGTATTTTAGATTTAGTAATAACTACAGATGATAGGCCAATTACTGATCTTCAAGTAATAGAACCGTTAAGCAATAGCGATAACAATATGGTAGAGTTTGTCGTCTCAGTAAGTCACTCAAAACCAGCTAACTTGACTAAAATTCCTAACTTCCAGCACACAGACTTTTGTAAATTTCAAAATAAATTGTCACACGTCAATTGGGAAAACGTAATGGGGAACTCCAATGCAAAAATAATGTACGAATCATTTGAAACAGTATTTAGGACTATAAATGAGGAATGTGTACCGTACAAAATTAAGCATGCGAAAGTAAACAAGCCCTTGTGGTTTACTTCTAGAGTAGGAGACATTATAAAGAGTAGAGATAGGGCTTATAGGCTACATAAGTGCAATAAAGCCAATTTGTGGTTACGAAACAACTACATATCTAAGGCGTGAAGCAAAAAGTATAATAAAAAAGTCCAAGCACGAATTTGAAATCTCCATAGCTCGTGACAGTAAAGAAAACCCCAAGTGATTCTTTCAATACGTCAACAATAGAAATCCAGTAAAAACTGTCTTGGGGACATTGAAAAATGTAAACGGAGATCTAGTTTCTGAAAACAAGGAAATGCTACCTTGCTAAACAAACTTTTTAAGTCAGTTTTTACTATAGAAGATGTAATGAATATCCCTACAGTCATAGATATAATACCTTTTGATAATGGTAATATTTTGGATAATATTGTGGTTAGTGAAGGGAAGGTAATGCCCTATATTGATCAAATGAAAATGCTTAAGTCACTGGGGCCTGATTCCATATATCCCATACAACTAGAAGAATTAAAAGATAGCATTGTTGTGCCACTAATGAAGATTTTTAATGCATCTATTTCTGAGGGGTGCGTACCAGATAATTTCGTTAGCAAATGTAACACCTCTCTTTAAGAAAAGTGATAAAGGTGCAGTGGGAAATTATAGGCCAATCAGTTTAACATCTGTTGTAGGTAAGCTACTGGAATCAATAATTAGGGATCATATAGTCACACACTTAGAATTGCATAAACTAGTTAGAAATACGCAGCACAGTTTTAGGCGAAACAAATCTTGCTTAACTAATCTTTTAGAATTTTTTCAAAGAGTGGTTGATGTTTACAATAGACATCGGGCAGTTGATGTAGTGTATTCAGATTTTCAAAAAGCATTTGACACCGTACCGCACAAAAGACTCATTGAAAAAACACAGACTCATGGAATCAGGGGTGTAGTAATAAATTGGATAGAAGAGTGGTTGCAAGGTAGGAAACAGAGAGTGGTCATTGATGGAGCAGAGTCGTGTTGGGCTAATGTAGCGAGTGGCATTCCTCAGGGTTCTGTATTGGGCCCCTTGCTTTTTCTTATATGTAATTAACGATTTAGATGTTGGCCTAGTCAGTACAGTTTCAAAGTTTGTGGATGACACAAAGCTGGGTGGTAGGGTGATTAGTGATGAGAGTCATTTTTTATTGTCGTTTTTTTGGGGTTTTTTGTCGTTTTTTTTGTTTAAAACGAAGAGAGTGTTTTTTTTGTTTTTTATTGTTTTAAACTTATTCCATATTTTTTTTCCTTTAATCTAATAAGTATATTAGTATTACCGATAATTTACTATACTACCATGCTTATACGGTTATACCTAGTATATATAGTCATCTTTTAGAAAAACTGAATCACGCAAAAAGTATTAATAGAAAGGAAAAACAAACCCTCATTTTTTATATGATATATATTTTTTAACTAGAACATAAAACAGTCTTCCACGTTTCAAACAATATACATAATTGTGATTGGCAAGAGTACCAGTATATATATTCCAGATAGAAAAAAAAAAATTCACCTTTTTTTGAACCTTTTTGTTAACCTAATGTTGTTTAACCTTCATTTCCATGGAAGAATCATCACTAGATTGGGTAGAGCATATATGCTAGTTTCAATATCACAGGTACTGGTATAATATACATAATAAAAAATACATAATATTGTTATAAAACAATATATATAATTGTGATTGGCAAGAATACCAGTGTGTGTGTGTATATATATATATATACACACCGTATATATATATTCCAAATAGAAAAATAAAAAAATAAAAATATTCATCCGTTTCTTTAACCTTTGTGCTAACCTAATGCTATTTAACTTTCATTATCTGATTTATTTCCATTGAAGAATCATTATCACTAGATTGATTAGAGCATATAGTTTCAATATCACAGGTACTGGTACTTATTGCAGATTTGGATGTTGACGAAGCCAATGTAGCACCATGTTTTACTTCACGTTCTTGGAATTTTGCATTTTGGGATATAAATACTAGCTTTGCTGCTCTGTCTGTGCTTAATTGGTTTCTTTTGGCTGTCTGGATATCAGAGCTGGGCACTTGCGGTTTTTTTTGTGGTACTGCGGTACCACCGCACTACCAAACCAGTACCGCATAACGCAGTACCGCAAAGGATCGCTGAAAGTACAGGCTGTACTTTCAGCGATCCTTTGCGGTACTGCGTTATGCAGTACCGGTTTGGTAGTGCAGTGGTACCGCAGTACCGCAAAAAAAACCGCAAGTGCCCAGCTTTGCTGGATATTACTGTATGTGCTAAATGATCTCGGAGGTAATGAAAGGGCGAAATAGAGGTGTATGAGTTTGTGTAGGTATATATGTGAGTATGTATCTGGAATTCTGGATGTATGCGTGTGTGTGGGGTATATAATAGATATAAATGTGTATATAAATATTTATGTATATATTGGTATATATGTATATGGGTGTATGTGTATGTATATATGGATTATGGATGGTCTCGGGGGGGGGGGGGGGGAATATGTCATTGTGGGTCTAAAGGATAGTTAAGTGGGAGATTCAAAATCCGAGGCATGGATGGGAGAGTCCTGGAAAGGTTGGACAATGGGCAGTCAGCTCCCAGCCAGTGTTCTCGCAAGTTTAACAGATCTCAAGATACAAGACTTTCAGTGCAAGAAAGAGGCCAGTTTTTTCTGTAAATAGGCTGAAAAGGCCATTCTATACTGGTACCATATGGCCTATTTTATTATTTATTTATTTATTTTTATAATATATATCATATATATCATTGCAAAAGTATACCTTATAATTAAATTGGCAATATCTATATTAAAAAAAAAAAAAAAAAAAAAAAAAAAAAATGACAAAAAAAAAACATGGACATAAAAAAAAAGTTTTTTAACATCACTAAGGGTGATTAATGATGAAGATAGAGGTAAAATCCAGGAAGATTTGAATAAAATTATTGATTTGTCAGTCACATGGCAAATGAGATTTAACGTTGGTTAAGTGCAGAATTTTGCATATAGGTTCACGTAAAGTATGTCAGGGAAATAGTTAACAAGCGTATTCCAAACTCACATGTATCAAGGGTGGAATGTGTTTAAAATGAAACTCCAAATGTTAGAACAGGATTTTACTGTAAATCCAACTGAAATTATCAATAAGCAAAAATGAACCAAAATAATTAAAAATTTTCACTTACTACATTTTTAAGAAAATATTTAAAAAAAGAAAAAGTAAAATAAAAAAATTAGCTTCTAAAAATCCTACACTGAGGTTGAGACAAAATCCAGCACAAAATCAACTAAGCCTAAGTAATTGATGGCTATAATAAGAAAAGGATCCTCTCTCAATCAGTAAAAGTTACTTATAAAAAGCAAAATTAAGCAATGCAAGTTAATCCCCATTTAACCACCAATAAAATCAGTATAATACAGTACTTCATACAACTAAAACATTCACAATTTATATTTAGTCAAACATGAAACATTAGTAACACGTTTTGAAGAACTATCTTGAACTCTTTATTCCAAGCAATACTCCAACTCCAGTTATAATTCCAGCCAAAATGATCCCTCCAATATTCAGCAGGTCAACAGATGAGCGTGGGAGTTTGTCAGACTTTATTCGAAGTTTATCAAGAACTTCAACAACCCAATTTTGACAGTTCTGTGTTGTCACATCATATTTTGTAAAGTTGTATTTATTGTTGTGAACAACATCCATCACTTCAGAAGGGGAAGTTACATGTTTACAAAGAAATCTTCTAGTAATGATATTGTTAGGTTCCTCATAAGTAATAGAAGGAAGTAATATATTATCCTTGTTACTGCCTTCGGCATATAAGGTTTTAGTGCCAAATCTGAATACCAATATCCAATGTTGACCACTTCGTAGTGAGGTATCTACCCCTTCAACCAGTCTAGTATATATAAAAACACTTGCTGGTTTACTTAAATTATCAAGCTCTGTAACTTTTTCTACTCTCAACATAATTAAAGTAGCTATTCAATTCAATAACTACAGGATACAAGCTTAAGTTATTCTGAAAAACAAGAATGTTTTATAAAGCACAGGCCTCTTTATCAAGTTATAATACTAATGAAAATCCCAAACAGGGTTAACATTATATACAACAGCCTACCTAAAATTTGCCTGAGCTGGTCTATTATTAGAAGCATATGCATACAGTTTACATTACAGTCCACAACAAAGGTTAATTTAAACCAGGCATAAACACACCAACAATATGGTACCTTTATTTCATAATTTATTACAAAATATTAATTTTTTGTATTAAATAACTACAAACTGCTTCAGGATTTGTGATGAAGCCTATTATGGCTATTATGCAGCTAAGGGGCATCACGGCTTTGTAAACATACACTACCCTTTTCAGCTTTAGAAATATATGCACAGGCATGCCTCGATTTATGCCGGAGTTAGGTTCCAGCAGATTGCCATTGAAAAGTGAAGTGGCGTAAATTGAAGCTAAAAAATAATGGGCTTCTACCTAAATAAATAGGATAGGTTCCAGGATTCTCCAAAAGTGACCCCATATTTTCCATAAAATGAAAATTATTAATGGGTTATATGCTTAAAACTAGTAAAAGAATGCTTAATATTAATGAAATAATTGAATTAAAGATAAATTACTACTTACTTTGGTAATTAAAGCAATTAAAAACAAAATTATTTGATCTTGTTTGACAGTGGCGAGATGGAGATGATTTAAGGAGAGGAAGAAGATCCCGGAGGGAGATCCTCTTTTTTTTTTTTTGCTGAGAACTGCAGAATTGAGCAGTTCATCAACATCATCATCATCCACATCATCCGCTATCTCAGTGATGTCTTTTGTCACAGTTTCAACACTGTCAAATCCACCAAAATCAGCAATGCAATCAGGCCACAGCTTATGCCAGACACCATTTAGACATGATTTTGAAACTTCATTCCAAGCTGTCGCTATGTTGGAAATGCCTTTTAAAATGTCATATGACTTCCAGTAGTTCCACACAGTTACATCATATTTTGTGTAGTTTACGGCTTTTTACCATTTTTAATTTTACATTTAAGCGGCGTAAAAGTGAAGCGACGTAATTTAAAGCGGCATAAAACGAGGTTTACCTGTATATATCACTACAATTAATTATATGCTGGGGAAATATCATTTTATAGCGAAGTTTAAGGAAATTATGTTAGAAAAAATTCAAATTTGCCACTATCACCACCATGATCAGCATGGCAGATGTCAACCAATCACCAAGTGACAAGCGCCCTTGTTACATCATCCTGCCAATCAAATTTAAACCTGGCTCTATTCCAGGTTAGGTTGCTTTAATTGGTGATTATTTTTTCTGCATTACTTGGTGATAATTCTTGGGGTTTTTTCTACTACTTTTTCGTGCTTTGTGCAGTGCTACTTGTCTATCCAAAACACCCTGAAACTGGTGTTTTTTCATAATTCCACAACTATTGACAATATCTACTGCACAAAGCATGAAAAGACATGCCTGCAAAAAAAAAAAAAAAAAAAAAAAAAAAAAAAACTGCAATGCCCCTTAGCTGCTTACCCCTATTGTAAATGGGGAAAATTGCCATGGGTAGAACAAAATATAAGCATTGGACCTACATTTACAAGCAAAAATGTAGGGTCATTCCCTATCAACACAGCCACCCAAAACAATAATCATCTTGGATTTTAACCCATTAGTGCCGAAAGTTGATCTGCCCAGGATGATTTTGCTGAAAATTCAAACAGAGGCTAATAAAAGGGATGTAAATGACTACACAAAGTTTTATTTTCAAATCTTTATTAGTTACCAAGATATAAGGTGTCCGTTTTAACAGATGCCAGGCACTAGGAGGATAGGAACTAAATAGTTGT
Source organism: Bathynomus jamesi (assembly GCA_023014485.1). NCBI lineage: Eukaryota > Metazoa > Arthropoda > Malacostraca > Isopoda > Cirolanidae > Bathynomus > Bathynomus jamesi. The sequence goes on from JAJOZX010000268.1 coordinate 1,203,436, forward strand.
CATTTATGCTTAGAAGACATTACAATTCTCTTTTCATAAAAATGATTACACTGAAATCACCAAATGCAGTGGCTAATATTTATGCACACAAAAATATATTTATATAATACATACATACATAAAATGCAGTGGCTATTTATTAGTATGATATTGAAATTAGCTTCAATTAGTAATCAGTATCATTTTTGTGCTACTGGACATGATATGCTTTGAAGCATTTTAGGTGAAGCCCTATGTCACACTTTTCACACTGAAAGTGACTTTTTCCAACACAATGCTTGCATCTTCATTCTCTTTCGATGTATACTATCCAGTGTCCAATGTTGTCATAGCAACCTATATTTGCCAAATGCGAGGACACTCTTTTACCTTGAAGCTTTGGAGTACTCTCTCTCTTCATTTGAGAAAGGGTTACATTTTCAATAAATTGAAAGTGTGATTGTGTGTCAAGCTTTGTTCATCAAAATGCACGCATTATTTACGGAAATATATCATGTAGGAGAATATCAGCCACCACCACTTCCTCTGTCTAATCCAAATTCGGTATGTGCCAACATTTTGATCCATCTGATTAACAAATCCCATGTACTTATTATAATTTTGAATGCATTCAGGCTGTGGCACTTTAACATATTTCTTCTCCATTCTTTTCCACCTTTCTGTTGAACTTATTTTCTCAGTTTCAAAGTTAGACACCAGAATGACATCATTATTATCCCTCCACTTTATAATACCCAATAAAGTTATCTGATACTCTGTAATCAGAGAAGCCTCGTACGACCTTCTTCATTTCAGATTTTGATTTCAGTGGACACTGTTCCATTTTCTCTGCAAGTTCGCGATGCACAAATACCTTGTTTAGATAGCTCATCAATGAGGCTAAGACCAGTAAAGGGTCATTCCATGTCAAGTCAGCCACCTAAAACACTCACCCCTTTCAATTTTGCTCATACTTGGCACAATAGCAGATATACATGCCAAACTTAAATTCCCAAATTATTAGAGCTGACTGACCTTTAGTTACTGAGATACAAGGTCACAAAGTTGTGACATTTTGACCTTTTTTGCGTTAAATGACTATTTTCAAAACGGTGCTAAAAAAACTATTAAAGCTAGAGCATTGATTTTGGTCTCATTTTAAAGCTCTTTAGTAGCCCCTTGTTTATTGTATCTTGTTAAATATCTCTACTGTGAAAAATAAAAAAAATCCCTTCAAAAGTTGACCTTTGACCTTGAATAAAAAAAAAATACCTTCTCCTAAAAAATTCAACTTTTTTACATTAATACCTTGAGTCATGTACAACAAAATCCCAAGAAGCTGTAAGTGGCTGATAACTAGTTCAATGTATAAAAAATAATGAATTCAAGCAACATTTTGAAAAAAGTCATTTTATACAAAAATTGTCAAAAAGTCACGACTTTGTGACCTTGCATGTCAGTAACCATTTTTGTCTAAGGTCAGCTCAATCTCTTACAAATACAACCCATATCTACATACTATCTGCAGCCTTCTACAAACAAGCAAATGCTTATTTTTAAATATTTGTTCTTTACCCACCTCACCTGTATGTTGTGCATGTATGTGATGGTTTTCAGTAGTTGACAAGATTCTTGTGGGCCACCCAATTTATTGTGATTTCTAGAAGAGAAAACAATTTTTAATGTATACCTAGATAGCTACCTAATTAACAAATACAAGTAACATATTAAAATGTACATACAATATGTATAGGTATAGTGCTCATTGATTTCCATTTATCACAACTTAAAATGTATGCAGTATATATATAGTTACATGACCATTTTAATTTTGAATTCTTACCTTTCTGTGCTGTAGATCTGCCAAAGCTTTGGATGCCTTCAAAGTAACTTCTTTGCAAATCCTGTATGTTCATCCATTAGTAGTAGATGCCTCAACTTGTGTTAGAATATCTGAATATGGTAAGATTAATTCATCTGGTCGACCAGGATACACAAATGATGGGTTTGGGCCATGAGGATGAAGGAATGTGACTTTACTTCTCTATTCTCTGGTATCTTTTCCAGCACATATGCCACCCACCAATGGCCATCATATGCAGTAGTAACAAAACCATGTATTTTCTCCTCAGTCACAACTTCTTCCTTTTCAGTAACTTTCTCAATATTTGAATAATCTGATAATGAATAATGTTTAACCTTAAGAGAAGTCAATGAAACTGGCTGTAAATGGTGTAATTTCTGTGTACCAGCAATAGTCCTTGCAGTTGAGTGTCTTTCTTGGAGAAGTTGGCTTTCCTCTTCATGCTCTTTATTGGTTGAAAAATGACATTTTATATTTACAATATTTTCACTTGCAAATGTATATAACTGTTCTGCAGTAAGGATCTGTTCATCATAAGGTCGTTGTAGATTAGCTTTTGCAGCAAATCTCTTAACTGTGCCTCCAACACCATCACAGGGTCCCTTTTCCATGACTTGTTGCAAAAAAATTCCATTCTGCCTCAATTCCAAAATCATCTCTGTGATGGCAAAGATTCAAAAAGTTTTTGCAGTTCTTATACTGTCCTGTACACCCATCTGAAAAGTAAATTATTTTGTGGATGGAACCGATGGATGAGATATTATCTTTTAGGAATTTTATCAGATGCTTTTGAAACAAATGTACAGCAACTGTGTTATGGATGTTACACTCTGAAATAATAACAAAGCTAAGGTGAGCAATCTCATCTTCCTTTTTATAGTAAATAACAAATGGATGTAGAGTAGCCATCTCATTGTTCCAGTGAAAGCTCTGAACCTCATCTTGAAGAATAAAGGAATAATTTTCAGCAAAATCACACACAGCAAGGACCTCACCATCTTTCAAAGACATTTTTGTTTCACGGTAATAAGTTGCTTGCATCTTTGTCTTGAAGTCATGTATCTGGTATTCTTTCAGTTGGTTACAGAATTGGTCAATATATTCATCTGTATTCAGTTCTACTGATTCAAGATTTGACCGATCTGTATTGGTCCACTTTTTAAAATTTATGATATCAATGAAGTTGTTTGTAAATATGTCCAGTAGTCTGTTTTTTAAATCTGATGGATCTCCACATTGTTCACATTGTCTGAGGCAGGATTGCATTCCATAAAGGCAACACAATGACGTACATTCTTAATAGGTGTGTCATCATTTGCAGTTAGTTTTTCTAATTCAGCTCCTACAAACATAAGTTTGGCATTCTGATGAATTGTACAGACACATACTGAGTGAGTTCCTGTTGCTCCAGCAATAACACACTGCTTTGGACGCAATTCTGCAAATTTACTGAATCCCACCTTAACCAAAGGATTTCTTTCTTTGAAAATATGATAGGCTTCTTTTAAATTGCAAAGTAAAAGATGCTTTTGCAAATGTATCCTTCCTCTTTCATTGTCAATGATACTACAATAGTCTTTCTTTCCTGGCATTGTTCTACTGATGTCTTCTGAAAGATAAAATGCTTTAATAGCGTCAACAGTATCCTGTTTAATTCTTTTCCCACCCTTTGGATTTGGGTCTGAAAGGACACCTTTTTCTTCAACTATTTTTTTAGCAATAGATGCTGTATGCCTTGTTGTGTTAAATTCTGAAGCAATTTTCCTAATGCTCCAACTTTTGGGCAATACAGTGAGGATTTTTATTTTATCACTTCTTTTAGTATTTTCATTTTTGAATTTTTCCTTGAGTTGATTTATTATTTCTAAACAGTCTACATCTCCAGATGGCTCCTTAAATTGTGAGTCAGAAATCTCTTTTCCTGCAACTGTTTCCATTCTCTTCTTAACTGTCTCTGTCACCTTGCTTAGTTTTTTAGCTCCATATGACTTTTGCTCTACAAGCTTTCTCTTTTTTATGGGTGATTCACCAATTGAAACAAAAGAAGCATTCAAAGTACACATCTCATGGTTTTGCTCTGAAGTTGATGCATCACTATTGTCAACATTTTCAATTTTCTCAAGATCTTCAGGTGGTTCACTACTACAAGAAGAATCATCATTTATGTCTGAATTCAAAGTGCCTATTCCTTTCTCAGGCAAGGACTCAAGATGTTCTCTACACTGCTTACAAAGTCTGTGATGTAGTGTTAAGTGCAGATCGGGAAACTTATTTACAAGTTCCTGTGGTACAATTCTCAAACTCTTCTTTCGACACTGACCTTTGTGACGCAGCAAAGGATCAGCACACTTCTGTTTCAGTTTTAAATGTTCCATGTTTGTACTCTGAAATCACAAAAGCACAAAGAAAATCCTGAAAAGAAAACAATGAACAATTAATGAATTATTAAATAAATTTTTATACATGTATTTAGTAAAAATAAATTAACTTTAACTTGAAGTCAGGAGTCAACTCTGTAAAGTTGACAGTACTTATATACTAGTTGGGCCTTTGGATCAGCGCTACTCCAGTAGATTTGGGGCTGTCGAGGGGTTTAACCCTGGTTGTCTTTTAAAAGACTTCTTTTGGCACAGGTCACAAAAAGGTTTTTGAACTAATAATGTTAAGTTGAACTAAGTCTTCACTGACACTATATCAGAACAGAACTTTTAAATAAATGAACTGACAAAAAAAAATCTAAAATTGAAGAATGATGCCAACTTCATTTATTTTTTATACATTGAACTAGTTATCAGCCACTTACAGCTTCTTGGGATTTTGTTGTACATGACTCAAGGTATTAATGTAAAAAAGTTGAATTTTTTAGGAGAAGGTATTTTTTTTTTAGTCAAGGTCAAAGGTCAACTTTTGAAGGGATTTTTTTTTATTTTTCACAGTAGATATATTTAACAAGAGACAATAAACAAGGGGCTACTAAAGAGCTTTAAAATGAAACCAAAATCAATGGTCTAGCTTTAATAGTGTTTTAGTTACACCGTTTTGAAAATAGTCATTTAACGCAAAAAAGGTCAAAATGTCACAACTTTGTGACCTTGTATCTCAGTAACCAAAGGTCAGTCAGCTCGAATAATTTGGGAATTTAGGTTTGGCATGTATATCTGCTATTGTGCCAAGTATGAGCAAAATTGAAAGGGGTGAGTGCAAAAAGTGCCATTTTGTGGCTGAGTTGACATGGAATGACCCAGAACTTAACACGGTAGCAGTGTAAGTAGGCCTGAGATGCAATAGGTGACACAAGAGGGAGAGGGATGTGGGAGTGTTGGAGAGTAGGAGAAACCACTAGTGTGTGCATTGGCACACATACAGTACTACTGTACTAGAGCATGTTTGCATTTATTTTTCCATGTATAAGTTGGACAAACATTTACTGTAGTACTGTACATACAACAGGAATAGACTTCTTCATCTTCTGGTATTCCTTTTCAGAAGATGTCAAACTTCTTTTTTCAGCCATTGTTCTTTTCTTTAACAAAGAATGTAGCAAACAGAGCAACAAGCAAGACCTTCACTGGACAGATGGGTGAATGCTGTCCCAGACATTCTTTCATACTCACCAAGCAAGAAATGCGTGGGAACATTCTGGAAACTTTGTCCACATGAGGGAAATTCAGGTGGTTGGGGTGAGATAAATTGATGCAAACCACAAATGCTCCCTAAATCATTGATGACAAAAACAAAAAGAGACAAAAACTAAGCCAACGCAAAATGAGGGATGACTGCACTAGTAGTACAAGTACAAATCAAGTTAAAAATTATTGTACCAATTGAGTTAAACTATTGTACCAGTATCATTTATATTGCTGGTAGCCAGCCCTGGTTGAAACACCACTTCCATCAATCAGCTAAGTTACGTGACCTGGGTCTATTAGTAGTTGGATGAGAGATTGTCCTCCGCTTTCAAATTATGTAGCAACCAAAATAGTTCAGATTCCATGTCAAACTGGTCTCCTCTGTCAATGACCTTAAATGTTGCAAAGGAGGTTAAACCACCCTACCACTATCATCATCCTGAATGTCATCAGATTCAGCCTCCTTGCAGCAAGATATTCCCTAGTCATCTCAAAGTGAGCTCGTGAGCTCTCTCTCTCTCATCAACTACTCCAGCATGTGCCACTTCTGCGAACTCATGCGGTTTTACGAGAAGCTGGAGGAGAGGGTCTGGTAGCTCGAGTCATCCAGACCAGCTGTTGGAGGTGCGGCAGTCACTGATGCAGCTGTGCCCTCGCCCCCAGAGCTCATTGATAGGATAGCTGCCATGGAAAGGTAGTCCAGCAATGGATTGGACAGGGCTTGGGACTGCAGAGAAAGGGTAGAGGTGCAACCAGGGGCTAGGGTACAAAATCAGTTTGAAAAATCACCAGCAACCCACATGGAATGCACAGAAACCATGGCGCAAGGTGGAGGGATGATAAGGAAAAGGGGCGGGAAAGGAAAAGGGGCGGGAAAGGAAAAGGGGTGGGAAAGGAAAAGGGGCGGGAAAGGAAAAGGGGTGGGAAAGGAAAAGGGGCGATAAGGGAAAGGGGTGGGAAAGGGACGATAAGGGAAAGGGGTGGGAAAGGGACGATAAGGAAAGGGGTGGGAAAGGGGATAAGGAAAAGGGGTGGGAATGGGACGATAAGGAAAAGGGGTGGGAATGGGACGATAAGGAAAAGGGGTGGGAATGGGACGATAAGGAAAAGGGGTGGGAATGGGACGATAAGGAAAAGGGGTGGGAATGGGACGATAAGGAAAAGGGGTGGGAATGGGACGATAAGGAAAAGGGGTGGGAATGGGACGATAAGGAAAAGGGGTGGGAATGGGACGATAAGGAAAAGGGGTGGGAATGGGACGATAAGGAAAAGGGTGGGAATGGGACGATAAGGAAAAAGGGTGGGAATGGGACGATAAGGAAAAAGGGTGGGAATGGGACGATAAGGAAAAAGGGTGGGAATGGGACGATAAGGAAAAAGGGTGGGAATGGGACGATAAGGAAAAGGGGGGAATGGGACGATAAGGAAAAAGGGTGGGAATGGGACGATAAGGAAAAAGGGTGGGAATGGGACGATAAGGAAAAAGGGTGGGAATGGGACGATAAGGAAAAAGGGTGGGAATGGGACGATAAGGAAAAAGGGTGGGAATGGGACGATAAGGAAAAAGGGTGGGAATGGGACGATAAGGAAAAAGGGTGGGAATGGGACGATAAGGAAAAAGGGTGGGAATGGGACGATAAGGAAAAGGGTGGGAATGGGACGATAAGGAAAAAGGGTGGGAATGGGACATAAGGAAAAAGGGTGGGAATGGGACAATAAGGAAAAAGGGTGGGAATGGGACGATAAGGAAAAAGGGTGGGAATGGGACGATAAGGAAAAAGGGTGGGAATGGGACGATAAGGAAAAAGGGTGGGAATGGGACGATAAGGAAAAAGGGTGGGAATGGGACGATAAGGAAAAAGGGTGGGAATGGGACGATAAGGAAAAAGGGTGGGAATGGGACGATAAGGAAAAAGGGTGGGAATGGGACGATAAGGAAAAAGGGTGGGAATGGGACGATAAGGAAAAAGGGTGGGAATGGGACGATAAGGAAAAAGGGTGGGAATGGGACGATAAGGAAAAAGGGTGGGAATGGGACGATAAGGAAAAAGGGTGGGAATGGGACGATAAGGAAAAAGGGTGGGAATGGGACGATAAGGAAAAAGGGTGGGAATGGGATGATAAGGAAAAAGGGTGGGAATGGGATGATAAGGAAAAAGGGTGGGAATGGGACGATAAGGAAAAAGGGTGGGAATGGGACGATAAGGAAAAAGGGTGGGAATGGGACTACTGATGGCCCAAAGAAACTGAAGGATGTAGCTGCCAGTCAGGGTGGGTCAGGTGGAGTAAGTATGTCTATGGGTGGCGATGGGTATCGAAAGGTGTCGGACAAGAAGGCTGTGAAGCCGAAACATGAGACCACAGTTGCCCCTGTCAGGACCTCTAACAGCTTTAGTCTCCTGTGTTGGAAGGAGGATGACACCATTTTGATTGGGGACTCGCAGATCAGGGGCCAGGAGAAGTACTTTCCTTCTGCAAACTGGGATGGGAGAAAGGTAAGGTGCTTACCTAGGCGGGGAACAGAACACTTAAGGAAGGAGGTAGAGAAGGTGCGCGTGGCTAGTCAAAGGACTGCAGTCATTGGGTATTTTACCATGGATGAATGCCAGTGACCACGCGCTCAGTAAGGTCATTGGCATCAACAAGAGGGTGCAAGACTTGTACATCCCGCTGGGTGTGAGGTTTATTGGCCTGTTCAAAGCATTTTCGGGTAGGTGGGATGTTTACCAGAGGGATGGTGTCCACCTCAATGACAAGGGTAAAGGTGTGCTAGGTGCGCTGCTCGACTAGCACCTATACAGAATGGTGAGGTCGAGCCCAGGGAGAGATGACAGGCCCCCACTGGGGAGAATTGATGTTGAGCCAGTGGTGGATGTACCTTCAACTGAAGGGCAAGTGAAGATCATGAGTTTTTCAATACCTCACACCACTCAGCAGAGGAATCTCTCTAACCCTTTAATGACAGATGGTACCTTAAGGTCCCCCAGAAATAATATAAATTGTACTACAATGACTCATTTCTATAAATGTTTCTATATACAGCCATCCCCCAGTTAATGACCTACTCGTTTATCAACCAACCACAGATACGACCGCAACCGATCGTACCAATTGAAGACACTTGGTGTTTTTCTTACAGTATTCATATGTACATTTTGAGTGATTTAGTATTTTATTTTTGCATTTACTGTATTTACATTTGTGTGTTCCGTTTATTTTTTATTACTGTACACTGTACAGTACAGTACAGTACATATTTTTATACGTATGTCTGTAAGAGCTTTGCAAAATAAAAAAAATTTACTAAAGATTGTGTTTCCATTAGACCTCTCTGTTTCTGGCAAAATGTTATTTTATATAAAAATGAACAAAGATTCATAAACAAATGAAAAAGGTATAAAAATGGGGGTGAAGGTTGGATTTTTAAGCCGTAAAAAAAGGCTTTCATTTACCAACCTGGTCGTCGGAACGGAACCCAGTCATTAAATGGGGGATGGCTATATATACATGTAGATATCATTTAGTTGTCAGGAAAGGAACCCAAAATTTGTATCATTTCAGTGACTAGTTACTAAAATATTTAGTTTTGAATAACAATAAAACCTATACGTTCTGGTAACAAGTGTGACCGCATATGCTGCAGACTCGTCCTTAAATGGTGAAATGGGGTGTGTAAGGACAGAGTATCCCCTAACCCAAGATGCTGCCTCCCTATATCCCACAACACCTGTGTTGAGCTGTGGGATCTATCACCCAAATGCACATAATATATATGAAATAAACTAGAACCATTCATGCAATAAAAATGGGCTTAAACACCATCACCAGATGTCCCTTGTAGACATCAAACTATCCAACCTTCTTTTGAAAGAATCAAGTGTATCTGAAGTCACCACTACTTCTGTCAGACTGTTCCAAAACTTAATTACTCTGTTTGTAAAACTATGTTTTCTTAAATTTGTTCTCCATCTTGGCTTAAATAATTTCATACTATGACCTCTAGTCTGGTTATTGTGATCTTTAATGAAGAGAGACTCAAAATCTATCTTATCCAACCCTTTTATCATTTTATACACCTCTATCATATCACTCCTTAACCTCCTCCTTTTTAATGAGAACATGCTTAGATACGCCAGTCTTTCCTTATATGTCAATTGTCTTAAGAGATGGGATCATTCTTGTTGCTCATTTCTGTACTTTTTCCAGTTTATCAATATCTTGTATCAAATAGGGACTATTAAATTGAATGAAGTATTCAAGGAGGGGTCTCACATATGAAATGTATAGTTGCTTTATAATATTGGGCAATTTGTATTCAATGTGTGTCTGCATGAGATTGAGTCTAGCATTTGCTTTATTTCTGATTACCACACAGGGATTTGGGGGTTTAAGTTCATTAGTCACAGTGACACCCAAGTCTTTCTCTTTATCATCATTTTTAATCCAAATTCCATTCATATTGTATTCAAATTCTGGATTTTTTGGCCCAATATGCATAACCTTGCACTTATCAACATTAAATTTCATCTCCCACTTATCTGCCCAGGCTGTCACTCTTAAGTCTTTTGTATTGTCATTGCTCCTGCTACTGACTTAACATTATGGCCTAATTTTGTATCATCAGCAAATTTTGAGGTTTTACATGATGCCTTTCTCTAGATCATTTATATAGATGCAAAAAGCAGAGGTCCCAGCACAGACCCCTGTGGGACTCCGCTCAATACGGGTCTCCAAGTAGACTTATCTCCATTTAGATGAACTCTGGCTGAGAAACAGAAAACATTCTTCTATCCAGTCAGCTATATGACCTTTTATACCATGGGCTCTAACTTTTACCAACAATCTTGCATGAAGAACAATATCAAATGGCTTTGCAAAATCTAAGTATACTATATCTACTGGTTCTTTATTGTCCAAATGCAATAGGACTCCATCATAAAATTCAATGAAGTTAGTTAGACAGGACCTTCCATTTCAAAAGCCATGCTGGCTATCATTTATAAGGTTGCACTCTTCAAGGAACTCAGTAACTTTACCTCTAATGATACTTTTGAGTAATTTGCAAACAATGGAGGTGAGGCTGATGGGTCTATAGTTTTTTGCCAAGTTTCTATTTCCTTTTTTAAAGATTGGAGCCACATTTGCTTTCTTCCAATCCTCTGGAATTTCAGTACCGTACATATCAATGAGTTATTAAAAATAATTCCTAGTGCCTGTACTATATTCTTTTTGGTAGCTTTTATGACTATTGGATGCATTTCATCTGGCCCTGGAGATTTTTCCATTTTTAATTTATCTATTGCTTTTAGGATATCTAGTTTTGTTACCCTTAATTCATTTATTTCTCTATCTTGTCCTGGTAGTATAAGATCAGGATTATTATTTAAATTTTCATTTGTGAATACTGATGAGAAGTATTTGTTTAGTTCTTCAGTTGTTTCAAGATCATCATCTATAGTTTTATCATCTATATAGAGGAGGCCAATTTTCTTTTTCACTCTACTTTTCAAATTGAAGTGACTGAAAAACTTCTTAGTATTATTTTTTGAATTCCTGGCTAGCCTTTTTTCCAGGTCTCATTTGCTATCTCCAATTGCTTTCTTGCAAATGCTTCTTTTACTTTTATATATTTTGGTGTGTGTGCCATTTTTAGTTTTTGAATTTTTGAAATGCTTTTGTTTTTTCTCTGATTGCTCTTTTTACATTGCAGTTTATCCAAGGTTGTTTTTTATTTTTTCCAGTTCTGATTTTACACTGTGGGATATGCTTCCTTTGTATGTTCATTATTATACTTTTAAATTTTTCCCACATACTAGTTACTGTCTGTTCAGGCTGTAGAATATCTGTCTAATTTATTAGACACAGATCATTTACTAGTCCATTTATATTTCCTTTTAAAATCTGGGACATCTACTTTATTTTCATTAGGTCTTGAATTACAAACCATATTAAACCAAAGGATACAATGATCACCTGAACCTAGTGTTTCTGAAATCGAGATATCCTGGAAGGTATCTGGATTATTTGTTAGAATTAAATCTAGAATGGCATCAGCCCTGGTTGGCTCCTTCACTAACTGGGTTAAACCATTCTCAATTATACAGTTTACGAATCTCTCATTACTTTCTGGTGTTTGTAATATTTCCCAGTCTATATGCCTATAATTGAAACCTCCAACAATAATAATAATAATGCTTGTCATTGCTTTATTTATTTCATCAATAAGTTTATTTTCTACATACTTATTTTCTTCTCTACTTTTGGGGATTCCTCCAACTGAACATCCCTCAGGTGGTCTTTAGATACCCACTATCCTGATTTTCCTGGCATTTTTATGCCCAATATCTATCCATACAGATTCAACAATTTCCTCTTTAATGGAGGTAACTTCAACTGGATTCAGATTTGTCTTGGCATAAATAAATACTCCACCACCCTCCAAATATTTACGTTCATAATAAAGTTCATAGCCATCAATTTCATAAGTAATGGTATTATCTCTCACTAAATGGACTATTTGGTATTGTACTAAATTTTGTCCATGTTTCAGCAACAATCATAACATCAGGATTTTCAATACCTATGTATGCCTTGAATTCATTTATTTTATCTCAGATACTTCTTGCATTTACATAGAAAAATGACAAAGAACCCTTGGAATATTTTGCTTGTAATTTAGTCTGGTTCTTGTTCTGTGATGGACCGATGGTATATTATTTGCATCTCTTTTACTTTCTTTGTTGACCTTTTTCTTTTGAATTTTAATTATATTTTTTATTAGTTTATTGTTATCAAGAGTATTTGTACTAATTTGGCCTATTCCTTTGGTTTTTAGTCAATTATATGATACAATCTTTGATAGTAAATCAGTCCCTTTACTATTAAAGTGAATTCCATCTCTGTTATAGAACTCTCTTTTTTTTTTTGTAAAATTTATTCCACAGTTCGATATACATAATTTTTCATGTTCTGACATAGCGTCTTAAGCCTACTATTTATATATAGTGCTTGCGAGTACCACTTATTATTCTCATGTATCCTGGGAATTATACCTGTGACAGATGTTTTAAGGTTAGGTCTCCGTTCCTTTAACTTCGTTAATAACTGTTTATATGACTCCATAATTTCTTCGGAGTGCTTACGAGTGCTTACCCTTTATATCAGTGATGCACAAACCCTGGCCCACGGGCCAAATGTAGATGGAAAGTAAGTAGGCTAATACATTTAGTTATTTTCTTCGCTTGGCCCTCACATCAAAAAAGTTTGTGCACCACTGCTTTATATCATTTCCACCTACATGTATAACCATATTCTTTGGTACAGTTAAGTCAATACCAGATCCTTTTTCTATAATTTTATTACTAATTCTATTTATCCCTGCACCTGGTTAACAGTAAGCTATGCTACCTCTAGGTAATTTAGATCCTAGGCTCCTCACTTGAGTCACCTATAACGGATGCTGGTTCAAACACACCTATAGCTTTAGAGTGCCTAGGTTTATATGAGTCTTGATTATTATTGCTAACATTTTGTTTTATAGGCCTACTTTCTTCAGCTTTCTCATCTTGATCCTAGACTAGCGAGAAAGTATGAAACTGATTGGTTAGTTCTTTTAGGACACTTTTCCTTGGCTCTTGAATTCTAGCTTTCCAGGTTTTCCTAGGTTTAGTCCACTCATCATTTTCAGAAATTGTCTCAGGATATCTAGACCTGGGCTCACTATGAGGTATACGGACATTTAAGTTTACTTGAACTGCTACTTCACTAGATTTAGGCTCAACTGCAGTATCTCTATAAGCTGGTCTGGCCTCTCCCTCACTAATAGACCCTCTGGACTTATTACAATTTTTTATTACAGTACTACACTTGTCACAAAACCACATCAAGGTGACATTAAGCTTAGAAGCAGCATTTATACCTTTATATATATCATTTGTAAGGCCTTTGCAGCTTACCTGATACCAGTCATCACAGCTATCACATGCAATAGCTCTATCTTTACTCTTAACTTCCTTTGGTATTATTATAGTATTACACCCATCTAACGTCCAGCTATTATTATATGTTCATTAAGTAGATTTTTAATTCTAAGACACTTTTCTTCTATAGCGTTTCCATCGCAAATGCTTCGTTTTTAATATAAAAATTTGTTGGTGTTATCTAGTGTGTTCATACGTTCATTTGGTGTGCGTGTGCGGATGACCATTACATGTCTGCCCAATCACTGCACTCCATCCATTTCAAATTTGAATTACTTTACGTGACACGTGCTTGTTTGATTATTACCTCTGTATTGTCACTTTCTACGAAAATTTAGGAAAAAAGTGTTGTTTCTGCATGCTCACGGTGTTCTACCAACAGTAGTGAAGTGTCCACATTGTAAAACAGTGTACATATCGTCAAGACCAGAAGCTGTGGCATTGTAGAAAAAGTTACATTGTGCTTAAAATGAAGAAAAGACTGTACTGTGATTATTCTGTCAGATTTTAAAGGTAATTCCTGTTTTTCTTTTAAGTTAGGTCAGGTCAAGTTAGGGTAGGTGAAATTTGTTTTTCCTATGGTTTTTGATGTTTTGAACGAATCTGACCTTCAAAACCATTGGAAATGACTCATTTTCTGTGACTGCCCCCACATTGCTGGCTGGGAGGGAGGGGGTATCTAAAAAATGAGTCATTTCCGATAGTTTTGAAGGTCAGATTCGTTCAAAACACATCAAAAACCATAGGAAAAACAAATTTCACCTTCAAAATTTACCTAACCTAACAGAAAAACAGGAATTACCTTTAAAATCTGAGACAGAATAATCACAGTACCATCTTTTCTTCGTTTTAAGCACAATGTAACTTGGTAATGGTTCAGAATACAGGCACCACTTAAGCAAAATTTTAAAAAATACCAGAAAGTTGTTTCTCTCATTAAAATACGTTGATTGCATATGTCGCATAGTAAAAAAAAAACAGTTAGAAAATTACGAAAAACATATTTTTGGGTATGAATCTAGGAAATTTTGAGTTGGGAACCCTACTATTGCATCGTTCATTCACTTCAGTTTGAAAATGGCTTCAGTCTGTGATGGATGTGCGGTGACACTAGTAGAGCTTACATGGTGTTCTCCCTTTAAATTAGTGTCCAATTTGTATAATTTAGGTCTCGGGGATATGGGGGGCAGAGCCCCTGTAAAGATCACATATCACAAATTGATCGGTATAGGGTTTTATATTTTTTAGGTTAGTTAGGTTAGGTTTTCCATGAAACCTAGGTTTTTCTCATGGTTTTTGATGTGTTTCATGACACGTGTTTTTTCCTCTAAAACATGCTAAAACCATTGGTTTCCTGTTGTTTAGGATAAATCTGACCACTGCTATTACAGTAAATTATTGCTTGTGCTGTGTTCCCCCACCCAAAATCTTCTGTTCCCATGGTGGTCCCCCCAGATTGTAGAAGGGGTTAGGGAGGTGAAATCACTTCAAGCAATAATGTACTGTAATGGCGATGGTCACATTTATCCTAAACACCAGGAAACCAATGGTTTTAGCATGTTTTGGTAGAAAAAAAAAAAAAAATTGAGGTGGCGCCCCTATTCTGAACCATTACCTGTAACTTTTTCTACAATGCCACAGTTTCTGGTCTTGACGATATGTACACTGTTTTACAATGTGGACACTTCACTACTGTCAGTAGAACACCGTGAGCACGCAGAAACATTTTACTAAATTTTCATAGAAAGTGACAATACAGCGGTAATAATCAAACAAGCACGTGTCACACAAAGCCATTCCAGTAGCAAAGTAATTCAAATTCAAAATGGATGGAGCGCAGTGATTGGGCAGACATGTAACAGTCAGCCATGCATGCACACCAAATGAACGTACGAACACACTAGATACACACCAAAAAAAATTTATATCTCAAAAACGAAGCATTTGCGATGGAAACGCTATAGAAGAAAAGTGTCTTAGAATTAAAAAATCTACTTAATGAACATATAATAATAGCTGGACGTTAGACGGGTGTAATACTATAATAATACCCTAAGTTAGGTCCTAGGCTTAAAAATTTTGTTGACTCACCAACTTTGATACTATCAAGTTATATCAAAATAGTTGGTTAATACGAGTTTTATCGTACTCAGAATATCAAAAGCAAATATAATTATAAAATAATAAAGCATAATTTTCTCATCATTTTCATATAAGTCACTATGCTCGCAGATGCGTCCTTACCAAATTATATAGATTTGATTATGATGACATTTTTGCGACTTTTTTCCCACCCTCCCAATATTTGCCTGGTGACATCATTAAAATATGATATATGAGCTAGGCTTGGGCTATTTTTTTGCTACTCTGCGACTTAATTAGTTGGATGTTAACAGGTTAGGCCAACTGAATGCCCTTGATTGGTTAGGTTAAGTAATGATATTTTCGTTAGTTTTAGGCAGTGGTGTAGTGCTAAATAAAGAAGTGAGGGAACGCATTTTGAAAGTGTTACTCAGATGCAGGGGGGACAATGGTGAGCGTGGCGGACAATGGCGAGCGCGGCGAGCCCATACAGCTGGGGGTCCGGGGGCACTGTAAGCCCCCCAGGAAATCTTTTGAAATCTGACCAATTTCAGGGATATTTTGAGGTCATATGCACTGGATATTAGGATATATTCCAAGGTTGAAGATGCAGTATTTCCAGTGTCATTAGATATACAACATCCAGTACGATCAATAAAAATAGCTAACAACTGGAATGATTAACTAAAAAAAAAGTTAACAACTGGTACGCCGTGGTGACTGTTTCACCAGATCTTTATAGGCTAGCATTGCCTCAGTCGAAGCTAAAAGAAATGAAACAGTTAATGATTCTCTCTCATATTTCTTCCAGGGGTGGGAATTAAAATTTCATCATGTTAGAGATTTGCAAGTTTGGATTTATTTGAAATAGTGAGGGAACGCCGTTCCGTCTACCAAAAACAGTAAGGGAACACCATTCCCACAGCACTACACCACTGGTTTTAGGCATTTTAGGTTACTATTTCCACTTACGTTAGTTTTAGGGTTAGGTTAGGTTAGATTAGGTTGTTAGTTTAGTTTAATACCAAAATACATTTTTCTAGTAATATTTGATGTGTTTTGCTTAGATTTTGACCTCCATTTCCCTTGAAAATGAGCCAAACTTCAAAGTACTATAACTTTGTTGGAGCTCATTTCCGACGGAAATGGAGGTCAGATTTGAACAAATCACATCAAATACTACTAGAAAAATATATTTTGGTGTGTAAAATGACTGAGTTACTCAATACACATAATTACCAATAGTTACTCAGGTTAGGTCGTGGGAGTCTTACCTTAACTTCTAGCCTGGGACCTTATATTACGCTCAACCCATCCAGGTCTAACTTAAACTAGGCTAAGCTAAGCCTGTACAAACAAGTACAGGTAACACCAGTGATCTTACACCAGTCAAAAATACCCAAATACCCAGTTAAATTAAGCTTGAAGCTTAGGAATAGAGACAATCAATAATAAATCCTTCAACAATCTGTAGCTACTCTCTTCTAAATTTGTCTATATTTTTTTATATATTTTCTCATACCAATAATTAAAAGTTTGGGTAGAATATAGCAAAAACGATCTTTTTGGTTTGGCGGACTGTTAGATTTTATGAAACTTGACAATCTAACCTAATATAACTAAACCTAACCTAATCAAACTAACTGATTTGCTAAGTTTCGTAAAAATCTGTAGCAGTCCGCCAAAATGAAAAAGCCCAACAAAAGTCTAAAATAAAACTGACACCAATATAATTTATTCTAAGGCCTAACCCACTCAATTTTATGACCAGTCAAGATATGTAACTGGACTGATTAATTAATTAATCTGGTGCCTCATGCCAAATCATGGCTACGGGACCGTCAAACAAACTCTAGTGTAGACTCTACCAATAGTAGCTGTAGTAATTACTGTCAAAACTAACAAAAATATCACGACCAGGGCTCGACCAAGCACGCTCTTTTGTAGATTTGGGGATCCGAACCCCGAGGCCTACTAACCCCACAATGGGCGAGCAGAAGACCTAAAAAAAGTGACAACAAATGCTGGTTGTAGCACTACCAACTCCCGCTCACCAGATATAGAGTGTAGACTGTAGAGGGTGGAAAATAATTTATATACCTACACTGTGATTATTAACAAAGTTGCCAGATATAATATACGATGAAAAGTACCCCAATATGTAAAATACAGTACAATAATTTCTTTGTTGTTTAAGTATCCATTTAACTTAGGCAAATTCGTGAAATTTTATATATATATATATATATATATATATATATATATACACAAACTCAGAATGGTTCCCTGAGAACATTATATGTTAAACACAGACCGTGCATGGAACAAGGAACTCTTCTGGGAAAATTAAATCCACTATAGTCCGAATAAGTAATGGTAAATGACAAATACCATAGTTTTTTTCCTTTTTCATGATTTTAGCCCGACGTGGGCAACGGGTCTCTCGCAAAGAGATCCCATAAATATAGCTTCCCTCACCAGCTATCTGCAAAGCAGACAGGATCCAGCTTTGGGACGTGGATCTAGGGTTTAAAGCAAGCCTAGATCCCTACACTCAGAACCTCTATATAAGTAAAAGACTCGTTGCATTCACGTCGTGTTGAATAATCAAAGAAAAAGGGGGTAACTATTGTATTTTTAGCCAAAAAACCAAAACTTAAACCTCAACCGGGACATTGAGCGTCCACTTTTCAAGGCACGAAACACGTCCGTTTAGTATACACAAACTCAGAATGGTTCCCTGAGAACATTATATGTTAAACACAGACCGTGCATGGAACAAGGAACTCTTCTGGGAAAATTAAATCCACTATAGTCCGAATAAGTAATGGTAAATGACAATACCATAGTTTTTTCCTTTTTCATGATTTTACCGACGTGGGCAACGGGTCTCTCGCAAAAATACAATAGTTACCCCCTTTTTCTTTGATTTATTCAACACGACGTGAATGCAACGAGTCTTTTACTTATATAGAGGTTCTGAGTGTAGGGATCTAGGCTTGCTTTAAACCCTAGATCCACGTCCCAAAGCTGGATCCTGTCTGCTTTGCAGATAGCTGGTGAGGGAAGCTATATTTATGGGATCTCTTTGCGAGAGACCCGTTGCCCACGTCGGGCTAAAATCATGAAAAAGGAAAAAAAAACTATGGTATTTGTCATTTACCATTACTTATTCGGACTATAGTGGATTTAATTTTCCAGAAGAGTTCCTTGTTCCATGCACGGTCTGTGTTTAACATATAATGTTCTCAGGGAACCATTCTGAGTTTGTGTATACTAAACGGACGTGTTTCGTGCCTTGAAAAGTGGACGCTCAATGTCCCGGTTGAGGTTTAAGTTTTGGTTTTTTTGGCTAAAAATACAATAGTTACCCCCTTTTTCTTTGATTTATTCAACACGACGTGAATGCAACGAGTCTTTTACTTATATAGAGGTTCTGAGTGTAGGGATCTAGGCTTGCTTTAAACCCTAGATCAGTCCCAAAGCTGGATCCTGTCTGCTTTGCAGATAGCTGGTGAGGGAAGCTATATTTATGGGATCTCTTTGCGAGAGACCCGTTGCCCACGTCGGGCTAAAATCATGAAAAAGGAAAAAAACTATGGTATTTGTCATTTACCATTACTTATTCGGACTATAGTGGATTTAATTTTCCCAGAAGAGTTCCTTGTTCCATGCACGGTCTGTGTTTAACATATATATATATATATATATATATATATATAGATATATAAAATTTCACGAATTTGCCTAAGTTAAATGGATACTTAAACAACAAAGAAATTATATATATATATATATACTGGCAACCTAGAATAGAATGTTCAAAAACGTTTTTCAACGTAAATTTACGTGGCACTTGCTGCAAAGAATGTCGAAAAACGTTTTCTAACGTAAATCGCGCACCCGGGGCCGGATTCCATATATCCCAGACAACTAAAAGAATTAAAAGAAAGCATTGTTGTGCCGCAAACGAAGATTTTTAATGCGTCAATTTCTGAGGGGTGCATACAGTAGGGTGACCAGATTTTTGCGATCCCAATGCGGGACGGATCCATTGGTACACTATACTCGTATGATATCTCTATAACACTCCACAGGTCAACCAATACCTTTTAAAACATTTTGCAGCACTCTATAGACATTTTACTTTATCTTTCAAAGATATATAACGGACAAATAATTGTACTACGAAAAAATAATTTTATACAGTTTACTTATCTAATTTACTGAAAAACATTTTATTTAATTGTACTTGGCACTGGAACGTATTTTCTTAAGGAGAGGTATTTCTTTCTTCAGATATTCACAAAATTCAAGGCAACTCATCTCGTAATTACATATCGTTAATAACGCTGCTTTTAGAGTATTTATATTTAACCGACTTTTTTCTTCTGTCCAAAGTAATTCATTATGAAAAATACCCTCTCTGTTGGAGCATTTGATCCAGGTAAACTCAAACAGAATTCCATTACCTTGGAAATGTTTTCAAAGGGAATTTTCTGACTTTTGAAATGTGTAAATATTTCTACCCACCTACTGTCGACACCATTATAATATAATTCAAAATTTTAACTGACGAGCGTCGGCCGTCGAGGTCTGTCGTACTGAAGGTTTTAAAAACGTTTTAAAACTTTTATGAGGGGATGCGAGGATGCTAGATCTACGATAATGAGTACAAATTACATTTCATTATTACGAAAACTGCATAAATACAAGAATGCGGGACATTGCATCGTCCCGCATTGGTCAATTTTTTTGCGGGACAGAAATTATAAATGCGGGACAGTCCTACAAAATGCAGAACGTCTGGTCACCCTATGCATACTAGATAATTTCAAGTTAGCAAATGTAACACCTATCTTTAAGAAAGGTGATAAAGATGGGGCGGGAAATTATAGGCTAATCAGTTTAACATCTGTTGTAGGTAAGCTACTGGAATCAATAATTAGGGAGCGTATGGTCGAACATTTAGAATTGCATAACTTGATTAGAAATACGCAGCACGGTTTTAGGCGAAACAAATCTTGCTTAACTAATCTTTTAGAATTTTTTCAAAGCGTGGTTGACGTTTACGATAGTCATCGGGCAGATGATGTAGTGTATTTAGATTTTCAAAAAGCGTTTGACACCGTACCGCACAAAAGACTCATTGAAAAAACTAAGACTCATGGAATCAGGGGTTTAGTAATAAATTGGATAGAAGAGTGGGTGCGAGGTAGGAAACAGGGTGGTCGTTGATAAAGCTGAGTCGTCTTGGGCTAATGTAGCGAGCGGCCTTCCTCAGAGTTCTGTATTGGGCCCCTTGTGCGAAAAATGCTCTGTATGAATTGGTCCACAATTAACCCACCCCTTATATCTCCAGTCTAACTATAGAGTAGATCAAGTCTAGCCTAGAGGGGTCAGCCTAGAGATTCCGGAAATGGTCCAGAGCGGGCAGATAAATTGAGGTCCACAGTAGGATTCCTCACCAATTTAGGTTAGGGCAATCTACCTTCACCTTTGTTAAGCTATGAGTTGATGCTGGGTCTTAGGCCACAATGTAGGCCTAACTTGTCTGACCCAGCTTAATTTAATGTGATTAACTTACTGGGTTAAAAACTCAATTAGTCACTTACTGTTAGTTATTGGAGTCTCTGTTCTCCGGTTGTGTAATTGTCGAGAGCGTACTTGCTGGTGGGCTCTTTTTCGTCGTCTGTTCTCGTCCCTTCACCCTTGCGTCCTCTCGCCCCGTTGTTCGTTTTTCGTACTCCTTTGTTCTCCTCTTCGCGGGGCTTTTTCCACCAGCGTTGTCTTGGTTTTTTCCTCGGTTGGTTGAGCGGTAATGTATCTATTACCGAGCACGCTCTTCTCACACAGTATATAAATACTAGTGTGGAGAATAACTCTGGTGAGCAACCAATTGGTTTCATCCACCCAGTTATTGACATAAAAGGAATTTAATAATTGTTAGATTAACTACCTACCTACTCAGTGAACCATTTTCGTTACCTCCCAACTACCCACTCATCAGTTTTCCATACCTTGCTTTTTCTTATATATATTAGCGATTTAGATGTCGGCCTAGTCAGTACAGTTTCAGTTTGCGGAGGAGTCGGGATGACACGAAGTTGGGTGGTACGGCAATTAATGATGAAGATAGAGGTAAAATCCAGATAGATCTGAAAAAAATCGTTGATTGGTCAGTCACATGGCAAATGAGATTTAACGTTGATAAGTGCAAAATTTGACATATAGGTCCGCGTAATGGTAATTTTGCGTATAGTATGTCAGAGAAGGAGTTGGCAAGCGTAGAACAGGAAAAAGATTTAGGAGTTATCGTCACTGGTGATTTAAAAAAAATGGAGAAAAAGTACAGCAGCGGTCAATAAGGCGAACAAGGTGCTAGGTTTTATAGCTAGGAATTTTTAGTACAAATCGCCCATTATTATTGTTCCTCTTTATAAATCATTAGTTAGACCCCATTTGGAGTACATCATCCAATTTTGGAACCCGCATATGCGCAAAGATATAGATAAAATCAGAGTTCAAAGACGAGCTACTAAGATGATTCCGTCGCTTAGGTTGAAGTCGTACGAGGATAGGCTTAAGGAGTTAAAATTGACTACACTCGAGACTAGGAGGCTAAGGGGTGATCTAATCCAGGTTTTCAAAAGTATGAATGGGTTCGATAACGTAGACAGAGATAGCTTTTTCGAAATATCTCAATATAATTGGATTAGAAATAACGGGTATAAGTTGACAAGTAGAAGGTTCGATACAACTTTTTTATGCATAGAATAGTAAATAGGTGGAATAGTTTGCCGGTAGAAGTAATTGGTAGCACGTCTATAAACATGTTTAAAAATCGATTAGACGCATATTAGTCCTAGAGGACAATGATTATGTTTATGTTTTATTCAAGTGATTACTTATTATGCTTATTCCTTTTTCAGAAGAGCGTTGTCATTGTTTGACTTTATAAATAAATAAATGATTACAAAGAGTTGGTTCTCATTTATGACAACGGTCTTAGGTACAAATGACTGATTAATTAAATAAATAATAAAATAAGTCTACATACGTGGTAAATTCAATCAACTGTCAACCACCCCAACCTAATTAAGCAACTTCAACAAACGCTATCCACAATGCCTGCCGTAGAATGTCCTATCACAGGTTGTACCTATGTCACAGCAGACCTGGACCCAGCCATTGTAGCCGCACTTATAACAGCCCACTGCACGACCCATGTCCCAAGCCCGACAGTCTCTGCAAAGGTTGAGAAAGTAAGACGGCCAACCATTTCGGCTGCAGGTACCAGTGAAGACTGGGCATATTTTACGTCGCGTTGGACAGATTATGCGGAAGCTACAAAAATCACTGGTAGGGACAAAGTGGTACAACTACTTGAATGCTGCGACGATTCACTCCGCAAAGATTTGACAAGATCCGCAGGTGGAAGCCTAACAAACAAAACCGAAGATGAAGTCCTTGCTGCAATCAAGAAACTAGCTGTCCGAGAGGAGAACACCATGGTAGCCAGGGTTACCCTACACAATATGCGACAAGACCGCGACGAAACTGTGCGCAGTTTTGGAGCCCGTCTTCGTGGTCAGGCCGGAGTCTGCAAATTTCTTGTTGAATGCCCAAGCTGCAACAACAACGTAAATTACACTGACCCCATCCTTCGCGACGTCCTTACCCGCGGAATTGCTGACCCGGAAATACAACTGGAACTCCTCGGCAACAGTAACCAGGAGATGACCCTGGAAGACGTCTTTCAGTTTGTCGAGGCGAAGGAAGCAGGCAAGCGCTCAGCATCACGACTGCTGGACTCCCATGCCGTGGAGGCCGCAGGCAGCACATACAGGAGAAGTAAGCAAATACCCCCACAAGACAAAAATGCCCCTGTTCATATTGTGGTAAAAAAGGACACGGCAGAAGAGCCCCAGTCCACATACGCAAGAAGGATTGCCCTGCGTACAACCACAAATGCAAAATTTGCAAGCGCGACAGCCATTGGGAATCCGTATGCAGGAGCAAAGACAAGGACAAGAGCCTTTCAGCCACTCCTAATAAAGCTGATGAGTGCGAAGGTGCGGTATTTGATCTTCTCTGCGCCACAAGCAACACTTCCGAGCCACATAAGAAAAGAGCAATCGCCCTCGACCATCACATTTACAATGAACTATCGGACATGTGGATCAAGGAAACTCACAACCACAGCCACACATCAACCTGACAGTCAGGACTCTCCCCGAAGACTACGAGGCGCTTGGGGCAACCCTCAATGCCCACCCAAAAACCGTGGTACTGCCTGCCATGGCAGACACAGGCTGTCAGAGCTGCCTCACCGGTATCAAGGTTATCCACCGCCTCGGGCTTCTCCAGTCTGACCTCATCCCTGTGACCATGAAGATGCACGCCGCCAACAACAAGGGCATCAAAATCCTTGGCGCAGCCATACTTCGCCTCACTGGCAAGGATGAACAGGGCCAACAAGTAGAAACGAGACAGGTAACATATGTGACAGATTCTTCTGACAAGTTCTTCATCAGCAGAGAGGCATGCGTTTCACTCGGCATTATCTCGGGAAGATTCCTACAGTGGGGGAAGTCCAACTGGATCCAGCACAATACTGTAACAACAGTGCCAGCACGGACTTGTAACTAACTGTGACTGTCCAAGACGCCAACATCCTCCATCACCTCCAATCGAGCTACCGCTACCCGCTGTTGCGGCGAACCAGCAAAAGCTCAAGGAATACCTGCTGGACTATTACAAATCAAGCACCTTCAACACTTGTGACCACCAAGCGCTGCCCATGATGGACGGCCCCCCAATGAAATTGATGGTGGACCCCAATGCCAAACCAGTCGCACATCACACCCCCGTCCCAGTACCAATCCACTGGCAGGAGGACGTGAAGGCTGGCCTCGACCAAGATGTCAGACTGGGTGTCCTTGAACCAGTACCCGTTGGTGAGCCCGTAACCTGGTGTCACAGAATGGTGGTGTGCGCCAAAAAGAACGGAAAACCAAGGCGTACCGTTGACTTTCAACCCCTCAACGCTCACGCCACCCGCGAAACACACCACACTCAATCGCCATTCCACCAGGCCAGATCAGTACCGCAAGGCAAAAAGAAAACAGTGTTTGATGCATGGAATGGATATCACAGCGTACCAATCTGTGAAGAAGACCGCCACTTGACCACCTTCATAACGCCCTGGGGTCGCTACCGTTACAAAACCGCTCCCCAGGGTTACATTGCATCTGGTGACGGTTACACAAGAAGGTACGACGAAATTGTATCGAGCATCCCTAACAATACAAAGTGCATTGACGACGTCTTGCTCTGGTCAGACACAGTGGAGGAGAGCTTCTTCCAGGCCACCCAGTGGCTTGACACCTGCGGCAGACACGGAATCACACTGAACCCCGACAAGTTTGTGTTCTGTCAGGACAAGGTTGAATTTGCAGGCTTCGAGATCACATCTGACAGTGTCCGACCCTGTAAAAAATACCTCAAAGCAATCCTAGAGTTTCCATCTCCAAAGAACATCACCGACGTTCGATCATGGTTCGGGCTCATCAACCAGGTGTCGTATGCCTTCAGCATGGCCAAGAGGATGCAGCCGTTCCGCCTACTTCTGAAGCCAGGAACACCTTTCAAGTGGGATGACGAATTGGAAACCATCTTCGAAGAATCAAAGGATGTCATCATCACAGAAATAGAGGAGTTTAAAATTTTTGACAAAACCAAGCCCACATGCCTCGCCACAGACTGGTCGAAAACAGGCATCGGCTACTGGCTACTTCAGAAACACTGCACCTGTACACGAGTCGAACCCTTCTGCTGCCATACTGGATGGCGTGTCACATTGGTCGGCAGTAGATTCACTACCTCAGCTGAGTCCCGCTATGCACCAGTAGAAGGAGAAGCACTTGCTGTCGCCGATGCCCTTGACAAGGCGAGGTACTTCGTGCTGGGATGCGAAGACCTAATAATTGCAGTGGACCACAAACCTCTCCTCAAAGTGTTTGGTGACAGATCCCTAGAGGACATATCTAATACACGCCTCAGAAACTTGAAGGAAAAAACCCTCAGGTACCGCTTCCGGATGATCCACGTACCAGGCGCGAAACACAAAGCTGCTGACGGGGTGTCACGATACCCCACTGGCGACCCCATACCACTGACACTCCCCGATGACGTAGCAGCCATCCATCAACCATGCGAGGGAACGGCGTTCTTTCCCCCCCCCCACCTTCCTAGCCGGCATACGGACATCACTGACAGATGGTAATGGCATGGAAGCCTGCGTCATTTCTGCAGCCGCATCAACACTCAACTCGCTGAGCCTGGCATCAGTGACATGGGATCGAGTACGCACCGCCACGACCAGCG
Source organism: Bathynomus jamesi (assembly GCA_023014485.1). Taxonomy (NCBI): domain Eukaryota; kingdom Metazoa; phylum Arthropoda; class Malacostraca; order Isopoda; family Cirolanidae; genus Bathynomus; species Bathynomus jamesi. Next base: position 1,229,358 of record JAJOZX010000268.1, read on the forward strand.
ATGAAGTCATGAATAGTTTAGCCAATGTCATAGAGTCCGGCATGCCTGAATCCCGCCATGCACTCCCTGCACAGCTGCGGGAATATCACCAGTTTCGCGACGACCTCCGCACTGTTGACGGCGTGGTAATGTACAGGAACCGCACGGTTATCCCGCCGGCCCTCAGGCAAGAAGTACTGGCTTCACTCCACTCAGCTCATCAAGGTACTTCATCCATGATCTCCAGAGCAGAAGACTCCATTTTCTGGCCTGGCATCACACCAGCCATCACAGCACTACGGGCTAGCTGCAACCACTGCAACCGCATGGCACCAACCCAGCCCAGCGCTCCACCCACATCACCAGAATACCCCTTCCAGTGCGTCTGCGCGGACTACTTCCACTACAAAGGAGTAAACTACCTGGTCGTGGTGGACAGATACTCTAACTGGCCAATAGTAGAGAGGTCATCAGATGGTGCTGCTGGACTCATCGCCTGCCTCCGACGGACCTTCGTCACCTTCGGCATCCCCGACGAACTGGCTTCCGATGGGGGCCCTGAATTTACCGCAGCAGCCACACGGCAGTTCCTCAAAAACTGGGGCGTACACCACCGACTCTCATCAGTGGCTTTCCCTCACAGCAACTGTCGGGCAGAAGTTGGTGTCAAGACAACGAAACGCCTAATAACCGACAACACTGGACCAAACGGCGACCTCAACACCGAAAACTTTCAACGGGCCATGCTTCAATACAGAAACACGCCGGATAGAGATACAAAACACTCCCCAGCAATGTGTGTATTCGGCCGCCCTATCCGGGACTTCATTCCAATCCTTCCCGGCCGATATAAACCACACGACACGTGGCGTGAAAACTTGGCCACCCGAGAAGAAGCTCTGAGGAACCGCCACATGAGGGGAGCGGAACGCTGGTCAGAGCACACCAAGAGACTCCCACCACTAGCAGTCGGAGACCTTATACGCATCCAGAACCAGGTCGGTCCACACGCCCGTAAATGGGACAAGACAGGTGTGGTCATCGAAGTCAGGCAGTTTGACCAGTACGTGGTTAGGGTCGATGGATCTGGGAGGGTAACTGTAAGGAACAGGAAATTCCTTAAAAAATATGAACCCTTCAGCACACCTGCTCCAAAGATGACCATAGACCAACATTTGAAGAACTTCCTAGCGGTGCCCACCAACAGCCCACCTGCTGCACCACCTACACCTGCCAGGTCAGCACCAGGACCAAAGACACCCGCTTCACCCCGTAGTCCGACACGGTCCAGCCCACACGTTGAACGCAGGCGCCCGACCCTGAAGAGACCACACCCCCCACCCAAGAAGACATGTCAACGCCGCCCATCGACATACTACCACCTGCACCCCCTAGGCCAATGGGTACGGCACCCCAAACTGCAACTCCACTAAGGCGTTCGAACCGTACCAGACGCCCCCCTACCTGGCATGAAGACTACCATATGAATCAAGAAGAGTAACCAATCAAGTATGCTTTAAATTAAGGGCACTGACAAAATAAGGTTTAGTCTTTATCCGTAAACATACAAATTTTTTTTTTTTTGCCATATTATCCTTAATAATCTTCTTTATAAAATTGCTGGCTCAAAGACTTGGGGGAGAGAGATACAGTACACTTTACACTTTACTTACTAAGAACTTTATATTGTGTTCCCAATACAGCTGTAACCTCATTACTGTACTATTACTTTTGTCAGGAATACCGTTGTACAACCCTTATTTTAATATATGATTCAATCTCTCGCTGAACTCTCTAATTGTATTGTAATATGTTTGATTGGATATAATGTACTGTATAATTCCATAAGTATTTATATTTTAGTTTCTACAGTATCGTATTCATCATGATGTAATAGCAAAGCCTTATGTTCTCATATTACTCTTAAATAAACTAGTATCTATGTTCTCCTATTAAAGTACTATACTGTATTCACTTTATAAAACAATATAAGTCTTCGCACTACTGTACTGCAATTACCTCATATCACATCTAGTATCAAAGACTTGGTAGGAGATAGAGGACAATGATTATGTTTATGTTTTATTCAAGTGATTACTTATTATGCTTATTCCTTTTTCAGAAGACCGTTGTCATTGTTTGACTTTATATAAATAAATAAATGATTACAAAGAGTTGGTTCTCATTTAAGTCCGGTAGCACAGACCCTGATTTTACTGGAACCCTGCATTGTTTGTTATAAAGCAAATCTTGACATATTTTGAAAGCTTATACTGTACCACCCCATTCAAGAATCCATCGGGTGTACACCTGACCCCCGCTTGGCTTTTTCAATATGGCCGGCGAAACTGAAAAATCCCATATCCTGGTCAATACTTGATGATCTTCGTGTCATTTCTAGGGTTTTTTATGATGAGTCGATCTGGAGGGGTTGCAGATACGTTGAGTCGTTTTGACCCACATTCGTCAATACTCAAGGTCATTGGAGGTCAAACGCCCCCCGAAATAAGGAATATCCCAGGCAGTCGTGGAGATATTTTGGTGATCTTACTGTTTTTATGGTTTTGGGCGAGACTGAGTAGTTCTAGAGGCACATGATAACAGTAGGATATCTTTTGCAACTCCATGCAGGGCCGTTTCTAGCCATTAGGGGGCCCTAAGCAGTATACCCATTTGAGGCCCCACCCCTCCATCCACCAACTCACGCCTTACTGTTTGTTTGTTTTTTCTGTTTAAGGTGCTTTCAACCCTGCTGGATTATTGACACCATTTTTTTTTTTTTTTTTGTAGAGAAAGGTGGTGAAAGAAGTAGTAGAAGAAAAAGGAATTCGTACTGAACTCCACGCCTTACTACATCACCTCAGCACACACATACAAAAAATGCTCGTGTTAATAAAACACAATTATAAAACAATTTTAATGAAACATTTATGTCCAAAACAACAAATATGTACTTTCAGAAAAAACAAAACATACTCATGAAATTCCTGAAAATTAGCTTATACATTATTTAGAATAAATGAGACAGACCTATGTATAAAAAAATAATGCAATTATCAACTACCAAACAATTACTAACTCTACGATACAATCGTGTAATAGCTAACAGTTATACAGAACAATTTGTATCTTCAAAATTTTTGCCTCCTAGATTTTTTTCTGGGCGAAATCATCAATATCATCATATGAAATCTCCCTGCCAACGTCCTGGTTGATGCTTATGATGCCAAGGCCACTGAGGCGATCCTGCCCATTGATGATCTGAGTAGTTCTTGATTAGCTTCATCTTAGAGAAGCCTCTCGGCTGACGCTACTGTCACAAGTAGAGTGCAGGCAATGCTTAGTGCAACCCAGAGATTGGGGTATAGTTCCTTCAGTTGCTTCTGATGAATGAAGGAGAAGCTCCAATGCAGTCATGTTGTGTGAAGGTAAAGTCGACAAGTTCTTAATTTCGAGGGCTAGTTCTCTTCCATCAATGTCAGAGTCAGCTCCAGAGCTCAGTATCTTAGAGAGCTTTTCACACTTGCACGACAAGTCTTCCTTGTTCATTGTGGTGAAGTTCAGGAGAACCCCAAATATGTCCCTCACATCATCTAATGTTTTGAATCTCTCATTTATTGACCCGATGGCACAATCCACCACTAGGACGGGTCGTACTCGGGTGACAACATGAATCTGAAGGAAATCCTACCATCAGGGGTGTCTAAATTATGTGTTTTTACATGAGGAATTCAAATATGAGCTTTTTTGGATAGGATAACTCTAACCTACATCATTTTGTATTTCTAAATTGCCAATTTTACCCTTTTGAACCCCTTTATAATATATTAAAAGATATAAGGTAAATCATTTATATTGACAAGGCCAAATCAACTTTACATATATTTATTAATAGGTGAACTGCATGTATATCACTGGATATAATTACAAAGATCATTCTCCTGACATCTTGAACTTTGCCAGGTTGCACAAATCCTGCTTTGACTCAGACTTGGACATCAGCTTCCTGCTGGTCTCCTGAGTCCTGATCCCTCCATCCCTCTTTTCCTGTGAGAAGTACTTAGCAGAAGCCTCAGTCACCATTTTAACAACCCTCTCAATGCTTTGTGTGTGGCAAGGCCAGTTGCGCACCTCCATGGGGGTGTTGAAGTTTTTCACCTCTGAGGTGCTTAGAGAGCAGGTGAGAGGTGGCTCTGACACACCTTCTGACCAGCTGATCAAGTCACCGATGCTGGAAGCATCACAATTGATGTCAGGTGTCCTTCTGCTCCTAACAGAGGAGTCCCCCAGCTGAGTGTCCGGGTCCCCCTCTCCCCTGATGGCCAGGATTCTCTCCACCCCTTCAATCCTCTCCTCTGATCCTCAGAGCAGAGTAGTGTTTGGAGATGACTTCACTGTGGGCATACCAAGCAGATCTCACAGTTGCATCACAATATCCAGCACCTCCTTCTCTGGGACTTGAGGCAGTCCAGCTGAAAGAGGATGTGCCTAGGCCCTTCGATCCAGGAGTGCTTGACCTTCACGTTGAACCAACATGGGTAATACACTCCAATGATGAATTCCACAATGAATTGCAGAATCTTCAGGTTCTTTCCTTTAAGTCCGTGCTTTGACACCCAGAGCCTGAGAAGTCTGTTCGCTGTGGTGAGCCAGCGGCTGTGGTTTACTGGTCCTATCTCTAACAGAGCCAGCCCTGCAAGAAGTACTCCATCCCTGACTGCACAGACAATTTTATAGCCATAGTATTGATCAGTTGAGAGATCTTGAATGACTGTCAGGAAGCTTGATCAGTGGAGGGCCAACAGAGATTCGGGTGAAGTTTGGATTGATATCAAAGTTTGTAGCAGAATCAAGGAGCTTTCCTATTGGGCCGGATAATTTTTTGTCTGACAGAGTAGGGCCATCAAGGTCAACAATGAGATGGCGCAGGGGAAGTTCAACAGTGTGCAGGTTGCACACCAACCAGACCAGCTTTCTCCCCAGGTGCAGCTCCAGCTTCCGCATTGCTCCAGCTTTCACACCAGTGTTGACATTTGTTGAGTCTCCTCCAATGGCCAACAAGGTCTTATCATAACCCCTCTCTTTCAGCCAGGCAAACAGGACCTTAGCAATCTTCTCCGCATGTGACTCCTCTTTAGTTGCTTTCTCTGGGGGTAAAGTGGAACAGATAGTAGCTGCCAGGCTCACTAACAACACTATAGTGTTCTTCCTTGATCTTTGCGGGAAAAGATTGGTCACTGCCCTCAGCTTCCATCATCACATTGGTCAGGTCAATCCGCCCATCAAAGAGGATGCAAGAGATCCCCCCTCCTCCCTGCACTTCTTCTCAAACTGTTCCCCCAGCTCTCTCATCAACTTCTCCTGTGCTCTCTTGACCTTGCTCTTATCAATCACTTTACTTGTATTGTCTTCTGTGATGATTCCTGCGTCAATCAGAACTGCTGTTGCTATCGCTGCAGTTGGCCTCAGCCCTATGCCATACCTTTCACTAGCAAGGGCAATGTTTTGAATCTTCTCAGTTTTTCTGTACCTTTGCCGAACCTGCTGGCTCAGGGCAGTGGCGGTCCTAGCTTACATGACGCCCTGGGCGAACCTCACCTTCAGCGCCCCCCCCCCCCTGTTCGCCAACACACACACATTCGAATCCCCCCAAAATAAAGGACAGACATAACTCTTTCACAAAATAACTTTTTATTGGACTAATTGTTGGAACTTCAGAACCAAAACAAAGACTCAAATTTCTGAATTTTACAAATCCTTCATCACGTAAATAGAATAACTCACTTAAGAGAATGTAATTATGATACTATGAACAGGAAAAATACAAATTAAATTGCACAACTGCCATAAATAAACTAGAGAATCAAATTTCTAAATTGTACAAATGCTCTATCACAAATAGAATAAGACACTTAAGAGAGGGTAATTATTATGCTACACTTTGAACAAGAAACAAAATAAATTGCACCACAGCACAACTGCCATCTAAAGCCTGACTCTTCTTACCTTCCTTGATGCAAAGTCATGAATTAAATCATCATATGAAATCTGCTCAGCAATTGTATGATTTATACTGATGATGGCCAGACCGGTAAGGCGTTCCTGTGACATAGTTGACCTCAGGTAGGATTTGATGAGCTTCAGCTTTGAAAAGCTCCTCTCTGCTTCAGCAACAGTGACTGGAAGAGTAAGACCAATTCTGAGAGCAGTCCACAAATTTGGATATATTTCAGAGAGCTCCCTTTCATGGATAAATGTCAGCAGTTCAAGCAAGGATATGGTCTTTGATGGCAAGTCAGGCAAGTTCTTCAGCTCCTGTGCAAGCTCTCTGCCATCCAAGTCAGATTGTCCCTTAAAGTGTAGTGTAGTACTAAGGTTCACACATTGTTCTGTCAGCTGCTCAAATGTGAGATTTTGGAAATGTGTCAGCACTCCAAACTTCTCTCCCACAATTTCCAACGTGGAAAATCTTTCCTGAATGGCTGATGTTGCAGCATCAACCACTGCATTGAAAAATGTCACCTCCAGCTTCTTCAAAGCATCAATCAAGGGCTCATCAGATGCTTCATAGGAGAAGTGCCGCTTTGTGGACCTCAGCCGTTTTTGTTTTAACACAGCCTCCACATTCATTTGTTCACAGATATCTGTGGCTGCCATTTGTGCAGCCACAAAACCTGTTGCCCTGTAATTGCGGAGACCTCTCTCTGTTTTTTTTTAGGAGATTTACTGCAACATCAACGTGCATGCTAGGAGACTGCATCGGCTTGCTCACATGCTGAATTTGGCACAACAGGTCATGCCACACCACTGAACAAATGGCGAAGCGGTATGACCCAACCTCCTCTGACAGAGATTGAGCCTCGACCTTTATTACAGTCTTTGGTGTGGTCCCTCACCTCGATCAGTGTGCGAAAAATGCTCTGTATGAATTGGTCCACAATTAACCCACCCCTTATATCTCCAGTCTAACTATAGAGTAGATCAAGTCTAGCCTAGAGGGGTCAGCCTAGAGATTCCGGAAATGGTCCAGAGCGGGCAGATAAATTGAGGTCCACAGTAGGATTCCTCACAAGAATTAGGTTAGGGCAATCTACCTTCACCTTTGTTAAGCTATGAGTTGATGCTGGGTCTTAGGCCACAATGTAGGCCTAACTTGTCTGACCCAGCTTAATTTAATGAGATTAACTTTGGTGTAAAAACTCAATTAGTCACTTACTTTTTGTTATCGGAGTGTCTCCCTTCTCCGGTTATGTTTTCGAGAGCGCACTTTGCTGGTACGTCTCTCGCCCCGTTCTTCGTTTTCGTTCTCCCTTTGTTCTCCTCTTCGCGGGGCTTCTCGTACCAGCGTTGTCTTGGTTTATTCCTCGGTTGGTTGAGCGGTAATGTATCCTTATTACCGAGCACGCTCCTCCCACACAGTATATACATACTAGTGTGGAGAATAACTCTGGTGAGCAACCAATTGGTTTCATCCACCCAGTTATTGACATAAAAGGAATTTAATGATTGTTAGATTAACTACCTACCTACTCAGTGAACCATTTTCGTTACCTCCCAACTACCCACTCATCAGTTTTCCATATACTGGGGGCCCCGGGAGATAAAAATTTTGGTGTCAATGTCACCAATTTTTGTCTGAGTGTAGACTAGCTAACTATTTAACTGTAAATGCCTGTTCATCTGATTAACAGTGCCTATCCTCACCTTCTCATGGAGAAGGTGTAGCATTTAATTAGAAGATAAAATATACATCCATAGGATGAAACTGTCTATGGTCTTTACCATAAGAAAAGAAAAAATGAAAGTTAGAAGATAAAATTACAATTCCCCAGCATCTATTTTTTGTTGTAAAAATAGTCGCGCCTTTAATGCTATTTGTCGCTGAGGTCTTGTGTCTGTCAATGTTGTAGTAGGATGCGTTACCACTCCTACTGTCAAAGGAATAGTTACTGGAAGTTCAGTGTCTCCAGTTGTTACTGTCAGTGGAGAAGGTTCTCCAAAGTCCACTGTTTTGGGTCCAGACTCTAAAGGGTACAAAAGAGAAATGTCTCTTGTTGTGTCACCCGTTGAAGTCCTTAATTTGACCACTCTTGTTACCCCATCTGCCCCTGGTCTGAGTTCTGAAACTCTAGCCAGAGGCCAGTTTTGTCTTGGAGTACTGTCATGTATGAGAACAAGGTCCCCTACCTTAATTGTGTCAGACCAATCCTTCTTAGTCATTTGTTTATGTCTCTCCCTTAGACCCATCAAATACTCAGTTTTCCACTGTTTTATGAAATGAGCTTTAACTCTAGTTAAATGTTGTAACTTAGTCTGGAGCTCATCATGTCGTTGAGTCCAGTTTGGGTCTTCTGAAGAGTCTATATGTAGTCCGGCAGGAGACTAACTTGTTCTCCCCGAATCAAATGATTTGGAGTTAATGGTTCTGGGTCATTAATGTTGTCACTCACATAAGTGAGTGGTCTATTGTTAATGATGTTCTCAATCTCAGCCAGGAGAGTGAGTAACCCAAATAAGTGTATCTGTTTTTTGCCAATTGCTTTCTTCAAGCAATTCTTTACTGTCTGTATATTCCTCTCCCAGATAGAACCATACCAAGGAGAGGCAACCGGAATATACTTCCACTTTATGTTTGTATTTTGTATATATAATTGTGTGATTTCATTGCTTAACAAGTCGTGGATGACTTGTTCACCAGCTTTGAAATATGTAGCATTGTCAGTCCAAACTGTCTTGGGTACTGAATGTCGTGCACAGAATCTCTTAAAGACAGCAACAAAAGATTCTGCTGTTAGGTCCTCCACAACATCCAAATAAACAGCTCGTGAGGCTGCACATGTAAACAGTACAATGTACATTTTTTGTTCAGTGTCACCCACCCCTACAGTCAATGCTCCTGTATAGTCAATGCCTACAGTCTCAAAGGGTCTGTTGAGAGTAACTCTCTCCTCTGGCAAAGCAGGAGGATTTGGTTTCCTATAGGGCCTAGCATGAATACGCCTACATGTAACACACTCACTCAGGACTGTTTTAACAGTGATCCTTCCCTTGGGTATCCAATAAGTTTTTCTTAATGTAGTTAGTGTCTGTGGTACCCCCATATGATATACATCATTGTGTATTTTTCTGATGATTAATGTTGTCAAATAGCTAAATCTAGGTAAAAGGATTGGATTTTTGCTTTTGTATGACAGTTTTGATTTGTCTAATCTCCCTTTACACCTTAGAAGGCCTTCCTCATCTCTGAACAAGTTTAGATCCACAACTACTGATGGTACAGGTTCTTTTGTTTGTTTCCCATTTGTTAAGAATTCTAACTCTTTATTGTACTCTTTTTGTTGGGCTTGGCCTATCCAGTATTGGGTTGCAACTTCTGTATAATTATGATTGTTTTTATTTAGCTGTTTGTTAATTGTAGCTAAACAGTTGTGAGCAAACTCAAACAGTAGGCTGTCACCCTGACAAGTTTGTTGAAATCAGAATACCGTTCAAAATTAGTGATTGGTTCAACCTTTTCATTTGAAAAGATTAAATTTAATGTCAAGTTAACTTGTTCCACAGGCCATTGGTCTGTATCACAGAGCCACTTTGGTCCCATAAACCAAGTTTTGTTTGACTTCAACAACTTGTAGGATAAACCTCTGGTCAGAAAGTCTGCTGGATTCTGTTTAGTTGGAACATAGTGAAAGTTTACTTGTAGGCTTTCATTAGCGTCAGCTATTTCTTTTAGCCTATTTCTTACAAAGATATTCTTACTATTAATGCTATCATTCCGTATCCAGGCAAGACAAATCTGACTGTCAAGCCAGACGTGGATATTAGTTATGAACACATCATAGTAAGCATCCTTAAGCAATGAAATGGTTTTAATGGCTAATGTAGCAGCCAATAGTTCCAATTGAGGTATGGTTCGGGTAGGTTTGAGAGGTGCAACTTTCCCTTTTGCATAAATTAGATGACTTTCTGTAGGGCTTACAAGATACGCACAGCACCCATAAGCTTGTGCTTGCATCAGCAAACACATGAAGCCTCTGGGGCTTATCCCTAAACCCACAGCACCTTTGAATTTTAATGTTCTGCACTTTTGTTAAATCAGTAGCTAACTTCTTCCAAGATTTTGATTTTCATTTGTTATTGGATCATCCCACCCAACATTTGTCCTCCAAATTTCTTGGAGGAGAATCTTTGATTTTATTGTTGAAGGCAGGAATAGACCCATAGGATCAAAAATTTTGGAAGCCTCTGATAATATTTGTCTTTTAGTATTTGCTTCCTCATCAAATTTAAAACCTTTAGTACAGATTGAATCATGACTGTTAGAAGTTGCATCCAAATACAGTTCATACCTAAAGTTTTAACTCTGTCTGATGGTTCAGTAAGACCATTATTATCTTTTAAAATCTTTTTGTTTAAATCCTCATTATTTGAAATCCACTCTCTAAGTTCAAAGTTACCTTGTTGCATAATGTTTTGAGAGTGTTCATAGACTTCAGATAATTCAGATTTTGTTGTCGTTGAGCCTATTAGATTGTCTACGTAAAAATGTTCCTTAAGGAAGTTCAATGTTAGAGAGTTATTAAACTGGTTTAAATGATGTTTAATTGTCAATGCTAATAGGCTAGGTGAGCAATTGGCTCCAAACAACACAACATTAAATCTATAGGTTATGAACCCTTTATTCAAATCAAATGGATCCTTGAACCATAAGAACCTAAGTTGGTTCTTATCATATTCATTTTTAAGATTTATTCTCAAAAATGCCTTCGAAATGTCACTTTGTACAGCATATTTGTCTAACCTGAACCTCAGTAAGATCTTCACAAGATCAGAAATGAGATTAGGACCCTCAATCAAGCAATCATTCAAACTGTGTTTATCACTGTCTTTGAGGCTACAATTATATACTACTCTTAGTTTTGTTGTTGGGGCATCTTGTCGATAAACCCCCCTGTGGGTTAAATAATGACAACCATCTTTTTTAAAAGGGTTATTTGTTACTTCTTCAATGAAGCCTTTCTGTAGCTGTTCTTTGAAGACATCACTGTACTTTACAATATTATTATCTTGTCTGAGTTTTTTCATTACTTTATATAAATGTCCTTTAGCTACTTTGAGATTCTCTCTTAAAGTTGGACAATTTATTTTCCAAGGTAACTCAACAAAATAACTATTGTCTTTGCACTGAATGGTGTCTTCAAATCTTTCTACCATTAACTGATCTTCTGAAGTTTGATTTGTGTCATATATACCCACAGATTCTAGCAACCATAAAGTTTGAATTGCCTCATCCAAAGTTTCATTTGATAATGATGAATTAATGTTCTCAGTTGAGATAATATTATTCAAAGTGTTGCTATTCTTACAGGTGTTATGTAGGACTGAGTTGAGGCACATGGTATTTGTTGGTCATGAACTGTTTTGGTTTAGGTCTAGGTTGTAGTCTGATAGGTCACCCAAAGGGGCTATCCCTGATGGAGTCTGAATAGCTATACCATTACCTATCTCTACTATGCCCTTATGAATAAGATTAATATAATCTGCCCCTATTAGCATTTCAATGTTAGCTACTGTGTTGTTAGTGATATGTCTATCAGCTATTTTGTAGTGTTTTCCCAAATGATTTATGGTTTGTTCTAGTTTGGGTATAACCAGTTTGTTTTGTCCTACTTTAGAAATAATAACTGCTTCAATTTTCTTGAATTTACTTCCTAAATGTAGTTCCAGGTCAATTGTCTTATAGCTATTTTTGTCCGAGTTATCCTTAACAAAGGATGCAATATTGAGATTTTGTTCATTCGGGTTTGGTGTCAAACCCAATTTATTAACTACATTTTTTGAAACAAATGTTTGTTGAGAACAACAGTCTATAAGACATCTCACTGGAGTGGTACTACCCTCACTATTCACTAAGTCCAAAGTAATAGTTTTCCTTATGGCCAAGGTAGGCCATAAGACCCTTGTAATAGTTTTCCCTATGGCCAAGGTAGGCCATAAGACAATGTTTAGCCCATGGCCAAGGTAGGCCATAAGACATTTAATGTTTGGCCCATGGCCACAATAAGCCACAAGACCAAGGTTCAATTGTTTTGGCCCATGGCTGAGGTAGGCCATAAGACCTTTATTGTTTGGCCCATGGCCAAGGTAGGCCACAAGACCAAGGCTCATTGTTTGGCCCATGGCCAAGGTAGGCCACAAGACCAAGGCTCATTGTTTGGCCCATGGCCAAGGTAGGCCACAAGACCAAGGCTCATTGTTTGGCCCATGGCCAAGGTAGGCCACAAGACCAAGGCTCATTGTTTGGCCCATGGCCAAGGTAGGCCACAAGACCAAGGCTCATTGTTTGGCCCATGGCCAAGATAGGCCATAAGACCCTCATTGAGTAACCCATGCAATCCTTGCTTATGTTCAGATAGGTTGAGTGTATTTGTGGCACATGTAAAGAGTACAGTGTATATATACATATATATACACACAGATTGCAAGGAATGCATGTGCCTGTTGAAAAAATCTGTTGAGTGATTCTTCCTTAAAAGAAGAATTGGATGCTTGGAGTTGTATGCATTTTAAATGCTTGTTCACTTATGTTGTTTAACTGGGGATCGTAATGAAATATAGGACAAGAAGAAATTACCAGAGAAGAGAGAGCACAGACAAAAGAGTCAAGTTTAAATTTGGTTTAATCCCCCCAAGTACTTATGTCACTCAGGTCTAAGCTTATAAGAGAATGAGACTCCTTTAATGTAAATGTTTCCTAGTTAGGCCCTAGGTTGTAGACCTAATTAGGCTTGATTAGCTTAGGCTTAGGCTAGACTTAGGCTATTTAGCCTAATTCTGCAATTTTTTGTTAAGTAAGGTTAAGGTTTGTAAATTCCCCACACACGGACCACCAATGCGAAAAATGCTCTGTATGAATTGGTCCACAATTAACCCACCCCTTATATCTCCAGTCTAACTATAGAGTAGATCAAGTCTAGCCTAGAGGGGTCAGCCTAGAGATTCCGGAAATGGTCCAGAGCGGGCAGATAAATTGAGGTCCACAGTAGGATTCCTCACAAGAATTAGGTTAGGGCAATCTACCTTCACCTTTGTTAAGCTATGAGTTGATGCTGGGTCTTAGGCCACAATGTAGGCCTAACTTGTCTGACCCAGCTTAATTTAATGAGATTAACTTTGGTGTAAAAACTCAATTAGTCACTTACTTTTTGTTATCGGAGTGTCTCCCTTCTCCGGTTATGTTTTCGAGAGCGCACTTTGCTGGTACGTCCTCTCGCCCCGTTCTTCGTTTTCGTTCTCCCTTTGTTCTCCTCTTCGCGGGGCTTCTCGTACCAGCGTTGTCTTGGTTTATTCCTCGGTTGGTTGAGCGGTAATGTATCCTTATTACCGAGCACGCTCCTCCCACACAGTATATACATACTAGTGTGGAGAATAACTCTGGTGAGCAACCAATTGGTTTCATCCACCCAGTTATTGACATAAAAGGAATTTAATGATTGTTAGATTAACTACCTACCTACTCAGTGAACCATTTTCGTTACCTCCCAACTACCCACTCATCAGTTTTCCAGAAGTGCATCTCTCACTGCAGCTGCCTGATATCTCAGGGGCTCCACACTCTTGATCTTGCTTTCCCACCTTGTATCAGACCACATCTTCAATGTGATGTTCACATGTTTTTTCAAAATGGCCCATCGTTGTGTGGAGGCTGAAAACAAGTTGTAAAGCTTCTGCAAGATGCCAAAGTAACTTGTGGCATCAATAGATCCCTTAGCAGCATTGGCCACAAGCAAATTCAGAGAATGGTGGAACAAACAGAGCTCTGGGATTAATTTCTATGAGCCTGGATTGAACACCCTTGTTTTTTACCCTCATGTTGGCCCCGTTGTCGTATGATTGTCCTCTACAGTCCATGAAAGGAACTTTTAGCTCCTCCAGTCTCTTCAGAATAAGAGATGCCAAATGTTGACCAGTGGACTCCTCTGCCTCCAAAAACCCCATGAAATGTTCCTTTATATGGGGCTTCCCCTCCAGTGACACAACCCGAATCACAACTGACAACTGTTCAGTGTGGCTGATATCTGGAGTGCAATCTAGAATTATTGAAAAAAACTGATTGTTTGATGTCGCTCACCATTGCTGAAATGGTCTTGCTGCTCGACAAATCAATGAGTTCGTTTTGTATGTGGTGGCCGAGGTAGCTGGTGTGACTGGAGGTCCCTTTTTGGACACGGTTAATGTGCTCTTGCATTATAGGATCAAATTGTGCCATCAGTTCAACTTCTTTCAGAAAATTGCCATTTGATGGTGAGAACAATTTTTCTGTATGTCCCCTTAGTGCCAAATTCCTAACTGCCAGAGAATGCACAATAGCAGTGAGACGTGTCAGCACCGCTCTCCATCTCAACTTCTCAGCCTCCAGAAGTGCCATCTCCTGCTTGTCAATGGTCTCCCCCTTTCTCATCCTCACTGCCAGTTCTTTCCAGATTTTCATAGAATTTAGGTGTTCTGAACTGTTGTCATGTGATGTGAGCAATGAGCTTGCATGCTTCCAGTCCGAGAGTCCCAAACTTGTTAAATTTATTTTCCTCTTGGAAAATAATGTACAACAGAAACAGAAAAGGCTGTTGTTTTTTAAGGAATAGACCAACCAACTTCTGGTTATATTTTCCCCACTAACCAATGACTTCCAGAAATATTGATGGTGGCAACTTCTTCCGTCACTGTCGTTTCTAGGGAATACAAAGTCAGATGGTACTTGACTTGGTCCCCTGGAAACCAGTTGTGTCCGAATTCTCTCAGTCAGAACTGAAGGCCAGTTAGCAGGGTCGGTGGACAGAGACTCATCCTCAGGAGGCGATTCTGCTCCAGGCATTTCTAATTGAAAGAACAAGAGCATTACTCATTAGTATACACACCTAAGTTAGATAACACATTATTCACAGCACTTTGTTATGGTGGTGGTGTTATGGAATTATGGTGGTGAAACACCACACATACCCAGTAACCCAGACCCAGTGATAATAACATTATAATTTATAACTGTTTGCAAAATGCTTTGCAGGGATGCACACACATACAGACATATGTGCACACAAACTCACCTGAAGAGTCCTGCCGGGGAGAAGTAGAAGCAAATGGGTCTTCATCCTCAGGATCAGACTGCATTTGTGGAGACATATGTGAGGCTGAGGAGGTAGATGGCTCCTCAGCCTCAATAATGGCAGAAGTAGACGGCTTCTCATCCTGGCTAGTGGCAGAGGGTGTTCCAAAATATTTCAAAAGTGCCCCTGCAAATAGTAAAATAGAACATAACAGACCAATGCATGAATAGGCTAGTACAATTAATTTAACATGTTATTAAGCACAATTTATTAAACTTTTAGAATAGGAAACAAATGAATAATACAACCTCCTTGGTTAATGGCTAATTATATACATAATAGTACACTTCAAATGACTCAGAAAGCTATATCACAAAATAGCAGTGCAATATAGCAGTGAAGAGTAGATGACATAGCTCTATACCTTTATCTTTTGCTCGTTTCTCCTCTTCTTCTTTCCTCTTTTTTCTAAACTGAGCACCTGATAGCTTTGACCTCTTCTTATCCATTTGCGGTTATTTGTTTAGGTCTTTTATGGGAAGGTTTATGGAAAATGCAATAGATGGTTTTTTATTAATAAAAATATATTTATTGATCTTTTATTTATTTTATTTTATTTTTTATTTTTATTTATTTATTTATTCTTATTCTTTTTTTTCTTTTTTTTGCAGGCGCTCATGCCGCCCCTCCACAAATGCCGCCCTGTGCGGCTGCCCATATTGCCCATATGAGGAACCGCCACTGGCTCAGGGTCAGTTTGAGGGAAGATCTCAACTTCAGGAACAAACTCATCTTCATCACCACTTCTCTCCAATTCCAGATCCTCAATGTATCACTATAATATGCGTAGAAATAGCTTTTTCTAAAATATAACAAAATAATACTCACATGTGAACAGTAACAAAAAAAATATCAGTAGATAATCACTAAATCTATCCCCTCACTGCAAGCCGAGGTGGTAAAATAGCTTCATAAATCACGAGTCACTTCAAATATTTCACAAAACGTTTTAGAATGTTCTGAAACGTTACATTCTAGCCTCTGAGAAAGGTGGCTCAGAAAATGGCCTTATGCGCGCCAGAAAACCGTCAAAATATTTCATATACCAAACTGTATGATAATTACAATTAAGTGGAATGGCACACCTTTTTATTTGAGTATTTAAATATTATTATTATTATATAAATTAGTTAGAACAATGCTCTATGAGAGAACGTGAGCAGCCATGATAGAAAACGTGAGAAGACATATTCTGGGGTAACTACAATAGTAAAATAATCAACAATTTAATAATAATCAACTGCAAAATGATGTAGGTTAGGGTTTATCAGAATTAAATATTTTCTTCAGAATTGTGTTCTATACACCAAAATATGTCATTTGAACACCCCTCTCCATTGATTTAAAAAAAATGTATAGCATGACCCGCCCTAATCCACCACCACATTGAAAAGTTTTACTTCTAGCCTCTTTAAGGCTTCTGTAAATGGTTCGTCAGGAGCTTCGTAAACAAAGTGCTTTTTTGTGGATCCGAGCCTCTTCTCCTTCAGCACAGCCTCCACATTCATTTCCTCACATATGTCCCTAGCTACGACTTGTGCTGCAACAAAACCTGTTTCTGTAGCTGGTGAGTGAGTCTTTTGTTTTTGTGAGGAGGTTGACTGCCACATCAAACTGCATTGTTAACATGGTTAACTGCATGAAGAATGTCATACCATACTACTGTGCAAATCTGAAAGCGATAAGACCCTACCACCTCTGCAAGTGCTTGTGCTTCAGTCCTGGCTATGGCATCTGTGGCATTGTTTCCAGAGCTGAGCAGTAACGCGTTACAAGTAACGGCCGTTACGTAACGCGGTACTTTTTTAGTAACGGTGTTACATTTCAAAGCAAGTAACTTTCAGTAACGACGTTACTTTTTTAGGGAAATACATTCGTTAGTCTTACTCGTTACTTTTTTATCGTAGCTCGCAATTAGTTTCTTTCGATCCTCACTCATTATTCATTAACCGTTAAAAATTTGGCAGTTCACTATGAACGAGGTGTGCACTGCGCATGTTGGCCGTTGGCATGCTGGCGTTAAATTTAGACTGTAGTAACTAACGGTATTACATTTATAAAGTAACGAGCACAACACTGATTGTTTCCGACTTCCAACAGGGCCTCTCTGATGTTGTGGCTCTGGTATTGCACAGCCTCATTGCTCTTAAGCCGGCTCTCCCACCTGGTTTCACTCCAAGACTTGAGTGTTATGTTCACGTGCTTCTTTAGGATTGTCCATCTCTGTGTAGCTGCTGCAAAAAGGTTGTACAATTTTTGTACGTTGCCAAAGAAGCTGATGGCATCTGTGGAAGCCTTAGCTGCATCAGCCACTACAAGATTCAGTGTGTGAACCCCACATGGAACATAGAGTGCACGACAGTTCTTCTCTAATAACCTTGCCTGAACACCTTTGTTCTTGCCTTTCATGTTCGCTCTGTTGTCATATGACTGTCCTCTGCAGTTATCAAAGTGAATATTCAGTTCATCTAGTCTCTTCAGAATCAGAACTGATAAACCCAGGCCTGTACTTTCTGAAGCCATTTTAACAGTTCTGAAGCCCTTTTAACAGTTCTGATAATAATTGACATCTGTTCTTGGTGACTTATGTCTGGAGTGCAGTCTAAAATGAGAGTAATATTTAGCTTGTTTTATTTCTGCAACAATGGCATCCAAGATCTTCCCACTAATGGACCCAATGAGCTCATTTTCAATGATATTTCCTAGGTAACTTGAATGACTATATTGGCCACTTTCGACTCTGCTGATGTGTTGTTTCATCACTGGATCAAATTTGGCAAGCAGCTCAACCTCCTTCAAGAAGTTGCCATTGTCTCGATTGTTCAATGTAGAGGAAGACCCCCTGAAAGCAAGGTTTCTCTCTGCCAGTGATTGGATTATACTTACAAGACAAGTGAGAACATCTCGCCAGCGTCTTCGCTCTACCTCCATTAATGACATTTCAGTTTGGTCAATGGTCCTCCCAGTTTATAGCCGCAGTTCCAAATCCTTCCATGTTGCCATGTTATCTGCATGTTCTGAACTATTTTCATGGCCTTTCAGAAGCGAACCAACGTTTATCCAGTCTGAAAGTCCATCCGTAATTAGTTTGTACAACTTCCTTGAAAACAACTTGCACAAGAAGCAATAAAGAGCATCATTCCTTCTAGAGTACATCAGCCAGCTTCGCTTTATTTTTTCCACATTAATTAATGTTCTGTACATGTAATGTTGATGAACGCTTCTACCGTCCTCTCTTTTAGGGAATATGAAATCTGGACTGATTTGAAATGGTCCTCGAGACACCAGATCTGTCTTCAAGGCATTTGACAGGACAACTGGCCAGTCATACGGATCAAGCGGTGTAACAGATCTTGGTTCTTGTTGCTCAGTAGAAATGCCTGTGTGTGGTGTTTGAAGCTGAACAGAAGATGGGCCACATATTCTGTTAATTTTTGCTAAAATACTCTTATTTTGTTTAATAATTGATCTGTGTGAACAGAATTTGAGGTGATGTGATCCATTAAATTTCACATTTCGAAATATTATAAATATTACAGAGACTAGCTTACTCTGCACGATTCCTGAGTACTTGCCTAGCTTGATGGTCTACCTAACCTAGTTGCCTGAACTGTAATAATAATAATAATAATAACATACAAGTGGCACATCTCACCTGTGCTACTGGAAAGTTTTTTCTTCTATTTTCTTTTTTCCGTTTTTCAGCTCCTGATGGATCATGTAGTTTCATTTTTCAAGATGCACGAAGTCACATCTAGTTAACCACAACTAATCTGCTAAATAATAATAATCATGATAATAATAATGATGATGATAATAATTGTTATAATTGTAACGTTAATCAAATGCATTCAAATAATAAGACCATTTAGGTTTTAACCAACAAAATTCACATTATCTGAAAAAAATTAGAAAAGAATTAATAAACTTGAAAACATAACTAAATTAATCCTAGGTTTTAAAGTGTTACAAAATCTCTTAATAATTAGTAAATTAATTAAATAATGTTTTACAATACTAGAAAAATTAAGCATTTAGGAAAGTATAAGCATATAGTAAGAATAAAGTTAAATAATATAGAAATAAGATCTCACAATAGTTATTTACACATAACGACCAAAACGTTTCGTTTGTCTCCGTTTTATCACATTTGTCTCGTACAAAAACTTTAATTAATACGACATTAATAATAACAAGGATAATAAGGATAATGATGATAATGATAATGATAATAATAATAATAATAATAATAACTACAGCTATATTCATATTCTTGCCCACTGAGCTATGACCTGGGAGCGTGTCTAGCGGCCCCTTAGTAGCAGTGGGTCCCTAAGCGGCCGCTTAGTCTGCTTATGCCAGGAAACGGCCCTGACTCCATGGGTCAAGTCAAGGTCATTTGAGGTTAAAGGTTGGCCTTAAAATATAATGCCACAGTTGACACAATTTTATGGCACTATTTCCAAACATGTCATCACCTTTGCAAGTAAAACAAACATATCAAGGTGGGTGCTCACTTGGTTATTGTAATAGCTTGGGGTTAGTGACCCAGCTAAGTTACTAGGTTTCTAAACAGCATATAAAGACACTTACCGGTGCGTTGAATTAGATATTTTTTAGTGCCTACCATAGATTTCCTGCGTCCCACAAAGCTGTCTACCTAAACTCTTTAATTTTACTAATGTAGAAGCTATAGACATTACCCCTAACTATTATTATTTATTGACAACCTTCTACCCCATTTGTCACCTTAGAAACCAGGGCTGTGGAGTCGGAGTCGGGAGTCGGTCAATTTTGAGTGGAGTCGGAGTCGGTGCAAATCCTTCAACTATAACCATAGCAGCCTAGGCCTAGACCTAGCTCAATTTTATGAATAAAATAGATTTAACCTAATGTTTTAATATACAGGGTGTCCCAGAATTAACTATCTATTTCAATGAAATCGGACAAATTTAAAAAAAAAACACTTATTTATGTTTATCATGTTTAATGTGTGTTAAAAATGAATAAATTTCTAAGTTTTTTTCATAATTTTATTTTCATAATTTTTTCATTATCTGGTCCAATGAAAGACCGTCTGAAGTCATAGAATGGCAAAGAGACTCTCCAAAAGTTAACGTGTGGCTTGGAATGACCAAATCCAAAATTTATGGCCCATTCTTCTTTGCGGAAGCAACTGTAACAGGTACCGTCTACCTTGATATGCTTCAGCAGTTTCTCGAACCTCAGCTTCTTGATGATGGCATTCTTGATAATGTTGTGTTTCAACAAGATGGAGCACCATGTCATTATTCTCTAATTGTTCGAGAATACCTCAACAGACGCCTTCCGAATCGGTGGATTGGACGTGGAGGACCTCGACCTTGGCCTCCGCGTTCTCCGGATTTGACACCCCTGGATTTCTTTGCATGGGGTTTCATAAAAACAAAGGTTTATCGCCAAAAGATCAATGCTTCTTGTTGAAACACAACATTATCAAGAATGCCATCATCAAGAAGCTGTGGTTCGAGAAACTGCTGAAGCATATCAAGGTAGACGGTACCTGTTACAGTTGCTTCCGCAAAGAAGAATGGGCCATAAATTTTGGATTTGGTCATTCCAAGCCACACGTTAACTTTTGGAGAGTCTCTTTGCCATTCTATGACTTCAGACGGTCTTTCATTGGACCAGATAATGAAAAAATTATGAAAATAAAATTATGAAAAAAACTTAGAAATTTATTCATTTTTAACACATATTAAACATGATAAACATGATAAACATAAATAAAAGTGTGTTTTTAAAAAATTTGTCCGATTTCATTGAAATAGATAGTTAATTCTGGGACACCCTGTATAATATAAATAATATATAATATATAAATATAAATAATATATAAATATAGTTGCTTATAATTAATAAGGATTATAATTAATTAATTAACATAATTAACAATTAATAAGGAAATTTAAAAATTTTGTACTAGCAACCCTAAATCTTTTTCAGATTTTTAGATTTCAATTTGCTAAGTAATGATAACAGCGTAATGTCACATCAAAAGTATAAATCTGCTGTTTTTGAATATTTTTCACTCACTGCTGATGGAAAATATTACGTATGTCAGTGCCAAAAGGGCACTGATGATAGGAAAAAACATGTGATGCCAAAATTAGTGCCTTCTCAGGTGAAGGATCCAATGCTCCAACAAGAGCAGGAAATCTAAAACGCCACCTTCAACGGCATCATCCAAAGGATTACAAAATTGTGAATGAAAAGGATGATGAAAGAAAGGCTGATGACAATTCAAGCACAAGTTCTCGTCAAACTACTGTCACAAAATATTTTATGAGTGGAAAAGTCACAGTGACTATGACAGCAGACAAATTTAAAGCATGCATAATTGAAATGGTTGTAAAGAATTCTCTCCCTCTAACATTTTTTTCAACCCCGGCCTTTGCTAATCTGAATGGGGAAATGGCAAAT
Organism: Bathynomus jamesi; assembly: GCA_023014485.1. Classification (NCBI taxonomy): domain Eukaryota; kingdom Metazoa; phylum Arthropoda; class Malacostraca; order Isopoda; family Cirolanidae; genus Bathynomus; species Bathynomus jamesi. The sequence goes on from JAJOZX010000268.1 coordinate 1,250,957, forward strand.
ATACTTGGCATTTCATTAGAACGTGGCAACATTCGTAATATGATAATGGAAGAATCGCAAAAGCAGAAGCATGCACTAAAAGAATGTCTTCGAGGACGAATCCTGTTCTTAAAGATGGATTCCTGTACTCGCCATAGAGTAAACTATTTTGCAATTAATATTCGCTTTATCGATGATAAAAAAGAAGTAGTCACGCGGACATTAGCAGTAAGAGATACTAAAGCACAGCATACCAGTGATTATCTTGAAAAACTACTAATGGATGTATTAAATGATTTTAACATCAGAAAGGACCAGGTATTGTCAAACAATGCTTCCAACATGGTGAAAACACTTGAAAAATTTAACAAAAAAGAAGTTGTGGAAGATTCAGAAGACAGTGATGATTATGTTGATTATTCTGAAGATAATGAACAAGTAATGGTGGTTGATGATCATGATAGTCACGATACATTAGATTCATTTGTGGATACTGCAGCAAGAATATCCAAAATCCATCATATGCGCTGCAGTGTCCACACACTGCAGTTGGCAATACGCGATGGCTTGAAAGGACAACATGCAGCTAATCTCATTGGAAGAATACGAAAAGTTGCTGTGGAGCTAGAACGCCAAAACTAGACTATTTTGAAGCGACGAGCTGGCAAAGGAGCAATTTTGGACCAAGCGACTCGGTGGGGCAGCACATACATGATGATTCAACGGATTCTTGAAATAAAACCTTTCCTTAGCGACATGGCCTCCCCGGATGTCATCATGACTGAGGCTCAGTGGGATCAGGTAAAACAACTCGAGGGCTTACTTCACCATCCTTATAACGTGACAAAAAAATTGCAATCAGATGATTTGACTCCTGGCTTATTCTATAAGGAGTGGAAGACGCTTATTTCCCGTCTTTCTCAAACTGGTGGCGTACTAGCCGATGATATAAGGAATTCGATGATACAGAGAGAAAAGCTTCTGCTAGACAATGATATTCTTTTGGCTGCTATATATGTTGATGCCATGTACAGAGTGACATTAACAGAAGCGCAGCAAATCAGAGCCAAAGCTGCCTTATGTGATGTAGCCATACATATTGAAGGTCTACGAGATCATGGTCATGATGAATCCGAGGCAGTAGTTGGGCCACTTCATGGCAGTCATACGATTTCGTCATCATCAAATTCAGGCTCTGATGAAGAATTAGATTTTGAAAAACATCTGGACAGACAAGAACGATCAAAGCGAAGGCGATTGGAATTGGAACAGGAGGAACACCCCCAGAGTGCATTGGATAAATTCAAAATCAATTTCTATAAATCATTGGAGGAGGTGGAAAAGATTGATCGTTCATCAAAGTTGACTGTGAAAGAAGCAATTGCTAAATGCCCCAAAATTGTCCAAGATGCTTCTATGACTGTTACGGCCTTGCCACCTACTCAAATTAGTGTAGAAGGCTTATTTTCAGCCCTCAAAATCATCCGCTCTGACTTAAGAGCATCACTGAAAGAAGATTTAATGGAAGCGATCCTTTTTTTAAGAACAAATTCAGTTTAGGTTAGTACATTTTGTTACGGTTGTTTATAATACAAAAACATCTTATTAATTTGCTAAACCAATAATAATCTTATTTTGGATCAAATGTAGAATTCGGACCCCAGCCTTCTTTAGTTAGCTTTATAAGGCTAACTAACGAAAATATCACGACCTAACCTAACCAATCGTTAGGTTAACTGTACGCCCTTGACGATTGGTTAGGTTAGGTCATGATATTTTCGTTAGTTAGCCTTATAAAGCTAACTAAAGAAGGCTGGGGTCCGAATTCTACATTTGATCCCTTATTTTGTTTAAGCTTCAATCAGTTTGTATTTTGGGATTTATTGTAATTTTTGAATAAAGAGAAAAAAAGCCATTAAGGCATAGTTACAGCCACTAAGTAACCTGATGAGTCATGTGGTGGTGACGAAATGCCTTGTTTATGAATCTCCATTGGCCTAATAAAGCTAATCGTAATCAATTTGGCCTTAACATTCCATCGGAGTCGGAGTTGTAATTATACAAGTCAGATTTCTGGAATCGGAGTCTGAGTGTTAAAATTTTTGGAGTCGGAGTTGGAGTCGGCAAATTTTATTACCGACTCCACAGCCGTTAGAAACATCACCAGATTAAACTTAGCACCAACGATTTAGTCAGATGTCAATCACCATGCTCTAGTCAGCCAAAAACCAAACGAACAACCCGCGTCGCTCTGTTTATCTCTTCGTGTTGCCATTCAGCTTTCTTTGTGATTTTTCCCTTTAGTAACTTTAGACTATATACATATATACACACACACACGTCACCTCACTTATGGACCAAGAAGCGATTTATGCACGCGTCATCGGTTTGCTGATGAGCGAACGCGAACTTGACTTGACCCATGTATTCTCAACAGAGGTTGCGGCATACCCACCCGCACTGTTCCAACCAGATGACTTAATGAGAACTGCAGCTAAGTCTGCATTGAAGCAGAACTTGGGAGTGAAAACATCCTCTCGAACATGGGGTCGACCAACAGTGATCATGGATGTGTCAGCTGTTTTGTGGAGTCGACTGGCCTGCTAGTGGCACAATTGCTACATTTATTCAAACCTTCAAAGTATGGCTACCGAAACATCTTTCTCATGCATCTGTAGTACTAGCTTTTGATCGCTACTATGATTTCTCTCCGAAATCAAGTACTCGGACAATGAGAAGCAAGAGCAGCAGAGTTCACAAGCTGGACCTCAACACCCCATTGCCTACAAGAGACGCTGTTCTCACGTGCACCGCGAACAAGGAGCAACTAAACAGGCAGCTCTGTGAGCAAATCCTTGCTGACAGTGAGTATCTCGCAACTGCAACCCAAGACCATGAGCTAGTGCTTGCAGGATGGCAGACCATACCGACTTCAATTGTGCGAGGCAGGAGTCGAGCAGCATTGGAGCTTTCATCATCTCATGAAGAAACTGACGTGATAGTAACAACATGCTATCGCACAAGTTGAGAAAGATTCTGATGCCCGCATCTCCATCATTTGTGATGACACAGACGTGGCAGAAAATCAGTGGACATCCGAGCAACTGTAACCCAGCACAAAGACATCATCCCACAAATCCTCAAACTACATGCTTTGAGTGGTTGTGACACAGTTGCAGCAATACATGGCATCGACAAAGCCACTGCCACAGCCAAGAAGGGTCGGAAGCTAGACAAGCTGGGGTCCCTTGATGCATGCTTTGACCATATCGAGAAAGAGGGAACAGCGTTCATTGTTGCATGCTATGGGGATAAGAAATCCTCATCTCTTACTGAGTGTCGTCAGCGAGTATGGGCTCAGAAGACAGGGAAGTCGGGAACTGCTGCACCCAAACTATGTTCTCTACCACCAACAACTGAAGCTTTCCATCAAAATGTGCTCAGAGCCCACTACACTGTGGCGAACTGGCTCGATGCACTAAAGTGTGACCCACCACCACTTGATCCTGTGCATTATGGGTGGGAGAGAGACGAAACAGAGTTCTCATCACAAAAACAGTTGGTGAAGGAGTGTGCTTAGCACCAGATGAAGTTCTGAAGCTAATCAGATGTGGGTGTGAATCAGAATCAGCATCAGCATGCAGGGGTAGTCACTGCGGCTGCATGGGACGCGGAATCCCTTGCACAATGTTCTGTGCATGTGGCAGCGGCTTGGATTGCAACAATCCATTGACCCAAAACGCAAACGAAGAGCAGACTGATGATCCTGACAACCATGTCTTTTGATATTTGCCCCAATAAATGGTTACCTAATGTGAATAACCGAATCAAAGTTATCAATGCCAATCCCCCAGCTAGGTGTGAGCTTTGTTTTGCTTACGAGGTTATATCTTGTAGCTTTGCAACCTTCCATAGAATGCATGTGCCCAGCACTTCAGCATAAATTGTGGTTTATATCCGAATATCCATATAATGTGGGTTATGTCATTTAAGCATTATGATCTGGTTTTATCTGCAGGAAAGATGTTAAGTGCTCAGCAGTTAGCTAGATTGTAGAAATTGTCACTGAAATAAAGCAAATACAGTGATGTCAACTGTGGCATTATCATATTTCAAGGCCAGACTTTAACCTCAAATGGCCTTGACTTGACCCATGGAGTTGCAAAATGATATCCTACTGTTATCATGTGCCTATAGAACTAGTCTCGCCCAAAACCATAAAAGCGACAGTAAGATCACCAAAATATCTCCACGACTGCCCGGGATATGGAATATTCCTTATTTCGGGGGGCGTTTGACCTCCAATGACCTTGAGTATTGACAGATGTGGGTCAAAACGACTCCCAAAGTATTTGCAACCCCTCCAGATCGACTCATCTTAAAAAAAACCTAGAAATGACACCAAGATCATCAAAATCCATCAAGTATTGACCAGGATATGGGATTTTTCAGTTTCGCCGACCATCTTCGAAAATGGCGGCCATATTGAAAAAGCCAAGCGGGGGTCAGGTGCACACCCGATGGATTCTTGAATGGGGTGGTATAAGCTTTCAAAATATGTCAAGATTTGCTTTATAACAAACAATGCAGGGTTCCCACCCCATGCAACCGGACTATATGCTGACAGATTGAGTATAGTTTAAGGTAGTAAAATTAAGGTTTTTGTGGTTCGGAACCCACGTAAAATTGTAGGTCCCCTCCGCCACCACGGAGGACATGCGCAATACACAACTACAACCAGAGTTAGGTAGACCAGCCATGAGTGGATCCTAGGATCTTTGTTGGCTTGAAACATTATAACAAATGTTTTAAGGTTATGTTTATCAGAGGAAAGTAGTGCGTACACTTGAAAAGTAACCTACTGACGCTTTAAATCAGACCTATATGCAGTGGCGGGGGGCCACGAGTTTACCACATAATCTAATATAATTATCAGACTATGGGTTACCAATCAAATTATAATTTGGCAGATTTGAAACTTTACAGGATTCAGAGGAAGACTTAGTTGTCAAAATGAGGTATGACCAGTGGTGGCCAAAGTACTGGGAAAAGTTACTCGAGTAACTTTCTTCCCAAGTAACAATACTTTTACTTAAAAGTAAAAGTTTTAAAACTAAAGTAAATGTAAAAAGTATCAGACTTTAAAAATACAAAAGTAAATCGTAGCTTCCCTAAAATAATATGCTTCGTGATGAAATCCAACCCAAAAGTAACGCACGCTCACTAGGTAATAAAAAAAAACGAGATCTACACAGGGTACGTCTCGTTTAATTTAATTGGTTTAATAGTTACATGGTAAAACTATTTCAGAATTCATTAACCTGCAGTTTTTCCTGAATCATTCAAGCAAGAGATTGAAAAAAATCAAACCCCTTCGGAAAATTTAGAATACAGTATTTCCCAAACTGACTACTTTTGTTTAGTTCTGATAAATGGTCACTATTATATATATATATATATATATATATATATATATATATATATATATATATATATATATATATATATATATATATATATATATATATATATATATATATATATCAGATCATCCCATAAGTAATGTCGTTTTTTACGATAGATTAAGTTTAAACTAGTCCTACTCGGTTTAAGCATACATTTTCCGAAGGTTATATCTAAGAGAAGATCTATCGTGTTTCGCTACATACTTTACAGACCTTGACCAGTGAAGACGTGTGTTTTGCTTTATGTGAACCCCTCAGAAACATGGCGGTATCAGAAGAGCATATCAGGCATATAATGCTTTACGAGTTCAAAAAAGGGAATAGTGCTACTGAAGCAACGCGAAACATTCAGGACGTTTATGGCAACGATATTCTGCATGTGAGGAAATGTCAAAGATGGTTTCAAAAGTTTAGGAATAGTGACTGCTGTTTGACAGATGCAGCACGCTCTGGACGCCCTGCTGAGTTTGATGATGACCCGCTGTTAGCCGCACTTGAAGAAGACTGTTCAACAACTGTCGAACAATTGGCCCAGAAACTCAATTCATCCCCGTCCACCATCCATCGACATTTGCAACAACTCGGGAAAGTGCCAAAGTTAGGAAAATGGGTGAAACATGAATTGTCGGTCGACAATCTGAGGGTGCTGGTAAACATTAGCACAGCTCTTCATTCCTATGAACTCCAAGTTCCGTTTTTGCACCGTTTAGTGACTGGTGATGAAAAGTGGACACTGTACCAGATTGTTAAGCGCCGTCGACACTGAGTTTGTGCCGGAGAACCAGCGACACCACAGCCAAAACCAAATCTTCACCCTCGGAAGGTGTTGCTTAGTGTTTGGTGGGATAAAGGTGGTGTAATACACTTTGAAACCTTACCACACAACCAAACAATCACCGCTCAAGTCTACTGTCAACTGGATCGACTGAACACTGCACTAAAAGAAAAGAGACCTTCTTTGGTTAATCGGAAAGGAATCGTGTTCCACCACGACAACGCACGTTCTCATACCGCTCGGATCACTTCTGCAAAAATTGAGGAGCTTGGGTGGGAAAAACTTCCACATCCTCCAGACCTTGCGCCTTCAGATTATCATCTCTTCAGGAGTCTGCAAAACTATCTTGACAAGAAACAGTATACTTCTTTAGATGACCTGCACACCAGTCTTTGTACGTTTTTTGCCTCAAAACCGCCTGATTTTTATAAACATGGCCTTGAAAAGCTTGTAGGACGTTGGCAGAGTGTCATTGATTCTGATGGAAAATATATACTAGATTAAAATTTTTTTTTTTGTCCTTCAAATTCCGATCTAAAAAACGACATTACTTATGGGATGACCTGATTATATATATATATATATATATATATATATATATATATATATATATATATATATATATATATATATATATATATACCATATGTCCCACAAAGAAGTACACCCAACTTTAGATTGTACTAACTCCTCCAAAAATTGAGATATTTTGGATCTGTGTGTTTGATTTAATATAGCAAATTATTCTTTGTTAACGTTCAAATTTATTCGTTTAAACGATTTAGTGTTTAAGCATCTGCTTTTAACTGAAGGGTACAACAAAATGGGTTGCGCCGAATGATCATTTCTCCCAGCCAGATAGCTCCTCTTGCTTTAACCAATGTGCTACTTTTTACGTCGAAGGATATTGCAAATATTTTTTTTTAAATAATTCGAACTTTTGTATCTAAGATACGAGTCATACACATAAATGAAGAATCTGAATTACTAAATTTATAAATAACTTTGAAACCCTTATCATGCAGTTTACACGAAGGCAGCGCGTTCTCATGGTCACAACTTATCTGCAAACTAAAAGCTTAAAACAAGTTCAGAATACCTTCGAACTGCAATTTCCCGATAGAGCTTCTCCAACTAAACATACAATTTTGAAGAATGTTCGGAAATACAAAGAAGGAACGGTCCTCAATTTGAACAAAGGACGTTCAGGCCATCCGAAGATGGCAAGAACAGACGAGAACATTCAGCATGTTCGGCATTTATTAGAGAGACATCCAAAAGTGTCCACCAGGCGAAATAGTACAGAACTCTCACGCATGTCATTTCATCGAATAGTTCGTGAGGATTTGAATTTGTACCCATACAGAATGGAAATTCGACATCAACTCATTGAAGGAGATCTACCTCGCCGCCTAAGATTCACCCAGTGGTTTCTTGAAAAACCAGAAAGATTCACGGAACAATTAGAGGTTGGAGATGAGGCGGCCTTTTTTATGAATGGTCTAGTGAACAGACAAATCTGCCGTCAGTATGCACCAAAAAATCATCCACCTGACAATCATATCTACGAAAAGAATAACTCGACAAAAACTGTCTCTCTGGGTAGGACTGTGCGGTAATGGAGCGGTAATTGGCCCGGTCTTTTACGATGGTAATCTAAATGGTGAAGCTTACCTAGAAATGATAGACCGAGAAATCCTTCCACAAATACATATTACTTATGGAAACCGATTTAATCGTATTTGGTGGGTGCAAGACGGAGCTCCTGCTCACAGGAGTTATTGTGAAGGAACGCTTGCAGGAAGTCTTCCACCAAAGAGTAATTGCTACAGGCCATGACATTGAATGGCCTCCCAGAAGCCCTGACTTGACCCCGTGTGATTACTTTTTATGGGGTCATTTGAAAAATAGAGTATTTGCATCACAACCTATCAATTTAGATGATTTGAGGACTCGCATCACAGCTGAAATCAACTTGTTAAAAGACAATCCAGATCTTATCAAAAGAGTGATGGGGAAGATGAGAGCTCGACTCCAGATTTGTATCGATAGGAATGGCGGTCATGTTGAAAGGAAACGAAACTAAGCATAACTTTTGCAATAAGGAATAAAGAAAAATCTGCTTTGTATCTTATTAAAATGATGTTAAAGTATCTATTATTATGTATTTGTCTTTTCATTACATCGATAGCACACACATTATTTTTTCTTTGACCAATTTTGCGCAATCCATTTTGTTGTACCCTTCAGTTAAAAACAGATGCTTAAACACTAAATCGTTTAAACATGAATAAATTTGAACGTTAACAAAGAATAATTTGCTATATTAAATCAAACAAACAGATCCAAAATATCTCAATTTTTGGAGGAGTTAGTACAATCTAAAGTTGGGTGTACTTTTTTGTGGGATATATATATATATATATATATATATATATATATATATATATATATATATATATATACCTTTGGTTAGCTTCCGCCCAAATTGTTCATTCTGACGAAGGTTAAGCTTTTCACTCCACCTTAGACCTACCGTTTAACGTGGAATCCGAACCACGCCCCATCAGCAGCCCAGCGTCTTAACCACTAGGCCACCTAGGGTACCCATTTATCTACCAACCACTTTCTTTATTGTGTGGAAGGATGAACAGCTGGGTTTTGCTGTGCGCCGGCTGCCGTCGGGTCTCGAACCCGGGGCCGATGGATTCGTAGTCAGCGACGCTAACCACTACACCACCGAGGCGCATTTCATATATATATATATATTTTTTTTTTTCCTTTCTTTATTTTACCGCCGATTCGTACCTTGTGTGGTACATATCTCAGCGAGGCTGTGGGTGAGTAGTGTTACTGAGTTGGGGGATGATATACCAGGGGGGGGTGTAGTGTTCAGTTACTGGGGAGTGGGTATGGGGGGCCTGGTCTCAGACCCGTTGAAACAGGTGGGAATAAGTGAGGAAGCGGGAAATCGCTCCCTCCGAAAAATGGGGGTCCTCAGCGAGCATGAATTGTAGACGATCGGGTATGGGAATTTCGGCCAAGTGAGGAAAACATCTACAACGAAGAACAGACAAGTTTGGACATTCGACCAGATGTATGACAGTGATGGGAGTATGACAGGTAGGGCAGAGCGGGGCTGGCGATTTAGCAATTAAGTGACCATGAGTAATGCGTGTCCTATGCGGAGACGGGCTATAATCACTTCTTTATGTCGGGACCGGTGGAAGGAGGCCCAGTATCCTACTTGCGGTTTGATCTTATGAAGTTTGTTTTGTGTGGCCTGGTCCCATTCCCGTTGCCAGATGGAACGGAAATGGGAGCGGAGAGTCGGGAAGTAGTCGGTGAAAGGAAGGGGCCGGGAGGAGGCCGGCAGTAAGCAGGCCGACTTTGCCGTGCGGTCCGCCTCCTCGTTACCCTGGATGCCGACATGTGCCGGGACCCAGCAGAAGGCGATTGTCTTGTGTCGGAAGGCTGTTAAAAAATGGAAAATTTGCTGGATGGTACAGACGAGCGGATGAGGGGGGTTACATCTCTCTAGGGAGAGAAGTGCGCTTTGGGAATCTGAATATATGACGAAAGAGCTGGCAGAGTGAGTGCGCACTATGTCTAGGGCCTCCTTAATCGCGAAAAGTTCTGCCGAGAAAACGGAGGTCTCGCGGGGCAAGCTGACGCCTCGAGAAAGTGGTTGGGTCAGTATCACCGCTGAGGCGGCCGCACCAGTCTCCGAACGGGAACCATCTGTATAAATGGGACTGTGTCCGGATGTTGGGTTGCATGTTCACGGAAGAGTGACCTGTATACCGTAGCACTCGTTGTATTCTTCGGTAGCACACAGGTCCCTGCAAAACTTGATAGGAGTGAGGAGCCAGGGGGGGTAAATGTTGTATGAAATAGGGATAATTGAGGGGACAGGCATGTTAGAAAGGTCAAGGAAAGAGCGGACCTCTTCAGTGAAGTGCCAGCTCCGTCCCTGGGGTGGGAGTTCAGAAATCGCCGCGCATAGAAGCGAAGAGGGTAGTCTCTGTGCACGGAGGTATGTCCTCATGAGGAGCAGACGCCGTCGGAAGGCGAGAGGGAGGTAATTGCAATCCACTTGAAGGCTGGAGAAGAGCGGAAAGCACCAGTGGCGAGGCGGAGGCCCCTATTAAGGATTGGGTCCAAGATACGGAGGCAGGTGTTGGAGGCTGAACCGTTTACTACACTGCCATAGTCCAGCTTCGACAGGACCATGGAAGTGTAAAGACGAAGGAGAGAGCGTCGGTCTGCGCCCATGTGGTGTGGGAGAGGTGATCTAGTAGAGCGAGGGGACGCTGGAGGGACTGCTTCAGTTGTTTGATATGAGGAACCCAGTTGAGCCGTCGGTCTAGAATCGCGTGGAGGGTACCACCTCAAGAGGATTGCCGTATAGCGTGACAGAGGGAACAGGAGGGGTTGCGGGTCTTCTGCTGAAAAGCATACACTTGGACTTCGGAGTGGAGGGGCGGAAACCCACCGACGTCGCCCACCTTTCCACCCGGTAGATGGCGAGCTGAATTTGCCGTTGAACTACGGGCGGCTCCCGCCCTGCAAAGTAGATCGCAAGGTCATCCGCGTAGATGGAAGAACGGATGTTGGGTGGAAGGCATTTTGAGACTGTGTTCATGACGATGGAAAAGCATAGAACACTGAGGATGCTTCCCTGTGGGACCCCGGCCATCTGCACGAAAGTGTCTGAGAGGACTGAGCCCACCCGAACTTTAAAGGTTCGGGAGGATAGGAAGCCCCTGATGAAGGTCGGCATGGCTCCTACGAGCCCTAGACTTTGGAGCTGTCTAAGGATTATTGTCCGATGAGTGGTGTCGTAGGCCTTCTGGATGTCAAAAAATATTGATAGGACGAATTGTCCACTGTCGAATGCATTCTGTATGTCACGGCTGAGAAGCAGGAGGGGATCAGTGGTGGATCGAAATTGTCTGAAGCCGGACTGGGTAGCGGGGAAGGAATTACTATTTTCCAGGAAGAACGATAGTCGGGTCGCGACCATTTTTTCGAAATTTTTGCAAGCACAACACATTAGGGCGATTAGTCTGTAGTTTGTGGGATCGAGGGAATCTTTGCCGGGTTTGGGGATAGGGATTACGTAGGCCTCCCTCCACCGGGAGGGAAAGGTGCCCTCTATCCATATGCGGTTGTATAGGTCTAGTAGGAAATTTTGTAAGGTGGGGTGGATGTGCTGGATCATGCTGTAGGGAATACCGTCCGGGCCGGGACAAGGGGATCGTCGCGAGGCCAGTGCCGCCTGTAGTTCATGCATGGTGAACAGTTGGTTGTAGGAGCTGTCTATGGACGGTGAAGAGCTATTTTTAGGGGCGGGTACGGGGGAGCTAACTGCAGAGGAAGAAACGGCGGCGAAAGTAGAGGCTAGATGGTTTGCCACTGATTTTGGCTCGTATAGGAGTCCGTCGTTAGTCCGGAGTACCGGGGGTCGGGAGGAGACATGTCGCCTCTCGACGCCCCGTACCTTCTTCCAGATGGTAGCCGAAGGTGTGGTGGTGGTGACACCGGATACAAAGGCACGCCAAGAAGCTCGGCGCGCTGTCTTCATTGTGCGGCGGGCGATGGCCCTGGCCCGCTGCATCTCCGTGCGATGGATGGGAAGTCGCGTACGGTAGAACCGTCGAGTAGCCGTCTTCTTGGCGCATACGGCCTCCGTGCACTCTGGGGTCCACCAAGGTACCCGTCGGGCGCGGGGGTAGGTGGAGGATCGCGGGATGCTAGAGCACGCAGCCGCTACCACGTTTGATTCGAAGTATGCGATACACTCATCGGAGGATGGGAAGTTGGCAGTGTTCGAGTTGTATATGTATCGTCGTGGAAGCGGGACCAATTAGCTTTTGCAGTAATCCATTTCTCCAGTACCCGAACGGTCTGGTCGGGCCAATTGAGCGTGAGTTGAACTGGGAAATGATCACTTCCATAATCCTCTTGGAGGACTTGCCATGAGAAATCTAGGAGGGCATCGGTCGAAACGAAGGACAGGTCTATACAGGATGGAGTGCAGGTGGTGGCATGGTAGAAAGTAGGAGAGCCATCATTGAGGCACTCAAATGAGAGCTCGGTCATGATGTTGATCAGGGTCGGGGCCATATAGGTGGAGTGTGTGTCTCCCCACATGGGGTGGCGACTATTGAAATCGCCCAGTAATAGAAAGGGCCTGGGGAGTTGTTGTACGACCTCCACCAGGTCATCGCGGGAGACTTGGGTGTGTGGAGAGAGGTATATTGAACATACGGTGAACTGTCTGTCTATCCAGGGAAAGCCGGGTAACAATCACCTGTAACGGGGATCGGATAGGGAGATTGTAGAAGGGGACTGCGTGGTGGATAAAAATGGCAGCCTTCTTTCGAGTGCAAGTAGGAGACGGGGTGGTGATGAAAGAATATCCAAATCGGGCAGGGCATGGGTCTGGTCCCCAGGATGAGTTCCTGGAGACAGACACACACCTGACGGGAAGTGGCAATCAAGGAATTCAAGCCTTCGTAATTTGCAAATATACCTCTACAGTTCCAGTGAACTATTCTAGTTTTCGGGGGATCCATTATTTGATGATGGGGGATGGGTAAAGGTATAGGTGCGAAGATGTTGGAGTGTGAAGGTAGATTTGAGGTTCGCGAAGGCGAAGGATGAGTTAGGAGTATGGCTGGCTATCTGCCGTTCACCAGAGAAGGAATCGGTCGGCCAGTCGATCTCCGCGGAGACCGCGGGGTCGAGTCGGCCGAGCGAGACCGGAGGCGCGGATCACGGCAGCTTGGAGATTGTCGTGGGCTCCGATGGTGCAAATTTCTTGAGCTTTTGTGTTCGGGCCTATCGTTTTATTTCCCGAAATGGCACCTCCCCGCCTGTCTGGGGTCTCACGACGAACCTCAGGTGGCGATAGGGGGTACCAGAAGGACCCGGCAGATGGGAGGGAGGACGTGCTCAGAGTGGCCGACAGGGTTTGGGCTGGGGATTTTAGGGGAGCATGTACAGTGGGGGTGAGAGGTGAAACAGTGTTGTCAAGGAAGGGAAGAAAAAATTGCGTCAGGAGACAAGGGCAGGTCCATGAGACACGGGCGCAGCCGAGTTCCCCTCACCATGTAGCTGCGCCAGAGCCGCATCCACTGGATCCTCGGGGTAGAGGATGTTGTCCAGATTGAATCTCGTCGTGGAGGGTGGGTCATATACTTCGGCAACTATTGTCCGAGTCTGTGAGGGTAGATTGATGGGACTTCTGCTGTGGGGTGGTTTGGTCCTCATAAGCGAAGTGGGCGGTGTGAAGGTCCGATCCGTCTTCTTAGCACTAGGGGAAGAGGGAGAGACAAATTGAAGGTCCGGAGGGTCTGGCGACTCACTCCGTCTCCGCCTTTTCGACTTACTCCGGGCACTAGGTTCGGGTGTGTGCAGTGTGTGCTGGGAGGGCAGGGTTCGAGGTGGGTGGGGCCTGGGTGTCCTGGTCCCAGACTCCTGTGGAATCTGTGGCAGGTGAGGTGCGTGGAGAGAAGGAATGGTGGGGTACAGGAGGTCGTCAGCTCTTGCGGGGACTCCCCCTGAGAGGAATGGGGAGCACTGGTCGAGGGGGTTGTGAGCGGCAGGCCAGGGCGGCGTGCCGAGCGGACAGAGCCGAGGGCTGCGGCGTAAGATACGCCCGGTCTCACCTCCCGACTCCGCACCCTGTCTCGTGCCTCTCGGAGGCTAAGGAAATCCGCTACCTGTAGGCCTCGGACCTCCTCCTCGAACCTGAAGAACAGGCATTCGCGGGATGAAGATGGGTGTGCACCTTCACAATTGGAGCATTTGGGTGTGTTGGGGCACTTGTCTGGGTGAGCAACTTGTCCGCAACGAACACACAATTGGTGCGGCTGCCGACAAACTGAGCTAACATGTCCGAACTTGTTGCATTTAAAACAACGGGTCGGGTCTGGGATGTATGGGCGGACAGAGAATTCGCATGACGTGCGGTCTCCCATACCCCATACAATACGGTCGGGAACGACTAAGTTATTAAAGGTAAGAAGTAGACGCGGGGTGGGGGAGGGGATACCTCCCTGTCGCAGGGCCGGATTAAGGCCAACTGATGCCCTAAGCACAGCCCAACAATGGTTCTCCCTCGACCCTTCCATTGTCTAACTGACAAGACATTAAGACTCAATAAGTGCTGAATGTGAAATAATAGATTAAAAATTCAGTTTTCTTCCAGGCCATCCCCAACAACTATATTAAATATAACCTGTTTTTTAATTTTATTTATTTAACACTAAATAGCAGTAAGCAATATAAGCAAATTATTTACTTATAACTAGGCAACAGGAAAAATGCAAATTTTCAACACTTTTTTATTCATTTTTTAAAAAACTGTTATAAGGGAAAAATGCAAATACAAAAATTTATTGAAAAAGATTCTTTCTACAGAAATCGATGTTGGTGGTCAATTTTTGAAAAAAGAAATTCTAATGAAGAAATATCATTATTTGTACGAAACAAAACATCTTTTATTCCATTGCTTTCTAACCTTGAAGATACATAGCATTTCAACATACATGGATCAAAAGATGCAAAATAATGCTTATTGTTGCCTACTTATAACTTTATTTATACTTTAAAAAGTTTTCTCTGTGGTGCCCCCTTCCCTTGGTGCCCTAAGCACGTGCTTATTTTGCTTAATGGTTAATCCAGGCCTGCCCTGTCGGGATGTGAAGCGATAGATCTTGGTGACACCCTGGGGTGCGAGGTACTCCAAGAGCTCGTTCACTGTAATTGACAATAGGCGTGTGGCATAAATAGTGCCCTGACTCTGGTTCAGGCGAGAGTGTGGTGAAACGGACACCGAGCATCCAAGGACCTCAGTGATGGAGAGTAGGGCTTTCGTCTCTATGGCTGAGCGTGATTTTATGAGGAGGGAATCATCCCTCTGCGGTCGCACATCATAACGGCTGGAGTTGCTGCGGGCTCGGATCGCCTGAAACGTCCGTTCAGAGTTGGTCGGAAGTGATCCAGAGGTAGGCCGGATCTCTAGGAATTTGTGGATACTTGGAAGGGATATGGAGACAGTAGAGTCGAAGTGGACTGGGATATCCAACTGTCGATAGGATGGTCGTGCATGCCGACTTCCCCCTCAGCAGCGGGGCTCTCCGTGGGGAGGCGGGCCGACGGCGGGTGAGGGGGGGCATACGGGGAGAGCAAGAAGCCGGGTTTTGGAGGTAAATCTTGGGTGGAACTTGACTTGCCCGAAGGCGGGCTGAGGCGAGACCCCTGCTCCAGAGGGTGTACATCCAAAGGGATATTCAGGGTACAGCCTGGGGTCGGCAACGGTAAAGGAGGATGCAAGTGATCAGTTACCAAAGGGGGGGTCAACCCCATCTGGATGCGGGCTTCCAGTGGTAGGGGACTCGAAGGCCTGATTGCCCACCACCCGAGTGTTGAGAGAAGTAGTCCGAGTATTAGAAGCGGAAGTCGTTAACCGAGTAGATGAAGCCATAGCAAAAAAAGAAAAGAATTGTCATCCCCGCGCGCATCCAGCCACCATCGACTCCAACAAGGGAAAGGCGAATCGTGGGCTCACTAGGTCCCACCGCCAATAGATGTCACGCAGGGGAGATACACCCATACCCAGTCCCCGTGCCTACAAGGCGGCCACTCTCATCCAACGCGCGGTGAAAGATGGCTGGGACAGGGCTTGGGTTTGGTTTAAGAGCGACAAGGGTGAAGGACAACCACCTCCTTCACCCAAGGTCCAAGGAAAAAAATCAAGTCGAAGTCCAAAACAAAGCTAAATGCGGGAAGGGAGGAAACAACAAAACGAGAAAGAGTTGGGGAAAGGAGGAGAGGGAAATATAAGTAGGAGGGTAGGAGATCAGCCGGATCCCCAAACGGGTCCAATGGTCCACGAGGGCAGAGAAGGACCTTGCATCGGAGGAAGATCCATTCCCCCATTGGCCACAGAGGGACGCGCCCTATAGTTCCGGACAAAGCGAAGGGATATATATATATATATATATATATATATATATATATATATATATATATATATATATATATATATATATATATATATATATATATATTTATTTATTAGATACACACACACTTTAGGCGAGTTCGAACGACGGTTCAGGATCGACCTACGGTGGACCCCTCTGCAGCATCCCGCCTCATTTGCGGGATTTAGTGAAGGAGGGAATTGCTGTCTGATCTACTCCTACCCTCGTAGCTAGCCACGCATGGCTGGTCAGGGACTTTGCACAGGAATCTGTCCAGCTGGTTCTTCAAGTTATTCAGGTCGGTGTGCTGGAGATTCCTCACTTCTTTTGATAAAACAGTGAAAAGCTTTGGGCCTCGTATTCCGAGGGTATTTTCCATCCTCGTTTTCATGGCCCCTTGTCCCACCGCAGCTGGGACCGTACAAAATCTGCTTCTTCTTCTCATTCCAGTTTGTTTCTATTTCGTTAGAGACAGAGACCTCAAGTATTTTCCTTATGTATATTATTGTGTACCGCTCGTACCTTCTTTCGACAGAGTAGAGTTTCAGTGATTGTAGTCGAGACCAGTAGTCTTCACCTTCCGTTTCCTCTCTCTTTGATGTAAAAGTCCTCGCAATGTCTCGTTTTCTGTATGGGCTTGCGAGTACTGAGCAATACTCAATTATTGGTAGGACTAGACTCTTCCATAATTTGAGCATAATGTTTGCTTTTCTGCTGCGGAAGCTCCTCCAGATGATTCCCATTATTTTTCTAGCCGTCGTAATTTTGATGTTATAGTGCTCTCTGAATTCTGCATCCGACGACATTATTACTCCAAGATCCCTGACTCGTGGATTTGGTGTTGTGGAAAATTCAGCAGCCTAAAAACGTAAAAAGTATCTTTACTGCTACCCGCGTCCACCATTACCTCAGGTTCTTCGACAAGGTATTGTTTAAATTAAACCTTAAACTTAGGGTTCTCACAACTTGGACGCTATTAATAAAATAATGATAAATATGTTTAATAGATTTAATTTTAAGCCAATACTCTTGACTTGCTCGCCTTTATAGAGTTAAATTGGTATAATGATATATTTATACCTTAAATGATTAGATATATACAGAAAGGATCTGCACAGCCTAATCCTACCATCAACCCTAACTTAATCTTATCCTTAGATTTTAAATCGTATCCGCACTTAATATTAGAATAAAGGGGAGTACATAAATCGCATCATATGTACTAAGCTATATTTCATAGAATCCTATTATATCTACCATGTGATAAGATATAATTCGCTGTAAAATTTGGCACAATATGCAATGGATCAAGATCTTTAATTATATTTACTTTCAATTAAATAACTCTTAAGGCAAACTCTTGATTTGATAGATTTAAATTAATTGGTTAGATATAGTAAAAGCAAGCCACGCGTTAAATAACTAAGTAAATAATTAGAAATAAATTTGTTTAATTTAAAATGAAGTTGGGTAGATTTATATTTAGAATTCATTAATAAGTTAGTTTTCTTTATAAAATATAAAAAGTGCAAAGAAAAACGATAAATAAGGAATGATTGTTACGCTATGATAGTTTAGGCAAAATGAAAGGACCCACTTTTCTTAACAGATTTTAAAATTTTGGATACTAAGCTTGGATGATACTTATAGAAAAAGTTATGCACCTTTTCCAGTTTGTGTACCGTTTTTCATATAATTTATTTTTGATTGGTCATACAACCGCCGTCGATTATAACAACTTTTTAAGAGAGGTAAGTTCTTGATAACCTAACCTAACGTAACCGGTGCCCACACTCAGCAGATAGAGAGCACCTGGAACGTCTTTAAACGGTACATAAACTGGAAAACGTCCAAAGTTATAGATTTTGTTCCAAGATAAATCTTGGATAAATAAGTCAAAATAAAATATATTGACAGGATTAGATTAATACCAGAATGTGCTTACCTTAGACACAAAGCCAACAAATAATTAAAGTATTGATTACTTACAATCCTCAATGATTTGATCATAAGAAACTAGCCTAACCTAACAATTCAATAATTCCTAAACTGAATTATTATACGAGAAAAATAATTTAGATAAAGCACAAAAAATGACACGATTTCAGATTTTAGACTTAACTAAACTGCTAAAGCTTCAAATCAAAGCTAAAAGCAAATAAATTTCCTAACTGAACACTTTGAATCAGGGCAAACTGGAGACTTCCTCACAAAGCAAATGCTGAGTATAGACTCTTAAGAAATTAGCCTAACCTAACATACGACTTCCGCTTCTAGAATCTTCGAGAAGCTTCAGAGTTGGTTTATACAATTTCGGAAGAAAACGAAACAGTATATATACACATATATTATCAGTTATTTAATATTATCGATTTAGACTCTTTTCGTAGAATATGGACATAATAATTGATTGAATATGAATTATTTATTTATTTTCGTTGATTTTGGTTGGTTTGTGGTTATGTTTTAATAGGTTTTTAATATATTTTGATAACTGTTATGCCGTTGGGACCATTTTAAGAATTTTTGAACCTACTGTCTAAATGTTTTAGACAGGTGTTATCCGTTTGGCTTGCGGAGTTTTGTACCCTTTTTTCTGTAGCTCTTTGTTACTACCATATCTTAGAACAGCGTTTCTTAACCTTTTTCGACATCAGCAACCCCTGTAGTTAGGTCTAGGCAGTCCAACACCCCATTCACCTGATTAGTAGCAAAAAGTTAGTAAAAGTTAGTAGCAAAAAGCACCACGCAAATACAAAACAAATAAGAATATGAGTACAATTTATAGATGACCAATAATATTTTGAATAAAAAGATATGAAGTTAAAGCAAAGTGAACACACATTTAAAAGCAGCACATTTAGAGTAAAAAATAAACGAGAAAAATTTTAAAATGATATTAAGACAAGACACACAAAGAATTATTAAATTCAAACCTAAATACTTTCTTCAATATAACAATATAATAAAATACTTGTTCTTGAATATAACAATAGATCAAGCGGCCAAAAGAAATGTTAAGAATAACAATCAAGGAGAATTACTTACCCCCTAATCTTGAGGTCAAAATCATGCAAAAAAAAAAAGTAAATTTCTTGTGACAGAGAGTCAACGTCTTCCTTCTTAATATTAATGGTGATAATGTAAACGTGCAATAAATCTTTCGTAATTAAATATATATTCAAATTCTCATACAATAATATCTGTTAATAAAATAGAAAAGATTAGGAGTTTGTGAAGGAGTTTGGTTAACGGACCTAACGTATCCATACTGCACATGACAGAAGCCCTTTTCCAGCACCCACTAAAATCTATTTCAGGACCCCCTGGGGGTGCTAGCACCCCAGGTTAAGAAACGCTGTCTTAGAAGTTGGAATGGTGCTTTCCTGTTAACGGGAATACCCAACCGCCCGCAATCATCTGGACTCGTAATTGCGGAATTTATGTGGCGACAACGTGCCGAAAGCAGCGACGTTTTTTCTGCGATTTTAGATGACAGACATTTTGGCCCCCTACTAACTGATTATCGCTTACATATTAACTAATTTCATTTAAATTATTAATAAATTCGATACTTACGTATTATCGGGACTACCAAACTGTTTATGATGTATTTTTGCTCACGTCATTTTCGTTTAAGCTAACGAAAATATCATAACTTAACCAATTAATTACACTAGTATGCATCAATTTTGCTGTCAAGGGTTTTGTAAGTGATTCTTATAGAGTTTTTCCTGCTGATTTCGAATCTGCAATCCGTTTTTCTCAATCAGCTCAGGTTATCCGGCTATGGCCTCATAAGTAAAATAGAATTTTTCGTGATTTTGTCAAAGCGGAATTGGAACAGTAACATCTATCATCACTTGTTTCACTTGTATAATATCTTTTTTTACTTTTCAGGCATATAGATAAAATATTTCATAATGAATAGAGCGTGTAAAAATGATCCCAATAGATTCTGCTACATATGTGGGACGGTTACCATGCCAAATAACCAGTCCCCAAATCACTAAATTTGTGAAGACAATGTATAAAGCATACTTTGGAATTAAGCTAGGGGACCAGGACAAAAATTTCGCCCCTCATATGTGCTGCAAGACGTGCATTGAAAATTTGAGAAGATGGAGCAAAGGCAGAGCGAAATCTTTGCCTTTTGGAATTCCCATGATTTGGAGAAGGAAAGGATCACGTGACAGATTGCTATTTCTGCATGACAAACCTCCAAGGTGGGCTTATAAATTTATTTTTCTTAAATATTTTGAAATCCTCGTATGTAACTTGACATAATATTCACCATATATAGCATTATATTCACCATAATGGTAATCATACATTTACATATACATATTGTTATAGAAAACACATTTACACATACATATTGTTATACAAGTTACATTTACATATACAATGATTGTATATTTTCTTTCTTTTTCATTCATATTGTCCCCGAAGGGACAATATGAATGAAAAAGAAAGAAAATATACAGACTCCATCGACCTATTTCATATCTTACAGACCGCAGCCTTCCCTCACGAGCCGCCACTGTCTGAATGCTTCTTCTATTTCATATGCAAGTTTTATATCCATGTTTCTGTGTTTCTATTTTCAGGAGTTAACAAGAAGAATAAACACATTGTTGTATACCCTGACATTCCTTCTGCTATGAGACCTGTACCCCATGGTCCTGGAATTCCAATACCCGACCCACCTCAAACCCTGGACTTCGATGATTCTGATGATGAATCAATGACCAATGCCAATGACCAGTCCCAGTCGTATATACCTCAAAATACCGCTTCAAATGAGCCGAGGCCTCTCAACCAGGCCAAACTTAATGATCTTACCAGGGATTTAGGACTTTCCAAATTAGCTGCCGAGATCTTGGGCTCACGACTTCGAGAGGACAACTTGCTGGCTCCGGGAACAACATTCTCCTGGTATAGGAAACGAGAGGAAGAATTCCGCAAGTTTTTTGCAGTGTACGAAAATACCTCTTCCTTAGTGTACTGCTGCAATGTTCAGGGGCTAATCGAATCCTTGGGCCTGCCATATAACGCATCAGAATGGAGGCTATTTATAGACTCGTCTAAACGAAGTTTGAAAGCAGTACTTCTCAACATTGGGAATAGGGTTGCATCAGTCCCTGTAGCACATTCCGTACCACTTACTGAGAGCTACGATAACATGAAAATTTTACTGGATGCTCTCGTATACGACCAACATAACTGGAGGATCTGTGGAGATTTGAAGGTAATACTAATATCATAAGTAAACTATTGCTATTGACTATGTTGTTTTCCAAAGGTTATTTGAGAGCGTATAAGAACACTTAACTTCCCAACAGAAGTGATACAGTCCAATGCATAGATTTTTTTATCTGATAGAACAAATTCTCTAAATTCTTTAAATATTTTCATTTTTTTCAGATTGTGGCATTTGTATTGGGAATGCAAGGGGGATACACGAAATACCCATGTTTCCTCTGCAAATGGGATAGCCAAGCGGATGAGAAGTACTATGCACAGCGTGAATGGGCATCCAGAGAGAATTTTGAACCTGGGTCGCATAATGTCGTTTCAGTGCCCCTTGTACCACCAACAAAAATTTTGCTCCCAGCAGTTCATATTAAGCTGGGCTTGATGAAAAATTTCATCAAATCAATGAATAAGGAGGGTTCAGCATTCCGATATCTCGAGAGTAAATTTCCTCATATATCTGATGCTAAACTAAATGCTGGGGTTTTTGATGGTCCTCAAATTCGAACTTTGATCAAGGATACTCAGTTCGAAAACGCAATGACTCCAACTGAGAAGAATGCCTGGCAGGCATTCAAATCAGTTGTCACTGATTTTCTTGGCAAGCGTAGAAGTCCAGAATACGAGTCCGTTGTCGAAAACTTGATGGAAGCTTTCAAAGCTCATGGGTCGCGCATGTCCATAAAAAAGCACTTTTTGTGGTCCCACTTGGACTATTTTCCTGAAAATTGCGGGGATTATAGTGAGGAACAGGGTGAACGATTTCACCAAGATATCAAAATAATGCAAGAGAGGTACCAGGGAAACTGGGATATCAATATGCTGGCGGACTATTGCTGGTGTTTGAAGCGAGACGTGCCCGAAGAAAAACACAGACGGAAAGCCAAAAAAACTTCATTCCTTCCTCAATAAACTTTTTTCCATATTCATTGTATGAATAAAAGTATTTATTCACACAATGTTTTCATTTTTCACGAGTGTTCTTATAATATTACTCGTATCTACAGTGTTTAAGCTAAAAAAATCAATAAATTTGGGAATGAAATTGGACTTATAATAAATGGCCAATAGAGAAAAAACCTGACCTGATTGAGGAAAACCAATGTCATTTTCGAATTCAGCATGGTCGAATTATATAATATGAGTTGAAAAAACCCTCACAGCAGACAAAAAAATTTCATATGCATACCAGTGTTATCAAAGGTGTACAGTATGGCCCACTTTTCAACTTTTTTTTTGAAAAGTATAGGTGATCGTGGTTTTTCCCATTATTTGGCACTATACTAGCACATTGGTACCATTTTTACAAAAATTGATCAATATTTAGGGGTCTCGCATCGACCTTGAAATTACGAGTTTTTTTTTTTAAATGAGCTTTTTAACCTTTTACTGAATCAAGATAAATCATTAAGTAGGGATGTTTTCTGAATCCTCTTGATGAGAGAAGTCATTTGGTGTGCCTGCCAATGTCATACGACTAACGGTTTAAAGGTTGTGCCTGTATACAGGTAATACCAATGTGCTAGTATAGTGCCAAATAATGGGAAAAACCACGATCACCTATACTTTTCAAAAAAATGAGTCACCATACCCGGGCGGAATGTATAATGTATATAGGTAATTAGAAAATGCACTATGCCTGTACCAGGTACCTAACCTATTTCTTTTTTTGCAGATCATAACATTTTGAAATTCTGTCTGAGTTCCTCATCCTTTGTCATGGACAAATCGATGGCAACCATAACTGGAAGAACTCTTGAAGCTACAAATAGAGTCATCAAAAGGAAAGGCGAAAATAACATCGCTACCTTCTCTAAGATCGGCCTCGGAAATTTTTTTAGTTGGCCAACCGTCGTCCTCCATCAGTGGTAGCAAATTGCCAACAACACGGCAGGTTTTGCAATACTTCTTCAGTGTTATCCAGTACACTGCTAACAGGAAAGACGCATTCAAAGAAACCGTAAACAACGTCTTAAAGTTTTGGAACATGGCCCGCATTAAAACAATCACAAAGCTCAACTGCGAACGGAAGCTAGAGGCATTGGGGAAAGAGTGGCACTTACTCCAAAAGAGCAGAAAACGAGAAACTGACGCCGGAGGAAAACGGCAGAAGTTTTCGGACAGTGTGGACAAGCTGTGGGATATCGGAGCATCTGACGCTGTCGAAGATATAAAGAAGAATCGACTGCTGTCCGACAAGGACAAGAAAGAAGACATTGACTTCTACCTCGATCAACGTGGTCCTCGGGTGGCAACGATGAGCGGGAACGATAAAGTTTTCGCTGTAAAAAGAAAGCTACAGGAAGGAAGAAAACGTCCTCTCCAGGAGCCGCAAACCTCAAAGTGTGCATACGAAACCGGAGATGAGGCCATGGAGAATGATGATACTGGCATGTCAGGAGAGTCGGAGACAGAACTAGCGTTCCCCCTGCCGAAAGAGCCAAATGTGTCTGTCAATCTTCCTCGCCGCATCCTTAATGCACCTGCTGTCATGGAAGTGGCTGATCGTCTCCGCATGTCCAATAATCAGGTGCGTATTGTGCATAGTATTCATCGATAGCGTCAGTTTTAAAGTGTCCCGTAACCCACATGTATTCTTGACAGTTTCCTTTCCACTTTCCATTCTCTACATAGGTAGTAAGCATTGTGGCTACTATCACACGTTCGGCGGATCCACCAGCAGACCTCAATCAGTTCAGCATCTCGAAAGAAACGGCTCGCCGGGGAAGTGTCACATCGCCGTGAAGTGGCGACGGCTGTGAAGGACTCCTTCACGCCACCGAGGCACACTGTTGTCTACTGGGATGGCAAAATGGTCAAGGTCAGTTGATTAAGTTTTCATAGCTATCAATTTAGTAATGAGATTCATGAAGCATAATGTCAATTAAAAAGAGAACTGAATGTGAACAAAAATAGGTTACTTTACAACCATGAAATTGAAATATATGGCATGTGTTTCAGAACTTCCTTGGAACGGCGGAGCACCGCCAAGCAATTCTCATCTCCGGGGCTCCTCATTACACAGAAGGAAAGTTGCTGTCAGTCCCAGCTGTTGCTGACGGCACCGGACTGTCGCAGGCGCGGGCAACCATACATGCTCTCGAAGATTGGGGATGTGAGGAGAGCGTCATCGGACTCGGCTTCGACACCACTTCCACCAACACGGGGAGGGTGCAGGGTGCAGTTGTCCGGCTGGAAAACATGCTCGGGCGACCGCTACTCCAGCTGGGATGCCGTCATCACGTCCTAGAGCTTATCGTGGGGGCAGTAGCCGTCACCCTGCTCGGAAGGACTACGGCACCAATTGATCCTTTGTTTCAGCAGTTGAAGAGAAGATTAGTTCATTTTTTGTGCAAGGTAAAGTTAGGACACACATGATATTCCACTAGTTTATAAAACAGCAAGCCAAACCGGACCTTCAGAGTTCTCACACAATTTTCTTGTTTATTATTTTTGAAGATGGGACGAGCTCGATCTCTCGACCTACTGCAAGCTGCAGGTCGAGAATCTGGCGGAGAGTACGTGGCTAATAGAACTCCGTGACGCGGCGGTCAGCTTCCTGAGCACAGCTTCTGGTTTCGTCAGAGACGATTACCGGGAAGTGGCAGAGATCACGCTCCTGGTACTCGGGACACAACCACGCCGTGGCATTCACCTCATGCGCCCAGGAGCCTACCACCACGCAAGATGGATGGCTAAAGTTAGTATTTTCAAACAAAAATAATCTAGAGATAAGTTTAAATGTTATTCAAAGATAAACATTTCATTATAACGCAAACAAAGTAATTGGTAACAATAAACCTGTCTTACAATGGTGCCTCTTCTGTTTCAGGTCATCTACTACACAAAACTGCTGATGTTCAGTAGGCAGCTGGAGCTCGACGCCAAGCTGGTCGACAAACTGCACAGGATCGTGGTGTTCATCGCTCTTCTGTACGTACCAGCTTGGTTGGCGGCCCCTGTAGCAGCTGATGCGCCGTTGAATGACCTGGTACTATACCAGCGTTTTCTGAGGTATAGGGCAGTGGACCGCGAGGTGGCAGAAGCGTCACTGGCAGTGATGAGGCGGCACTTCTGGTATCTGAGGCCTCAGACCGTCATCTTCGCTCTATGCAGCAACAAGGTGGATGGCACTGTGAAGCAACAGATGGCAGAGAAGCTGTCCCACCTCCCTGTACCCAAAGACTTCACATACGAGAACGTCTCAGTCGACGAGATGACGCTACTCCCCGACCTGATCGACGAGTCCTCCTGGTTCTTATTTGCAGGTCTGAAGATGTATGGGTCTTCGTGGCTCACCCTGCCAACTGATAAGTGGGACGAGAACGAGGACTTTTGTCGTCTGAAGGATGTGATCTCTAATCTCCAGGTCACCAATGACGTCGCTGAAAGAGGAGTCCAACTGATACAAGACTATGCGAACACGGTCACAAAGGACGAGGCACAGCTGCAGGATCTTCTGCAAGTGGTGGAAAAGAACCGGAAAGAGCTCGGCGACTTCAAGAAGTCATCACTCGCCACGATGACATAGCACAGAGGGACAACGTTGCAGCCAGTGACGTGTGATAGTGGTCAATACAATGCAAAAGTGATTGTTTAAGTTATTGTTTCTTTCTTCCTTATTTGTCTGCTATTTGCTGATTTTTTTGAAAAGTATAGGTGATTGTGGTTTTTCCCATTATTTGGCACTATACTAGCACATTGGTATTACCTGTATACAGGCACAACTTTTAAACCGTTAGTCGTATAACATTGGAAGGCACACCAAACGACTTCTCTCATCAAGAGGATTCAGAAGACATCCCTACTTAATGATTTATCTTGATTCAGTAAAAAGTTAAAAAGTACACTTTTTAAAAAAACCTCTTAATTTCAAGGTCGATGCGAGACCCCTAAATATTGATCAATTTTTGTAAAAATGGTACCAATGTGCTAGTATAGTGCCAAATAATGGGAAAAACTACGATAACCTATACTTTTAAAAAAAAATTGAAAAGTGGGCCACCCTAGTGTACAGTTGACCTAACCGGGCATTCAGTTGACCTAACCATGCATTTTCCGTTATATTAACCTGTTAGGTTAATTGAATGCCCGGTTAGGTCACACGTGAAAAATATTTATAATGAATAAAAGAATAAAACCACGAAGGAAAGGAAACGCAGAATGGTGCTCAAGCGCTTTCGTCTAATGACATCCTCAGGAACACTGAGTATTCCTGAGGATGTCATTAAACGAAAGCACCATTCTGTTTTTCCTTTCCTTCGTGGTTTTATTCATCATATATATATATATATATATACAGTGGTGAGCTGGACCCGGTTGTTAAAATCTTTTTGAAAATAAGAACCGGTTGTTAACTTTTTTGCTGGACGCTGAAGAAAGCATAGATGTACTGATATTTATGTTTTGCCTAATAATTCATTATTGCTAAAGTTGACTGAGCAATTTAATTTTAACTATGTAGATAATATGATTCATCGGTTTTTATTAAATAATTCTTCTTTTCTGATTTCATTAGAAACGTCTATTTCTCTAATTAACTATACTAATTAATTGTCATGCAGTTATTAATACCTAGCTGAATCATAAAATGCAGACACTTGAAAAAGGCAAATAGCGAGATAATTAATTTAATTAAAATTGCGAAAGGGTGGGGTGGGAAGGGTTGTCAATTTTTTATTGCCGAATTCAGAATTTTTTATACAGAACCCGGTGGTTAAAATTTTGGCAGCTTAGCGAACCGGTTGTTAAAATTTTTGGCAGCTCACCACTGTGTATATATATATATATTATATATATATATATAATATATATATATATATATATATAATATATATATATATATATATATATATATATATATATGCAAAAATTATCTCTCCTCCTCGTGTGCAGAAACGTTCCTTAATACTTATGTCGTTTCTATTCATATATATATATATATATATATATATACAGGGCGTCCCAAAAAAAATTACACACACTTTAACAGCTGATAGCTCAATTGATGTTTCTTTCTTTCCAGGTTAAACCCATTAGAATTAATAATGGCAGTCAGACTAAGCTTTGAACAAAGGAAATTCATTTTAAAATGCTACTGGAAGTGTGAAAACGCAGTTGAAGTGCAAAGACAGTTTAGGAGGGAGTTTCAAACAGATCCACCAACGCGACTTACCATCACTCGAATTAGAGATAAGTTTGAAGCCGATGGAACTGTTCAGAATATCCACAAGAAGCGTTCCGGAAGACCACGGACATCGACAAGCCCCACAAAGCAAGAAAGAGTACTGGAAACGTATCACCAAAGTCCAAGAAAATCTGTGCGGCAAGCGAGTCGTGAGGTAGGAATTTCAAAATCGTCTGTCCAACGCATTTTGAAGCGCTGTCAATGGAAAAGTTACATTCCAAGATTAGTCCATGCTATTAATGAAGATGATCCGGACCGAAGAGTGGAGTATTGCGAGTGGTACTTGGCACGATGTGTAGAAGATGCACACTTTCCAACAAAGATTGTGTGGAGTGATGAGGCTAAATTTAAATTAAATGGTTCAATTAACCGCCACAATTGCACCTACTGGGGACCTGAGAATCCGCATGTTATGGTGGAACATCATGTTAATTTACCAGGAGTTACAGTGTGGTGCGGCTTATCATCAAGAGGATTAATTGGACCACTCTTCTTTGACGCTACTGTGACTGGTCCCGTTTACTTGAACTTGCTGCGACAGTCTGTCATGCCAAGCATTAGAGAGGACTTTGAAGATGAGGAGTTTTATTTTCAGCAAGATGGGGCACCCCCACACTACCATCGCGATGTTAGATCCTACATTGATGAGATCTTGCCAAACAGGTGGATTGGACGAAGGGGTTTCGTAGAATACCCTCCCCGTTCACCAGACCTCACACCACTAGACTTTTTTTTATGGGGATACTTAAAAGACAAAGTCTACGCTATAAAACCTGCAACAGTCGCTGAATTGAGAGCCGCCATTGAACGAGAATGCACACAAATACCAAACGAAATGTTTCGTGATGTTTGCGATTCCATTGCTTCGCGTTATCAGCAGTGCCTGGACCAGAACGGACGTCAGTTTGAAAACAGGCGTTGACAAAACAATTAAATAATGTCTGTAGATTCTATTACATTTTGAAAATGAAATGTATTTTAATAAACACTGCCTTTATAATTATTTAAAGTGTGTATACATTTTTTTGGGACGCCCTATATATATATATATATATATATATATATATATATATATATATATATATATATATATATATTTTTTTTTTGTTTTCCAGATTTACCGCCGATTCGTACCTAAAGAGGTGATACATATCTCGGCGAGGCAGTGAGTGGGTGATGTTACTGTGCTGGGGTGGTAGACCAGGGTAATGAGTAAGGGTCAGTCAATGGATAGTAGGTAGGAGGGGTACGGTTTCAGATGCGATGGAGCAGATGGGAGTGAGTAGGGAAGAGGAGAACCGCTTCCGCTGAAAAGTGGGGGCCGTCGGCAAGTATGGATCGTAGGCAGTTGGGTATGGGGTTTTCGGCCGAGAGAGGGAAACACCTGCGACGGAGAGCGGACAGCTTTGAGCATTCCACCAGGAGGTGTAAGACAGTGATAGGGGTATGGCAGGTAGGGCAAAGCGGGGCTGGCGAGTTCGCCATAAGGTGTCCGTGGGTGATGCGGGTGTGACCTATGCGGAGACGGGCTAGGATTACTTCTTTAAGTGGGCTATTGTGGTTTTCGGGGGATCCATTAGTTGATGAAGGGGGATGGGTAAAGGTGTAGGCGCTAGGAGGTTGGAGTGTGAAGGGAGATCTGGAGTTCGCGAAATTGAAGGCTGGGTCGGGAGCATGGCTGGCTATCTACAATTCACCATGGAAGGAATCGATCGGCCTGTCGAACCCCGCGGAGGTTGCGGGGTCGAGTCGGCCGAGCGAGACCGGAAGCGTGGATCACGGCAGACAGAGGAACATCGTGGGCTGAGAGGGTCAGAAATACCTTGACGGGCTTCTATGGTCGGCCAGGGGGGGGGGCACGTTAACCCCTAAAGCGGCGCTACCCCGCCTGTCGGGGTCTCACAGCGGACCCTAGGCGGTGGACAGGGTGGTACCAAAAAGACCGGGCGGGAGGGAGGGAGGGCGTACTCAGGGTAGTTGATACGGAGGGGGCCGGGGATGTTGGGGGGGTAGGTACTATGAGGGTGGAAAGAGGTGAATCAGAGTGGTCCGTGGAGGGGTGGAGAATATGGCACCAAAGGCAAGGGCAGATCCATGAGACTCGTGGGCGTGGGCGCGGCCGAGCTTCCATCGGTCACACCATGCAGCGCGCCAGAGCCGCATCCACTGGATCCACAGGGCTGAGTCTCGTCGTACGGGGCGGGGTCGTGGATTTCGGCCACTATTGTCAGAGTCTGTGTGGGTAGAGCGGTGGACTTCTGCGATGGGAAGAGATGGACATAGTAGACGTGGTGGGCGGTGTAAGGGTCCGAGCCGTCTTCTTGGTCCTAGGGGAAGAGGGAGAGAGACGTTGGAAGGCCGGAGGGTCTGGCGACACGCTCCGGCGTCTCCGCCTCGACGGCTTGCTCCGGGCGGCAGGTTCGGGCGTGTACAGGGAGTACTGGGAAGGCAGGGTTTGAGGTGGCTGGGACCCGGGTGCCCTGGTCCAAGACTCCTGGGGGATTCGTGGAAGGTGAGGTGCGGGAAGAAGAGGAACGGTGGGGGGACAGGGGACCGTCGGGTCCTGCGAGGAGTTGCATTGTGGGGAACAGGGAGCAGTAGCTGGGGGGGGTTTCGGCGGCAGGCCAGGGCGGCGTGCCGAGATGACAGAGCCGAGAGCAGCGGCATAGGACACCCCCGGCCTCACCTCCCGACTCCGCACCCTGTCTCGTGCCTCACGGGGGCTAAGGAAGTCCGACACTTGTAGGCCGCGGACCTCCTTCTCGAACTTGTAGAAAAGGCATTCGCGGGATGAAGAGGGGTGTGCGCCTTCACAGTTGGAGCATTTGGGTGTATTGGGGCACCTGTCAGGGTGAGCAAGTCGTCCACAGTGCACAAACAATTGATGCGGCTGTCGACAAACGGAGCTGACGTGTCCGAATTTATTGCATTTGAAGCAACGGGTCGGGTCTGGGACGTATGGGCGAATAGAAAACTCGCATGAGGCGCGGTCTCCCATACCCCATACAATACGGCCAGGGGGGATTAGTGTGTTAAAAGTAAGGAGCAGACGTGGGGTGGGAGAGGGGGTGCCTCCCTGTCGGGATGTGAAACGATAGATCTTAGTAACTCCTTGGGGTGCGAGGTCCTCCAGGAGCTCGTTCACTGCGACCGACAGTAGGCGGGTGGCGTAGTGCCCTGACTCTGGTTCAGGCGAGGGTGTGGGGAAACGGACACCGAGCATCCAAGGACCTCAGTGATGGAGAGTAGGGCTTTCGTCTCTGCGGCTGAGCGTGATTTTACGAGGAGGGAGCCATCCCTCTGTGGGCGTACGTCATAGCGGCTGGAGTTGCTGTGGGTTCGGATCGCCTGGAACGTCCGTTCAGAGTTGTTCGGGAGACCCAGATGTAGGCCGAATCACCAGGAATTTGTGGATACTTGGAAGGGAGAGGGAGGCTGTAGAGTCGAAATGTACTGGGATATTCAACGGTCGGTAGGACGGCCGTGAATGCCGGCTCCCCCGTCCGCCGCGAGGCTCTCTCCGCGGGGAGGTGGGCTGACGGCGGGTGAGGGGGGCATATGGGGAGAGCAAGAAGCCGGGTTGTGGGGGCAAGTCCTCGGTGGAACTTGACTTGCCCGAAGGTGGCTGAAGTGGGCTGGGGCGAGACCCCTGCTCCAGAGAGTGTAGGTCCAAGGGCGTAGTCGAGGGACGGACTGGGGTCGGCAACGGAAAAGGAGAGTGCAAGCGTTCCGCTTCCACAGGGGGGTCAACCCCATTAGGTTGCGGTCTTCCAGTGGTAAAGGACTCGAGGGCCTGGTTGCCCACCACCCGAGTGTTGAGAGAAGTAGTAGTCCGGGAATGAGAAGCAGTAGTCGTAAGCCGGGGGGGAGAAGTGTCCATAGCAAAAAAAAAAGAACTTCATCCCCCGCGCGCATCCAGCCACCACCGACTCCAACAAGGGAAAGGCGAAGTGTGGGCACACTTGGTCCCACCGCCGATAGATGTCACGCAGGGGAGATACACCCGCACCCAGTCCCCGTGCCTGAAAGGCGGCCACTCTCATCCAACGCGCGGTGAAAACTGGCAGGGACAGGGTTTGGGTTTGGTTGGAAAGCGACAAGGGTGCAGGGCAACCGCCTCCCACACCCAAGGGCCAAGGAAAGGGTCAAAATCAAGGTCCAAAGAACAACGCCAAAAAAACAGGGAGAAGCCAGAAAGAATGGGTTAAAGGAGAAAGAAAGAAAAAGAAGCAGGAGATCAGCCGGGTCCCCAAACGGGCCCAATGGTCCACGAGGGCAGAGAAAGCCCTTACACCGAAGGTGTATTCCCACATTCGCCACAGAGGGACGCGCCCTATAGCTCCGGACAAAGCAAAGGGATAGATATATATATATATTATATATATATATATATATATATATATATATATATATATATATATATACACACACACACACGGAGTCAAAGTACTGACAAAACTTTCGTACGTGGTTCACCACTACTAAAAGCGACAATACTCTGTTAGTCTAATCAAAGAAACATCCATATCCGTATTCAGTTTATTGTAATTTTCGTTAGTGCGGACACGTCGTTATTATTGATCCTCGTGCATGACTCTTCAGAAGCAAGATACACCGCAAGTTTGTTCCCTACCTTCGGCAGCACAAATTTACCTATATCAATTAGTCATACTCCTAATACCGTAGGCCTGCTCTACACAAAACACCAAAAACCACAAGTATTTCGCAATCGCAAACCGTCCGTATACAGGCCTGTATTTAGTTTATATATATATATATAATGCAAACCCACAAGAAAAAGGAAAAAAAATTATTCCCTGACGAGGTGTAATGTTGAATACACGAAAGACCATGGAGTAATTTCCTTCCTTTTCCTTGTGGATTTACATCATTTATTTATTTCACGTGTTTAATTGTGAAATTCACCATGTAAATATAAGCACACCGGACAAAAAATTAGTCACCCCCTCTCAGAATGTACCTAATAACGTGTGACGGCGCCTCTGGCCTTGATAACTGCACGAATCCGGCGAGGCAGAGACTCTACGAGGTTGTGCATGTACTGAACATCGATTTGCTGCCACTCGTTCATCAGCCGGTCCCGAAGTTCCGCCAGAGTCCTGCGCTTCACTTTCTGTTTCCAGCCTGAACAACACCTTCGACGCATTCAGAATTAAAGGCTTCATTGGACCTACGATGTACTCGTCGCCTCCCATCATTGGAGAACAAACAAAAACGGGACTCATCGGACCAAATTACACGTTTCCAATCTGCCGCAGTCCAGTTTTTGTGCCTCTGAGCCCATTTATAACGTGCCAATTTGTGACCTGCTGTTAACAGCGGCCTCTTCCGTGGTACCCTGCTCCAGATGTCCATCGCATGCAGTTCTCGTCGCAATGTCCGTTCGGAAATTGGTCGCTGGAGAACCTCATTGGTTTCTTGGAGCAATTGTTCTCTGGTTTGAAAACGATTTGCAGTTACTAGACGAGAAACATGGCGGCGGCCCCAATTGTCGAGAATTGTTTTCCGGCCACAGTTACGCCGTCGATTGTCAGTTGATTGCGAACTACACCACTCTTTGTAAACTCGCTGGACAGTACGCGTTGACACACCAACAAATTGGGCTACTTCAGACATTTTGTGTCCGTGGGCTCTGCCAAACACGATGGCTCCTTTTTGCCACTGAGTAACGTCTGCCTCACGACCCATTTTGCAGACTATATCCAACACACACTTTGTTCTTCACCACCTCACGAAACAGATCTGATCCTGTGAGCTACGTCACCGCTACTTGTCACTTACCAATGCTACATCAGCGCCCTCTGTGTGACATTGAACTTCCTACTATCGGTGCTATTAGGGGTGACTAACTTTTTGTCCGGTGTGCTTATGTAGACATGGAAAAAACTATTTATAAACTGAAACGGGAGAGAATTTAAAGACTACATCGTACGGTAGAATAATCTCCGAAAAAAACCCAAATCCAGAATGAAATTTGAAAACTTTTAATAATTCCTTACCTTTTCCTTGTTCTGTAGTTACAAAGGGTGTACAGTGTACACGAACGCTTTTCACTCACCCGCCAGCAGGGCCGGCGAGTCAGCAAAGTGAGTCGGGCCAAAAATTTTTCAACCAGCCAGAACAATGTTCTTTAAAACCAAGGGACACGCGTGTTTTCAATAAATTAATGGGTATACACGCATCTACATAGCCACAAAATAGCAAAAACAGGAACAGAGTAAAAAAAATTAAAAAAAACCGTGACGAAGCAAAAATAAACGTTACTTACTTAAGAAATATTTTAGTAAACGAAACACACACACACACACACACACACACACACACACACACACACACACGAATATTACTGAATACACTAAATTCACTGAGGTTGCCAGGAATCATTTTCTTCTGACCAACATACAGTAATGTCTTCAGAGAGAGAAAGAGTGTGTGGTCAAAATTACTGGCAGAGTCCAGCTCAGTTGCACTGTAATCAGGCTCCTCCTCACTGAGATCATCTTCAGTGCTCTTAGTGCTACCCTCAGTCTGCTGCTTGTCACTGTGGCACACCATTTTTTTTTTGGCTCCGTTCTCTGCAAAGTCTGGCCTCTTGCTAGGAGTACCTGACTGCCTTCTGAGGATTGAAGTTGGCAATTTCTGGTGACTCCAGAATGATACACATCAGATCGTTGATAGCTGTATTGTTCAGGGAGGACCTCCAATCAGTCTTCGCAAGTTTCATGGTGTTAAAACCTCTCTCGCATTCTGCAGTGGAGGCTGAGACACTTCACACCAAGTCAATAACAAAGAGAAAATTTAGAGTGCTTGGCCGCCCATCTTCTGTCGATTTATTATTGCCAAGAGAGCATCTGCCGATTCCTCTCCCAGTCAGACGGGGCATATATTGCAGCTTTTAGGGTTGTCCTCTCATCGTTTACCTTCCCTATGTCACCTTGGCTTCCTTCAGTACTGGAGAGAAATGAGTGGTCAGTCTCCAGATCTCCAAAATCTGGAATAGAATGGGCAAATGGTTTTTAATTACCAGAACAGACTAGAAATATTCTAAATTCGTCAACAAATCTTACACTAATGATAATATAGTGTATTTACTACTTACTGGGATATATTATTAGGTACCATTATTTTACTGCGTTACAGGTGTGATCTAACAAAGCATGTCAAACAGAACGAGACGTGACACTGCCATAATGAATTTGGAAGTGTCGAGAGATTCACGGTTGCCAAAGTGTGGTCGACCATTACCTCTAAAACTGGTACCAGAAACATCTACAAATCTGAATTTTTTTTTCAACTACTCTAGACTCTTACAACGGATCAAACGTTGTATTTCACAAGAACAAAACAAGGTAATTAAATTTCGGCTGGGAAGTCGGATTAAACAAATGAATAGGTAGCAGCTACGCTTTAGGCGTCGGAAAGTCTGAATGAAGTCGGCGTTGGGACGTTTGATTTCAGGTCGCCAGTGGTGCCGGTAGCTGCAGCTTTTGAACTCGCGCCCAAACATGATTTCAACCCGCCTCGGGCGAGTGTTAGTGTACACCCGCGCGACTTCAATATTTCTTCAGTCTACCTCTTTATAATCGTTTGGTTTTCCATCCTTATTCCTGTTATTATCAATCATCATCATCATTATTATTTAGTTATTGTTCTTTTTCTTATTAATTTATTATTAATTATTCTCGTTTTATTTTAATTTTCATTCGACTGATCTATCTATCTATCTATCTATCTCCCCAAGGTTTCTTTTTCCCCTTCATTAAAATGAACCCCATTATTTAAAAATAAGTATTCTTCTCCAATAATTATTAAACTCCCAATAAAGGAATTTATTACTGTCCTTCTATTACGCATGTTCTCAACTTTTAAATGATCTACTTCATGCACTAATTTCATCATCTTTACTCCGAGAATACACTTTACAAACTTTTTTTTAGTGTCAAAATATTGAGTCTGATCTCCGACGACGAAGTTCTTGAAAAAGGAGCGACTTTCCACGTTCGACGACTACTAAAAACTGATTTTCTATCCATTCTTTTCGGTTTACCTCGACTTCATCAAGCGTCTTTTCCAGAAAGGGACCACCACCAACCACCACCGGCAAATGTTTCCAGTCTGTGTTTTTCTGTAAAAACAAACCACATACACCATAAAGCAGTCTCTAATCACAGTTTTGGAATATGGTTCCACGGATATTAACACCAAATACATCTTCCCAGTGCCTTACGCGAAACGAGTCGATCGTAAAAATGTCCTAGATCAGATTGTCTATATAATTTTTCCTGTATGAAGGTATTCTTGGTGGTGGTGGGTGGGTGGGTAGCTTCTATGGACGTTTTTTGCAGTACCCGATCAAGAATACATCACGTATCCCTTCAACTATCGTACCACCTATGGTTTGCTTAGGCTGTATATGTCGAATAGCCATCTATAAAAACGTTCTAGAAACAGCTATCCACCGACAAATGAGCGGAAGGTACTCCTGAAGAACGCTCATGTAATGAAATTAAGTCGCAGTTCATTCAGTCCAGCGGGTGTGAGCATCAAGTAGCAGACCACACCATGACGGAAGTGCCATCATATTTTGCGGTCATCACCGGACATATCATTGAGAACCTTTGATCAGGTCAGCGCTACACCCATACACGACCAATGCCAAAGAATTGGACGAATCGGAATTCATCTAAGGCAAGTATCCTAAAATGAGATTCCACGTTAGTATTTCTTCCACCGGTGTGTGGTGTTGACAGATGCTTTCTTCTTTCAGTTCTGCTGTAGTAGTAACCCATGGTGCGAAGATGTTGCCCGATACCATGGTTTAGGTGGACAGGCAAGTTTACTCTGCCACTGATGAAGCAGTTTGACGAGGCGCGTTTTCGGTACTACTCCTGGCAGTGAGAAGGGTCCTCCTTCGTACGCTTCAGACGCGCAAAACATGCTGTAACTGTTTTCTAATCTTAAACTGCAACAATGTTAACTGTAGACAAAGAAACCGTTAAGTGACCGAAATTTTCCTCTGGCTTCCTCCTCCTAACTTCAGTTTGACAACGATTATTGTCAAACTGAAAAATCAGTTCATTCGTATCTTCCATTACACCTTTTGGGGTGTTTATCTCTTCTATCTCGTCTCAAAGTTCTATTATATATAACAATAATGATAATAATAAAAAGAAAATTTTATCTATTTTAATTATTAAATAGAACTTTCTCTGTACAAACAGGTACCATATATGATAAATTCTCATACCCAAATTAAGAGTATACGAGAAAAATAGAAATACACTATCTTAAAAATCACTATAATCCAATTCTTTCCCTAAATCCTCCATTTCGGCGTGAGGCTTATTAACAAAATTGGTTCATTCAGGTTTCCCTTACAAACATTTTATACGAATACAGAAAAACTATGAGCAAAAACTGGTTCATCCAGTTTCATTATTAGTATAATTATAATATAGTGGTATAATAAACATTATTTATATTACATCGTTGAACGACAAAGAGAAATATATTTAGTACTATGAAATGCATGGACCTAATCGGCAATGGATGGACGTAGATTATATGGTTACAAAATGATTTTTCTTTTTCCCTAAAAGCAAACGTAAGGCAATGTTAGGTCCAACCTAAACTAACAATATCACTAAATCAACATCACTTTTCCTAACCAAGACAAAAATTTTGCTACCTTAAATTGATTGTCTCCAATTCGTCTAATATTTTTCTCTCTAAATCTTCACAAAAATAAATTTTCACTGTGGATTACTTACTAAATATAGAGCCACACATTCCGTTTAAACGTACACTCGCAAAAATAAAACCCTCAAAAATTAAAAATTTGTAATTTTTTTTTTTTTTAGACCATGTTACAAATACTGGCGAAATATATTCGCAGAACTATGATAAAGACTTCTTCAATGGTACGAAAACTATATGGGTATGCATTTTCATCACAATTTTAATTAAAAGGAAAAATAAAAATGGCATTTTTTTGGGGGCAAATATCTTTCCTCGACTGTACTTCAGTACAGATAACACACGATAGGCCACTAATTATTATTATTATTACATATTATTGTTATTATTGCAAGTTTAGAAGTAAGCAAAAGATTAAATGAAAATAATCACTGCCCTAAAGTTAAAATAAGAAATCAAAAGTGAAGTATAAAATTTATTTACAAACTCACTTTAAATCAACATTCACAAAAAGTAATTGAATTCAGGTGGACACGAACGATAAAACTGACAAGGTAGTGAGAAACTGATAACTAATATATATATACTGTATATATATATATATTTTTATTTTTTTCCAATCGGATGCTAAACGATAATAGTGCAGTTTCGGAAAAAATTCGCCTACAATTTTTTTGAAAAGCATAAAAAATTACTAAATGGCAATATTGTTTTGGTTTGGATTCTTTTTAGAAACGGGAATGAAATTTCAAACCACTCAACTGATTAATGTTTTAAAGCTTTTTTTTAAATTTTGTTCCGAGGCGAAATTTTTTCCAAAGCTGTACGGGATACAAGGTGTCAGTGAAGAAGAAAATCGGAACAAAATTGAACGTTGGGGGAAAGGTGGCTCTTTTTATCAAAAAAAAAAAGTAATTTAAAAAAAATTTTTGAAAATGGGATAGTTGTAATCGTTATTCTTGGCATAGGCAGGCCTATTTAATCTATAATACTAGAGTCGCAAAATTACGGTAGCTATTTAAACGCGCAAACTATTGGCCAAAAGTTACCTAATGTAAGATTATACGAAATCACATTTTCTTCGCGATGTTCTCATCGTTAGTTAACGCGATAAGAGAAGGAAAGTTACACCAAGAAACGAGATACCAAAAAACTAACGAGATATCGAAACAAAAAAGTATTTCCTTAAAACGCTTTCACAGAATACGAAGATTACGCGAAAGTGAAAAATATTTGTACAACAGATACCCAGCCAAAGTTTTCCACGCGCACAAAAATATAATTTCCACATTTGGCGAGCTCGTTTGGGTAATTGTTTTTTTTTTTTATTCCAATTTAAATAATCGTGAGAATATTAAAAATATGAGGGAAGGCCATCAACTGCAAAGGTATTTTACAACGACGTTTGATATTTAATAAAAATTTATCTAAAATTATAACAATGAAAAGTCAAAATGCTTATTGCAAATGCCCTACGTGGAAGCGAAGTAGCGATGTCATTAGTTTCAAAATGGTTAACACTGGCTCAGAGCAAAATAATAATAATAATAATAATAATAATAATAATAATAATAATAATACTGAAATACAGTGCTAAATCATGATGGTAATCTAGCAATTATATTCACACTGTTAAAAATAACATTCATTAATTTAAAACAAACTCTCTCTCTCTCTATCTTTGTTGCTGTAATTAATCAATATATTAAATATAATATCAAAACGAGTTACAATATGGGATTGTGAACATTAAAAAAAAAATAATTCATAATCATTACGGTCTCCGTTTGATCTCCTTCGTTAATACGTATAAAGGAATTGGGGGACCTACAGCTTTACGGGTAAGACAGAACACTACCCACCCCATCAACAAAGATCCAGAGCACCTCCTTAACTATCTATACCCGAAGTCCGATCCGAGATTCGAATGCGAGATTTTCATAAAAACAGCACGACATTCTATCACGCAGTTAATGAATTATAACAACTTCAAAGAAATAAAGAATCACCCAATTACGACGCGATTTGAACCAATAAATTCGCATTATTATTATTTTATTATTATTCTTCAATGTTCGACGGTGGCACTCGGGAGCCAGTGTTGTCATTTTTAAACTGGGACGACGTCACACTTTGATTCCTTTATCGGGTAAACGATCTACGAGATGGGCCGTCTACACGCATGCGTGTACGTACAAAATACCCGATTACACTGCACCAAGGCATGAATAATAATTAACTGGAGTTAATGCGCGACAATTTGATCATAAAAAGTAGACATTTAAAATTTTCTCGCGTTTTGACTATGATTAAGAGAGATTACAGGAAGCTATCTTAATCTCACCTAATTTTCCTCTTGTAAGCCAGAAATTTCATAATAGACCAAATTTCTTGTATTGTATTGTATTGTATTGTATGAGTCGAACACACACAAACAAAATAAAAACTATCAAAGACTCGCTTTATATATATATATAAACAATATCTATCTATACACATTTCATAAAATCAATATTTGTAGTAGTACTTAGACCGTAATTAACACATTAAAAAATACATTTTCTTCAAAAAATAAACTTTAAACCGTTTAATATATATATATATATATATATATATATATATATATATATATATATATATATATTTATATATATATATATATATATATTACTAAAACCTCATTATAGAAAAATTATCTCTTCACTCGTGTGTGAATAAATTTGTTCAAAACTGGAATAAATATTGTGAATAATGAAAATTTCCCAAATTTGTATCAATGTTTTGAATGTAAAAGAGTATATCGTCGAAAACGGTTTAATTCACAGTTTATTGAAAGGAATGCTTTTAGGGGTCTCTCAAATTCGAGTAACAACAAACACACAATCTCCACTAATAAAGAACTTTGAAAAAGACAAATCTAAGAGTTCTCTCGAGTATTTCTTCGACTAATTACCTTCAAGTAGAACTGGTTTTGGTGAGTACTTTAGTAAACTGTTTGTGTTGGTCTTGTTCCATCTGTATCCGATTGTGGTATTCGTGGAAACAGGGTACGATACACAAGTTGGTACGGCATGCTGGACAGTGATACCTGGTTTTTCTTCTCTGCACCCTTCCCTGGTTGTCCTGGGAATTCCAACAGTAGTTGCAACCCAAGGCCGGACCATCGCGTAGTACTGGGGAGTGGACCACAGAGGATGATGATGATGATGTTGCTGTTGTTGACGACGATGATCCTCCACTGGTGCCACTGGCAGTACACAGTTTCGGTACGCTCAAGCTCTGTGGTGATGATGATGACATAATTCGGTTCATGAAAGACAAACCTCCAGCATCGAGACCGGTGTCCTGCGAGACGCTCTGAGTGAGGGTAGTCGGGCCTCCTGGAGACAGTAAATCCAAACTCCGGGTCATCGCCGGCTCTTCACTAATGGCTCTCGGAAACCGGGCTTGGTGTCCGACCTCCTCGTCAGAACCCGTGAACTGGATAATGGGTAGCTCTTTGTCGCCTCCGAGGCAAGGTTTGGGCTGAATGGGGCGCAGATGAGAGGACGTGGAGGGCAAACTACCCGGGGATGACCTTTGCTTCTTCATCATTTGCATCGGAATCAACGTTACCTGTTGCTGCTGTTGATTTCCGGAAGATGAGGAAATCGGATAATCCGGTGGGTTGGGTGGTGTTGTTGTGTGGGTGAGGACTGTGGGGTGCGATGGCTGTTTTTTAATCTGCGGCACGCCCTCAGAATAAGACCTCGACATCTCGGGCTGCGATCGCTGCTTCGTTATCTGCGCAGGACTACAGACGGAGGTTGGAACCACTAAAAATGGTTTCGACTGCCCCATCTGCTTCGGAAGCGACCCTCCATACGGGGAATACGGGGGACTGCTCTTATCCTGAGGTGTACCAACAACCACCGCTGGCACCTGAAGCATTTTGGAACCCACGCTTTGATGCAATGTCGTGGTCATTGTGTTGGTGCCCACCGCTAGCAATGAATCCGTGCCCGAACCACCACCACCACCACCACCATCGGCGGCGGTGTCTGTGGTGCGCGTAAGTGTGATACTTTCAGGCACGATGTATTCGGGAGAAGGGTTCGGATCCTCTCGTGGTTCCTCGGTCGCGCCATCTCGAATAATGCCAGGCTGACGCTGTAAAACACCGCGTTTGCTTCTTCCTGCAGGGAAAAACTAAAACTAAAAACTATTTCGATCAAGGGGAACGAAAGATTTGAAATATTATTCTTTCAACTGTCATTTATGAGAGAAACGTCTACTACTTACCTTCGAAACTTTTTTTTATTAAACCGAAACATTTCTCACCAAAACGTTTCAATTTCCCAACACGATCAGATCCTGTTCAATTTTAGTTAACAAAATGGTTTAAAACCTCAAAACTTCTTAAATGTAAACTGAACAAATGAAAATTGTAAAAAAAAACCCGATTCTCAAACCGTCGTCACGTGGCACCTTTGATTCGCATTCAATGAAAATGCATTCCAGTATTAAAACCAACTACCAAAATCACAACCTTCGCCACGTAATAAAATTCAAATTCATCCGCGCGGAACACGAAAACTGATGGTGAAGAGAGACCAAACGGAAAAAAGGAAAACGAAAAGGATACGGAAAAACGTCAAACGAATGACGAATACGAAAGAAACTTCTCCGAAACCAAAACCGGCGAAAAAAGAACAAACTTCTACGTACTTTTATTGGCTTATACAATCCTAACTAAAATATTAACTCGTATGGCATTTTATATACATATATATATTACCTATACGGGTAATAAGAGGTATTTTAAAAACAATTTTAGTATTGCAAAATTATGTACACGTACGGAGAATAGACGATTTAATTAAAAGTAAAAAATGCTTATCATTAATATAGTTTACTAGGTGTGTTCAGTGTTACTATATGTATGTATGTATGTATGGATTTTTTTCCTTTATTTTACTGCCGATTCGTACCTAGTGTGGTACATATCTCAGCGAGGCAGTAGGTGAGTGGTGTTACTGAGTTGGGGATGATAGACCAGGGTGGGGGGTGGGGAGGTATGTAATGTTCAGTTACTGGGTAGTGGGTATGGGGGGAGGTATGTAATAATGTTACTGGGTAGTGGGTATGGGGGGCCTGGTCTCAGACCCGTTGAAGCAGGTGGGAATAAGTGAGGAAACGGGAAATCGCTTCCCGTGTGTGTGTGTGTGTGTGTATATATAGAGAGAAATGTGTGTGTGTGTGTATAGAGAGAAATGTGTGTGTGT
The DNA here is from genome assembly GCA_023014485.1 of Bathynomus jamesi. Lineage (NCBI taxonomy): Eukaryota > Metazoa > Arthropoda > Malacostraca > Isopoda > Cirolanidae > Bathynomus > Bathynomus jamesi. Next base: position 1,293,598 of record JAJOZX010000268.1, read on the forward strand.
GTGTGTGTATAGAGAGAAATGTGTGTGTGTGTGTAGAGAGAAATGTGTGTGTGTGTAGAGAGAAATGTGTGTGTGTGGTGTGTGTAGAGAGAAATGTGTGTGTGTGTGTGTAGAGAGAAATGTGTGTGTGTGTAGAGAGAAATGTGTGTGTGTGTGTATAGAGAAAAATGTGTGTATAGAGAAAAATGTGTGTATAGAGAGAAATGTGTGTAGAGAGAAATGTGTGTGTGTGTGTGTGTGTGTATAGAGAGAAATGTGTTTGTGTGTGTGTGTGCAAAGCTGGGCACTTGCGGGTTTTTTTGCGGTACTGCGGTACCACCGCACTACCAAACCGGTACCGCATAACGCAGTACCGCAAAGGATCGCTGAAAGTACAGGCTGTACTTTCAGCGATCCTTTGCGGTACTGCGTTATGCGGTACCGGTTTGGTAGTGCGGTAGTACCGCAGTACCGCAAAAAAAACCGCAAGTGCCCAGCTTTGTGTGTGTGTATAGAGAGAAATGTGTTTGTGTGTGTGTATAGAGAGAAATGTGTGTGTGTGTGTGTATAGAGAAATGTGTGTGTGTGTGTATAGAGAAATGTGTGTGTGTGTGTGTGTGTATAGAGAGAAATGTGTGTGTGTGTGTGTATAGAGAGAAATGTGTGTGTGTGTGTGTGTATAGAGAGAAATGTGTGTGTGTGTGTATAGAGAGAAATGTGTGTGTGTGTGTATAGAGAGAAATGTGTGTGTGTGTATAGAGAGAAAGTGTGTGTGTGTGTATAGAGAGAAATGTGTGTGTGTGTATAGAGAGAAATGTGTGTGTGTGGTGTATAGAGAGAAATGTGTGTGTGACCAAGACGAGAAAATGTAAAAAAAATCGTTCCCATCAAACGTTACATTGCAATAAAAAAAAGAAAAAAAAAAGCTGTGAATGAGATCAGATTGCCTCGAAAAGAAGGCGTAACTATAAATAGTAGTTTATTTTTTTGGTTAATTTATTTCAATATCTTCATAAATGGCTGCCACGGTATAAGGAAATACATTTTCGTTCCTTTATCGAAAATTTTATGGTAAAAACAAAGAGTGAAAAGGAACCTTGGATGCGTAATTTGATTTCCATCACGGTACAAAAAAGGTAAAAAATAAATTAAACGAGAAAAGTTCAGTTAAAAAATGTGTTGAAGAGAGTACCAGTGAAAAAGGAATAATTAACTATCTAAATCGATGATTTCGCGAATGCAGACATTTAGGAAAATGTTCTCCCAGTAAGAAAATTGCGTGTGTGTACGTACGTACGTACGTACATATACGCATCAGATCGCGCATTTAAAAGAGCGAAAATTTTAAAAAAGCTTTACTGAAAATCTTCAGTTTAATTTTTAGCATCACTAAAATTGGGGAGGGGGAGGGGGGAGTATCTGAACTCTCTTTAATGTAAAAAAAAAAAGTAATTTCCATAATGCTTTTGTAGTTTTCATTAAAATTTATGGAAAACAATTTATACTACTTTTATCTTTAGAACTTTTTGATCACATACATTATTGCACAAAGTATATATATATATATATATATATATATATATATACATTCAACTGCAAAGAACACGCAGTATAAATAACGTAAAGAACGACGCTTGTATAGGAGATATTCCGCGCAAGACGAGAGAGAGAGAACGAAACATGAAAAAATGAGGTAACCACCCGGGAATCGAACCCGGGATCTTCCGATTGCCGGTCAGATGCGATACCATTACACCATGGGTATCGCATCTGACCGGCAATCGGAAGATCCCGGGTTCGATTCCCGGGTGGTTACCTCATTTTTTCATGTTTCGTTCTCTCTCTCTCGTCTTGCGCGGAATATCTCCTATACAAGCGTCGTTCTTTACGTTATTTATACTGCGTGTTCTTTGCAGGTATATATATATATATAATATATATATATATATATATATATATATATATACAGGGTGTCCCATAAGCTTGGCATCATAGGAGAAATTCATATTTTTCTATTTCTACAAACCATAATTCATATTTTTCTCTTTCTACAGGCCATAATGTCTGTGAGCAAGGAAGAACGAATCCAGATAATTCTACTCATAGGAAATCGGAGTCAGAGAGAGGCCGCTGCTGAATTTAACAGACTGCATCCAGACCGCGAGCAAATAACACAGAGTTGTGTTAGCAGACTTGTTGCACAATTTAAGGAAACAGGATCCATAGAAGATAAACCACGCAGTGGACCTTCAAGGAGGTCCACTGACGATGATACAGCGACTGCTATCCGGCTCATTTTAACAGAAGTCCCAATAAGTCTCTTCGGCGATTGTCCGCCGAGACAGGTGTGTCGAAAAGTAGCATCCATCGCATTTTTCAGGCTCACAAATGGCAGCCATATAAACTTTAGATCCTACAGAAATTAAGTGAAGATGATCCCGACCGGCGGATGGAATTTTGTGAATGGGCTACGGAACAATACATACTGAGCACGTTCTGTAAACAAAAGCTTTTGTTTTGCCTTTTTTTTTTTTCCCCTATGATGCCGGACTTATGGGACACCCTGTATATATATATATATATATATACTAAAATCACAGAACAACAGGTGATCTTATTAATAAGCAAACAACCACAGGGAAAAGGAAAAAGAAACACGAAATCCGAGCGCTTTCGTGTACATTCACATCTTCAGGGAAAAACAAGAAATATTTCTTGTTTTTCCCTGAAGATGTGAATATATCACGAAAGCGCTCGGATTTCGTGTTTCTTTTTCCTTTTCCCTGTGGTTGTTTGCTTATATATATATATATATATATTAGGGTGGTCCAAAATATTATAGTAAAAAACTATGTTGGTCGAATCGTTTCTCCACATGCCTTGTTTTTGTCCACTAGGGTCGACTTACTTGTGTGTGGAATTTGAGCTTGATTGATGGATATTTAGGGGTTGCCCCATACTAAACATTTCGTTTTTTCTTTTTAGAAGTGATTATGACGTCGTCTAGTAGGAGATCTGCGCCTGAAAACTAGCTCTTTGGGAGGCCGAACTCTCAGTTATCGACAGCAAGACTACCCCGTGTACTGGACGTGCTCCGACTGGCCCAGTACAACCACCTGGACGAAGGAAGAACCCTGCCCACGAGTTACAAGTTGGCCTGTGAAGCAGTTGTCGCTGTATGGCAGCGCGCCAGAATTCTTTCCTAACGGATAGATTCGTGTGTCCGGAAACTGTCAAAGCTGTACGAGAAGTATCTAGCCCTCAAGCACCACCGAACTCGACAACGAGAAAGTGTTCAAAGGTGATCTGGAAGAGCTGTTTGATATATCTACAAAAGATGCAATGTTGGTAATCAAGAACGAGGAAGACCGGGAATTCCTTCGGAAGCAGAGAGAAGACGTCTTTTCCTGTAGCATGAGTGGGGCTGACCAAAAGACGCCTGCAAAAGAAAGCAGAAAGAGACAACAAGAAAAAGAAAGGATGGCAAAAGCGAGATACGAAGGAAGGGAAACCAAATCCAGGATGGGGGCAACAGAAGAACTTTCTTCCACATCATCTTCCCGGGAATCTGAAAGCGAAGACGAATATAGACCTTCTGCGTCAACATCTGCGGCAGCTGCTGCTTTCCCAACGCCAAAGAGACTTAAGAATATCTTCAACTCGCCCGAAGTCGTTGGCGCCTTGGATCGCATCAATCTTCCAGATTGCGGAGCTGTGTTTGTGGCTGGAGCCGTTGCTGAGGCGCTTGGACAATCTTTCAGAGCTCTCACTCTCCCGAAGTTCAATCAGGCGGTCTAGAAGACAAGAAAGAGAGGAAACGGCAGCAGAAGAAGACCAGGAATCTTCTTTGGAGGAACCTCTTCTTTTACACTGGGATGGCAAACTATTGCCAGATATCGACGGATCCAAGGCAAACGTTGATAGAATTGATGTCCTTGGCACTGGAAACGGCCACGAGAAGCTTTTGGGAATTCCGAAGATGGACAAAGGTACTGGGGAGTCTCAGGCGAATGCTTGTGTTGAAGCAATTGAGAAATGGAATCTCGGGTCTCAAATCAAAGGACTCGTATTTGATACGACAGCCAGCAACACAGGGCTTCACAAAGGAGCTTGCATCAGAATCGAAGCTCAAGGAACCGAACTGGTCTGGATTGCTTGCCGTCACCATGTCATGGAAATCATGCTGTCCGACGTCGTCTCCTGTATCTTCGGTCCATCTGAAGGTCCAGAATCCGGACTCTTCAAGCGATTTCAGAAACAATGGCCATCGATAAATCAAGATGCGTGTGTTGCAGCAACCGACGAACTCTTCCAGGATCCGGTATTGAGCAGATTGCGGAGAGAGATGCTGGATTATTTGCCACATGCACTCGAAGCGCAGCAACCAAGGGACGATTATCAAGAATTCTTGCGCTTCTCTCTCTTGTTGCTTGGCGGAGGAAGTGGAGGAAGCCAGGAACATAACCGACTTCGCTCTGTTTGCGAGTCTCGTTTACATCAGACAAGGGAACGAAACGTCCCTTGGAATTCGAGCCCCCTACAACGACATCGAACTTCTGTCTCTGCTCAAGACTTACCCAAATCAGACTGTGGCCAGTAAAGCGTCCGCGGCCTTTTCCAGGCATCTTTGGTTTCTCTCCGAGCACCTGGTTGCCCTAGCCTTTTTCGACGAACGAGTGACCACGGCGACAAAGGAAAGGATGCTCCGGAACCTACAGCGTCCGCGGTTACCCGGCCCTCCTCGACGTCTAGAGATCAAGGATGAAGTGGAAGACATGAAGTTGGAGGACCTTGTGACTAAAAGGACCAGTTCCTTCTTTGATGTTTTGATGGAAGGAGGAAAAGCGAAATCTCAATCCTTTCTGGAGAACCCCCCCCCCCCCCCCCCGGACAGTGGACGGACGATCCTTTTTTCAACGAACTTCGGGATCGGTCCTCTCGGATGGAAGTAGTAAACGACACGGCGGAACGGGGTATCAGCCTGATCCAAAAATACAACAACACGCTGACGAAGGACGAAGAGCAGAAACAGTTCCTTCTTCGATTGGTGGCAAACCACCGAAAGCAGCTCCCCACTCCATCAAAGGCGGCTTTAATGTCATAGTTTTTCAAGTGCATAACTGTTTTCTGCTGCGTGAGACCCCTGATTTATGGATTCCACATGGGGCGACCCCTAAATACTGTTTCTTGGGGAAAATATTTTGTGTGATTTTCAGTTATGTATAAAGGAATAAAAATATCCTTGTGGAGAAAGGAAATTTGCTCTCTTGTTTTTTTGGACCACCCTAATATATATTTTATATATATATATATATATATATATATATATATATATATATATATATATATATATATATATAAAATAGTAATAATTAGCAGCCGGTGGTTACTTAATAATAATAATACGCTGATAACCTTGAAATAAATAATGTACCGAATTAGCTTCACCGAGTCTGCTTAGTTGTGCTTTAAGTTATCGCGTAACACACTGATCACTTTGTCCACCATCCCAACATCGAACTCTTAAGGAAAATCTGAAAACCTGAACTAAAGACGACAAAAGAGAAACTTAAGAGAATGGAATTGAGAAGCTGCAACGGACTGAAGGGATGACGAACCAACATGCCCAGCCCTCTAAGTACTTTAACACAGATCAGGAACCGGAGAAGTTATTGAAACCGCGAAGCATCTTTAAGATTGAAACAGGTACAAACATGAATTATTTAAACTTAAAGTATATAAAAAATAATCAACATAAAAAATGAACAAAAACACAACCTTTCTAGTTGTTAGTTAGCAGCTCACTAAAAACTACTGTTAAAAAGAGTTTTAATTCTAATGTTATAAGACGTAATTATTAATTTGTACAACCGGTAAACTTAACTATTATTATTATTATTATTATTATTATTATAATAATAATAAATAATAATTACTGCTGTCATTATTATTATTGTTTAAGGACGAAAACGCGTGTAAAAAAAATCCTTGACGTATAAAATCTAAATCTTAAATTAAGTCTTCCGCCTACCTCAAATTTTTTTTTTTTTTAATTTAGAAAATTTATAATCTTTGCTATATAATAGATAACAAATTCCAAGAATCCTTAACAATTAAAAAAAAAAAAAAACTACTTTTAATTCTAGCTCAAAACAATACTCGTTTAACTTAATGTAAACAAAAAAAATTCAACTTTTGAAAATGTAAAAAAAATTGAAACTATTTACACAGTCGCCGCGAGCACCCGCAATTCACATACACGTACGTCACTCGGAAATAAAGACACTTTCCACGTTTACAAATTGCAAAGAACGATAGGATGATTAATATCTAAAGGGGTGTTTGAGTGCTCGGAGGAGCTTTGTTCGCTGGCGGGAGGCGCCGCTGCCGCCACCGCCGCCGCCGCCGCCACAGCCGCCGCCGCCGCCGCCGCTGACTGAGTTTGCTGCACCACTTGTTCCTTCTCCGCCTCTTCGGTCATGTCTATCGCTTCGCAGTACAAGGACGCGTAGTTGAGGAGTCTCCCCGTCGTGTACGACTCCAGCTTACTACTGAGAGAGTCGCTCAGGATGCTACTGGAGGCGCTTCTGCTCGACGATGAAGTAATGCTCACCCTCGCCTCGTCTCCCCTTTGCAACTCGTACGGTGAGAGTTTGCTATGGTCGATGTGCGGCGTCATAAAGTGTTGGTAGAAGGCTCTAGGCGGTGTGTACGCATTATAGTACTGGTCTTGGTCTTGGCGATGTTGGTCGTGCATTTGATTAAGCTCGTCCTCCCTGTCAGAGTACGGGGGAGACTTGATGAAATTGGGGTTGTTGCTCTTGTTCCTCACGTGGTAGCCCATGGCCTTGTAAAACTTTTGAAGCGTGGCGTGGTTAACGCCGTAGATTTTACCTGCCTTGCAGAACCCCATCTTACCATCCCGTACGTCCTCGACCGCCTGCAGGAAGTTCTCCGCGGTGCCCGTACGAATCGTGACGTAAGAGCCGTCCGAGGCCTTCAATTTGGGTCTCACGATGAGGCAGTTGGCGTACAGGTAAGGGTCCTCCACCTTCCGAGGGCTTCCTACCTTCTCCTTCGAATACACTTTCGGAGACTTGAGGTAAGAGGCGAATGGGGGCCTGCCGTGTAAGCCTGGAGTAGAAAAGGCTTGGTGAGGAGCGCTGCCAGCAATCAGGGATTCCTACTTTATTATCTTTAGTATAAATATCCTAGCAATTAGTTTGCAATTTGTAAATAGGAACAACAACAACAACCGCTTCTTTTAACTCTCTCACACACCAATCAAATAAAATACACAAGTTAAATCATAATACTAAAAAAATAGCTTCAATAATAATAATAATAATAATAATAATAATAATAAATTTCATTATTACACTTTATACCGAGATGTAATATATAGTTTTACGTAATGCTTAAACATAAATAATTATAATTACGCTCAGGAAAACTAACATTCGAGTTACAAAACTACTATGAAATATCTTTCAAACTACTACTACTATAATAATAATAATAATAATAATAATAATAATAATAATAAACAATTATAATAATAACATATACTTCAAAGTTACACATAAAAACATTACCACATTACAATGCAACTGAAATTAACTAAAATAATTCATAAGTACACATGCTTCAATACGATAAAAATTAGCATTAATCTTTGGCGCTTCAACGGAGATAAATTGTTTTGGAAACTGTTCCAGACCTAATTTATGATCATGTAAGTATTATAATTATTATTATTATTACTACTATTATTAACTGGGCATTAGTTTTTACGTCAGTATTATTGGGAGGTTGCAGTCGAAGCAACAACAAAAAAATTTCAAAGGGATAAGGTACAGTGATGGCGCTCCGCAAAACGCGGGATACTCGGGAGTACTGTTAACGGGCTCGGTGTTACGGTCACAGCCGTAGTCTTCGAGTCTACGTACTACACCAGTCCTCCCAAGGGGAAACCCAGGTACACACGCCAAAATTAGTTTAAAAAAAATATACACCATTTAATAGAGTTCAAAATAACGTGTTTCATGTTTTATGATTATCATTATTATTATTATTATTATATAGGTGAATCTTTGGCAACGTTTATTTCCTTTTGAATGATGAAAGACTCTTTTTTTTTTCAGTACGATTTTTTTGTTTTGTTTTTCTTTAAGTTTCTGAGGTAGAAGTGGTGATGTTAAAAAAAAAATCAACTACGAAATTAAACTAAAGTAAATCTTGCATAAAATCACCTCCAAAATTAACGTCGAAACGTTAATCCTTACAAAAGAAATAAAATTGCACTGAATAATATATATATATATATATATATATATATATATATATATATATATATATATATATATATATATAGGGCGAGTCAGAAATCTGGAAACATGAACTATGCCTTTCAATGCAAATATATACATGTATATTTGCATTGAAAAGCATAGTTCCTACGTTTCCAGACTTTTGACTCGTCCTGTACATAAAATCATACCCAATGAACTCTTATCCCAGTACCATAAGATAAGTGCAAAGGCGCGGGGATTAAAACGTGTACATATGACCCAAATGATGGAAATGTTTTGAACTAAGCACCTAAACCTATGTGTTTTCCGTTTTCACCAACAGCTCATCATTGGCGTAAGACTTCTTTTTTTTTTTAATCTAATCTACACCAAACGTTTCGCGTGTATATCGAGAACACATACCCTACTCGGTTAATAATTACGTAAAACATTCGCAATATTGCACAACTCGCAAGCAACCTACTATGTCTCTTCTTTAACTGTCACATTTCACCGCCAAACTTCTAAAGTCACTACTCGTTTAGCATTATGTACAATAGTTACACGACCTAACTTGTGCAAATGTGATTTTTTTTTTTATACAGTATTGTCAAAAAAATAAAAACTTTATATATATATTATATATATATATAGTCAAACTAGATGGTTTGTACTTGAGTAAAATTGGTAAAGTGAAATAATTGTTTGTATTAAGTAGAAATATTAACCATATTGATATAATTATAGTCTCCTCATCTCGCCGAGCCTAATAAATAGCTGCATAAGTAACGTATTTAGCACTAACTTAATAATTAACATCTAAAGCAACTAATCCTTTCATTAATACAATACTTTGGCACTGAAAAACCTAGAAATTATGTATACAGGGTGTCCTATAAGTCTGGTCTCGTAGAAAAATATATTTTAAATTAAATTTACGAAAGTAATACGATACATTAGAACTAAAATGTTCAAATTTATGCCTTGTTTTGGGTCCATTTTTTTTTTTTTTTGCGGGTAGAATGACGCAATGGCTAATATTGAAGCGAGTTACGCCGGTGAGGAAAAGGCCTCTCGAGGCCTTTTCCTCACCGGCGTAACTCGCTTCAATATTTGTTCGTTTTCGCGTATTATTTTCGTAAATTTAATTTAAAACGAATTTTCCTACGAGACCGGACTTACGGGACACCCTGTATATATAATTTTAAAATACTATTTAGGGCGTCTTATTTGGCAAAGCAAGTTTAAAAGCCTATTGCATACTGGCTCAAATTCGACATTACACGCATTTGAACGCAAAATGAAACTAAAGAAAATACAAAAATTTCTCGCTGTTTCCTTCCGAATGAACGAATTTATTATTAATAAATGGCCATGAAAGAAAATCAAAAATTAACTTCCTTTTTAACACGAAAAAAATCCTTCAATAGTTACAATAATAATAATTCGTGCCAATAATTATATAATTATTATTATTATTATTATTCTACTTTTTAAACGCAATTATATAGAACATTATTAAACAACTAATCATATTCGGTCATTTTTTTTTAACTCTTCAAAGCCACCGTAGCTTATCTGTTAAGACAAAAGTATACTTGTTCTTTCGCAAAAGATGTCTTATTGTACGCGACATCATCATAATAATAATAAAATTATCATCATTATTATTATTATTATTTACTAACGATAATTTGTTTAATTCAACCCAGAAATGTAATTTTCATTATGGGGTTACATGGACTATTCGGTGCGCGCGCAGTCCCACAATGGCCTACGGTTAAGAGCTTTAGCTTAAGTTCGAAGCTGAAGCGTCGTAACCGACATTCTTGGGGTCGTTTAATCTTCTCTCGTAACGGCAAAGGTCGTGTGATGGAGGAGACCGACGGCTTTCTTCCGAACGCCGAAGATGATCATCCATCCAACGACTGAACCGACCCAACGTTGCTTCACCTCACTGATCTAACGTGAAAGTGCGGTCGTAGCAAATAGTAAACTTTCGAAAATTGCTCCACTTGCTTCACCAAATACACATTTTGAATACTCTAACCAAGTGTGTGTTGTGTGTGTGTGTGTGTGTGTGTGTGTATATATATATATATATATATATGCAAATAACTGCAATGACCGCGCAGTATATAAATGAATAGAAACGACATAAGTATTAAGGAACGTTTCTGCACACGAGGAGGAGAGATAACGAAATAATGAAAAATGAGGCGAACCGCCTGGGAAACGAACCCAGGGCCTTCCAATTGCCGGTCGGACGCTCTACCATTATGCTACGGACCTCACTCAATCACAAATCGAAATTCTCCCAAATAGGGCAGAAACCAATGCCCTCAGAGAGCACCCTCGCAAATCGTGAATATGCGCAAATAACTGCAATGACCGCGCAGTATATAAATGAATAGAAACGACATAAGTATTAAGGAACGTTTCTGCACACGAGGAGGAGAGATAACGAAATAATGAAAAATGAGGCGGTTCGCCTCATTTTCATTATTTCGTTATCTCTCCTCCTCGTGTGCAGAAACGTTCCTTAATACTTATGTCGTTTCTATTCATATATAATATATATATATATATATATATATAGCGTGACTATCAAACCTATAAACCTAGTGGTAAGCGATTGACTACCATTTAAAGCTAGCACGAGCAACCAAACATCTTTATAGCACCTATTATCACTAATTATAAATATTTCAATAATAATAATAATAATAATATCAATTGGATATGTGTGTGTGTAAACAGTCTTGAGTACATAAATGGCTTCTTATCTAATACTGAACTCTCGTTAACAGAGCTGGGACGACGAATGGGCAAATTACTACCGTAATGTTACCTTAACCAAACAAATCAATTTAATTTTAGTTTCCCCTTTTCAACCCAATGTTACAAAATGGAAACCGACTGAAAACGTGATGGAACATTTCCCGACTAAATAAATACAATTAAAATAAATAAATAGTACATTTTTAAAAAAAAAAAAAAAAAAAAAAAAAAAAAAAAATCCATTAATTAAAACGAAGACAAAAAAAAAAAAAATTTCAATGGCAACATTTTATCCGAAAAGAACATGTTCTGACGAAACATTATTCCTTCGCACTTGACAAGTATCGTAATAATAATGTGGGCCTTTCATTAAATGGAATTGCCCCAAAGGTTTCGGAAAGTGCAAGACTCCAGAAGAGATTCAATGGTGTTGCCTTCTTCAGTTTCCAGCGGGTGATGATGAGACTCGGTCGACGGGTGGTGGTGGTGGTGGTGGTGGTGGCTGGTCGTGGTCGAGAGGAAGTTAGCGTGAGCATGGGCGTGGCCGGTTGCTTTGGTTGCTGCGTTCTCGACGAACGGGTTCATGGGCGTAGAATTATACGGGGGCGCGGGGCCAGGAGCGGTGTCTGGGCCGGGATAGAGGCAATTGAGGGCGTTCGACTGTCCCACGAACGAGTTACTGATGATATTCTCCGCGGTGGAGGACGTCGATGAAGAGGACGAGTACCGGCAGTAGTTGGAGGGGGCGTTGGGGGCACTCTGATGCAGCGGGGGTAAATGGGGGATGGGCTGAAGGAGCTGTTTGGGAGCCACGGTACTGCAAGACCCGTAGCTTTGAACGAGATTTGGGATACCCCCGTCGCACGAGTTAATGGGTATCTGAGGGCTCACGTCCATCATAAGAGCATTGGGGGAAGGCTGGGGAACCTCTGGTAGTGCGGCCTGAGGGGGAACCCCCCCAAGCTTCATCGAAAGGTTGGATGGGGACGCGTTAGGGGGCTCCCCGAAATGCCTCGTGAGCGAATCAAAGTTCTTTACGTCATCTCTGAAGGGTGGGATCATCATATCGGCGTCGGGGGCGGAGACTGGGATGGGCACGTCGTTCAGCGGTAGGACGAACTCCTCACCCATACTGTTGGTGCTGCGGTTGCTGGTGGTGGTGCTGCTACTGCCGCTGCCGCTGTGGCTGTGGCGATTGCTGCTGCTGCTGCTGTTGGTGGTGCTGTTTGAGGTGGTGGTGACGGTAGTGGCGGCACTAGGGGTGGGAGCTGGAGAAGCAGTTATGTCCGCAGTGGGGGCTGAAGAGGAAACGAAGGGAGTTGAAGGAGATGGAAGGGCAATGCTAGGAGACGGGGATTCTAAGGACGACACCACAGAAACAGAATTCGTTAACTGTCTCTCCGTCGTCGTCGTAGTTGTTGTTGTTGTTGTTTTCGATGTCTGTGGGGAGGAGGTGGAAGAGGTTCTGTTTTTCTTGCCCCTGAACGTGTTGTGCACCTCGTACCCTAACTTCCGGTAGTATACCCAGAGAGTACGCCCGTTCACGCCGAACGTCTTTCCGGCCTGGGTGAACCCCATCTTGCCGGATCGGACAGCGTCAATGGCGAGGAGCATATTCGGGGACATCCTCCGGAACTGGTTGTGCCACCCAGCCGCGTAGGGCATAAAGAAGGCGGGAGGCATCGGGGGGCATGGCGCAGCGGGGTTGAAGCCTCCGGCCGCTGCAGCCGCAGCAGCAGCAGCAGCAGCAGCAGCAGCGAAAAAGAAGTGTCCGGGATGAGAAGGATGCGTGGCAGCCGTCACCGCTGACGACGACGACCCGACCATGAAGATCGGGGGGGAGGAACCATGGGGGAGGGAGGAGAAGCCGCTCATTCCCCACCGACACATCACCGATCCTGCAGGCGAAAAAAATGCAGGTCAGGCACTCATTAGCTTCTCCCCTCACTCCTACCTCATCACCTCCCCCCCCCCGCTATCTTTGGCATTGAGACGGGTATAAAGCAAATTAATTATCAGCCACCATTACAACCACGATTTCTCCACCTAAACAGAGAGAGATGACGCGTAAAAGAGAACTATCCCGTCTCTCTTTTTCCCCTCCCAATTCAGGGCCATACCAAAATGGTCATCTAAGAAACACTCGGTTTTTCAAAGCTACAATGAATCGCATCAAGGAACCCGTCAAGTGCCGATATGATTTCAAACGCACAGGGGGGGAAGGGGTAAATTCGTATTCAAATGAAGGGTCACCGAGACAAATTTGAGATTCTTTTTTTCTTTTTTTAAGTCAGAACTTTACTAAATGCCAAAATGCTAAAGATATCGTCTCAAATAAAACGTAAAAAAAATTCTACTTACAAATATAAGCGACGAAACAAAACGGAACAAGCAAACAGACCAGGAGAAAAACTAGTTTCATTAAAAAAAATAAAAAAATAAATCAAACAACATTCAATTAATAAAAAAATACACAAAAATGGAAATAAAAAAACAATATATTAATTACTTTATTATTACTCTATATATATACCATATGATTAGCATATATTAATCGTACATATATATATTATATATATATAACTTGCATAACGTGTACAAGGCATATATATAAGCACAAAATATCTATATATATATATATATAATATATATATATATATTATATATATATATATATATATATATATAGCGCATACAATCGGTTAAAAAGGTTTACCAATAGTTATCAACAAAAGAAAAAAAAAAATTGGAAGTTGATCAACGGGATTTTTTTTTACCGATTGTACACAGGGGAATACCCTTCGATTAAAAAAAAGGGGGGGGGCATACTTATGCCAAGGTTATAACATAGTAAAATAATCTTATATAATGTGAGCATACATGACGCAAAAAGGTGACTAAAGGTGCCTTCTATATTTTGGAATTTAAATGTATATATATTTATATAAAATATGTAAAAACAAAAAAAAAAAACAGCCTCGCACCTTAAAACAAAAAATAAGTAAAGGAATTTAAAAAAAAAAAAGAATAAAGTAAACGCTAAAAACAAAAACAAAAAAAAACAGTACAAGGAAAGATAAGAACTCAAAATTAAAAAATACATAAAAAAAATGTCTGCAAATAAATTCAAAGGTCAATAATTGAAGTAATGTGCGCCTAACAATTCCAATTAAAATACCGAAATGAACGAGTACTCAAAAAAACATTTTAACCCGCCTATTTTCAGTGTTAGAAGCGTAAAGTCATTTCGGGACCTTTCCCCGCCCATTTCCCTAGCTGGTTTATTATTAGGATAACTAGTTCATCACACTAGCCCTCCCCCAAACTCCAATTACTTACTACCCCCTAAGAATCTACGCCGCACGCGCTTCACTACCCACTTTTAAATTAACATTCCTAGGATGAACGCATTTATGGATAGGAAGGATAAAGAAATCGGTTTCAAAATTTTTTGGAAGTGCAAATTGACAAAATCGATTCTTACAAATTTATTAGAGTAAATAGCATTCTGAAGCATACGGATTTTTTTTTTTTTCCAAGTATGAATTAAGACGTAAACATTGAAAAGTCTTGGACTAGGCTAATCACCTCTGTACGCACCTTTTATAGCGCGATTAGAAATAATCTTATTTAACATTTTTCAGTAATTATCCCGTTAACGCGCACCCAACATTTTCATAAAGAATAATATAAAACATTTTATTAATTATCAAAAGCAATACAACTAACAACGTAATACGTTTCAACCGTAAGACATTCTACCTTTGAACTTCATTACGTCAATTTTTTCTTTTTTGACTATCAAATGATCGGGCAGAGTTTGATTACGTTAACACTAACAAACGAAAAATGGATAGTCCTACTATACGCATGAAATGAGGTAATCACGCAATTTGAAAACAAAATATAGTTGCAAAACTGCATCAATTTTCGTAATTCGTTGACATTGGAAACGCGAATGAAATGAAAGGCGCACGGCCCCACATCGAGCTTATTCGACCTCTTAAAACTAGAATAATCGATCTATCTACATAAGTAGTAAAGACAACGAAACGTAACTAAAGTGAAACTATATTTTCACTATTTTGTTTTTAAACTCGTTCTCTCTCGTTCTAGTGGAGAGAGAGAGAGAGAGAGAGAATGAGTGAGTGAGTGAGTGAGTGAGTGAGTGAGAGTTTCGTACGCCCTCCCATACACCAAAACGACCAATAAATAATAATAATAGAGCACCGCGCAATATTATCGAACGACCCAACCCAAGTTACAACAGCCTATACGAAAAAACTTCACGAAACTTTCCTCCTCCACTAACCATCGCTGAGGGTAGGGGTACTCTTCAGTTTGAAGACAATATTGAAGCAAAGGATTAAGTAACTGTACTACCGAAGAGTTAAAACGCTAACACACTCATAAATGACAAATACAGTAGGTCAATAATAATTACGTATTTCATTCACATTATCAAAAATATATAATTTTCTAACTACGGGTTTTCAGTTCTAACTACGTGTTTTTAAAATAGGTACATTTTACTGACTGTACTGTACACGTTACAATGTACACACTGTACTAAACTGTACAAAAAAAAGTTTGATTGAATTCATCCTGAGAACAGAGAATTATAACCTATTATAAAACATTGTATAGGTAACCACATACCTACAATCGAGGGAACAAAATCTGAACCAACAACCGCTGTTAACTAAACGCCAATAGGCTTTAATAATAATAATCAGCTAATCGAGTCTATAGCTCCTCTACCCTTAATACTTACTCTTTACTAACATTTTCACAGCCTTTTCAAATCTCAGAAATTTTGATTTTCACCCATTACAAATGATCTAAACGAAATTTAACTTATTCACTCGTGGATCAACGCGTGTTATTTACGCCAACTCTAAGCGCACTGGCGCGAAGCATTTGTTAAAACTTCAAAACTAAAATTTCCCGTCCAATTTAGGCCGCTAAATAAAATAAAATTAGAAAAATTACGCGTTCAGCTTTGGCCAGCCACCCCTTTCCCAACTGTCAACAAAATAAAGTTTCACTCTTAACAAAAACAACAACAACAGGACTACTTCAGGTAGTTTTTCAAACGCTAATTTCAAGTTCTTTCAAATTTATGTACATTATAATAAATCCTTCTAAGTACATCGCCTTTGTAATTAAATAATAATAATAATAGAAAATGTACATCACAAACAAACACTCTTTCTTCATAAATAATTGCTATAAACTTTGTCGTTTACGTAAAAAGACTAAAAACATGTTATCTTTCCTTGTACCACTTAAAATTAAAAATATTATTAACAATGTTGATTAAGGGGCTTCTCATTAATGAGCTGATGATTAGTAGAGCTATATATATTATTATTATTATTATTATATTATATATATATATATATTATATATATATATATTATATAATATATATATATATAATATATATATATATATATATATATATATAACATTTATGAGCAAATTATATAAAGCAATTACACCGTAGTTTGTATGTATGTTAAGACGGTGAGGTTGTACACAATGCTTACAAACAGTCACGAGGGGGGAAGGGGAGGTGTGGGAAGGGAATTAGGCGGAGGAACTTAATCATACGCGATCTTAACCGCTTCAAACTCTCAAAATTTATTAGAGTCGAGCTTTCAAAACGCAAAAATTTTAGCGTCTGACGGAGGAAAAAAAGTTACTTACTGTTCGACGAAACATTTGAGCGAAACGTTATAATTTGCTCGGAACCCGAAACAATTCTTGGTTGGTTGGTTGGTCACGTAACAAATAATTACAATTTTCCAATCCTTTTACGGATCAAATTTCAAATTAGATACAATTTGTGTTAAATATTTTTTAACGGAAAACAAAAAAAAAAAAAAAAACATACAAATTCTTAACACTCCCAAACCAATATTTTTAAGTACACTTACCAAAATTTCAAAGGAGTACACTTTCAGTTTCGGATCTAACTTTAAAAAAAAATAAAAATATTGAGAAGGGTTCGTGAAAAGAGGAATAAAATTATATACATACAACAGTTGTGTGGGGGGAAAAAAAAATCTCAGCGACCTCACCGACTGCGCCCGATTGAGTGTATACAACTTGGCATGACTGTGCGGGTAATGGATTGTGTACACCTCGATATCTGTGAGCAAATTCTTACAATATTTGGAATTCATATCACTAGCAGGTACACCCAAGAACCCCAAAAGTAAAATTAATTATTTGTTTAATTCAACCGTACAAGATAGCGACAGTTATAAAATACTAAAAATGATTTCAACAAACAACAAATCAAAGTCCTACATTTAAATGTCTTTTTTTATACTTCAGTTCGCTAAAAACAATCCTACAGTTTTTTCTTAAAAATACCCTTTATTGTACAATAGTTAGTTATGAAAATAGTTAACACATTCATATAAAATAATAATAATAATAATAATAATAATTATAATAAGTGATGATGATGATAGATAATAATTATAATTGAGCAGAATACTACTAACAACGACAGGGCAAGACTATTATTGAGCAAAATAAAGCGACTTGAAAGACATCATCACTTGGGATTGTTGTCCGCGAGACCCAACTTGCGGTAGTACCGCCACAGTGTGGTCACGGACACGGAATACAGCTTTGCGGCCGACGAGAAACTCTCCCTGCGAGAGGCCACCGCCTGCAGGGCTTGCACCATCTGTGGTGAAATCTCTTTTCCGAGAGCCGACACCAACGCCAACTGGTCCAACGACCCGACCACGAACTGCGTGCCGCTGGCGGGCGATCCCTCTCGACTGGTGCTACTGCTGCCGTTCCCCCCCCACGCGTGGCTGATTGTCACACCGCCGGTCGTGGTGGTGGTGCTGCTGCTGCTGCCGCCGCCGCCGGTGTCGGGTGGTCTGCTGCTGGTGCTACTCCCGCTGCTGTTCAGGTTACCGGGTGTCGCCGGCGACACTTGGGAGCGCGGAGGCCGGGAGAGGTAGAGGGATGGGGGAGGGGGTGTGTGGTGGTGCTGGGCCAAGGCCGGCAGAACACTCGCCCACCAATGCCCGAGGGAGAGCGACGACCAGTCCAGGTTGCCTGCAGGGGATGCAGAGGAGGGCTTAAACTCACTCGCCTTCGCCTCGAGGACGAAGGGAGGACGGTCAGAGGAGTGACGTCGCGCGTGAAGGTCCGTCGGGGGTGTGTGTGTGGGGGGTTATTCGGGGAGAGGGAGAGAGGCAGGCGGACAGACCAGACAGACCTTGTTAGACTGTGATGATGATGATGATGATGTCGCTGGCTTTGTTCGAGATTAGCGGAAGCAGTAGTGACCATAAAGGTGGTGAGTATGTAACCTCTTTCACGCATGCCATCAGCACAAAACAATAAGAAGAGCATTGCCACAGCTGCATAACATGCCCTATTAGTGTTATGCCGGCCCCTAACCTTAGTTACCCTCCGCCATTTCCTTTATTATTTCCTCACACTTCCGACCTCACGACCAACAACAGAATTAATATTAAGTGTGGTGGTAGTATAGTAGTAATGATAATAGCAGTAGGCAGCAGTTGTACCAGCCGAGAGGATTCCCAAACGGTTTGTTTTATTTTTGGGGTGCTTGCAAAAAATGTTTTTTTTTTCCTGAACATGCGTAGTAGAACTTAGGTATTCCTTCTCCAAGTGCTTAAGGTATGGTATTTAGTGCAAAAAAAAATAATTATAAAACACAGGCCTACCGATACACAACGGAAAGGAAGTTGTGACAAAAAAAAAATAAATAAATAAAAAAAAATAATGACTTCCAAACACTGAACCGACACCACAGATGTATATCATGTTTTTGGGGGAGCAGAAACTTAATATAATCCACCTTACATTAAAAAAAAAAAAAATCAAATTTCTTTATAAAAAAAATATATTTTTTTTTCTCAAAGTATGAAGTTCACTTCTGGAAGTAAATAACGAAACTAATGATAACCAAAAATAAAACTTCTGGCAAAAGAAAATGGTTTCCTATTAATTATTAAACATTATTATGCAGTGAAATTCATTCTTAGGGAAAAGAAAAAAAAAAATGTTTTGATTCCTCGCTTCAATCAACTTTGCCTGCATTATTCACAAGTTTTAGTAAATGGCGATGCCTTAAGTAAAATGGCGTTTGAGAAATAAAAAAAAATACAAAACGATAAATGACAATTCGTAAGCTAAAAAATATTAAAAAAAGTGAGAAATAAGAGTGCTTTCAATGTTATTGTCATAATTCTTATTCCATAAAAAAAGCGACAAGACCAGAAAAAGTTAATAAACTTAAAAGCATTTTAAAAAAAAAAAAACCTGATTTTTCGTTTGCGTAACATTTCAAAAATGATGAAATGTGACGTTGTCAATTCCTTACACGAACGCTCTGTCAACTCCAAAAACCAGAACACTTATCAACTAAAATATAAATCGAGTAACCCTATTAATAAGAATTCACTTACTAAACCAAACGTGTTGCATTTGTTCTTGAAAAGAAGAGTGTGAAGATGAAATTATAAAATAAACCAACGAGTACGTCGCGATAAATTGAAAACCAATCGTAAAACTAACAACAACAACAACAACAACAACAAACCCTACCTAACATCAACGCTAAACGTCAGTGTCTAAAATTAATCGGAAGTTAAACCAACGAATCAAATTATCATTTCAAACCTTAATTTTTCTTTTCGGGTACTAAAGAATAAGAATGCTAATTCAGAAAAAAAAAAAATTATATAACGAGACGAGCAATAAATGGTGAAGAGGAAAAAATTCACACCGCACTGGTTACCTAATGGCATGCAGCAGCAGCACTAGTAATATAGTTGATCACCATGTGCCATAACCTACTACCTTTCTTACAGACCCCAAATATAAAGAACGGGATAGAGGATGTCAAGACACTTAAAAAGCATTTGTGCATAATCATCAAATAAAAAAAAAAGCTTAATTTGACGATCAAGAGAATCATTAACTATAGTATCATTGGCCTTAAATTCAATTTATCCAGAATTATTACCACGATCACTAAATCACGTGAAATAATAATAATAATAATAATAATAATAATAATAATAATAATAATAATAGCCGTACATGCTCCGCACACCGTACAAATCTGTATTCGCTTTCAGAGACCATGGACACTCGTTATTTAGCCCTTATCATGCATTCCCACCGGTAGCTCCGATTATTATTATTATTTTATAACAAATGCTTAAATCATTCAAATTATGAATCAGAGAACAAAAATAAAAAAAATTTAGAAAGGAAATGTGTTGAGGAGTTAGTACGAGTCACTACTGTAGTAGTTAATACTGCGCGCTACTAGCGAGTAGTTTAGTAGTAACTTAACGGTATTAGTGGTTTTAAAGTGTTAGTATTATTCGGAATAAGGAGACAAAAAGTATCATAAAAAATGATAGTATTATGTCGTGAATACCAGAATGAAAGTGATTATCATCATGCTTCACCAAAACGAGAAAGAAAGACTTCAAAGGGGGACAAATAATTAAATATTTTGTTTAATTTTCAAAATATGAAAAAAGGGGAGTAGATTTATTACGACCACGGAAATTACTGAAGCGTTCGCAAACTACTTTCTACAATTTGGAAATGCAATGAAGAAAATAATAATAATTACGAACTGAATCGCTTGAAGGGTCTCGTTCACTTTCCGCAGTACAATGAAACATCGCGTAACTTAAAGTTTACGTATGGAGAAAACCGAAATTCAGACTTTACCCAAAAATAAATTTCGAGCTTCGTAAAAAATCTACCCCTCTTTTACGACAAAATTTTTTAAAAAATATGGAGCTTTTACTATCAAACCGATTAACAAACATGATTTATATACGGACCTACGACTAGACCCTTTTCTCTCCAATTCAACGCTTCTTTCGTCGTGCATTAAACAACGACTCAACTATCGTACACTACTGAACTTTCCCAAAATGGTGGGAAAATAATTATTCTCTAGGCAAGATCTTATAATATCAAGAAATGAAAAGTGAAGTTTCATTTCAGGAGAAAACTTCCATTACGCATTGAAGTGAATCGAATGATGAACAGTTACGACTCCCTTCACTCCCTCATAAATTACATCAACATCCGTTTCCATCAAAAAATCAAAAATAGTTTTCAGATTTAACTCTTCCCGGGGCCAGCAGAGAGTAGGCTTGGGAAGAGGTACACCCGAAGTGAAAATGCGGCTTCTCTTGCTACTCTTTCAATTTTTTTTTTCCGAAGTGAAAATGCGGCTTCTCTTGCTACTCTTTCAATTTTTTTTTTTTTTTACATCACGCGCAGAAATAACGCGTTTTCTGTTAATTTTACAACTTCTTTTCATTATCTTATTATTACAAAATCTTATGAATGGGGCTCGTCTCCACACGGCTTCCACCTTATTTCACCTACCTTCCGCCGCGTTTCAACGGCAAAACAAAACATCTAAAACGGAATTCTAAGACATTCGTATCTTACCTTGGGAATGTGAACTTATGAGACTAGCGGGATGGTCTCCCCTCGTGTTACTCGATGGGGGAACCGGGATCGTACCTCCGTCGTCTCCCCCTCCTTCGGAACTACTCCCTTGCAACAACAACATCGCATCAGCGGCTCGACTCTGAAAAATAAAACGAACTCGTAGTTTGGGCACCGCATCTCACAGACGTTCCTAAAAATGTAACCCTCCGAACTCGAAAGAAAATTTTGTACGTATCCTATACGGTATACCATTCACATACACAAACGAGGCGCGTCACTGAAACACCCTCTGCTCAACGTTGGATTAGATTAAAATTAGTAGTCACAATGTAAACCATTTATTAGAACGCAAGCTTACTCCCTACACTAAGGTCTTCGTAAGGAGGGATGGAATGTCGTCAATAATTATTATATATATAGACAGGGTCCTCAAAAAAAAAAAGGAGCATGACGAAAATTGCTCTCACGCCCGCATTTTTTGCCGGACCCTTAAATGTTATATACATAGCTAAAGATAAAAGAGCCCAGAGTTGTATAAAACAAATTTCATCAAAATCGGTCATAAAATAAAGATTTTATAGCCACAAACGTGCAATGACTAAAAAAAGTGAATTTCCGCGTAAAAATTTAATGTTTCTCATTTTAAATTATTTTTTTCAGATGCCTAAATAATTTTAATCAATAAAAATGATAATATGCCCTTTTCTAAAGAAGATAAAATATTAATAAAACATTATAGACTTGATAAAAATTATGGCGCAATAAAATTATTACAAGAGTTTCCGAATAAACCATGGCCGAAAGGAGGTTTGGACAAGCTGTTAAGAAAAATCGACGAAACTGAAAGTACTGAAAGGAAACAAGGAAGCGGGAGGCCAAGATTAGTTCGAACCGAAGAAAACATCAGAGATGTGGAACTAAGAATTTGTAGTCAAGAAGGCAGACCAGGGACTCACGTGACACCGTCCAGAATTGCTAATGAGTTGAGCATATCCGAAAGTAGCGTCAGAAACATTAAAAACGACCTTGAACTAAAACCTTATAAACCTTATAAATTTGGTACTAACTTAGTTTATTTTTGCTTATTTGCCTAAAATAAATTATTTGTCATTATGTGTAAAAATAAATGTACAGTAAACATTTCTGGCAAACATATCGAACAATTTTTTTAGTCTTATAATTTCGTTTTCTTTGGAAATTGTAAAATTATATGACATGTTGCAGTAAAACTTTTATTTTCTTTAATTTTTGACGTATTGACATGAAATTTGGTAACTAACTTAGTTTATTTGTTGCTTATTTGCCTAAAATAAGTTATTTGTCATTATGTGTAAAAATAAATGTACAGTAAACATTTTCGTCATGCTCCTTTTTTTTTTTGCGGACCCTGTATATATATATATATAGAGAGAGAGAGAGAGAGAGAGAGAGAGAGAGAGAGAGAGAGAGAGAGAGAGAGAGAGAGAGAGAGCGCGCGCGCGCGCCTCAAAAGCCCTTGCGGCCCATATCGAGGAGGTACCAATGGCAACGGGTGCCACGGGAAATTTTCTACACCCTCAAATAGTGTGCAAGATTTGGTCTAACTTTTTCTTGAAGTGATCCACAGAGGAACTGTTCACAACTTCTGAAGGTAATCTGTTCCACGTGTCACAGATCTTATACGTAAAGTAATTCCCACACACACTAGTCCTAAACCGTTTCAAATCCAACTTCCAACTATTGTTGAGAGTTCGGTTATCAATTAAACTAAACATACTTCTAAAATCGACATCGTTGAACCCGCGTAAGAGCTTGAAAACCTCGATCAGTTGACCGCGCAGCCTCCGAGTTTCCAGCGAAAACAAGTTCAGGGCGCGTAACCGTCGATTGTAGCCCATATGCCTAACGGAAGGGATTAACTTTGTGGCCCTCGCCTGCACTCGCTCCAGCCTCTCAATATCTTTCCTGAGGGTGGGCGACCAGAACTGCACAGCATACTCCAGGTGCGGCCGAACAAGGGAATTGTACAGTGAGAGCACAATCTCCTTGTTCCGAAACTGAAATTGCCTCCTGATATAACCCAATAGTTTCTGGGCTTTCTTTTCCACCTCTACACACTGTTTCGTAAACTTAAGGTCGCTGCTAATTAGCACACCCAAGTCCTTTTCTAAATCAGTCACCTCGATATTACTACCCAACATCGAGTAGTCCGACTTGGGATTGGCGTAGCCAATGTGCATCACTTTGCATTTACCCAAGTTAAACGGCATTTGCCATTTTTCGGACCACTCTCCTATCCTACCTACGTCCGCACGCAGTTCCTCGATCGCTTCGGGTGTCCCAACATTGGCCCCAAGCTTGGTGTCATCAGCGAATTTGGCGATCCGACTGACGATGCCACCGTCGATATCATTTATGTAAATGATAAACAACAGCGGCCCCAAAACGGAACCCTGAGGAACCCCACTAGTGACCGAGGCCCAACCCGAACTAGCACCTTTAATTACAACCCTCTGCCGCCTATTCTTCAGCCAGTTTTCAATCCACCTACCTATTTCCCCACCGATACCCAGCGCGCGCACTTTCGCCATTAGCCGGCGGTGAGGTACCTTATCAAAGGCTTTCTGAAAGTCGAGATAAAGTATATCAATCGCCCTACTCTTATCGTACTCACCCAACATGACGTGGAAAAACTCGAGCAAGTTGGTGAGACACGACCTATGCCGTCTAAACCCATGTTGGGAGTCCCCAAGCAGCTTGTAGGAATCCAAATGGTCAACGATCCTATCCGCTATTATCCCCTCTAATAATTTACCTACAACTGAAGTGAGACTAATGGGACGATAGTTCCCTGGACTTTCGTGATCCCCTTTCTTAAAGATAGGGGTCACGTTGGCTTCCCTCCAGTCACCAGGCACCTGGCCCGTCTCCAACGATTTGTTGAACACTGTAGCCAGGTGGGGAGCCACCTGGTCGCGCACCTCCCGCAACACTCTGGGGAGAAACTTGTCTGGCCCAGGAGCCTTAAACGCGCTCAGTTTGTCTATTCTATCGGCAACGACTGTCGCGGTACATCGAACATTATCAAAGCCAGCACCTTCGTGCCTCACACCTGGCTCGGGGATGATGCGGGTGTCCTCCCTGGTGAACACTCCCGCAAAGTACTCATTAAGCACATTAGCGATGTCCGCGTCCGAGGTCCGCAGAACGCCGCTTCCGTCCTTTAACGGACCTATCATGCTTCTAATGGGCTTTCTACTATTAACATAACTGAAGAACTCCTTAGGGTTCCCCTTGCAGAGGCTTGCCACCCGTAGTTCTTCGTTACGTTTCGCTAGCCTAACCTTCGCCTTCACTTCCCTACACAGGCGGACATACGCTACAGTGTTCTCATGGGAACGATTGGCCTTCGCCCTCCTATACGCTACTTTCCTATTTCGGATAGCCGAAGCGATGTCACGATTGAACCACTTAGGCTGCGTTGAAGCAGGGGTGACCGGTTTTGAGGGTATGGCAGCAGACTGCAGCACCATAAACTCGTCCCGGAATGCACTCCACACTCCCTCACATCGCCGCCGACCTCTAACCCCATATCTCCTACGCTATCCCTGAGGCTAACAAAGTTCGCCCGCTGGAGATCGAGCTTACTGCCTCTCGAGTTACTACGCTTCACCCGAGGGACGCACACACGGAACCTAATAAGACTGTGATCACTCCCGCCCAACGATTCGTCAACGGTGAGGCCAGTGACGAGGTTGTCTTCGGTCGTGAACACTAAGTCTAGAACGCTTTCGCCTCGTGTAGGCTCGTTGACCCACTGAGTGAGGAAGTTCTCATCAGCAAAGTCAACTAGCCTCCTCCCTTCAGCATCGGCAGTCCTGTTTTCCCACTTTATGCCGCGACAGTTGAAGTCTCCTAAAACTACACACACCCTATCCCCTAGCAGGCTACTGAGTTCGGTGTACAGGGCTGTATCCTCCTCGAGGAGGAGATGCGGAGGTCTGTACACCAAGATTAACCTATAGTTCGTCCCTCCCACGTTCAGATCGACGCCAAGCAGCTCCCGTTCCGACCGGAACTGGCAGTCAACCGGACTCAACGTGTCTCTGACGTATATTAGTACCCCACCCCCCTCCCCACGGGTGCGGTCTTTGCGAAACATTCTATACCCGGGAATTTCGAACTCCCCAACGTAGTCCCTACGATCAGTATGAATCCAGGACTCGGTGATTGCAACGATATCCTGGTATTCTGATGCTAAGAGCGACGGTAGCTCGCAAAAGTTGTTCCTAATTGACCTAGCATTAAAAAGCATTGCACGGAGGGAGCCTTCCCTATTCTGACCGCCCCCTAGCACGACCCGTTTCCCGAACAGCCAGGGCTGTTCACTAACGAGGGGGCAACTTCCGCAGGAGACTGAGCCCCCTCCAACGTAGGAGGAGGGTCACCCACCTGTACTTCGACGCACCCTTCAGTTGAAGGTACGTCCGCCACCGGCTCATCCTCATCTCTCCCCGGACTCGACCTCACCATTCTGTATAGGTGCCGGTCGAGCAGCGCGCCTAGCACACCTTTACCCTTGTTATTGAGGTGGACACCATCCCTCTGGTAAAGGTCCCCATCGAACACCACATGAACATGACAGGGACTCAATTCTTCTCCAGAGCACTGGCCCCAGACCACCCCCGTCACCATCTCACATTACACAATCCCCCACCCCGCAACAAAAAACGTACTCCTGCTGCTCACTATTCGCAGCTACTGAGCATCAACCCCATTAAACATCTCCACACAGAATTTACCCGGAAATACCTACTCGACCAACCACAACACTGTCCATCAGTGCGAACAAACCCTCCCAAGGAAAACAAGTGTCACTCTGGCCAGGCTCCATTCAGGCCACCACCCCTCCCTCCCTCCCTCCAACAATATACAGACACAGACTCCACCTAGCTGACACCTCCACCCTGAGGACACAGAACACACACTCTCAACAAAGAGACAACTCCAACATTACCTCTCTACGGGACCTATGGACCCGTCCCACGGTGGTCGCGGGATACCCGAGTGCCGCCGGGTTCGCATAAGAGAACCCGGGGGCTACGAAGTAAGGAAGTATATATATATATATATATATATATATATATATATAATATATTATATATATATATATATTATTTTTTTATTTTTTTTTTTTATTCCTTATTAGTAGTAATATCTCGTACTGGTCTAATTATTATGGACTATATCATAGCCAATATCGTAACATCGCTTCCCACTGATCAGCGAAGTTAGGCGATACCGGATGGGAGAACGTCCTCTGCGTCCAGACTACGTAGCGACCCGTGGTTCGGATCCCATGTGAAGCTGTAGGTTCTCTCCGTTATATGACCTTAGATGATGTGAAGGGGTTAAACAACCCAATCATTACATTATTTCTAATTATTAATATATTTATATATTTACTGATAAATTAATTTACAGAATTCCTGAAATATCCGGAACGTAACCCTATTTTCCCACACTTAGACGTTTTGCCGGGAAGAAATAATAATAATAATATATATTATGCATGATTAAGCACGATTTGCGGCCTCGCTTTCCATTCACGAGGTGGGGGGCAAATTTTGCGAGAGCTCATGCTAGCGCCCAGTATATATACTGTATACATACAGGGGTTAGACAAAATAATATGAACACCCGCCGATTTCACCGGTTATCTTTACGGACTGCTCAGACACAAAGTAAACGGTCAAATGACTGGCAAACCTATTTAAATGCGTAACAGTGTGTGTATACGTCATGTTATAACCCTCACGTTGTTTTTACAGATCTGAGTGAATTATGAATTAGCAGTTATGAAAGACCTGTCAGACTTCCAGAGGGCAAATTGTCGGAGCGCGGATGGCTGGTGCATCGGTGATGAAAACCGCTCAGATGTTCAATGTATCCAGAGTAACTGTCTCTATGGTCATGTCTGCATACCAAAACCATGGAAAGACAAGCACCGACAAATGCAATAGTGGATGCAAGAAGAAGCTGTGTGATCGAGACCGCCGGGTGCTAAAGCGCATTGTGACAAAGAACCATAAGACCACAGCTCCAAAAGTGACTGCAGAGCTTAACCAGCATCTTGCAAGCCCGGTATCGACCAGAACTGTACGTCGCGAGCTCCATGGAGCTGGATACCATGGGAGGGCTGCAATTGCCAAACCCTTCCTTTCGCACATCAACATTGAGCGGCGCAGAAAATGGTGTAATGACCATAAGAATTGGTCAATGGACCGGTGGAAGAATGTAGTCTACTCTGACGAATCCTCCTTTACGTTATTTCCATGTTCCGGTCAAGTTTACGTCTGGACACAGCCTAAAGATGCTTATGACCCCGACTGCCTGACCCCAACCGTTAAGCATGGAGGCGGATCTGTGATGGTTTGGGCAGCAATATTGTGGAATACTCTTGGCCCAGCTGTAGTACTGCATGGTAGGGTTAACGCCCAGGTCTATCTGTCAATATTGGCTGACCAGGTCCATCCCATGGTCCAAACGCTGTTTCCCAATGCGGCGCCGTCTTCCAGGATGATAATGCACCAATCCACACCGCTGGGGTCATTAAAAACTGGTTTGAAGAGCATGTTAGTGAAGTAGAACGCTTGGATTGGCCTCCACAATCCCCGGATCTTAACATTATCGAGCATCTGTGGTGTCAGAGCAGCAGGTCAGAAGCCGATTCCCACCGCCGGCGTCTTTGGAGGAACTGGAGCAGAGTTTGCTCGAAGAATGGCTCAGGATTCCTCTAGCCACTGTCCAAAAGCTGTATGAATCAATTCCCAGACGCATTGCAGCTGTTATTGCCGCTAAAGGAGGACCAACTCCATATTAAGAATAAAAACCGCCATTTATCAAGGTGTTCATATTATTTTGTCTAACCCCTGTATATGGGATTGAACTCAGAATGGTCCCCCGAGATCTTCGTTTTCACACAGACCGTGCATGGTGTGTAACAAAAGATCTCAGGGGACCACTCTGAGTTCAATCCCATCATGAAATGGACATGTTAAGTGCTTTAAAAAGTGGACGCTCATTTCTGCCAGTCGAGTTTAAGTTTTGGTTGAAAATACAATAGTTACCCCTTTTCCTTAAATGTATTCAATCCGACGTGAATGCAGTTTTTCTTGCGTATATTGAGGTTCTAAATATAGTAGGCTAGGTGTAGCTGTAAACCCTAGATCCTGACCCCAAAGCTGGATCCTATCCGCTTGGCAGAGAGCTGTTGGAAGCTATATTGTGGAGCTTCTTTGCGAGTGACCCATTGCCCACGTTGGGCTATCATAAAAAAAGAAAAACTATAGTATTTGTCATTTACTTACTTATTCGAACTATAGTGGATTTAATTTTCCCAGAAGAGTTCCTTGTTGCATGCACGGTCTGTGTGTAACATACATACTAGGCCGGGTCGAAATTTTTGATTTCTTAGGTACATAGTGTGAGGTGGTTCAATCAATCATAGTAACACCCTAGTAAAATATTTTTGAATTCTGAGGACCCCTACCCCCCTACCGGTTTCAGTTTGTTCAGAAAATTCGAGATAATTCGCGATTTACTTTAAAAAAAATTTAAAAAATACAAAAATGCATGAAAAAACAAATTTAATACATACATTTTTAGCTATTATTGGTAGAAATTAAGAGAAATTAAGAGAAATTAAGAGAAATTAAGAGAAATTTTTACCTAAAACTAATGTTTTTTTTTTTATTCCTTCCATTGACTTTTCCACTCAAAAGTAGGCAGTTCTTTTCTAGACTCAAAAGTATTTAAAATAAATTTATGCCGATTAATATAACCAATTCTTTCCTGGCTAGATTTAGTCACTAAATTCACACCCCGTTCAACACTTTGGCTGTGACATGGAAAATCTAGTATTTCTAGAGGTTTAGTTCTAATCTGAAGCAATTGCTCATTGGTAAAATTACTTAGCAAAGGTGGAGGAGTGATTATCTGCTCATTCCAATTAATCAAATCAATATAATCATTTGCTAGAAAATTTATAGATCTTGGTAGCTCAAAATTTCTGGCTCCTGAAAACCCAGTTCTGGAAAGAATTATATTTTGAATTGCTAGCTCTCTAATATGCAATCGTTCGTCAGAAACCATTGACAGGAGTATATTTTCAGGATTAGCGAAGTAAGCGGTGTTTTTCATGACCAGCTCAATAATTTTCTTGAATTTTACATCTAAATTTCGAAGAATTATCATAAACCAAAAATTTCGCGCACCCTCAGTGGCTTTTGGGTGTGATTTTATTTGAAACCACGCAGGGGTATAAAAATTGATGACAAATATGACGATCTTTTAGGTTAGTATCATGATTTGATGTAGAAATGTATAGGCGGAGAACCCTATTAGCCAAAGTCAGCCACCTGGCGTGATTTAGTCGTCCTGGATTGTGGCTTCTTTTTCTAGTAGCCATAATTTAATTTAAGAAGATTTTAACTATATTTTATTTATTACTGATATTTTAAAATTAAATAACATTTTAATACAAACTTTTAACATTCTAGGTACCTAAATAGGAATCTGGAAAGAAAAAAAACAAAAATAATGTAATATTAGGTCTTATATCCGGTGCTATGAGTCAGCACCGGATTTAAGACCCTACCCCTTACCTCCCAATCTCAAAAAAAGTTGGTGAATGGTCAATTCTGATGTAATTCGTGCCGGAGAACCCGATTTTGGCCATCCGAAATCAAAAAAATTAATATTTAGGGTCGATTTTTACGATTTTCGATTTTTGGCCTATTTCCCATACAAATTCATATGGAAAAAAGTGAGTATCGGTAGGGGGGGGTAGCGAAGGTCTCTCAGCCTTGATTTTTGGTGTGGATACTACTATTACAAAATGATCAACCTCACAATATGTACCGAAGCAAAATCTTGACCTTGACCCCTTTTCGACCCGGCCTAATACATACATACATATCCAATTTGTATACAGCAAATGTGACAACTCAACCATTATTCCATATTCCAATTTTCAGTATATTTAATATAAAATGACTCCCAATTTATTTAGCATCATGCGGTGAATCCCACCATTGCCAAGCTCCTTTACTTCATAAACGAAACTAGTTCAGTTTTGAAACGAGAGAAATACTTTAACCATTTCTTTAATACGCAACCCGTTAAAGATACTGTAACACTGACAAAGTCATGGCATTTTCCCGTCATACACTCGCCCTCCTTAACCAACTAGCAACGTCCCTCATCAGATCTTTTAGTACGAAGTGTGTCATTCCTCAAAGATAGATTCATTTAGGCCTACTGTCACCCACAAAAGAAGCAACGTAGGTAAGTCTAGCAAGAAGGCAGCCGCATTTAAACTCCGTCTCTCGCGTACAAAAATGTTTTTAAGACGATTCTCACTTCTTGATATTCCGGACGTGGCTCTGCCGTTACGTTTGCTGTCCCTTCTTTTTCCTCTTTAATTTTCTCTTTAATCGAGACGGAGGTCTTTGACGTTCCTTCGTCATTGACCACGGAACTAGAAGACTTCTTTTGGGGTTCGTCTTTGCCCTCGCTCCGGTGCTTTTCCTCTCCCTCATGATTCGTGTCTGCAAAGTAATGGAAATTTACTCCAACTACCCGTTATAACTTACTTTATCCAATACATCGAAAAAACAAATAAAATTAGCCATATTAAATTAACCCAATTTTACCCAAGTTACGGAATCTCAAACTCAGTATTTACCTCATCAAAGAGCCTATCAATTACCCTCTACACCACGATGACGCATGGCACATACGGTAACTCAATTAAAATGAACGACGGTCCAATACAACAACGAAACAATTTCTTGGTCCTCTTTCAAAATGATTATGACTGCAAGTTTTGCAAATAACTGGCAACATACTTTCAACATTATAGGTTCTATATGATCAAAACTTCACTGAAATTTAGTCCCATTCATAGACTACATCGAATGCGGGACGAGACAACTTCACTCGTCAAATTCTGACTTTTTTTTTTTTTTAATACAGGAAGTAGGGGCCAAGGGCGAATGCCCGCAAAAGCTCCCCCCTCCCATAGAGAGAGAGAGAGAACCAAAATTAAGGTCCAGGGTTTTCGAGAGGCTTGGAGACACATTTGAAAGATTGGAGGTCAGACAGGGGGAAAGTGACTGGGAAAGATTGTTCCAGAGTTGACGAAAGATTGAAAATATTGATTAACCCTCTTGCGTTAGAGTTACACAGAAAAGGAATGAGAATGTGTCGAAAGTCTGGTGCCGCGCGGTCTCCTTAAAGAAGGAGGCATGCAGTTCGAGAGTTTAGAACAGCAGTGTCCGTTATAATAGCGAGAATAAAGAGAGCGAAGCAACACTGCTGCGGGCGAAGAGAGAGGGATTGAAGACAGTCAAGTCAGTAAGAGACGAAAAGCCTTCGATTCCACAGGATCAAGTACGGCTGTGAGAGTTGAACCACCCAACACACGAGAAGCGTTCTCCATACAGGGCCGGCAGACAACACACCTGTACAGAATGAGCGACTAAGTGGGGATGAAGAAACTGCAAAGGGGTACAGCACACCTAACCTCTAAGCCGTTTTTGAAAGTGTATACGTGATCTTTCACGAAAAAAGGAAACGCCAAGAATGTTAAGAGGAAGGATTGAGTGGTGTATTGTTGAAGGTAAGGGGACAGAGTCGTGTGGAAGATTGTGACGAATAGACAGATGGATGAAGAGATATTTTGAGGCATTAAAATCCACGAGGTTTTCTCTGCCCCAATTAGAGATGGCAAAAAGATCAGAGGTTAGGTGCACGATAGCTGTCCTACGCGAATCATTGAGTGACTGTTGAGAAGGACACTTTGCAAAGCGGATGGAGAAGTGAAAACTGGAATCATCGGCATAGGAGTGGATAGGACAGGAAGTGCAACTCAAAAGATCATTCATGAATAAAAAGAAAAAGAGTGGGTGACAGAACAACTAAGGCCAACTGACAGATTTCATTTTGTAAAAGATCTCCTTAAATATAGATTTAATCAATAATTTTGGCTGCTTTCCTATCAAAAATCCTCTATGGAACCTACAAATATCCTTCTTAATGGCAGCTACAAGCTTTGTGCCTTCTTATCTGATGCTGCAGCTATTACTTTATTACTTACATTTGTGCTTTTAAGTTGTTGTTTTGAGGTCATTTTACCCCTTTCGTAATATCAAAGGTCATATAACGGAGGCAGCCTACAGCTTCACGTGGGATCCGAACCAAAGGTTGCTACATCTACAGGCAGAAGTCACCCCATCCAACTACTGCCCAGACTCAATGTCGCTTAACTTTGCTAATCTACAGAAAGTGGTGTTGAGACATGATCATGACGTAGGTCGAGGTTTTTTTTTTTTTTTTTTTAATAATTTTACTAGGGTTGTAAAATTCCGGAAATTTTTGAGAATGGTAAATTTCCATTGGGAATTTTCCGTTTTCATAAAATGAACAGCCGTATATTCTCGAATCAGAAAAATGTACAATAATTTTGCCAAGAAAGATAAATCAAATTGTAGTTGGTGATGTAAACAAAATGATTTGCTTCAGTATGATACTGACATCCAGCTGTAGCATGGAGTTTGAGATGTTGAAATGGGAAACCCCACTCCTTGAAATTTTTTTTAACCTCCCAATTATTATTATTTCATAGGGAAATTCTCAGAATTCACCCGCATAAAAATAAATCTCGCTAATTAGTGAATATTAAAACTTGAATTTCCCACAATGATTCCAAATTCCTATTTTTGGCCAGGTATATTCCCAGCCATCTCACCTGAACTCTATAAAACTAATTGATATAAGAGCCCAAAACTTCTCTTTTGGGTATAGAAAATGCTTAAGTAGGTTATATTTTACCATTTACTACCAAATTAATAATATCAAATAAACCTTAAAAATTATCTAAAACTGAAAATTTCCAAAATTGTCAAAGTTTATAGCCCTTTGCGACCCTAAACTTTACTACTACCATGAATGGCATTTTCAAATTTTAACCAACTGACTTTTATTACTTTGGAAGTATCTTTAAATTAAGATTTTGTATTCACGCTTTTCTTAATGCAGAGGATAAAATGAAGGGGGCCTATACAATAATCTTATTTAATACTAACCTTGAGCACTCTCCGCGCTGTCCTGGGATGAAGCTACTTTCCTTTTCTTAGTAGCGGGTGGAGAGTTGCCTGATGCATCTGCCAAGTCATCAGTATCAACACTCTGCTGTTGGTCTCTGGAGTCTGTTAGGGATGATCGCTACGAAGGAAATGTTAAAAAATTAAACACTGTACTGAAAATGAGAAAAAGGACTTGAGAGATATCTTGTTAAAATGAATGAGAAAGACAATAACTTAGTCTTCCATTTTCTGCAGTTAATTTGTGGATCCTGGCAGACCCATCCTATATACAGTACAGTACTATTAAAAACTTAAATATTGGCTACTCTTCCTCTACACAACTAAACCTCAGTAAAGACAATTAATTCAACTCAACATTCTGAACCTGAAATTATAAGACCTTATAATAATTTAGTTTCCATTTCTGTAAATCGTAAGTTTAATTCTGTTTTTGTCAGCAACTGCAATAACTTAAAGCAAAGCTAGTCCAATTCTAGTAAAAGATAAATTCAAGCAATATAAGTGAGTCAGTCTTGTATCTTTAGTGATTTATGATAAAGTGGCATAATCCAATTTTTAAAAAAAAATTCATCACAAGCGGAGGTTCTGCACACATAAATAGTTTATTTTTCAAATCATTATGTTCAACTGCCCTTCTTATCCCTTTTTAATTTGAACCAAACTAATCCTACATTATTTTCATAAAACCCCATTGTATAGGAGACCAAATGAAGTTCTCATGACATCTCAACAAAGGCAAATGCTTAATGTAAACAGGGCTCCAAAGCAGGTGGCATATTATATAAAAATGAATTTTACAGCAACAACACAACTATCCTTTCACTACTTTCAAAACCTAATCATGGTATTGGTTCATTACTTACTTGGGAACTGAAGGAAGAGGAAAGGTGCTGGCCACTTCTTTGACTAGGATACTCATCATAATTGAAAGGCTTGTCCGCAAGACCTTTGATTCTCAATGACTCTGCAGTCTAACGTAAAGAAATGGAAATAAATGCTCACTCGCAAATATTTACAATTTAATTAAAGGTCTCAACGTACCACATACAAGTACAGCAGGGCTTTAAGTTATTACATTCTATATCAGTTTTGGGGATTAACAACAAACAGCTACTGGCTACATTTATAATATAATAATAATAATAATAATAATAATAATAATAATAATAATAATAATAATAATAGTGTGATTTAGAACATTTTCACATGAATGAAGGATACAAATGACAATTTGGCTTACCTTTAAAACATCTTGCAATCTCTCTTGTGACACATTAACTTCACCACGATAAATAAAATCAATAACAGTTTTAAGATCTTCAATTCTGATGTCTTTTAAAAACACAATTGGGTGTTTGCATGGATTGGAACCAAACAAATCCTACAATAAAGAAGTTTGGAATAAAGAGAAGTACCCATTTTTTAGGCATCTTAACCTAATCAAATAAAATATAAAAAAATTGTTCACTGTTCACGAAGCAACAAACCAAAGCCACTGCATCCTTTTTATAATTTAGCTTTTTATAACAAACAAATTCGCTGTCCAGCCTTTTTATAATTAACAAGGAAATTTAAAATAACTACATTTTTACCTTGAATTTGTTGAAAGTGGAGTAGAGCTTTCCTACAACCTATTACAATACATTGTCACTTAAGTCCACTTTGGACAACGTTTATTAAGATATGAAAGTGTGCAATACTAAGCTAAGAAAACAATTGCCGAATCATTCATATATATATATATATATATATACACAGTAGACTCTTGAGAATTTGGCACTTCAAAATCTGGCACATTTTGAAATCACTAATTTTAAAATCATAAATGGAAATAATAAGAAGTCACGCTGCTTCAGAGACTAATAAATTGATTTGAGAGCGGAAATCATTGCATAAACCTAAATTAGATGAACTTGATAAAATTTTATACGAGCAGTTTGCTTTAAAAAGGTCAGAAGGTGTTGCTATATCTGGGCCCATTCTGTGAACATAGCAACAACAATATTTTAAGATTAAGTTTAGAAAACAATTTTCAAATAAATAAATTTCCTTAATTACATTTAATTGACAATGATGTTCTATAACACATTACTGGCCCTTGGCTCTTATAACTACGATCTTTGGATTAATAAAACAGTAAATTCATGTTCATTTTTTGCTTACCCTGTACTTTATTATTATTATTATAAAATGACCTCTCAAAAACATGGCATTTTAAAATCCAGCACATGCAAATCCCAAAGGGTGCCAGATTCTACAGAGTTTACTGTGTGTGTGTATATATATATATAAAATTCTTTTAAACAAATGAAAAGAAAGGAGGGGAAAATACCTTAAAATAAACACTACACGCAGATAACACAAGTTTATGTGCATGGATAAAATGTCCATCCGTTGCAAGAGTAACATCTACAAGAGACTCTGCATTGAGCAATTCTGAGAAGACTGTGACCAGGTTGGGTTGATGATTATTCCATCTTAAGCAATATTCTGCCATGGTGATGGCTTCTAAGACTCAATTTGTTTTGTATTTCATTCCCTATCTGTAAGAAAAGTTGGTTAATTTCCTCTTTAAAAGCCATTATGAAACCTTGCACTATACGCAAGATTTATAACTCAAGCCAGGGGTTCCCAAATTGTGTTCCGTGGAACACTTCTCACGGTATACAAGTGTTCCGCAGAACACCAATTTGGGAACCCCTGACTTAAGCAATTTCAATTGAAACAGGGGTTTTATAAGCAATGACATTGCTACATTTGCAGGATTTCTGGCCCCTTGAAAAAAATTATTTTGAGGGCCAAGGTGATGGTCTGTACTCTGGTCAAAATCTTAATTTCATTTTACTGGATTTGTATGAAATATAGGCCTACACACTTTGATCTATTAGAAGAATTACCAGCAAATTGTAGGTACGTAATAATTCATATTAATTTTTTTTTTTTTTTTTTTTGGTGCACTAAGCTTATCCAATCATGAGCCTTCGCAACTAATCTAACCTAACTACATTTACCCCTTAAAACCCAGGTATCACCAATCCCAACACCTGTATGTGCAAAAAAAAAAAAATTACAACACTTATATACACAAATTTCCTTGCTTTATTTATTGTTTTACTATTTCTTTAGCATGTGATAATCGTGGTGTGTGTGTCCCATGCATACACCTATGCCACACTACACCAGGTATGGTACTAGAGATGGAACCTGGTTTTAAAAAGCCAGTTTTTAACTGGTGATGAAAATTTTTAATCATCACTGAAACTGACTATAAGAACTGGTTTTCACATTTTTGTGCAAGTCTCCGATCACTTTGGTCCATTTTCTATGAAACAAACATTTCCAAACATTTAAAAACAGTAATTATGTTTTGCATCATTTTGTATCGTTTTTTTTTGTTTGTTTATAAGTGTAAATAATTGATACTTCAGTCTTAAATGTTATGTGGATGATTGCACATTGATCAGTTAAGATTCTAAGATTTAATACTCCATCATGTCAAAGAAATCAAATGCTTTGTATCATTTCACTCGTAAGAATAAAGAAGAAGCAGTGCATGACATGTCACAAAGTTTTAAAGTGTTATGGAGGTTCTACTTCAAGTTTATCATCCCCCATGAAAAATATTCATGGCATAAACATCGACCAGATTAATCAGCCATTAAGAAACAAAGAGCAGTGGAAGAGTTTGTGCAAAAAAAAGTCCATAGAAGAGGAAATTTCGAAACTTGCATGTGTAGATGGACAGTTTCCAATCAATTGCTAAAAGTAAATTCATTCAAAAAAGCTTAAGAAAGATAAACTATGACAAGCCTCATCCAACTTCCTATAATGGTGTCCGAAAAATGGTGCTTAGTTTTTATGAGAAAAAAAAACATGAATTGGTCAACTACTTCAAGAATCAGGTGAGACAAGGAATCCACCACTATTCATTAACTATGGATGAGTTGAGGTAAACCTCATTTTACGCTGCTTTAAATTACGTCGCTTCACTTTTACGCCGCTTAAAGTAAAAGCTTAAATGTAAAATTAAAAATGGTAAAATGCCGTAAACTATGCAAAATATGATGATGTAACTGTGCGGGACTACTGGAATCATATGACATTTTAAAAGGCATTTCCAACAGCCGCAGCTTGGAATGAAGTTTCAAAATCATGTCTAAATGGTGTCTGGCGTAAGCTGTGGTCTGATTGCATTGCTGATTTTGGTGGATTTGACAGTGTTAAAACTGTGACAAAAGACATCACTAAGATAGCAAATGAAGTAGGTCTAGATGATGTGGAAGATGATGATGAACTGCTCAATTCTGCAGTTCCTCAGCAAAAAAAAGAGGATCTCCCTCCGGGATCATCTTCCTCTCAATAAATCATCTTCATCTCGCCACTGTCAAACAAGATCAAATAATTTTGTTTTTAATTGCTTTAATTACCAAAGTAGTAAATTATCTTTAATTCAATTATTTTATTAATATTAAGCATTCTTTTATTAGTTTTAAGCATATAACCCATTAATAATTTTCATTTTATGGAAAATATGGAACCTAACCTATTTATTTAGGTCAAGGCCCATTAGGTTTAGCTTCAATTTACACTTCACTTCACTTTTCAATGACAATCTGCTGGAACCTAACCCTGGCGTAAATTGAGGCATACCTGTATACATCTTTGCAAAACCAAAGATATATTAATATTCTTGATGAAAATCAACTTTGGTCTCTTGGTTTCATGAAAATAAATGGTTCTCTCGATAGCACCAAAACTATTGCAATCGTTAGGAAAAGATTGGAAGACTTTGGCTTGGACCTAGATAAGCATATTGTGGGTTGCACCACTGACAGTGCCTCAGTATGGTAATGGTCAAATTTGGAAGAGAAATAGTACCTGATCACCAGCAATGCATTGCACATGCTATACATCTCACGGTTTTGGATATCTTTTATTCAAAAGCTGCTGAAAATTCAGTTGAAGGGGGAAAGTGACCCTACCCCTGAAGATGAAGCCATCAGAGATGATGAAAACACTGCACATGAGTTAAGTGAAGATGAGTGTGAAATTTTATGCACTGATACAATTTTTGAGTCTGACATAGATGACATAGCTAATTGTTCTTCCAAAACTTCGAGAAGATTACTTAAAAGTAATAAATAAGGTGAGAAAAATCTGCCACATATTTCAAAAGTCTCCTTTGAAAAATGAGAAATTGCAGGATTTTGTCAAAGATGAATTTAATGGAAAGGAAATGAAGATTATCCTTGACTGTAGAATGAGGTGGAACAGTCTTTTGGCCATGATAGAAAGATTTTTGAAACTCAAAAATTGCATTCCAAAGGCCCTCAGAGTGATACGCTCAACAGAGACGATTTCAGATGGAGAATGGAATGCTCTAAAGAGCCTCTGACATGCTTCGCCCACTGGAAATTGTTTTAAAGGGACTCTGCTCCGAAGATGCAAATTTGCTCAAAGCTGAATCTTCCATGAAGTTCATTTTGGATAAATTTGAAAGCAAAAACAATGGTTTGGCTTTTGAGCTATGTCAGTGTCTCACTGATCGCTACTCATCAAGAAGACAAAACAAAGCTGTCACCTTGCTGAGTTTTCTCCACAATGCCGAGGTCTTGAAAAATGAATCATCAGCACCATTCCTCTTTCCTTCAAGACAAGCACTTAAGAAGTATGCAGATCATACATTTAAGAGGCTTTTTCCAGAAGCAGACGACCAAGTCCAATCAATTGCTTTGAAACTTGAAGATTCACAATGCAGCTCAGGTCATGAAGTAAATGATGATGATCAACTTATGAATGAGTACCGTACATGTGTGAGATGAACAAACTGAAAATGAAACCCAAGAAAGATTCTTCTGAGACCTTTGACGTAAACAATGAATTCAAATATTTTGAAGCTACTTTGAATAGAAGCGAAAATTTGGATCAAATGTATGAGGCATTGCTGACAATAAAAGCCACCAGCATAGAGTCCGAGATTGTGTTTTCAGCTACTGGTTTATTCGTCACAAAGATTCAATCAAGAATGTCAGATCAGACACTTAATGCTCTGTTTTCTCAAGTGTTATTTAAAAAATCAAGTTTGATAATAAACTTTTTAATTCAAATGTTACACATACTTGATTGAATCAATTAAAACCTTATTTCTGTTTAATATTTTGATCATTTACCTCCCTAAAAAGCATACAGAATCCCATTAGTGAAAACTGGTGAAAACCAGCTTTAAGAATATAGCAATGGTGAAAACCAGTTTTACACTTTTCAGTTATTTTCCATCCCTATATGGTACTCACAGAGGGGAAAGATAAAAACATCAAATAATGCAGACTGCCATTGTCTAAGGAAAACATATGATGCAGACCAGCCTTTAAGGGTTAAAGCAGCAACTATAATCTATTTGCCATTTCTGTTCCAAAACCAGAACCCTCTTCACTTCTAAGTAAAGCAATGAGAAGCAGCTTTCAGAGTTAGCCATCAACCCAACTCGCTTCATTATGTGGCCAAAAGGTGTTGATGCAAATGGAAATTAAAAATTTTTTGGATACCAAAACATTATTAATTTACTTTATCTTTTGAAAGAAGCTTAGAGTGACTCCTTTTTAATATTCAAATACTTAGCCACACACATTGTTTTAATTTCTTTAGAAATATAGAAACAAACACTTTAGTCTAATTACTTGTCCAAATTCACAGCAGTCAAGGTTAAGTCTAATGAAGCTGCCAGAATGAGTGAAAAAATGCAAGTACAACAGTATATCATCATATTTGTTCATTTACAATCCTTATGAAATTCAGCCATTTGTTATTCACTTAATAAGTGTGAAGTATAAACTTGTACCAATCTAGTTTTTGCTAGGGTTAACAATATTTACATATTCTCTTGTGCACAAGTTTAAGTACAACATTACTTCATTGTAGTGTGATCAAGCAGCAGAATATTCTAAAAAAAATTTGACAACAGAGGCACATTCAACTTGTGGAAAATTTCCGAGTAAACCTTATCAGTAGTCCATGTTGGTCAGAGTATAAAATGTGAATGTTGAATGCTGTTCAATCATTAGTCCACCATGGGCAAAGACAGAGCTATCTCAGGATCTTAAAGCCAGAATCACTGCTTTGTGTAGTGATGGAAACCTATTAGGAAGATGGGTGAAAAAGTTCTTGTGCATTTTAGCCATTTCAATCATCATATGTAAGTGGAATCACCTTTGAATCACCAAACCAGTCCCTCATATTGGACAACACTTAAAATTTTAAATTGTACTGGTCATAAAATCATTTAAGGGAGATAGGCTACTGCTAATCCTTGGTTGAATTCAACAGACCTAAAGTATTCTTTGAGCCAAATTTGAATCAATATTCATCTCTCCACTGGATACAAAACACTGAACAAGAAAGTAAGAAAGGGCTCTTTGGGAGGAGTTGCAAGGGGTCGCAGGGTTGGTACCCAAAAACCCACATCAATTTACTTCTCAAACTTAATTTTAACTTGGCAT
Organism: Bathynomus jamesi; assembly: GCA_023014485.1. NCBI lineage: Eukaryota > Metazoa > Arthropoda > Malacostraca > Isopoda > Cirolanidae > Bathynomus > Bathynomus jamesi. The sequence goes on from JAJOZX010000268.1 coordinate 1,334,791, forward strand.
TTTTTATAATATGGTTATGTAGTCTTATAAGGGGTTCCAAAAAACCTTAGCCCCCCCTCCCATTTGCAACTTACATGTTTACTTATATCAAAATAGTGTTTAGTGATTATAAAAATATATAAAATTCTTTATTTATTGCAAGTATTAAAATTACTCTAGCTAATAAAGTAATAATATAATGGCTTCTCAATTAATTGGTGATTCAGAGAGGCAATGTGTGATAGATTGCATACAAGCAATAACATTTTGGGAAGCTCATGATGCTGGAGCCACCTTTATAACACGTTCATAGGTTGCCAAAAAGTTGCGAAGAAGTGAGGACTTCGTCAAAAGAAATTGGAATAAAACTTTGGATGAATGTGAAATTGATACAACCAAATCTGGGCACCCAAATTTGCCACTCTCTCAGGAAACAAAGGACATCATTGAAAGCAGTACGCCTAAGCAGAAAAACAACTGTGCTAAAATTTCTAGGGGAGATCGAAGTGTTGAGAAGAAAGATCGTTAGTTGGGAGATCATTCGACTATACCGTCATAGGCAAGGTTTAAAGCCTTGGCATGAACTTCCAAAACCAAGAAAAACTCAACTTAACATCGATGACAGAATTTGGTTTGCCCATTATCTTGAAGATTGGGATGTGGATGATTTCATGCATTTAGCTGTCTTCGATGAATTTTTTTTTATGTAACACATCAGCCTAACTACCAAAATGATCGAGTGTGGGCCACACCACCAGATGAAATTGAGGACAATGAACATTATCACAAATTATTAAAAAGTCCAGACTGTGTTGGTGTGTTTGTTTTGTTCACTGCAAAGAAGCTCATGTGGGTGCTGAAGCCAAATGGTCAGAGTTGGGATGGACAGTATTTTCGTGATATTATTCTATCCCAGCATGTCATTCCTTTTCTAAGAAACCCAAACAATGTTATGGATGTCAATCAGGTCACACATCTGCATGATAAGGCCCCCTGCTTTAAGGCATTAGCCACTCAACAGTTGTTGCGGAAGCATGAGATTGATTTCTTTGGAAATGAAGAATGGCCAGGAAATTCTCCTGACCTGAACGTCTGTGAACACACTGGATCAGTTATAAAGGACAAGGTTGAATGTGTCTCGTTTCAAGAACCTGCAGCAAATTGATTTTTGAAGGATACAATGACGCAACACATTTTAACTGTTTTAACAAATTTGCGTAATGATCAAGATCTATTCACGTCACTTTAGGCAAGCTACCCAAAGCGAATTCATGCTGTCTTGGAAGCCAATGGCTGGAACACCCAGTTTTAATTTTCTCATTAAATGCAGGATTAAATTCTCTTTTGTAAGGTAGGTTTAGTTTTACTGTACCTCTGATGGTTTAGGCCATGGGCAGGGGAGCTAAGGTTTATTGGAGCCCAGTATATTAATAACTATAAACTATAATTAATGTGATAAGGCCAATATAAACTAAATTTTCCAGAAACTATATATTTGACATGTTTCATTATGAACCTTATATCTAGTCAGGGTTAGCACCCAAAAACTAGTGATGGGACGATTAATCGGAATCAGAAGAATCGAGCATTTTTCAGGAATTGGAATTGGAATAATTGTACCATGATTTCCGATTCTTAAAACGATTCTTTAACTTTTAATTGAACCAGTTTTGCAATGTAAACTTTAAAATTTAAATGAAAGAAGATAAATTTTATTTTTATTGTATTGTAGCTATACATTAAAACATGTATATCCATGATGTGTAATCAAGAAGATTAAAATGAATTCTTACAACTTACAGTTGATTTTTATTTTTAAACCAATCTATTATAATTTATATTACCATACTCATAATCATCATCTTTCTCTTCGCCCGTTCCCACCTCTATGCAGGGTCGGCGTTTCTGACCAGCCTCCTCCACACAGCCTGGTCCTGGGCTTCTTCTTCCGACAAACCCTTCTCCCTCAAATCGGCCCTCACCTTCTCCATCCACCTTCGCTTCAGTCTGCCTCTCTTTCTCCTGCCACGCACCTCCATATTCATCATTCTCTTACCCACATAATCTTCGTCCCCCCTCATCACATGTCCATACCATTTCAGTCTACTTTCTTGTATTTTCCTCAAGATTTCTCCAACCTTTGTTGTGCCCCTTATCCTTTCATTCCTTACTCTATCCAACCTTGTCACTCCGCACATCCATCTCCGTTACATCATCTTTTCTCATGATCTTTCTTTATAGCCCAAGACTCAGCCCCGTACATCATAGCCGGTCTTACCACAGTCTTATACACCTTTCCCTTAACCCTTGCGCCTATTCTTCAGTCACACAACACCCCTGAAACTTTCTTCCAATTTTTCCAACCAGATTGCACTCTGTGTTATTTCTGTGTCCAGCTCACCGTCCTCAGCCACTGTCAATCCCAAGTATGTAAACTTACTTACTCTCTTTAACCTCGCTCCCTCTAAACTAATTTCTGAGTCTTGATTTTCGTAGAACCTCAGGTACTCCGTTTTCTTTCTGCTGATTTTCAACCCTCTGTCTTCAAAAGCCCTCTTCCATTCCTCCAATCTTCTTTCTACTACTTCTCTCCTGTTGCTGCACAGAACAATATCATCTGCAAAGAGCATACACGAAGGGGATTGATCTTTTATCCCCTGGGCCAACACATCCATAATCAAAACAAAAAGGTACGGGCTCAAAGAAGATCCCTGATGTAGACCAACCCTCACGGGGAACCATTCCGTTACACCTACACTACTCCTAACCTGGGTCCTTGCTCCTTCATACATACTTTGCACCAACCTAATGTACTTCTCCGGCACACCTTTCTCTCTCATACACCTCCAAACCTCCTGGCGTGGCACTCTATCATATGCTTTCTCTAGGTCGATGAAAACCATGTGCAGTCCCTTTTGGAGGGTTCCAGCACAGGTGAAGCAAAAAATTTTCATTTTGACACCCGACCATCTCAGATCTTGCTTATTTTTGGTGTATAAGGTAAGTTTGTGCAAGAAAGCCAGCTGTGAAAGTTTCAGCTTTCTACGACCATTACTTCACGAGTTATGAAGGTCAAAAATCAAGGTTAAGGTCAAATAGCTCAAGGTCGGCATCTTTGGATGCACCTCACACATTCACTAATTATCGTAACCATATGAAACTATATGTTTTGGGACTCAGAATGAGCTGTAGAATCCAAAAACGCAACGAAATCAGCAATAGGAGAACAAATAAAAATGTTCACCCTTTTTCAAAGAACGAATTGACCTTGAAGTTCACACATTTTGAGGAAACATTTCTTTACACAAAATGAAGTTCTATCATTGCACTTTTAATATAAACAATAAAAATGTATCTTATTCACCAACTATACTGTCTTAAAGAATTTTTCAAATTGGCTATTTTTCAAATTTCTGGCAAAATTGCCATATGTACCGTATATGCATATATGTACTGTTAAAATCTAGAGATATTCATTATTTAAACTACTTAAGCAAAAATAATTATTATTAGAAACGTGATACAAAATCACTTAGATATAAGCTAGGTACCATAGGTATAACTATGATATAGATCTCTATTTTATTGTGGTCTCCTCCACCCCTACAACCACCCCTTAGAAATATTTTACTTTTTTTTATAATTACTTTTATTAATAATACATTAATACAAACATATATATATAGGAGTATCATATAAAATAGGAGTAAAAAAGGAGTATCATATTATGTAGACCTATATTCTATAGATACATATTAAACTAGAGCTCTGTACACTTTCAACTCAAGAACAGGAAACTGTGGCAAACAGGTCTGCATGATTACCCTCAGCTGTTAGCATCTCATGATCATCAAAGGCATACTGAATTATTCTTGAACCTGCTGTCAATGATGGAGCAGTCATTGTCTGGATAATATCAGATGATAACATCCAACATGAGTCAGGACGAGAAGGGAAACTATGTTTAGAACGTCTTCCATGTGGAGACATAAAATTGACCTTATAATCACTAAATTCTTCTGATACTTCAACCACTAATCCAAACCAAATTTTTATTATCATAGTTACAAGCTACATATACCCCAACTTGTATATCTTCAGTTGAAATGTGCTTTTGCTCATGTAAATTATCTTTAAACGATGGATGCACAACTGTCATAATTTTTGTAGGACCTGAGGAAATCTCACCAACCTCCAACTGGGTATGACTAATAGGCACAAATCTATGAAATCTACGAGTACCTGGGATGGTTACAGAATTTTTATATCTATTTTCCAGGAATTCAGTTGTCTGCTGGACATTGTTTCGATAAGAATACAAATTTTGTGCTGGTATCTTTCTCATCCAGAAATTTCATCATGTCAAGTGGTGTCAGAATTTGGTCTTTAAATGTGCGTTGAAGACTGGCACGAGCCGTCATTCTTTTGGCTGTGCCTTCGACTCCATCACAAGCACTTTTGCCATGTGAAGTTGCAAAAAAGTGCCATTCAGCATCCAGTCCAAAGTCCTCTTTGTGGTGACACAAATTGGTGGTTATATTTATTCTTATACTGCCCTCCGCAACCATCAGTAAAGTAATGAATCTTCCGCAGGCCTGAGCTCTCTTCTTTTATCATGGGGATCAGTTGCTTTAAGAACGCAAAGACAAGGTTTGTACTATGTTTCATGTCATCAGAAATGAAACAATAACTTTTAACTTTAATTTCAACATCATTTTCATTTACTTTATAGTAGAACACAAATGGATGAACTGTTGCCTGACTATTTTCCCAATGGTAACCTTGTGCAGCATCTTGTACAATAAATGAGTAGTTTTCAGAGAAGTCTCCTAGGAGAATACCTTCAGTGACCATCAGATTAGCTTTCAGTTTTTTTAGGAAACTTGCTTGTGCATCAGCCACATAAGTGTGTCTTGTTAGTGCACAAATTCTAGTTGCCAAAGACTTAATGAAGTTTTCAAGGGATTCACCGATGTTAATAAGGGTTGTCCGATCCGTGGAAGTCCACTGCTTGTATGTAATTATGGTGCCGACTGCATCCTGAACAGATTCCAATCCTTCAAGGAATGCAATAACACCTTCTGGACACAATGCACATTTTTGTAGCATACACTCTTCCTTTTCACTGTCACAAACTGCATAGAGAATGAGGTCTTTATATGATAGTTGTTTTTCCCCCAAAGCTGATAGCTGAAGTTTGGGATTTTGGTGGTAGGTACAGACACACACAGTGTGTGTTCCTCCAGCTCCTGCCAAGACACACCACTTGGGTCTCAATGCAGCAAATGATGAGAAACCTATTTTTGGATTAGTGTCATTTGCCTTGAAAACAGCGAAAATCTCACGTAAATTACCAAGCACCAATCGTTTCTGCTGTAGTTGCTTCTCTCCTTCATGATTCCTAATTGATAGACAATCCTTCTTGCCTGGACATATTCTGCTTATTTCATCTGATTCATAGAAAGTGCACACTGCTTCCTTCTCTTTCTTTGTTATAACCCGACCTTTGCTAATATGTGGAACTTCTGGTAATATGCCATGTTCTTTCTTTATTTTGCGGCTGGTTGAAACCATTCTTGTAGATGCATTGAAGAAAGATGCTGTTCTGTGAATGGTGTAGGTTGTTAGTATTTGAATCTTCCTCTTGTAGTCAGTCGTCTCACTGAAGGCATTCTTGAGTGCTTGCATCACTCCTGCATGCCTGCGAAAATGATATACATGTTTGAGTAAATTTATATGCAAACATATGATCTATATATAGGCTTAGTATACTTTAATGAAGGTACTACAGATATATATACAGTACTCACAAATTATTGTCATCCATTTTAGATTGCTTTTCTTCACTTTCTTGTGTAAAACTTGTGTCATATGAAGTTTCTAGCTTTCTCTTCAGGGATGTTGATGCCATTTCAAATTTTGTTTCAGCCTTTGAAGATCTCCCTTTTCGTGACAGACCCTCTGAAAAACAAATAAAATAAATTGTTATAACTTTTTTTAATCAACTGTAGGCCTATAGATGTACATGTACATTACATATGAATTTGGTAAATACCGTATATATAATCATAACTGTATTGATCTTCATTATATAAATTGATATGCATACATCTGAATTTGTCAAATATATAAAGGTTGTAATGTTCATACATGTAGTTATATATATTGATGTTTTGTTGCTATAATATCTACATAAATTAACACTTTAAAAATACTTAAACTTACTTGTCTTCACTGGTGTCACATTCAGCATTGGAAGAATTGTGTCTAAATCTCCTTGGAAATCTTCAAACATTATTTCAGTAGTACACCCATAGGCAGAGGAACGTTTTTCTGTGGCAGTGGCATCAGTGTCTGAGTTCGAATCTGAGACAATATCAGAGACTTTTTTGTCTTCAGCTTTGATTTTATTGATATCATTAACACAATTTTTACAAATGTAATCTCCATATATTAATCCGTGAATTCCTTGCAGTGTATTACGGACTGGCACAAGTGCTTTTTCGATCTTCTTCTTATGTTTTCTAAGAGGATCAGCACAAACTTTTCTACCCATCTTGTTTATCTGTAAGAAAGGCATAAAATAAGTAATTAATTTATGTTCACAAAATATATTATTTAACAGTACAGTACATATATGCATATACATATGGCAATTTTGCCAGAAATTTGAAAAATAGCCAATTTGAAAAATTCTTTAAGACAGTATAGATGGTGAATAAGATACATTTTTATTGTTTATATTAAAAGTGGAATGGTGGAGCTTCATTTTGTGTAAAGAAATGTTTCCCCAAAATGTGTGAACTTCAAGGTCAAAGGGTCAATTTGTTCCTTGAAAAAGGGTGAGCATTTTTATTTGTTCTCCTATTGCTGTTTTCGTTGCATTTTTGGATTCTACAGCTCATTCTGAGTCCAAAAACATATAGTTTCATATGGTTACGATGATTATTGAATGTGTGAGGTGCATCCAAAGATGCCGACCTTGAGCTATTTTGACCTTAACCTTGATTTTTCTGACCTTCATAACTCATGAAGTAATGGTCGTAGAAAGCTGAAACTTTCACAGCTGGCTTTCTTGCACAAACTTAGCTTATACACCAAAAATAAGCAAGATCTGAGATGGTCGGGTGTTAAGCACTGATTCACCTGTGCTGGAACCCCTCTTTTGTCGCTCCCGGTGTTTCTCCATCAACTGCCTCAGTGCAAAAACCGCATCAGTTGTTCCCCTACCTGGCATAACACCCAACTGCTCTTCCCCCACGGTTGTCTCTTCTCTTAACCTTTTCTCTATAATCCTTTCCCAAACCTTCATTGTGTGTGACATACGCTTTATTCCCCTATAATTTCCACAATCCTGGATGTCCCCCTTCTCTTTGTAGATAGGTACGAGTGTACTATCCCCCCACTCCTCCGCCATTTCCTCTTGTTCATATATCTTCTGCATGAGATCCCACAATAGATCTATGCCCTCATCTCCCAAACAATTCCACGCCTCCACTGGTATCCCATCCGGTCCCAATGCCTTCCCCTTCTTCATTCCTTTCAACCCCACCTTCACCTCCTCCCTACTCACTCCTGAAGTTAACCCTTGATTTGGGACACCATCTTCAAAAATAACCCTTGGGTTTTCCTCATTTAACAGATGTTCAAAATAACTCTTCCATCTATCCATGATTTTATCCTGGTCCTTTAAGACCACTCCCTGACCATCCTTTACCTGTTTAATTTGAGTAAAATCTTTACTCGCCTTATCCCTAGCCTTCGCTATTCTAAGGATCTTTCTCTCTCCCGCCGGTGTCTCCAACTCTTTATATACTTCATCCATCGCCTGCGCCTTGGCTCTTGCCACTCCCTTCTTCGCCTGCCTATAGCTTTCTCTATCCTCTTGTCTACCAGATGTGTCCCACTTCTTTTTAGCATCTTTCTTCCTTTTAATCACCTCCTGAACCTCTTCATTCCACCACCACGTCTCTTTATCTTCAGGGGGTCTTCTACCTGATATTTTGCCCAGTACTTCCTCACCAACTCTCAATATCACCCGGCTGTTCTCCTCCCACCATTCTTGTACACTCTCCAACGACCTTACTTCTTCCAAAACCTTCTCCTCAAATTTCCTTTTCTGGTCTTCTTTCTTCAGTCCCCACCACTTTATCCTAGGTGTCACCTGTTCTTACCTTCTTTTCCTACCACTCTTAAATGACCAATCCATCACCAGGATTCTATGTTGCGCCACCACGCTTTCCCCATTTATGACTTTGCAGTTCTTAACTTCTTCCAAATGGGATCTCCTGCACATTAGAAAGTCTATCTGGCTTTCTCTTCCTCCGCTCCTATAGGTCACAAACTGGTTATCTTTTTTCTGGAAGAAGGTGTTGACTATCGCTAGATCAAACGCCATCGCGAAATCCACCACCCTTTCCCCTTCTTCATTTCTCTCTCCCACACCCCAACCACCCTCTCAATTACCTCTCTACTTCTTCCCACATGGCCATTCAGGTCTCCACCCAAGATCACTTTTTCCCCCTCTGGTATCGCACCAAGTTCTTGATCCAACTGATTCCAAAACACTTCCTTTTCTACACCTTCACAGCCAGCTTGGGGGGGCATATGCACTCACGATGTTCACCGTCATCTCGTCAAGGCCCAGCTTAACACTCATAACTCTATCGCTCCTTCTACTCACACTCACCAGGCTATCCTTCAGCACTTCTGACAGCACTATACCAACACCGTTTCTACCCTGTTCATTCGTTCCACTATAAAGCAACTTATATCCCCCTCCCAGCTCCCTTGCTTTATTTCCTCTCCACCTCGTCTCCTGCACACACAATACTCCCACACACCGTCTCTCCATCAAATCTGCCACCTCCCTTCCTCTCCCAGTCATAGAGCCTACATTCAACATCCCAACTCTAACCACTCGGACTAACTTCTTTACCCGAGCCCATCCTCGACTCGGCAGCCCTCGTCCATTTCTCGCAGGGGTCAGGCGAGGCCCCTGCGCGTCGCATACGGGGTACACCCTGGCATTTTCCGAGGCTATATGAATTTGGCTCATCATTCTTGGTTTTGGCAAAATCTTTCACAGCCAGATGCCCTTCCTAACGCCAACCCTCACCATTTATCCGGGCTTGGGACCGGCACTGAGTTGTGCTGGCTTGCACCCCCAGTGGCTGTTAATCTTACCAGAGTAAAATATGACAATTTCCAGAAAAACAAGTATAGAATTATATTTAAAAATATTGAGAATCAGAATCGATACTTTTTAGTGGTATCGGAATCGGAATCATTAAAAATTTTGGTATCGTCCCATCACTACCAAAAACCCACTGGAATTTTCAGTGTTTTGGGGTTTTTGTTCTGAGATATTTATTTTAATTAAAATAATTGAAATTTTTCTGATTGCTACATTGTTCAATTGTAGCTAATTAGAATGATTTGGCATGTTATTTCAAGTAAGCTGACTTAAAAATTCTTAAATTATGCAATGTGTAAATAAAGATTATGAAAAATTGAAGTTATTAAAAAGGATTTGCACCCATTGTGAACACTATGGGCAATTATTAGATCATTTGACACATTGCTCCAACTGTCTTGAATTAAAGTTACAGTAGAATTGTTTTTCATTGAATCCAGTACCTACTTCATTATTCACTTTGATTAGCGAGTCATCAGATAATTTTTTTCTGCTTGGAGGACAATAGCCTGGTCTTAAATTTTGGACCCATTTAATAAATTCTTTATTCTCTACAACTACAGATGGAATATTTGCTGAAAAGAAAAATCTGGCCATTTGCAAATCTAGTAGTAGTTTTTGATCTACAGTTGTTCTAACCACATATGGCATTATCTGACCTTGCATTTTCTTGGCTGGAGTAGAATGAAAAAATGGTATGGAAGATTCAGAAGCAGTTGAAGTCTTTTTTGTACTTCCAGCATCTACTGCTGAAATCAGATATGGCTTTTTTCCATTATGAATACTGTGTGCAATAATAGGATCATTACCTACTGAACTCCAGCCATCTTGTATAAGGGTAATGGGTACAATCATCAAGATTAAGGTCATTCTTCATTTCAGGGTTACTTCATCATTAACTTTTATTAACAGAGCAGATGCCAACCTTTTCCTATTTGGTGGTTCATATCCTGATCTTGGACCTTTGATTAATTTTATAAATTCTTTACTTTCTAAAGTGTTGGGTATGAAGGGTATGTTAGCTAAAAAAAAAGAACCTTGCAACTTCTAAATCTAATTCTTCCTTTTGGTCCAAAGTCATTCTTACCACAAATGGTGTAATTGGTCTTTGCCTTTTATGCTTTATTGGTGTTGAATGACAGAATGTGGATGATGAAGAACCTGCACTGGTGTCACTCATTTCAGGCACATTTTCACTTATAATCTTTGGATCATCTTTGTCAGAAGCCAAAGTTGGAGGAAATGAATCAGTTTCAACTGATGCTCCAAATTAGAGTATCGGAGTACCTCTTGCCTCATTTTCAAAACATTCCACTTTTCTTTTACTGCATTTCTCTAGATGATGTTTCACACACTCAATTTTTCAAGTGATACTTTCTTTGTAATAATTGCATAGTACTCTAGTAGGCTGATCACTTAATAAAGTCACCTCATCCCATTCGCTAGCTTTAGATCTTCCACCTCTATAATTGGCATCTTAAAAATTTAAATTTGAGTTAGGTCTAAATAAATCTGAAATCAGCTGTTAAGAAATAAAGGAAAGATCTAAAATTAAAATGGAGAAAATTCTAATATGTCATTCTCTCATATATCTGAACTTTCTGTGAAAAAAGATGTCTTTTTAATATATATTGTAGATTAGATAAATAAATTAATAAAATAATAGATATATTAAGCACTACATAATTATCGAACCTTTCTGAAAAAAAAAATTTCAACCCATCAAAAAAACAAAAGCCCAGTTGGGTTAGGTTTTTTGGTGAAAAACCTGGGTTTTTGCCAACCTTGTTTTAGATGCACGGAACAACACACTAGCAGATTTCTTACAAAAACCCCAAGAGCAGTTTTGCAGGAAAAGGGCAGTCATACAAAATACCAACTTTTGACAATTGCATATAACTTTCCAGTACTTATGGTGATAGTTCTCTAATAAGTGATAAATCTTGAAGCTAACATGTGTATTTTAACCAGTATGTGTATTTTATAATGTTATAATGTTTCAGACCAACAAAGACCCGAGGATCCACTCATGGCTGGTCTACCTGTGTTCGTAATTGTGTATTTCCTCCATGGTGGCAGAGGGGACCTACAATTTTACGTGGGTTCCAAACCACAAGGAACATAAGAAATTTTTATAGTGGGCACACTAGGGGCCATGTCTGCCCATCGAGGCGGCTCCACTATGTAAAAACTGCCTGTACATTGGCAACAACCAATTTTTACAAAACTAAATAATTATCAATTTAAAACTAAAGATAGAATCTCTGGATCCAGAGGATCAAGTCTTAATACACTACTATCCACAAATATGTTAACACTATCTATTTATAACCAACATGCAAATATATCAGATCCAAAGAATCCAGTCAATTTCATTACAGTATCCATCAATACCAGTACCTTGCCAACCAAAAATAAGTCACAGTCCATATCAATTGTGAACCAAGTCACAATTTACAACCATATACATTACCGTATATACACTTAGGAGGAAAATTGTAGGTGTGGCTGTGAAGACTGTACAGTAATGTAGAAATGTGTGTGTACCCATTTTGGGTCTCCCATTTAAAGGTGTTTGTGGGGCAAGTGAAGATCATGAGTTTTTCAATACCTCAAAGTACTATGGGGGGCACTGCTCAGCAGAGGAATATCTCTAAATGGGGTGTGTAAGGACAGAGAGTATCCCCTAATCCAAGATGCTGCCTCCATATATCCCACAACACTTGTAAAACTATGTTTTCTTAAATTTGTTCTACATCTTGGCTTAAATAATTTCATACTGTGACCTCTAGTCTGGTTATTATGATCTTTAATGAAGAGAGAATCAAAATCTATCTTATCCAACCTTGAATTTTACTACCTTAAACTATACCCAATCTATCAACATATGTCTAAAATTAATTTTTAAACATGTTTATAGATGTTGAGATGGTACGGTTAACTAAAAATGTTTTTCTTCTCTTTTTAATTGATAATAACAGATTTGAAATTTTCTCAATATAGAGAATGTTAAAAACTGAGGCAATCATATGCCTCAGTATAAAAGCTTTGAAACTCTCTCAGTATAGAGAACAAGAAGCAGCTTGAGGCAATCATATGTCCATTTCAAGAGACGGGAAAGCATCTCACTTCTCCTTGATGGTGTGGTAGGTGATCCAGTCTTGTTTTTACCATTGGTGTTTTGTATTGCTTAACCATTAGCTATAAGAACCATGTCTCACATATTTGGATCACTTAAAATTATCATGTAAATATCAATCATTTCTGAATGCCGATTTCCTTTATAAAGACTGTGTTGAAAAACCTAACTTCAGTTATCAATATGCATCACAATAGATTTTGAGCTTTCTCAGGCTGTGAACTAAATTGTACCTTTAACTGCCTTATGAGTAACATATTAATGCAAATACATATCCCAAAATTTTAGACCATTAATTATCATTGTCAGTTTTGCTCCCTTTTCTGGCATCATTGCACTGATGACAGTGCTAGGGGGATAATCTCTAAATGTTGTTGGTTTTTTTTCTCTTTATCAGAGATTTGTTTTTGGCTGGGACATTTGCTTATTGAAGTGAATTTGGACAAAGCTTTTTCTTCCCCAATGCCTGCACAAATGCTGAAGCCAGTGTTCACATAATTTTTTTGTTATAAACATTGCTTTTGTGTGTACTGATTGAGCCAAGAATACATTTAATGATTGTGAGATGAAGTGGAGTTTAAAATGACATCTGGGACTTCAGGTTTATACAATTTGGGTAACACTCATTGACCTTACCCTAGTAACTAATATTCTTTTTTTTTTTGCATTAGTTATGCAAGTTATTTTTTTTCTGTGTCTTGTCTCCTTTGTGTGGTAATGGGCTGGTGATGGCCAATAATTTAATGGTTTTATTTTATGTTCACATTTTTGTGTGTGGTATGGGACTAATGATGTTTGTTTCTTTTGTTTTGTAGTAATAATTTTTTTTCAAGTGCTTAGTTGGTTCTGAAAACACATTGGTGTATGATCAATAAAATTGTTCAGATCATCTTTAGTTACCTGTAAAAACTTGCCTGCTGATGCAGTTGTAAGTGTTATTATTGTTTCGTTGATTAAATTAAGCAAAGGACATTTTACTTTTCTTAAATCCTCCCACCATAAGCCGAAGAGTAAGTCGTTAAAAGAGGCAGACTGGCTATGCTCCAGAGATCTTAAAGGTGAGAACCCAGTTTCAGATTGGTAGGAGCTGCCTATCTGACAATCTCAACCACACTAAAATTGGTAACTTGCTCACCTCATTTCTCTCATTCTTAGCAGTGCAGGTGGTGCTGAAGTCAAAGGATTTTTTATTAAGGCCTGGATGGTTCTCACTGGCAGCTAAATCTCCCATCTCCGCAACCAGCCGCAGCTGCCGTGACCCCACTAACAGAGTATCCGGTAGGTGAGTAACGCAAACGCATCTTTACACAGATACACTTACCGGCATCGCGCCCCCGTTTCACTGGTGCCCAGACCCGGGAAGATTGAAGGGAAACATCAATAGAGAGCATTAGCATTGACTAGAAGCCCCTATTCTCTTGCCGGTATTCCCAGCACTCACCACACTGCACAAGAACAGTTGAGAAACAGAATTATTCACACGAAGAGCGAACAATAGAGAATGGGTGACACAACAGGTCTTGCCAGTCAATTTACCACCACTATCACCACTGCTGTGGCTTCATCAACAGTCACTGTAAGCACAATAGCTAGTCCCATCTTGACTTCTGGCACTAATTTCCCATATAACCATGACAGGGGTGGCAGTAGGGAAATAGCTGCTACTTTACAGCCAATAGGAACAACCCCTGAGAGACCAGCATGTCGTCACCACCTATGGCAGGAACTCCTAAGGATGGGGGCATTGACCAACCATCATTGGCAATTCTTCAGCAAATGGTTATGCAGAATGCTCAGACCATGGCCATGATGTCTCAAATGCTGGCTAATAGCCATACACCTAAGGTTCTTCCACCGGAAAAATACTGCCTGAGTGAAGGACATGATTTTCATGAGTTTGTGAGAACCTTTGAGAAATATTTTGAGCAAGAATATCCAGGTTCCCTTGAAAAGATGGGATCCCTTTTAGCTAATTACCTCGATGGCTCTGCCTTAGAAATATATCGAATAATGTGGAAGTCTACTAGTGATTATGGGACACTGAAGGCTCATTTAATATCCTGGTATGAGAAAGAGCAAAGAAAGAAAGAAGTCAGGACTTTATGGAGGCTACCAAGCACTCGCATGAGACTGTCTCTGCTTATGCCCTTAGAGTAATAACCCTAGCCTGTCAGTGCTTCCCTGGTATGGATGTCACTCAACTCCGTATAGTTAAAGATAGGTTTATATCTGGGTTGCCCTTAGAGTTGAGGCAGGAGCTGACCAGGATCATCCATACCCAAAGAACTTTACTAGGAATGAAGATCTCGTGGGAGAAGCTTGTGGCACTAGCAGACTTAAATTCCACAGAGTCCCCCTTGGCAGGTCAAGCTGGAACCACCACTAGAGGCACCCAAGAAACATCCCCACCAGTGGGTCAGTGGCAGACATCCCAATCCTCTGTGAAGCCCCAATCTGAAATGGCCAATGTGGCACATCTAGCACCAGCCCTTCCTACAGCTCAAGCAGCACCCCCATTGAATCAGTGTGCTTATCCACCTTCTTCATGGAATTGGCCACCTAACTATATTGAACAAATCCCACACCAGTCAACACACACACATCTGAGTTCACCACCAGTTGTATTAAAGCAAGAACTACCCATGGTTGCCCCTCAGTACTGCAACAAACAGTCAAGGAAGGCTAAGGGGGCCCAATGGAAGAAAAGTGAGAACTGCAGCAAACTTCCCTAGGGGTCAGTCTCACCCACCAGCCAATAACTTTCAGCAAGTTGGCAGCAGCACCAAGAGCCACAGGACATGTACCCATTGTCAGCAGTCAGGGCATACAAAGGGTCAATGTCCCTCGTCCTTTATGTCATTGGTGTGGAAAGCGGGGTCATCTCCATCAAGATTGCTATACTGCCAGGAACATTTGCATACGTTGTAAGCAACATGGACATAGCCCTGCACAGTGTCCTACTCAGAAGAACTATTTAATGGAGAGGCCACAATGCCCAAGTTGTGGAGGACCACATTTGGGTCAAGATTGTATGAGTGACCAAGGGTTGGTCCCACCACCACCAGAACTAGCACCAGAATTGGGAAACTAGATAGCTCTGTCATGGAAGGCCGCATGCCAGAGCTACCCCAGCATGCTAGCAATGAACGGCCTTTTGGAGGCATCATTGCTTCCCAGGAAGCAACACCATCAGGGCAGTATCCATTAGCAAGTCAGATTGCACACAACTACCTTGAGGCCCCCCAGAGTGAGACGGAAGATGAGACAGTGGAAGATGTTGAACAAGTTGGAACCCTAGAGAGGGATGAAGAGCAGCCAGTGAACACTGAAGATGAATTGGCTGAAGTTCTGGACCTGAGACAAGAGCAGCAATCAAGCAATGCCTTAGTCATCCGGCCAAGAATAAAAAGCTCTCCCCACACAGGCCCATTGTCAGCTCTTGTGGATACAGGTGCTGCAGTCAGTTTGATGTCAGCTTCATGTTACCATCAACTTCCCTCTGATAAATTCCCACTAAAGGAAGTACCTCTCAAGGGGATTAGGGGTATAGGTAAACACATTGTACCAGTTCTGGGTGGTTGTACAGTCACACTCATGTTTCCCAATTTTGAAACACAACCAATTGAGTTTGTGGTTGTGAGAGACCATGTCTCAGACTTTGATCTGATCTGTGGGGTAAACATGTTACAGACTGATAGTTTGCTTCCTGACTTGGCTAAACGAGAACTCCTCACTCGGAAGGGAAGCCAACTTATCACAGTTGCCCAAGATGCTCAACAGCCACTTCCAACCAGCCTTGAATGTGAAAGTGTGGAAGATGTTGAAGTTGCGCCCCGCACCTGTCAAATGATAGAGGCATGTTTCCGCCTCCAAGGATACAACCCTGATCATGAGTTAACTTATTTGGAAAGTAACTCCTCTGTAAAAGATTTGATTATACAACCTGGATTAATGAATGTCAGAGAAGACAACTTTTTGGTTGCGGTATTCAACCTTGGAGACTTCTCACAGAAGATCTCCAGAGGAAACTTAATTGGGAAGGCTATGAAATTGCAGGGTAAGGACTCACTGGTACATCTGGTGGACTTCACTGACAGTTCAAAAACTTCTAAAAATCAGGAGGACTGGACTTCACAAATGATGGTTGATGCTTTTGAGTTGACAAATACATCTCTCTCAGCAGAACAAAAGGACCAGTTAGTCCAGTTGTTGCTGTGCCACCAAGGAGCTATTAGTCATGGTGATGGGGATGTTGGCCACACAACCATTATCAAGCATCAGATTGAAACAGAACACAGGCTTCCAGTCCATATCCCAGTAAGGCGAGTCCAAGGACCTGTACTGCAGGACATTGAAGAGCACTGCCAACAGCTGGAGGAAGATGGTATCATCAGACGAAGTTTCTCCCCATACTCTGCACCTGTCGTGCCAATTAAGAAAAGTGATGGGTCAATACGGTTATGCATTGATTATCGAGAGCTCAACAAAATAACAAAACGAGATTGCTTTCCATTACCTAATTTGATTGACACTCTCTTCAATTTGCATGGAATGCAATACTTTTCTACCATTGATTTAGTCAAAGGGTATTATCAGGTTGAGATGGAGGAATCCAGTGTTGAGAAAACTGCATTCTCCACCCCTCTTTCCCATTGGGAATTTCTCAGAATGCCGTTTGGGGTGAAAAATGGTCCAGCTACCTTTCAACGAGCCATGATGATGGCATTATCTGGGATCCCATGGACTCAATGCATGGTCTACCTTGATGATATAATGGTAGTAAGCCGCACCTTCCCTGAACATCTTGAAATTCTGGGAAAGGTCTTGCATGCCTTGGAATCTAATGGTTTTAAGATCAAACCCTCAAAGACTGAGCTTTGCCAAGAGGAAGTGACATTCCTGGGACATCAGGTGTCATCCAAGGGGATGGTCCCACTGGTAAAGAACCTAGAAGGTATTGCCAAGTTTCCAATCCCAAACACCATCAGAAGACTCCGCCAATTCTTAGGGATGGTTAATTTCTATCGCCGACACATCCAAAATTGCTCAGAGATAGCAAAGCCTCTTAGTGAACTTACAGGCCGCAAGACGCTGACTTGGACAGCGAGTTGCCAGACTGCGTTTGATAAACTAAAGGAGGCCTTAGTTAGTCCGATTTGTTGACATACCCTGATAGGTCAAAGGAAGCTAAACCCCTACAGCTCCATGTAGATGCTTCTAACATTGGAGCTGGGGCTTGCTTGTCCCAAGAGCAGGAAGGAAAGAATAGGCCCATAGCCTTTGTTTCAACCACATTCAATAGGGCTGAACAAAAGTACTCACCACTGAACGAGAATTAGCTGCTATTCGATGGGCTGTGAGGACCCTAAAACCCTTCCTTTATGGAATTAAAGTTAAAATTTTTACTGATCATCAACCTTTAACCTTCCTTTACAATATGCCATTAGTAAATAACAGAGTTGCTCGCACACTGGAAGAGCTGAGTAGCATTGAATATGAGCTAGTGTACATACCTGGGAAACAGAATTGTATCGCAGATGCACTATCCAGGTCTCCAATTGACAATTGTCAAGAATCATTGGATCAATATGACAACCGATCAAATGCCACTCCAAAAGGATTCATAAAGACTGAAGTCCCAGGGGGAGGAGATTCCCTCTTTTATTGTCTATCCTTGTGGAGTAGTGGCACAATGGATCATCATAGGGAAATCAGAGAAGCAACAGTAGCAGAACTAATTAACAGGCGAAATAAGTATGGGATCTCTTCTGATAAAGCTATCACCCGTCAGCTGAATCTGATGAAACATGTTGGTCAGATCCCAACCCCACGGTTGATCCAAGTTTATAGTGATATGAATAAGGTAGAGATTTGGGTATATCATGGAGATCGAGCTCCCTTAAAGTATGGTTCTGACAACTACCATGATCGGTGTTATCTGCAGTGCCTCGCTGGGATCCATTACAATTGGTTAAACCCTATACACCTACCTGGTCAATCAAATGATAAGCCTTCCCCTGAAATTCTAAATGTGAATAGGGAAACTGATAGCCCCTTTGAAGAATTTACACTGCTTGATGATAGCATGGAGGAGGACCTTGCACCTGACACAGAGGCTAGTGGGGAGGGGAATCTACCACCTGATAACCTTACACCACAATTGGAACTGACATCAGTTGTGGTGGACATCTGTCCAGTGATTCCTTTGAGAGAAGGAGAACAACTCCCAAAAGAAGGAGGGGCATTGTCCCTGGAAGATGTCATAACCTTACAAAAACTTGACCCTCACCTATGTCGCCTTAAAAAGGGGATTAAGCAACAATGGACAGCGAAACGATATACTGGAAACCTACAACCATATAAACGAGATCATCAGCAATTGGTAGTTATTGATGACATCATTTACCATAGGGGAAAGACCACCACTTGCGTTGTGTTGTTGCCAAAGGTGTTGCTATAGATTGGGCTGTCATTTTTCACAAGGAGTTTGCTCACTTAGGGCGAAATAAATTGCTTGCCCTATTATTGGAACATTTTTGGTACCCACAGCTGCATCGCATAGTGACTGAGATAGTCACTTCTTGTGTGGAGTGTCAGAGAGCAAAGATTACCAATATTCTCCACACACCACCTGTGTTTAAGATTGTAACCCAACATCCTTTTGAGTTGATTGCAGCAGATCTTATCTCCTACCCTATCTCTCAAAAGGGGAATGTTTGTGCATTGGTGGTGGTTGACCATTTCTCTAAGTGGTTGTCCGTGGTCCCACTGCCCAATAAACGGGCCTCTACTGTAGCACAAGCATTCAAAACTCGAGTATATCCATTTCTGCCCAGGCTGCCTGAAAAGCTACTCAGTGATAATGGGCCTGAGTTCACAGCCCAGGAATTTGAAGATACCTTGCTTGAACTGGATATACTCCATGTAAGGACTTCTCCCTATTGCCCCACATCCAATGGGGCTGTTGAGCGAGTAAACAGGACACTAACCCAATATTTGCGGATGAGTTTGAACCAGGTTGAGACCTGGGATGACCATCTGCCCAGGGTGGTATCCATTTACAACAATACCAAGCATCAGGAGACTGGTATTTCCCCAGCAGCCTGTCTCTTATCCCAGGCTCACATCTTCCCTCAGGGCCCTAGGATAGACCACCATCAGCTTCAATATCGGGATGAAGGCCACCCACGGTTCGAACCCTATCACTTAAACCAGCTGGTGGGGCTGAAAATACACTATCCTGGCAACCTGAGCATCAATAAATTCAAACCTCGGTATGCTGGACCATATTGTATAATTAAAGTGAACCCAAATGAAATTACTTATCAAGTTCAGTCAATGAACCCTCAGGAACCCACTATTTATAAAGTTCACCACAAACATCTGAAAAAGTGGAATGTGGCTCCACCATATCTTCAACAAACCGCTACTACCAAAGGCTTTTGGGAGATGCCCATTATGAGGTTGAATTCCTACCACAACCTACACCTGTAGAGATGAGTAAGGGTCCATCTCTAATTGAAGAACCAAGCCATGATGAACCATTCTTTAAGGGTTTTCGCTTCAACCCATTACCTGTGGAGCGTCTGAGAAAAATTCAGCAGACTCTAGATCAGACTCTCCACAACCTGTATCAGTTGGAAGAGAGATTTCATGAACAGCCACCTCCCAGCAGAAATTCTTTGAGACAAGATAAGACAAGTGGGGAGGATAAAGTTAATGGGGACATAGAGAATAGATGCCCAGTAGCAATCTCATCCTTTGATTCAGGGCAGGAACTACCTTCCTCTGAATTGGAGCCAGTGAAACAAAGTCCCCTAACGTCTTTTCGATTTATTGCTACCAATAATCAATCATATTTAGTGGCTGTGGAACCTGAAACAGACTTTGCAGTGACACAATCTCCAGAATCTTCAGAAATGACAAGTGAGTTCGAACTTAGTGGCCTAGGAGGAGGACTGAGTCCAACTGATCAGCCAACTCACGCAAGGCGACGAGGGTCCCTCACTCTGGAACCATTCTCTGGTGTATTAAAGTGGGTAAAGAAAACATCATTGACACCTTCAAAAATTGATTTTAGAGGGTTCTCACCTGAATCTCAAAACCTGCCTTTACCAGTTGTTACACAAGTAGGTACCCTCAAGAAGATGGGGAACCGACCATTCACAAGGTCACAGGGCAGATCTCAGGAATTGCTTAGGGTACAAAGTTCCCCACTTGAGAGGAAAACTAAAAGTAAGGTTACTGATTAGGTTAAGGTAAGATATGATTTGTAAAGTGTATTAAAGTCCCATACTATCACTCATCACTACTTATATACTTAGAGATAAAAATACCTGTGTTGTGCACCCCACAACAAGTGGGGAGGAGTGAGATGGTATGGTTAACTAAAAATGTTTTTCTTCTCTTTTTAATTGATAATAACAGATTTGAAATTCTCTCAATATAGAGAATGTTAAAAACTGAGGCAATCATATGCCTCAGTATAAAAGCTTTGAAACTCTCTCAGTATAGAGAACAAGAAGCAGCTTGAGGCAATCATATGTCCATTTCAAGAGACGGGAAAGCATCTCACTTCTCCTTGATGGTGTGGTAGGTGATCCAGTCTTGTTTTTACCATTGGTGTTTTGTATTGCTTAACCATTAGCTATAAGAACCATGTCTCACATATTTGGATCACTTAAAATTATCATGTAAATATCATAATCATTTCTGAATGCCTGATTTCCTTTATAAAGACCGTGTTGAAAAACCTAACTTCAGTTATCAATATGCATCACAATGGATTTTGAGCTTTCTCAGGCTGTGAACTAAATTGTACCTTTAACTGCCTTATGAGCAACATATTAATGCAAATACATATCCCAAAATTTTAGACCATTAATTATCATTGTCAGTTTTGCTCCCTTTTCTGGCATCATTGCACTCATGGATTCCTGTGAGTCCACTGATGACAGTGCTAGGGGGATAATCTCTAAATGTTGTTGGTTTTTTTTCTTTATCAGGGATTTGTTTTTGGCTGGGACATTTGCTTATTGAAGTGAATTTGGACAAAGCTTTTTCTTCCCCAATGCCTGCACAAATGCTGAAGCCAGTGTTCACATATTTTTTTGTTATAAACATTGCTTTTGTGTGTACTGATTGAGCCAAGAATACATTTAATGATTGTGAGATGAAGTGGAGTTTAAAATGACACATCTGGGACTTATCAGGTTTATACAATTTGGGTAACACTCATTGACCTTACCCTAGTAACTAATATTCTTTGTTTTTTTTGCATTAGTTATGTAAGTTATTTTTTTTCTGTAAGTCTTGTCTCCTTTGTGTGGTAATGGGCTGGTGATGGCCAATAATTTAATGGTTTTATTTTATGTTGACATTTTTGTGTGTGGTATGGGACTAATGATATTTGTTTCTTTTGTTTTGTAGTAATAATTTTTTTTCAAGTGCTTAGTTGGTTCTGAAAACACATTGGTGTATGATCAATAAAATTGTTCAGATCTTCTTTAGTTACCTGTAAAAACTTGCCTGCTGATGCAGTTCATGACTCCAGATTTGAAAAAATTTACTGGAGCATAGCTCTGAATTTACTTTTTTTCCCCTTACACCACTAGATAGGTTAATGATAGTAAACTCTTGAATTGACGACATACCAATTACAAATTGTTTTAGCTAAACATCATAATACAATAATGTACATTTTATAACTCACCTTAAGTTTATTTATTCATTGCAGCAGCAATGTATTGATTTACACTTGCTTAAATGGGCTATGGAAATGTCAAATTTGTTGCTTTTTGCTTTATTAGATTTGGATGCCACACTTGAACTTGAAGACATATTTTGACTCTTCTCTTTATTAACCACAACAGCTTGGTGAGTTTCTTTTGTTAGGCGCAAAATTGCATTCAATGTCTTCTGGATTTGGGAATTTTCAAATTCCTCTAAAGCAGTTTTGTTAGTCTGATGCACAGATTCCTCACTTACCTTTTGTTTCTTAGGTGGAGGAGAAGCACTTTCTTCAGTCTGTGAAACATCTAGTGAAAAAGCTTCATTTTCTAGATTAGCAGTTGATGAAGTTGGTTCATTTTTCTGAGGTCTAGCACTAGCACATTTTGTGAACAAACTAAATGACTGCTTTGCCATATCTCCTTGCTGCACTTCATCCTGGTATTTCTTTACTGCAATATCTAAGCTGTGGGCCCAAACTCTGGGACCTCTTGTATTGTAACAAATATTTTTTTTGGAATTAAAATGTTCCTCCCAGTTTTGCTTCTTTGAATATTTGTTCTTGCATTGACCACAAAAGTAACCCCTTTTAACACCCTCACTTTTCTCTCCAACTTCATCAATATTAGGATCCATTATTGATTATTGACTACCTGAAAAAATACAAAATAAGTAAAAGTTAGTAAATATAGTATGGTAAAAGTGGGTAAAAGTGAGTAAAAGTAAGTAAATATAGTACAATGAAAGTAAGTAAAAGTAAGTGCTTTAAACTTAGTAAAAGTAAGGAAGAGTAAGTAAAAGTAGGTAAGTTAAAGTAAGTAAAAGTTTAAACTTAACTAAACTTTTCAATTCTAGAGTCATGGTGGATTACTTAAAACCGCACAAGTAATTATCTGGCCAATTTATCAAACCTGGCCGAGATCAATGGAACATAGTCCAATCCTGATAATTTTATATTAAAAAAATATACGTTTTAATAAAATTTTAATTATCAAAACATTGAAGCTTAACAAAAAATAAAAATAATTGTTAAATATAGAATTACCAACTAAACTTAAAATAACTAAAATTGTAATTTAAAAAAATTGGTTTGTACAAGAACGTATACGCAAAAAAATTGCATAACGTCTAGCGGATGAACAAAACCCAAACCCAAATTTACTTTTTCTCATGGTCAAAATTTACTGGAGCAATGCTCCCAAGATCCCAGGAATCTGGAGTCATGATGCAGTTAACCTTGTAAGTGTTATTATTGTTTTGTTGATTAAATTAAGCAAAGGACATTTTACTTTTCTTAAATCCTCCCACCATAAGCCGAAGACTAAGTCATTAAAAGAGGCAGACTGGCTATGCTCCAGAGATCTTAAAGGTGAGAACCCAGTTTCAGATTGGTAGGAGCTGCCTATCTGACATAATCTAAACCACACTAAAATTGGTAACTTGCTCACCTCATTTCTCTCATTCTTAGCAGTGCAGGTGGTGCTGAAGTCAAAGGATTTTTTATTAAGGCCCTCTGGGTGGTTCTCACTGGCAGCTAAATCTCCCATCTCCGCAAACAGCTGCAGCTGCCGTGACCCCACTAACAGAGTATCCAGGAGGTGAGTAACGCAAATGCATCTTTACAGAGATACACTTACCGGCATCGCGCCCCCGTTTCAACGTGCTACTAATTACTTCTACCAGCAAACTATTCCAGCTATTTACTATTCTATGCATAAAGTTTTTGGCAACTGCTGTCTCGAACCTTCTACTTGTCAACTTACACCCGTTATTTCTAGTCCATTTATATTGCGATATTTAAAAAAAGCTATCTCTGTCTACGTTATTGAACCCATTCATAATTTTAAAAACCTGGATTAAATCACCCCTTAGCCTCCTAGTCTCGAGTGTAGTCAATTTTAACTCTAAGCCTATCTTCGTACGACTTTGACCTAAGCGACGGAATCATCTTAGTTGCTCATCTTTGAACTCTTTCGATTTTGTCTATATCTTTATGCAGATTCCAAAATTGGATCGCATACTCCAAATGGGGTCTAACTAATGATTTATAAAGAGGAACTATAATATCGCACGATTTGTACTCAAAATTCTGAGCTATAAAACCTAACACTGTGTTTCACTACTTTTAAATCACCAGTGACTATAACTCCTAAATCTTTTTCCTGCTCTACGCTTATCCTCTCTTTCCCTAACATACTATACGCAAAATTACCATTACGCGAACCTATATGTAAAATTTTGCACTTATCAAGATTAAATCTCATTTGCCATGACTGACCAATCAACAATTTTATTCAGATCATTCTGGATTTTACCTCTTCATCATTAATCACCCTACCACCCAGCTTCGTGTCATCTGCAAACTTTGAAACTGTACTGACTAGGCTGACATCTAAATTATTAATATATATAAGAAAAAGCAAGGGGCCCAATACAGAACCCTGAGGAACGCCACTCGCTACATTAGCCCAACACAACTCCACTCCATCAATAACCACCCGCTGTTTCCTACCTCGCAACCACTCTTTTAATACCAGGTACTACAAATCAATGAATTGGTACAGAATTTAAATTCTGTACCAATCCATTGATTTGTTGTACCTGGTATTCCATACATTAAAACCAAGCTCACCCTCTCATCTATTTTTAATTTTGCAGCCATCCCCTACCTAAAAGAAAAAATATAGTAAACTAAAAATTCCTATGATGCGTGACTTTTGTGTGACATATATATATATATATATATATATATATATATATATATATATATATATATATATATATATATATATATATATCCCCGCAAGGGGGTTCTAAGCTCGTGCTCTTGAGTGCTCTTTTTGCTCGTTTGTACGTGCTTGTTCCTGGAGGTTTCACGTGCGCCCTCCCGGCCCTAGCACCCAAGGATGATGGGGCTCAACCCTGCAGTCCTTGGTCTTTTTCCACTTCGACTGTCCCCTCCACCCTTTCTTTTTCCTCTGTCTTTCCTCTCCCTTTTTCTTTGTTTTTCCGCTGAGATATGCCCTTTTAAATAGAGGCGAATCGGTTCTTCCTGAACTTAAAAAAAATAAAAATATATATATATATAGGGTGTCCGAAAATTATCTGTACAATTTTTGGCTGTTATTAAAAGTCAACCATGAAGTGTAGACATTCCAGTGTTGTCCCATCATTTTACAGAGAATCTCTAAGTTTTTTCTGATACCACGTTTTGACAAGCTTTTTAGAAATGTATGCGGGTGACAGGCATTGATGATTTAAAAGCAAGAATCACAGCTGCTATTGAGCAAATTGATGTGGATATGCTGCAGTGTACATGGCAACATTTGGATTATCGATTGGATGTTTTGCGAATCACTGATGGTGCACATATCGAATGTTTGTAACAACATTACTTTAATAAAAGAAACTTTTGAAAATACAGATTCTAAATAATCTTGTTTAAAAATTTTACGTGTGCTATCAAGAATTTTATCAAAAGATGAAATTGTACAGATAATGTTCGGACACACTGGAATTTCTAAAAAACTTGTCAAAACTTGGTATCAGAAAAAACTTAATGAGATTCTCTGTAAAATGGGACAACACTGGAATTTCTACACTTTATGGTTGACTTTTAATAACAGCCAAAAATTGTACAGATAATTCTCGGACACCCTGTATATTAGGGTGCATCAGCCTATAAGGGGTGAAATTTCGAACTTTGGATATTGATTCAGCCCTATGATATTATGGTTACAATCCCCAACAAACCTTCAGTGTCCATGTTTCAAGCTGTTCTGACAATATTTAGTGGGTCCACCTCGAAGATGAACATTTGACAATTGTAGAATTTTATGGTTTTACTAGAAAATCTTGTGTAAGCGCTGTAGATTTTGTTTGAAAAAAAATTGTAAATATAGTTAGTTTTAGGCAAGTTTTAGCCTCAATTCATGAAATTATCTGTCTTTTTAGACTTGTTTTTTGTATTATTCTGAGAATCATGAAGTGAGTTACCAGGATGCGGGATGAGGACCCAACTTGCCAAGCATCCCACCGACCACCTATTAAAAATGGTATTTCATGATAAAATACTTGTAAAAATTGATTTATTGCTTATTGATATCTTAATTCTTCTTCTGTGTCCTTTTTTCTTTTAAAACAGATGATAAAGAAGCTTCTCTCTTTCTCAGATTAGGAGTGGCTTTTCTGTCAGCTTCAACAACTTGGAGAACATTTTGAAGATGTTCTTCAGTCCTTGCAGCCTCATAAAAGTCACTGCAGTTTTACTGCCCTCTCAGAGCCATTATTTATGACATTTATAGCCAAAAGTTTTTCTTTGGAAGATATAAATGATGATGATGTTTTCCATTCAACAATCTCAACCATTAAAAAATCATAGTCTAACTGTAGTGAAGAGAATATGAACCATGAGTTTTTGTCAACCAAGTCAGCTAGTGTGGTTTCCGATCGTAGATTGGTAGGGAAATTAGGCTTTCCAAAACTAGATCCATGTCTACCTTCTGGAACCACTGTCTCAATCTTGTGTGGTTTATAGGAAAGTAGATGGTTTGTTATAGCACAAAGTTCATTTTTTGGAACCAAATCGCTGAATAATACAAGAGGAATCATCTCTGATGAAAGGTACCAGAGATGATGTTTCAAAGATGTTAGAGCACTTTTTGCTATTTGCTTGTTTACTTCCTCGTATCTAAGAAGCTTTTTGTAAAGCTGCAAATCGTGCCATGGTGCATCAAAAACTGAAGAGCAGGTCATCCACCATGGGTAGTAAATCAGTGCAAAGTCTCTCAGTTTCAGAATTTGTTGCTTGTTTGTGATTGTTACTGAAGGTAATTTCGAGATATTATCTTCTAGTAATGCAATTTTTAGAGCATATATTGCTTTACTCATCCATCTGGCTCTATGTATAGCACCAGATCGCTGAAGGGTTATATCCTTATCACTAGGTCCTGCATTTAAGTATAACACAACTAAGTCAGAAAATTGTTTGTAGTCATATCGTGTATGTTGCTTTTCTATATTACTTATTTGAATTGCATAATCAGTCCATTCCTGAAGAATCTCCTGGACAGCTTTGGAGTACTGATTGAAGTCAATTTTTTTCAATTTTTCATCCTTGGAAATCCACAAACTTTTCTCGAAATCTGTTAAAGACATTAATTTCTGGTCCACTTGAAGTTTCTACTTTCATGTCCTGAAACACATGACTCATAATAACTTCACCAACATGATGCCTGCATGCAGACCATAATAAAGGCTGTCCAATCTCTTGTTGGATAGTTATGCATGCAGCGCTCACATGTCCCGTGTTAAGAGATTTTTGGCAGATGGTGATGAGGATCTGGAATTGGAGAGAAGTGGTGATGAAGATGAGTTTGTTCCTGAAGTTGAGCTCTTCCCTCAAACTGACCCTGAGCCAGCAGCTTCGGCAAAGGTACAGAAAAACTATGATGAGATTCAAAACATTGCCCTTGCTAGTGTAAGGTATGGCATAGGGCTGAGGCCAACTGCAGCGATAGCAACAGCAGCTCTGATTGATGCAGGAATCATCACAGAAGACAATACAAGTAAAGTGATTGATAAGAGCAAGGTCAAGAGAGCACAGGAGAAGTTGATGAGAGAGCTGGGGGAACAGTTCAAGAAGAAGTGCAGGGAGGAGGGGGGGATCTCTTGCATCCTCTTTGATGAGGGGATTGACCTGACCAATGTGATGATGGAAGCTGAGGGCAGTGACCAATCTTTTCCCGCAAAGATCAAGGAAGAACACTATAGTGTTGTTAGTGAGCCTGGCAGCTACTATCTGTTCCACTTTACCCCAGAGAAAGCAACTAAAGAGGAGTCACATGCGGAGAAGATTGCTAAGGTCCTGTTTGCCTGGCTGAAAGAGAGGGGTTATGATAAGACCTTGTTGGCCATTGGAGGAGACTCAACAAATGTCAACACTGGTGTGAAAGCTGGAGTAATGCGGAAGCTGGAGCTGCACCTGGGGAGAAAGCTGGTCTGGTTGGTATGCAACCTGCACACTGTTGAACTTCCCCTGCGCCATCTCATTGTTGACCTTGATGGCCCTACTCTGTCAGACAAAAAATTATCCGGGCCAATAGGAAAGCTCCTTGATTCTGCTACAGACTTTGATATCAATCCAAACTTCACCCGAATCTCTGTTGGCCCTCCACTGATCAAGCTTCCTGACAAGGTCATTCAAGATCTCTCAACTGATCAATACTATGGCTATAAAATTGTCTGTGCAGTCAGGGATGGACTACTTCCTGCAGGGCTGGCTCTGTTAGAGATAGGACCAGTAAACCACAGCCACTGGCTCACCACAGCGAACAGACTTCTCAGGCTCTGGGTGTCAAAGCACGGACTTAAAGGAAAGAACCTGAAGATTCTGCAATTCATTGTGGAATTCATCATTGGAGTGTATTACCCATGTTGGTTCAACGTGAAGGTCAAGCACTCCTGGATCAAAGGGCCTAGGCACATCCTCTTTCAGCTGGACTGCCTCAAGTCCCAGAGAAAGGAGGTGCTGGATATTGTGATGCCAACTGTGAGAAGATCTGCTTGGTATGCCCACAGTCAGAGCTGGGCACCGCAAACTCAAAATCACTTCCACAATCGCAAATCCGCAAACCTTACCTTCCGCAACCGCAAATCCGCAAACTGCTTGCCATTTTTGGTGCCGCAAACGCAAACCATATTTCCAATTTTTACAGTGCTGGGCACTTCCGCAATCGCAATTTTAACTATAAAAAGTATCCAAAACATTAAAGAGGTATAAAAAGTTTTTATATCTTTTTAATGTTTAATGTTTAATGTTTTAGCCTTGTTTTTATTAAAAACAAGGCTAAATAATTTATTACAATAAATCACTATTGTAGAAGAAATAAAAATACTACATATATTGATATATTATATTGAACAAAAACACCTCCTGCAAGTAAATAGTAAATAGTAAATAAATTAAATAATAAATTTAATCATTTGAATTTCATAAATTTGAGACTTAGACACGTTAGAGAAGACTGTACTGTAACTGTAGTAACTGTACACACATTACATTACACAAGTTAAATTAAGTTAACACTGTGACTGTACACAACTTGAACTCACTGTACAACTCAACCCCTCTAGCCTCTACAAGTGTACGCCTCTGGCTTTGTCAACAAGTTCAGTCGTCCTCCTCCAGTAACTGAGCCAAATCCAGTTTTAATAAGTCCATGTTCCCCTTCATGAACACGAGACGTTGGAAGTTGTCAGAGGTCAGGCTGGCCCTTTTGGGCGGAGTGGCGGGAAAGATGACGCGCTGCCTGCCAGCCAATTGGCGGCCAGTGACAGCAGCGTCACAGCACTAGCGGGCTTGGCCAGTGGCCACGTGGGAAATTTGCGGTCTTAGTTCCGCAACGCAAATTCACTAATTTGCGATGACTTTGCCGCAAACGCAAATCCGCAAATGAAAAACATACTTCCGCAATTGCGGAATTTGCGGTAGTGTTTGCGGAAGTGCCCAGCTCTGCCCACAGTGAAGTCATCCTCCAAACACTACACTGCTCCAAGGATCAGAAGGAGAGGATTGAAGGGGTGGAGAGAATCCTGGCCATCAGGGGAGAGGGGGACCCGGACACTCAGCTAGGGGGCTCCTCTGTTAGGAGCAGAAGGACACCTGACATCAATTGTGATGCTTCCAGCATCAGTGACTTGATCAGCTAGTCAGAAGGTGCGTCAGCCACCTCTCACCTGCTCTCTAAGCACCTCAGAGGTGAAAAACTTCATCAACACCCCCATGGAGGTGCGCAACTGGCCTTGCCACACACAAAGCATTGAGAGGGTTGTTAAAATGGTGACAGGCTTCTGCTAAGTACTTCTCACAGGAAAAGAGGGATGGAGGGATCAGGGCTCAGGAGACCAGCAGGAAACTGATGTCCAAGTCTGAGTCAAAGCAGGATTTGTGCAACCTGGCAAAGTTAAAGATGTCAGGAGAATGATCTTTGTAATTATATCCAGTGATATAAGCACACCGGACAAAAAATTAGTCACCCCTCTCAGAATGTACCTAATAACATGTGACGGCGCCTCTGGCCTTGATAACCGCACGAATCCGGCGAGGCAGAGAGACTACGAGGTTGTGCATGTACTGAACATCAATTTGCTGCCACTCGTTCATCAGCCGGTCCCGAAGTTCCACCAGAGTCTGTGGGTGTCTATTCCTGTGATTCACATTCTGTTCCAAATAATCTCACAGATTTTCAATAGGATTTAAATCAGGTGATTTGGCGGGCGATTCGAGGTGAGACAGTGTTGCAGAATGTTCGTCGTGCCACTCACACACTTCTCACCCTGTGCACACGGCAATTGTCATCTTGGGAGACAGGAGTGGCAATGTGATGCTGCTCCTGGAGATGTAGGGCAAAGGGTACCAATTCATCATTTAGTATGCGGAGGTACACCTGCTGGTTCAAATTCATCGTCACTGGAACGAGAGGGCCCATTTCGTGGTACGAAAAACATCCCCAGAACATCACGGAACCACCTCCAGCCTGAACACCACCTTCGACACATTCAGGATTAAAGGCTTCATTGGACCTGCGATGTACTCGTCGCCTCCCATCATTGGAGAACAAACAAAAATGGGACTCATCGGACCAAATTACACGTTTCCAATCTGCTGCAGTCCAGTTTTTGTGCCTCTGAGCCCATTTATAACGTGCCAATTTGTGACCTGCTGTTAACAGCGGCCTCTTCCGTGGTACCCTGCTCCAGATGTCCATCGCATGCAGTTCTCGTCGCAATGTCCATTCGGAAATTGGTCGATGGAGAACCTCATTGGTTTCTTGGAGCAATTGTTCTCTGGTTTGAAAACGATTTGCAGTTACTAGACGAGAAACATGGCGGCGGTCCCTATTGTCAAGAATTGTTTTCCGGCCACAGTTACACCGTCAATTTTCAGTTGATTGTAAACTCGCTGGACAGTACGCGTTGACACACCAACAAATTGGGCTACTTCAGACGTTTTGTGTCCGTGGGCTCTACCAAACACGATGGCTCCTTTTTGCCACTGAGTAACGTCTGCCTCACGACCCATTTTGCAGACTATATCCAACACACACTTTGTTCTTCACCACCTCATGAAACAGATCTGATCCTGTGTGCTACATCACCGCTACTTCTCACTTACCAATGCTACATCAGCGCCCTCTGTGTGACCTTGAACTTCCTACTATCAGTGCTATTAGGGGCGACTAATTTTTTGTCCAGTGTGCTTACAGTGCCCGCGAAAAGTATCCGATCACTCAAGAAAATACAATATTTTCCCTTGATATTCAGAGACACGTAATTCACTTTCTATTTGTTCTAGCGACATCTGGTAACTTTGAGGTTGCTCGCTGATATGAGAGCTATCCAACGCATTCTCAAATTAGTGTTCTGGTAGCCTTCGTTGCGGGTGGCTGTCTCTCAAATTTGTCAGATTTCACTGTTTGTGTAAATTTCTTGATTTTTTTTTTTTTTTTTACAGAAAGTGGTGTAAATAAAATTTATATATAATGTGTGCTAAAAAACAACTTAAGAGTGATTGTCGAGGTGCTATTGTTGCTTTGCATGCATGTGGGAAATCACAGAGACAGATAGCTAAGGAATTAAACATATCCCAAAGTACCGTTAATTTATGGGTTTCACGTGCTAAGAACAATGGTGGCCTAACCACGCCAGTCCCTAAAAAACGATCTGGCAGACCGAGAAAAACAAGTTCGCGAACAGACAAACTTATGAAACGTTTAGTATTGAAAAACCCAACAATAACTGCGAAAGAAATAAAATTTAATATGAATAATTTGTTATCTGGTGTTTCTGAACGAACTATCCAGGAGCGGCTCCAAAAAGAACTCGGATTACCATCTCGCCATGCTGCTAAGAAACCGTTCATTAATGAAAAAATGCGTAAAAAACGTGTCGCATTTTGTAAAAAATACATTCATTGGACTGTTGATGACTGGAAGAAGGTTTTATTTAGCGATGAGTCGACATTTTTGACATTCAGAAGTTGTCCAAAAAAGGTTCGCCAGCCTATTGGCTCAAATAGGATGGACCCTAAATACACCCTAAAGACAATGAAACACCCTCCAAGTGTGATGGTTTGGGGTTGTTTCGGTTACTATGGGCGTGGAAACTTATATTTTCTTCCGAAGAACACAACTATGAATGGTGCACGGTATTTAGCAATGCTACAGGATAAACTTCCAATGGCAATGGCAATCCAAAGGACAAAAACATACATGCATGATGGTGCACCATGTCACAGGGCCAAAATAGTGACAAAATGGATTACTGACAATAAATTTGATATTTTGGATTGGCCTGGTAATAGTCCAGATCTCAATCCGATAGAAAATCTGTGGCTAATAATAAAAAATAAGGTTGAATGCCACGACACTGGCTCAGTCGAAAAATTACAAGATGCCATCAAAAATGTATGGTGCAAGGAAATATCAGTGGAAGTTTGTCAAAACTTGATTAAATCCATGCCAAAACGTCTAGAACGAGTCATCCAAACCAAAGGACAGATGACAAAATACTAATATAAGGTTAGTATACATTTAAACATTGTTTTTTATGTAAAAAATACAAATTTCAAGGGTGATCGGATACTTTTCGCGGGCACTGTACATGCAGTTCACCTATTAATAAATATATGTAAAGTTGATTTGGCCTTGTCAATATAAATGATTTACCTTATATCTTTTAATATATTATAAAGGGGTTCAAAAGGGTAAAATTGGCAATTTAGAAATACAAAATGATGTAGGTTAGTTATATCCTATCCAAAAAAGCAGCTCATATTTGAATTCCCCATGTAAAAACACATAATTTAGACACCCCTGATGGTAGGATTTCCTTCAGATTCATGTTGTCACCTGAGTACAACCCGCCCTAATGGATAGTAGCTTAGTTGAGGGGTAAAAAAGTTGTGACAATTTGTATTATGAAAGGGGAGCAACAGATTTTTTTTTTTTAATTTTCATATCAAATTAAGCCCAAACTCTATCTGTATAAGTGGCATTTAAGAAATTGCCATGTATTTAGGTGCAAACCATGCGTTTTGAGATTTGAATAGTGATAACTTCACTGAAAAAAATTATATTTTCATTATGTCACCCGCATTTAATTTAATTTTTTTCCCAAAAAGTACCGTATGCTGCTTTATATGTAACTACAGGACTGGTGAGAGCTGCCACAGGCCCCAGGGAAGGATTGGTATATGGGCCCCCCTGTATATTTTTTATGTACGTAACAAGCAAACTGATTACAGGCAGTCCCCGGCTTACCGACGAGTTCCATTCTCACGATGGTCTTTAAGTCAAATTTGTATGCAAGTTGGAACCCATACGAACAGTTTGTACTTAACGTCTTAAAAGGGGGATGTCCGCCATAGGGTGGGAATTCAGTTTGAATGAGTCGTCAGTAGTGGTAGAAAATGATCTCATACAATGTTTGTTTTTTTTGTTTCTTTTAATTCTATTTAAAATTTCATTATGAAAATAATAGACTTCTCAGTAGATGTGTATATCTTAGGCATTTAGTGCACACATACCCACCACAAACATCCCCATATTCTTCGTTTGTATTTCTTAAGCTTTTAGAGCACACATACCCACCACAATAGCACCACAATCAACCCCCATATTCTTCATTGCTAGTCTACTGTATACTTAAACACTTTAAACACACTCCCAATTTATAAAAGCTACTAAAACATAGAAAACATAAGAAAAGATAATTTGTAACAGTAATTAAAGTGTATCACCAGCACTTGCATCAGATAGGAGCCATGATAGGGGTTTGCACATTATCAGAAATTGAATATGAATTCACACGAATGTCTTCACGAGTACAAAATCCAACTTAAAATGGCGGTGGCATAAGTAGTGCACTGATTCATTACTACAAACCATTGTAGGTAACTCGGATTTTTAAAATAATAGACTTTATGGCAGTCTGTTCATATGTACAGAATGTCTTAAGTCAGACATTCGTAACCCGGACACTGCCTGCATTATGTCCAAGTCACTATTCAAAACACAGTATGATAATCTCTATAAAATGTATGTTCATTAATTATATTTCCTCTGTTACTTAATCAATTGCTTTATTAATATTTTTAGATTTTATCCCCCCCCCCCCTTTCCAGCAGGGTTGTGGAGTCGGAGTTGTGGAGTCGGAGTTGTGGAGTCGGAGTCGTGGAGTCGCACGTTTCAGGGCGGAGTCGGAGTCGGAGTCGAATTTTTACAATGTGTGGAGTCGGAGTCGGAGAATTTTGGACCGACTCCACAACCCTGCTTTCCAGGCCCCGGGGATTTAACCCAGCTTCCCCACCCTCTCAGCAGCCCTGTGTAACTATCAGTACTTATTTAATTGTAAATTTGTTTCAAGAATGAAACAATTGAATTATTAGCAACTGCATTAAATTTTTGTTCTAAAATGTATACAGAGTACTGCACACAGGTTCAACAAACTCATTAAACATAATATAACATAACAATAATTACCATATCTCTCAAGTGAAGCTTGCAAACTGTGACTAAGTACTAGAAAGTATATATACACACACTTAAACTTGTATGACAGTAACGTAGAAGTACAAGCATCAACTGGGTGAGTATGATATACTGTACTAAAAACTTTTATGGCTTCACTAATTTGATCTCTTTTGGATGGAAGAGTAGGCAATTTTAATACTACACAGGTTATTTGGATTGGACATAGGTCGAGTCATTTCACTTTGTCTTACCCAACAAATATCTTGCTTCTCTGGAAAATGGTATTTATTAGGACCTCCTGAAGATGTTAAAAAGCTAATTTGGTAATCAGCAAATTCTTCTGAACTTTGATTATTCCAAGCCAGATTTTCTATCATACAAGCAACATATTGGCCAATATGATACTCAATATCTTTGTTTACTAGCAGACTGCTCTCACCCTGTTCAACTTGACTTATTCTAAACAAAGTAGGATTTTCTGAATCAAATGTTTGATAAGCCTCTATCTGGTTCCTTGACTTGGGTACAATTCTGTGGAAGCCTCTTGTCCCCTTGATTGATATAACTTCATTAAACCTATTACACACTTAATTTATTTAATTCAACCTCCTGCTTAGTAACAAAGAAAAAGTTAGTGATTTGAAGTGCTTAGTACTAAATTCATACAAAGCTTAGTGTCAGAAAGTGACCAGCATCAGTTCATTGTAGATTAGCCTTTGCTACACCGCTTTTTACTATTCCTCCAATACCATTCACACACATTTTTACCATGACTTGTAGCAAAGAAATTCCACTATTTTGACACTGAAATCCTGTTCATGATAGCAGAGATTGATGAAATTGAATCTATTCTTATATTGTCCATAGTATCCATCAGAAAAGTAAATAACTTTGTACATTGGGGAATCTAGCTTTTATATCTTTTATCAAATATTGCTGAAAAGTGTGAACTGCTGAAGTTGAGTGCTCAAGACAGTCACTGACAATGCAATAACTAGTGTGGCTTAATTCCCATCCTTCTTTTGATAGACTACAAAATGGGTGGTATGTTGCCTATCATTTGTCCAGTGAAAACTCTGAGGGGAATCCTGAGTAATAAATGAATTGTTTTCAGCAAAATCCCCTAGTACAAATACATCATTACTTTGAAGATTCTATTTTATATTCTTCATGTGTTGACTGACATTTTGCAATGTAGTGATGAATGAGTGAGAAAATGGCTTCTGAAAAAATTTCAATAAATTCCTCTACTGTAACTGTATTGCTTTGCAAACGTGACCAATCTGTAGTAGTCCATTGAACATATTGTACTGCATCTATCTATCAATATTGACAAGGTATTCAAAAAGTTTGCTACACCAATACCACCAGGACATTTTAGACATCTATGTAACACAGTTAGAATTATTGATATCACAAACACTTTTCCATAAGGGTATGATATGCAAGGCTTTTCTGGTCAATTACTGACACCATGAGTTTAGGATTTTGGTGATAGGTACAAACACAAACCGAGTGTGTTCCTTTCCCCCCCGACCCATAACACACCATTTAAGTCTTAAATTTGCAAATGATGAAAAGCCAACACTATCATCAGCATGGCTCCAGATTTGAAAAAATTTACTGGAGCACAGCTCTGAATTTACTTTTTTTCCCCTTACACCACTAGATAGGTTAATGATAGTAAACTCTTGAATTGATGACATACCAATTACAAATTGTTTTAGCTAAACATAATAATACAATAATGTACAGTTTATAACTCACCTTAAGTTTATTTATTCATTGCAGCAGCAACAGTGGACGACGTTAGACCTTGCATGTAGGCATTTGTTGTGAATTTACCACCATGTATGCTTGGCCACTGATCAATGGCTTTCTGTGTGATCATTACAGCAGATCTAGTACCTGGAGCTGGACCCTCCTTCACAATTCTGCACAGCTTAGTCAAATGAGATGGCTTAATGGATCCTTTGTGTTCAACAATGTAACCAAGAATGGAGAATGTCCCTTCAGCTGGTGCTTCACTCCAGGCAGTTGATCCATCTTTATCAAAATGCTTTAATCTCTCTGTGATTCCTTTCCACAGCCGTTCTATATATTCTGTCAGCCAATTTATCACCGAGTCTTTTGTAAAACTACTTTCAGATCTGGTTCTGGATGGTCTAGCAACTTCAGCAACCTGGTAGTAATCAGAATGTTTCTTGATGTATTTGTAAACTTCATTTAGGATGTAATCCTCGGCTGTTAGTTCCTTTTGCTGCCCTGTGGTATCGTGCTTAAATTCAGAAACTACATCATTTGCATTTCCTCCATTAGCTAATTTGGAAATTGTTTCCATCACTCTTAACATAACAGTTTTCCCTCCTTCTTTATAAAATATATTTTCTACAAATTCTGCACTAACTGTGGTTTTTTGAGCTACTTGCAACATAATCTTTGTTACATAGGAAATCAATACATAGAACTTGGCACTAATTTCTTTCTCTTGTGGATGATCAAAAAAAACAATTTTCCACAAATCTGTCAAATTGATCAAATTCGTAATTAACCATGCGAGCATCAGATTTGAGTTTTGGTCTCTTAAAACCAATGATATTGTCAAGAACCATATTGGTATAGTCAAGGCCTGATCTCAGATTTGAAGAGTGATTCTGAATAGTCTAAAAGCTCACTTAGTTTACAAATTTTCTTCAATGCATCAACATGGGCTCTGTTCACAAGATGCATTAAGTCCCATCGAAATTTGAAATTTTCTCCAAACAACTTTTTCATTTCGTTTTTAAATGGCTTGTTGTCCTTACAAAAAGCCCCATCTCCAACCATTCCAGATACCTTAGATTTAATTGCTTCTTCAGATAGTTTCAAGTGATTAGGAGACTTCAACACATCAAAAATTTCATTGGCCAAATAAACGCCTGATTTGCTGCGTACTAAATTTATCCCAGCAAGTTTTACAGTCTTATCTTCTTCACTCATAACTAATACAACTAGCATGCTTAATCCCAAAATTGTTCCAATGTCAGCTGTTATTGTTACTGAAGTTTGTTCTAAGAACCACTTTACAGTTTGTTCTTTAAGTTGATTATCTAATAGCTCACAAATTGTCTCGCACGCATGTGTGCTATGATTCAAATTTCCAACCTCACAACCTGACCTATGTAATACAGCTAGAAGTACTGGATATATAGCCCATGCAGTGTTTGTTTTCATTATGTAGT
Source organism: Bathynomus jamesi (assembly GCA_023014485.1). Taxonomy (NCBI): domain Eukaryota; kingdom Metazoa; phylum Arthropoda; class Malacostraca; order Isopoda; family Cirolanidae; genus Bathynomus; species Bathynomus jamesi. The sequence continues at coordinate 1,372,588 of JAJOZX010000268.1, forward strand.
ATAAGATGTTGCCACATAAGTCTTCTATACGTTTAGTAGTGTTCCGAGAAGATGTTTTCATCACTTCATAAACAGCAGCTCTTTGATGATGCTGGTTTAATTAAATGTCTCTTCAGGTGGGTTTTCAGATTTCTAAACCATCTCTTGATTTTCTCCTTGTTTGCATACATAGGTTAAATCTTTAACATTGAAGTAACCTTTTATGTTAGAATGTTTGTCTGAAGCACATGCTTTGGGGTCTGTGCAAGCTATGCAATATAATGTAAACATTTTATCATCAGAATCATCATCAATATCTTCTTGATTATCATCATCTTCATCCTCAACAGCTATATCTACATCAGGCATATTAGTGTCACTATTTGCAATGTTTTCCATTATATCACTTGGTACTGAAAATGAATCATCAGCATGCCCTAGATCCTTCTTTTCCACCAATTTGAATGTAGATTTGATCAAATCATTGTTCAGGATTTCTTGTATTGATTTACACTTGCTTAAATGGGCTATGGAAATGTCAAATTTGTTACTTTTTGCTTTATTAGATTTGGATGCAACACTTGAACTTGAAGGCATATTTTGACTCTTCTCTTTATTAACCACAACAGCTTGGTGAGTTTCTTTTGTTAGGCGCAAAATTGCATTCAATGTCTTCTGGATTTAGGAATTTTCAAATTCCTCTAAAGCAGTTTTGTTAGTCTGATGCGCAGATTCCTCACTTACCTTTTGTTTCTTAGGTGGAGAAGCACTTTCTTCAGTCTGTGAAACATCTAGTGAAAAAGTTTCATTTTCTAGATTAGCAGTTGATGAAGTTGGTTCATTTTTCTGAGGTCTAGCACTAGCACATTTTGTGAACAAACTAAATGACTGCTTTGCCGTATCTCTTTGCTGCACTTCATCCTGGTATTTCTTTACTGCAATATCTAAGCTGTGGGCCCAAACTCTGGGACCTCTTGTATTGTAGCAAATATTTTTTTTGGAATTAAAATGTTCCTCCCAGTTTTGCTTCTTTGAATATTTGTTCTTGCATTGACCACAAAAGTAACCCCTTTTAACACCCTCACTTTTCTCTCCAACTTCATCAATATTAGGATCCATTATTGATTATTGACTACCTGAAAAAATACAAAATAAGTAAAAGTTAGTAAATATAGTATGGTAAAAGTGAGTAAAAGTAAGTAAATATAGTACAATGAAAGTAAGTAAAAGTAAGTGCTTTAAACTTAGTAAAAGTAAGGAAGAGTAAGTAAAAGTAGGTAAGTTAAAGTAAGTAAAAGTAAGTTTAAACTTAACTAAACTTTTCAATTCTAGAGTCATGGTGGATTACTTAAACCGCACAAGTAATTATCTGGCCAATTTATCAAACCTGGCCGAGATCAATGGAACATAGTCCAATCCTGATAATTTTATATTAAAAAAATATACGTTTTAATAAAATTTTAATTATCAAAACATTGAAGCTTAACAAAAAATAAAAATAATTGTTAAATATGGAATTACCAACTAAACTTAAAATAACTAAATTTGTAATTTAAAAAAAATTGGTTTGTACAAGAACGTATGCGCAAAAAAATTGCATAACGTCTAGCGGATGAACAAAACCCAAACCCAAATTTACTTTTTCTCATGATCAAATTTACTGGAGCAATGCTCCCAAGATCCCAGGAATCTGGAGTCATGATCATCAGTTTTGTTATATTTTGCATAACATTTCTTTCAAATTACCTAGTAAGAGACATTTTTGTTTGTACTCTTTTTTCACCATCTTTATTTCTTAGTGACACACTCAGATTTCCCTGCACATATCCAACTTACTTCATCATCTTCATAAAAAGCCTTTACCCTGGATATTGTTTCTTCAGTCAATTTTTTTCCTTTACTATACTTAGGAACTTCTGAAATAATACCAAATTGAGCTCTCAGATGTCTGGCTTTGTCAACAGTGTACAAGTACACCTAGTGGCACCAAAAAACTGTTGGGTTCTAGTAATTGTAAAAGGAGAGCAAGTATCTGAAGTTTTCATTGATAGGAAGATGTGGGTTGAATTCTTCTTTGAGATCATTCATCAGCATGTCATACCCGTTTAAAAGAAGAAAAATACATATAAAATCATTGCAATTTTTTTTTTACTAAATATTATGAATTGAATAAAAATCAAAAGTTTCAAAGATCATTCTTACAGTATATTAATAAGCAAGTACTATTAATTTAATTACCTTATATCATATTTAGCTACATTTGTGGTTTGACTCAGTCTCTTACAGGTAAGAGACCAAGTATTAAAGTACTCTAATTTACATACAGTTTCTTACATACATTGCAATATCTTTCTCCATTTTTTTAAGATCTTGTTTATTAGATGTTCCAGCATCACCTTGAACTGTCACAGACATTGAGTCTTCCAATTTCCTCTTTAGAGATGTTGAAGCTCTCTGGTATTTCTTAGATGCCATCTTTGATTTACTGATACTACTCAGGCCATCTGAAAATTTATGATATTTTAAAGTCAGGTATCAGACATAGGGTAATAGTAAGAGACTATTACAGGATTTTTCAAGTAATAACAGATAATTTTTTTGACTGAAATAGAAGGCAAAGTAATAGATAAGTCTATTACTTTTCTATTATAGTGGCAATGGATATATTGTGTGAACAAAACTGAAAAATGAACTACTATAAACTAAAACTTGTATGTGAACTAATATTGCGGCAAATTTTTCCTTCAATAAAGTAAAATTTATCAAGATAGTCTCAGAAATTGTAATGATTTAGTTGAAACAAATATTTGTTATTTGGCTGCTGCTCAGCCTCATCCTGGATCCATAAGTGCAGAGCTTTCTGCCTCATCCTGGATCCATGAGTGCAGAGCCCTTTGCTTCTCAGTCTTATAATGGATCCCTGAATCCAGACTTTTGTAGTGAAGGTTCATCAGGTGTAGAGAAGTACAACTTTCTGAACAACTCTCATTTCATCATTTTTATTGGTTTTCTTCAGTTTGTACAAACTTTTGATGAATGACTGAAGCCATGTAGAGGATCACTATTTTCAATAACATGATTTGGGAGTGATATTAAAGCACTCTCAATAAGCTTTTTTGCGCGTTCGAATGGGTTACAGCAACGATAGGTATAGTCTTTACATTTAGTTGCCATTTTTTATTAAGTACCGTAAGTAGCTACGTACTGTGAATTTCTGCCAAGAAAAATATTTCCTCAATGTATGCCTCTATAAGCTAATTATTTCACGCATGTACACGATAAATGAGAGAATGGAACACTTTGCTTTCTAAGGACGCTTCTTTTGATTACTCAATAGTATTTAACACTAGTCGCGTTAGCTTTTGATTCAAGCTCTCTTTATTAATTAATGCGGGTATTTTTAAACAGCTTTTGAAGACTACTTATTTATATATTTTGTACCCTTTATATACTTACATAGACGCCTGTATAAAATACATTGCTGCATAGTTGAATAAAAAAAGGGTAAAATAATTTTATATTTGACAATTTGCAAAAAAAAAAAATTTCAGTGAAGTTATCACTATTCAAATCTCAAAACGCGTAGTTTACACTTAAAAATATGCAGCAACTTCTTAAATGCCACTTATACAGATACCGTAGAGTTTGGGCTTAATCTGATATGAAATTTTTTTTTAAAAATCCATTGAGGTGGGGTGGGGGGTAAAACCCCCGCTTTAATAATACAAACTGTCAACTTTTTTACTCCTCAACTGAGCTGCTATCCATACTTATACTCATTTAATATTTGACAAATTACCTTTCAAGTAAAATTTGAATCCTCCTTCTACCTCAATTAGGGGCCAAGATATAGTAATTTGAAATTTGGGGGTTCCTGAGAACCCACCAAAGTTGGAAAGGGCATAACTTCTGAACTAAGTCCAATCAAACAAACTTGAAATGGGGGGGGTAGACAATGCTATACAACAAATTATAGGAAAATTGGAAGCAGTGTGGTGTTAAGTACTGCATGATCCATCATGGAATTACCCAGTATGACTTTTGACACATTCTCACTCCTTTCTGGTCAAACTCTCTAATGCGAGGGTTAATGAGTATTTTCAATCTTTCATCTACTCAACCAGTCAACTTTGAAACAGTATTCCTCAATCCATCTTTCCCCCCCATCTGTGACCTTCAATCTTTCAAAAGCAGCATGCAAGCATCTCAAAAACCTCTGACCTTAATTTTCTCTCTTCCTCTATGGAAGGTACATTTTTGTGGGCATTCACCCTTAGCACCTCCTCTTCGCATAAAAAAAAATTACTGAATTAACCCAACTTAATACATTACCAAGCCATTATGAACTCTCCAAACTGCATCCATATCTATAATCTTGCCAAAGTACTTTACCAAAATTTGAATATTAGCACAATCTTTAGAAAAAGAAATTTACAAACCTACGCATTTAATTTTTTAATTATCTTATACATTATTACATATTAAACTATATAGGCTAATGATAAATAATAAAATATAATTTCAGTTGATGACATTCTTTTCCCCATAATTTAGTTGCCCCTCCAAACAATAGATGGCAGTAAAGAAACCTTACGCGAGTGTGTGGCTCTTTTCATACATAATCTTTAGTACCAGTTTTCAGGGGCTAAATATCAGATTCACAACGATGAACTTTACATCTTAGGTAAATACTAAATTAGGTTCATATTATATTAGGTCAGGTAGATTAAGATTATTTATTATTATTTTGAGCTAAAACAAATTCATCACAATTCTTAAATTTTATCATCTTAGGATCCTTTTACTAGTAACAGAATGGTTTACCATAAAATGATTGAAACCTACCTTTAAACAGTATCTTACCTAAATTCCAGTATGATTTCAGCCATCCAAAATTATGCACAAAACTAATAAAACCTTTTACTGTTTTGTAACTTAAGAGAATCATCAAACCATAGCCTCATTAACAAAATAATTTAAATATTTATTTAAAAAATAAAATTCTCACCCCTTTTGTATACATTAACACTGGACATCATATTTCATACAAGATACAAACTTTCACCCATTTTTAAATTATAAATACGTTAACATTTCACTTCTCTGTAGTTACACATTTCATTAAATCTCTCAAGGTAAACGAGTACATCTTTTTCTCCACTTTTCAGTTAAAAATTAAATCCTGTATGTATTGCGTATAAATGAAAGATTTGTCATGATATATTGTGTATAATACATGAAAGATTTACCACCAAGCTGCAAAATCTGCTAAAATTTTTCATTGGTATCATGCAAGGATTTTTACACAACACTTTCAAACAAATTTCAATTTTGACTGAAATTAAAGCAAGAAAATTTTTCTGAAGCACATTTGTGCGAGACTGAAATATTATGCATGACAATTTTTTATATTATGCGAGGATTTTACAATATGCAGAGAGAATTTTGCAGATCTTGTAGTCTAAATTTGACAATTAACTGTGAAATCATAACAACTAACTTTTAAGCAAATCATGATCTATGTAACAAATATCAACTTTGTCAAAAAACTGGTAGCTATCCCCAAAACTTAATATTAGCCACCATATTAGTTTGTCAAAACCTTGAGGACAATATCCTATTTTGGCATCCCAATTTAACAATTACTAAATAAACAAACAGCATCCCAAATACAAGCAATTGGCAAATGTGTATATTTAGTCACTTCCTGACATGTATGATAGAAAAGTATATCACACAGGATACTGCACTATTTATTAAAAATAAATTTTCACATTTTTGGTAAAAGTTGCTTAAAATTAATCAAACCTACGTGAAAATTATTGAATACCCAATTAAGTATTGAATACCCAATTAAGTCAACTGTACACCCTTGATGATTGGTTAAGTTGCGATATTTTCATTTAAACTAACAAAAATATCATGACAACCTAACCAATCATCAAGGGCGTACAGTTGACCTAACCAGGCACTCCAGCCATGTTCTCTCATAAGAAATCAACAAAAATGATTCATCAAAACAAAGCTGATGCTGTTAAATAATTTGGCATGCCAAAATAGGATATTGCCAACCTTAGTTCATTAGAAATTTCAACTAATGCATTGGGCAGAGTAGTTTTACTCAAACTCTTGCCCAACACATCAGGCACAAGAATGTTATGGAAAAAATCTTCACACAATAGATCAGAAAATTTGTCAAAATTTCAGAATCTAGCTACTATTAGAACCCAGATCACACTAGGTTACATAGTTATTTTAGATTGGTTCCTGCTTAACCAATTTCAGCCAATCAGGATCTTCTGTAACATTTTTACTATCTCAAAAACACTGGTTTCGACAAAAAACTAAACTATATCTAATATTTATCCAGTCAAAATAGTTTGGAAACATAGGGGCCTAGTTCATAATAGCTTCAGTAATACAGCAAGTTAGGTTCAAAATAACTTGGGCTGGTTAGGTCAAAAATTGCAGAATCCTCGAATTTTAACAAAAATTTATAGTCTGGAATATATAGGCCTAGTAGAGGATTTTGCAACCAACTACAAAAATTAATATCCAAATACACCAATATCCCTTTAACATCTGCAACCCAGTAATCATTCAGGCCTGAGTTAAGAACAAGAAATTTTTATAGTGGGCACACTAGGGGCCACTTCTGCCCATCGAGGTGGCTCCACTATGTAAAAACTGCCTGTACATTGGCAATAACCAATTTTTACAAAACTAATTAATTATCAATTTAAAATTAATTAATTATCAATTTAAAACTAAAGATAGAATCTCTGGATCCAGAGGATCAAAGTCATAATAGGCTACTATCCACAAATATGTTATACTCTATATCTATTTATAACCAACATGCAAATATATCAGATCCAAAGAATCCAGATTATGACCTCTAGTCTGGTTATTATGATCTTTAATGAAGACTCAAAATTGATCTTATCTAACCCTTTTATCATTTTATACACCTCTATCATATCACCCCTTAACCACCTCTTTTTTAATGAGAACATGCTTAGATACACCAGTCTTTTCTTATATGTCAATTGTCTTAAGAGATATGATCATTCTTGTTGCTCATTTCTATACTTTCTCCAGTTTTTCAATATCTTGTATCACATAGGAACTATTAAATTGAATGCAGTATTCGAGGAGGGGTCTCACATATGAAATGTATAGTTGCTTCATAATACTGGGTGATTTGTATTCAATGTGTCTCTGCATGAGATTGAGTCTAGCATTTGCTTTATTTCTGATTACCATATAGTGATTTGAGGGTTTAAGTTCATTAGTCACAGTGACACCCAAGTCTTTCTCTTTATCATCATTTTTAATCCAAATTCCATTCATATTGTATTCAAATTCTAGATTTTTTGGCCCAATATGCATAACCTTACACTTATCAACATTAAATTTCATCTCCCACTTATCTGCCCAGGCTGTTACTCTAAGTCTTTCTGTATTGTCATTACTCCTGCTACTGACCAGGGTTGTGGTCAAATACGTATTTACAAATACACAAAAATAGGTATTTGCATTTGTATTTGAGAATTTAAAAAGCTACATATTTGTATTTGAGCCTTTTATTTGCCGTATTTGCTTCAAATAGAGTCAAATACACTAATGTAATTTAAGTTAAATGTTTTAAATCCATTGTACAGATAGTAGATATCTTAATGTTACTTAAAGGGAGGCACTGGTGTAATGGATAACGTCGCCACCTCCGGATTCAGCAGTCCCGCGTTCGAATCCCGGTTGGCTAGCGATATTTTTCATTTATTTCTGGTATCGCTTGGGGTTGAATGACCTTCACGATTCTTCGATAACTGCTCTGTAATAGCCTTCAGGCTCTCAGAGCAGGAAGATTCGTGTCTCCTTACGGAGTCACATGGTGCAAGGACCTGTGCATATAACTACAATTTGATATGAACAATAAAAATCAAACTTGAGAAATATTAATTTATTTTCTTTAATTATGCAAAAATGCAGAAATATCAAGAAGTGTAAAATAATTTTCTCTAATAAAAATAATAAACAAGAGGAATTTGTTACTTTTCTTGCCTTGGTATGAAAATGGTCTACTTTGATAAGAGCCAAAGTATTGCAATGTTAAGTTTTATACAATAAGTACTATACCAGTATTGTCTTACTTGAGGGGTAGCCGAAGAGTAAGTAAATATTATCCATTTATATTTAGGATGAAATTGGTACAAAATTTACAAATACAGTAAAAATTGTATTTACATTTTATTTGTATTTGAAGCTTCATATTTGTATTTATATTTGTATTTGGGGATTTATAAATTTGAATATTTGTATCTGTATTTGAATTTGGCCGTAAAAAAAACAGTGTATTTGTATCTATATTTGTATTTGGGCAATTGTATTTGACCCCATCCCTGCTACTGACTTAACATTATGGCCTAATTTTGTATCAGCAAATTTTGAGGTTTTACATGATAGGCCCTTCTCTAGATCATTTATATAGACAACAAAAAGCAGAGGTCCCAGCACAGACCCCTGTGGAACTCCGCTCAATACGGGTCTCCAAGTAGACTTATTTCCATTTAGATGAACTCTGGCTGAGAAACAGAAAACATTCTTCTATCCAGTCAGCTATATGACCTCTAACTTTTACCAACAATCTTGCATGAAGAACCACAGACTTTTATTAATCAGGGTAACTTGTCATTAGATCAGGACCAACTGGAAAGGCGTGAAGTATTATCGAGATGTACTCCTTAAACTATAGCATAGTTTGGCCCTTGGTTGGCCTACGACTAGCCTAAGTCTACCTCGACTAATAAGTCAAACTTAGGGCCTAGACCTAACTTAGCCTAAAGCGCAAACCCCAAAGTAGGCTCCAGTTACCTTTCGTCAACTTTAAATTAAAAAAAGTTATGCTTAGTTTAACACTAAAACCAACAGTATTAATTTCGGCTACATCTAATTTAAAACTTAGCCTATTAGCTAAGCGTAAGACTGGGGCCCTAACTTTAACTTTAGTTTGAAGTTAACACTAAGCTAAAGCTAAGTTACAAGTATGAAACAGGGATTATAATACACACAACAAACGCTGATCGTTATACAAAATAAACTTACCAAATTTTCCTTACACTAACTTATATTTTAATGATAATGCATAACCTATTATCTAACATTTTTAATTTTAACATAAAGGGTTTCTATTTCCCTAACTAGCACCCTCCTTGCACAAATATTACATCGGACATTATCCTACCTCGAGTCAAATCAAGAGCTGCAAGAAGTTACGAAAATAAAAATTAACAAGAAAATCAATTTAAAAACATAAACTATATTATGTACTGAATTAATCTTATTAATTTACTAAGTATAGAGTTTTTTCTATTTTTTTAACACCGTGTTCACTTTGTTACAACGCTAACTTGACTATTGACGTCATCAGCTGAATGATGTCACAAAACATCTTGTCCTACTTTTTTTTAATTCCGTAGAACTTTATTAGAAAAACACTGAAATAATGAAATTTTGGGAGTAACTTCTATCCAGTCACGCTTAATTTTATATATTTTGATATTTTTCTCGAAGTGTACGCGTCCATAACCTAAGAAGAAACGCATAATTATAAAGTAAATTAAAAACATCGAGCAGTAATGTACGAAATTAAAAAAGAAGAAGGAAAAAAGAAAATGCCTTAAGTATCCTCTGAAATGTAGGCTACAGTTCAGCCTATAAGGTAAATCAATTTTCTTTAGGGCTTTCAACTTCGAGAAACAAGTTTTTATTCTATTGAATACGAATATATTTATCACGGTGATATTCTAACATTTCTCTTTGGCCCCAGTAGTTAAAAACAGACTATAATTACAATGAAGAATACGAAATAATTTGTTTTATAACTGACAAAGGACCCCTGTGACTGAGCTTATAAAAATGTATAAAGGTTAGACGTAATTTTTGTCTCAGCCGCTATTCTTATTCAAAACAATTATATAAATTAAAATATTTACGAGTGGAATGGAAACTTCTTCTGCATTTTATGAAAGAATTAGTTCAGCCGTGAAATAGAGTTATTGTACAATAAAAAAAAACATCCCGCCAATTCGCAGCGCCAAAGCATATGCTTACATTTTCAAAATTTTAAAATGCATTAGGAGTTATAGAGCTATTTTATATATATATATATATATATATATATAAGGAAACCAATCTCCAACATTAAATGTGAAACATACCCACTAGTTCAAGTATTAAAAAAAAAATGTAGGCGGCAGTATGAATAATATGAATGTGTTAGCAGATATTATACCATGCAATTACTTAAAATGCATATAAGTAAAGCTGGCAACACAAGAAACTGAATATTGATAGGGTGCAGTTACAATAAACATGCGCAAATAAGCATAATAACAATAATAATATTAACAAAGAGAGAGAGAAGAGAATATATTCACTACTGCTTGAAAACTCAGGTGATGCTCGAGGGGGGGCAATAGCTATTTATCCCCAATCTTTTCTCCCCACCCCCCCTCCTCCTCCTCTCTTCTCGCTCCTCCTCCATCCCCATTCCCTTACTCCCATCATTTCAATAGGTGAACGGTATTGGTGGATTGTTTATATAATACAAAAAAAAGGAAAAATACCAGTCGCTAAATCCTCCTCGATTGTAGCATACTGATTCTCACAGTTTCAACCTTTTTAAAATATAATTTGAAGGTTTTATTTCCTTTTTCTTTCACTGGTATTCAATTCGCAACGTACAGCATGAGGCTGCACTTCATGCTATATTTCTATCTTTATTCGCGAATACTACGACAAAAAACAGTGTACTTTAAAATTAATCGCAAAATATACTTTATAAACTCTTATACTGTAGATATTAAAATTTAACTGCAATTCCATATAGTATATTGCCGTTTTAAACTCTATATCATTTTTAAAATATACCTTATATATATATATATATATAATATATATATAAAACAAAAATTATCTTATACTTAGATATAAATGCTTGCGTCTCATTGGCAGGCTTCACTACATGTTTATCCCTGGGCATTTCAACTTCTGTCTATACCCGGCTACCTCCCCCCCTGCCCCTCTTGAATCCTCTCCGCAGAATACCCCATTTTATACCCCCATTCAACTCTTTCCTCCCTTTCATATACTTATTTGTAAGGATCTAGCAACGTCTGTTCCCAATTCAGAAAGTAATGCGAAATTCCAGGGTAAAGCGAATTTATATCAACTATATATATATATATATGTGTGTGTGTGTATATAACTTCCAATAAAATGCACGATGTAAACTTTATTAATAATATGAAAATTATATTACAGTTTCATTTTATTGGCCTATTATTTGTTTAATTACATAATTATTCGTGGCATAATAGGCCTACAATTATGATTCCTGCTTACCATCTGTTCTGGTTTTAATTAATGACTGCTTGTTTGTTCAAGTTTCAAACTGTAGGTTAACTACAATTATATGCGTACAATTTCATACTATATACGGTATATATATATATATATTATATATATATATATATTAAAAGATTGTCTAAACAGTTATGTAGGCCTAAAAACGTTTCATTTATCATCGTCGAGGATTGTCAGTGAATTTTGTAACAGGAGAGAATTCACTCAAAAATTCCTAGTTCGTCTTTGCCTACTTCCATGAGCGATCTGCGGTTGCATTGCGGCTGCTTGCACATGTGTACGTCGTCCAGGCCTAAGAGAGACATGTAAGGATAGCGATAGGTTCTTCCTAGGCCTACCGGAGTAACTGAATTCTACACTTCGGTAGGAGTTTGGCCCACGTCTTTTGGTATATAAATCTGAGCGTCCTGCAAAAACAATTTATTCCTATTTTGAGCTAGTCTACGCCTAGCTTTACTCCTATTCAGTTTCACCTTTTTTTTATTTGACTGTTTTCTCTTCAGTTTTCTGTATCGTATTTTCTTTTTTGCCTTCGACCTTCCGTTCTTTTTTCTCCATTTATTTTTGCCTTTTGTCTTCTTCTTCTTCTTTCTCTTTCTCCTGCCTTTGTTCTTCCTTCTTTTCTTCTCTCCCTTTCTCCTCCTCCTCCTCCTCCTCCTCCTCCTCCTCCTCTCTTCTTCTTCTTCTTGTTCCTACTTTTCGGTCCTCCGTTTCGTCTTTTTCTAATCTTTTTTTTGTTTCTTCTATGTTTCAACCGATTTTTTCGTCTACGCCCTTTTCCGAGCTTCCTACTCAACTTCTATTTTGATAATTTTTTCCTTCTCTTCTTCAGTCTTCTGTTTTTACGTTTAGTTTTTAGTTTTCTCTTTCCCCCCTTTCCAGATTTTCTTCTTTTTGGCTTACGCCTATTGCGTTTACGTTTCTTCACCTTTTTTAGTTTTCTTTTTCGCCCCTTTCCAGGTTTTCTTTTTCGCTTACGCTTACCGCGTTTACGTTTCTTGAACTTTTTTAGTTTTCTTTTTCGTCCCTTTCCGGGTTTTCTTTTTCGCTTACGCTTACCGCGTTTACGTTTTTTCAGCTTTTTTAGTTCTCTTTTTCGTCCCTTTCCGGGTTTTCTTTTTCGCTTAAGCTTACCACGTTTACGTTTTTTCAGCTTTTTTAGTTCTCTTTTTCGTCCCTTTCCAGGTTTTCTTTTTCGCTTACGCTTACCGCGTTTACGTTTCTTGAACTTTTTTAGTTTTCTCTTTCGCCCCTTACTAAGTTTTTTCTTCCGCTTACGCTTACTTAGTTTACGTTTCTTGAGCTTTTTTAGTTTTCTCTTTCGTCCCTTTCTAAGTTTTTTCTTCCGCTTACGTTTACTTAGTTTATGTTTCTTGAGCTTTTTTAGTTTTCTCTTTCGCCCTTTTCTGGGTTTTCTTTTCCGTTTACGCCTACTGAGTTTACGTTTTTTAAGCTTTTAGAGTTTTCTCTTTCGTTACTTTGAAGGCCTCCTTGATTTTCTTTACTTTCTTCCTTTTCTAATTTTCTTTTGCCTTCTTCCTTTAATTTATTTTTTTCTTTTGTATTTTGTTCCTCCAGTTGCAGTTTCAATCAAGAGTTTCAATTTCCGCCGCACGTTCGGTCCCTCCTGTACTTTACCCTTAAACCTATTTTGTTTCTTCAAAGATTTACGTCTTTTTTTCTTTAGCTTAGATCGTTTTCGCTTCTTCAAAGATTTACGTCTTTTCTTCTTTAGCTTAGATCGTTTTCGCTTTTTCAAAGATTTACGTCTTTTCTTCTTCAGCTTAGATCGTTTTCGCTTCTTCACTCTTCGTTTTCTTTAGTTTATCTTATTTTTTATTTTCCCCTAAGTCTATTTTCTATTTCGACTTTTAATCTTATTGTTTTTACTATTTTTTCGTTTACGACCTTTCACTTTTTTAAAATTTCTCTTCCGCTATTTTTGCTTTTACAACTTAATTCCTTTGCCCTTCGTTCTTTGGCACTCACATCGCGTCAAACACCTGCATTAGTTGTTGAAAACCCGTCTCTAAAATGACTCTTTGGTTATTCCTACCGGGAAACCCACGCGATAGTCCTTCATGTCATCTTCGGAAAATTTACGATTTTACTTTTTGCCGAGACGTTTTTCAGATTTTTTTTTAATCCGCCTTGATTTTCTTCCAAATACTACTTTTCGTCTTTTACGATTTGATTTGATTTTCTCTTTGAACATTTTCTTTTTCTTACGTTTAGATCTTCGACTTCTTCCAGTTTTTCTTGGAGCTCTCCCGCTTTTCTTTGCTAATTCTGAACTTCTAACTTTTTTTTAATATTTTCCTCTCTCCTTTCTTTTCAAACCCTATCGTTTTAATATTTACATGTCCTCCACTCTTCCAAATAAAGAATAGTTTGGTTTAAGACCTTAAGAACTATTGGATACGTTATAGAGTAAGAAGGGACTCGCTAATTCCGGAGCCAAGACCTATGGTTAACTTTCAGTTTAACTCTGTTACGAAACAAACTCAGAGTTTGTGGGTCTAATTGGATTATCAGCTATATTAAAGTCTACATAGTCTTTATCTTTCTTTGCCAAAGAGTTGATAAAATTCTAGAGCTGAAATTTTGCTTATCTATCTAAACCAGACTGGTTTGAGAAGGAGAAGAATCTAGTTCCAAGCCTGAGGGAGATTATGCTCCTAAAGATACCTTTAGTATCACGCTACAAAGGAAACACACGAAAAGTTTCATGAAGGGGAACTCGTAATACAAAAGGTTTTCTGACGTAACTTCAAGCTATTTTGGGTTGGGAACTTATAAAATCACTGCATTTCCTTTGATTAAAATAATGACGAAGTCACAAAAATTTCTCTCGTGAAGAGGAGAACATTTGAGCGCTCAAAACTGATTATCTCCCTCGACAATGCCACTTTGCTGAATGATTTCAAAAGTTTTATATTTGATAGGATTTAGTTCCACCTTTATGGGCGTTTTAAGCTTATTTTTAAATCTTACAATTTTAATTATTTCCTTTCCCATTTAAAGTGATGCAGCTCCTTCAGTTTTGACATACCCTATATCAAAATATGTTACAAATTTTAAGCCAATAAGGTTGAAATAAAACACTACTCTCACCTATTGTACTTTCATACACCTCCCCATTATAAAAGGGTAAAGGATCCAGCGGTTTCCTTTTTTTTTTCACAAATTACCCAACTCCTCAGGTTTCAACCACTATAGAAACGCACGCCAGACCATCCTTAAACGAAAAAAACGTTCTATATTCTCGCGCACATATATATATATATATACAGTATATACCAGCCAATACATCGTATATTTACGATGACCTAAAGCAGAAAGCCATTCAGAACTAGTTAAAATGTTGAGGAGCTGCTTTAATGCTTGTAAGCACAAAAAATACCTATATTTAAATAAGAAACTAAACTTTGGTTGAATGAAACCCAAATAGAACAGAAAACTGCGGTGTTCATCAATGTTGAACGCGTTAAAAATATACTCGTTTGCTTTTAGTAAATAACTTCTTTGGACGCCATCTTAACTTAACCACAACTTTATAGCTTAAGCTAACCTAACCTATAAAACTAATTTTAAAATCCGCGTATTAAAAACTATGTTAATTCAATGCAATCCATCCTTTAAAAAAAATCGTACGTGTTGCCCTTTTTAGAAGTATCTGTCAACTTCAACCGTCAAAAATGGCAAAATGATTCCACATTATTTGATAAAAAGTAATTGACGACACAATTTCTAAAACTTAAATTCTTTCTCTGCAAAATGCACAAAAAAAACCTTCCAGACTTGAACAGGTTTAGAAGTATTATAGACGCACTAGTATAGGCCGCCACAATAGGCCTTTTATAGTGTTCAGAAGATACATGTATATATATATATATAAGGCCCATGGGTATGGAAAAAAAAACCATTGTATTTGAATTAAAAACAATTCCATACAATTGTATAAGTTTTCAAATGCTTTGTTGGAAAGTTTTAATTATTATTATATCCATCAGCAGATCTCAAAATTAGCGTTCTTTTTATGAAGATGGTAGGGTGGCCAGACGTCCGGCTTTAGGCGGACAGTCCGCCTTTTGAGCACTCTGTCCTTAGGGTGGCCATTTCCAAATTTCCAAAAAGGAGGACACTGCGGATGTGGCCGTACGTTAACATATATATATAATATATATATATTAACGTACGGCCACATACGCAGTGTCCTCCTTTTTAAATGGCCACCCTAGAAGGTGGAGCCTAATATTTAAGTAAATACATGACGTCTCACTGTATTGGGAAGAAAAACTACAACTTATAAAGCACGTTCTAGGTCACACACTTAGATACACTGTGGGCAGAGGAGTACTATCCATAGCCTCGCAAAATTTCTTTGTCAAGACCTTTGAACAAAAATTTACCTCCTTATGTCAAAATACATAAATAAAAAGTTACATCGTATTCGTAAACAATCCCATAAAGCACCATTTACGCAGGTGCAGTCACGTGACTGCCTTATTTGGGTTTTATTTTTATAAGAATGCAATAAACATTTCACTGCATGTCCTTCGCCAAACACCATCAAATCCGCCATGTCTGGCGACTGAAGTACCACCGAAAAAACTAACAGTAGACATTTTCTTACAGGGATTAAATAATTTCTGGTAGCTTTTTTTATTCATATATATATATATATATATATATATATGTCGTTGCAGTAATGCGGTTGCCATAGGCTTATGGCGTTACACAAGAACTATTAACCAACCATAATAATTCTAAAAGTTACACCTGCCATACACAAAAACACTTACAAGGCAATCCTAGTGAAATGAAAACTACTTTCTGTTTTTCAAACGTATTTCAAAAGTACACGTTAATGTCCCTTCCCTAATTAGTATTATTAATTTATACCTCTTAAAAGCTTTAAACAAGCGAACAAAAATGAACGAGGTATGAAACATGCAAAATAATAATATACAAATTAATTACTTTTTAGCTAATAACATTCGCTTGTTAACATCAAAATATAAAACCAAACAACGAAGTAAGACTGAAAGAATGCATGAAGCTCAAATTCTAAAATTAAGATTATAAGGAACTGTTCTTTTTTATCCTTACAATAAACAAGTTCACCGAGAGAAAAAATTTTCCTATTGGATACAAACCGGCGGAGATAAGTCGTTTCTTGTGATCAACTGAATAGGAAGGGAGTAAGGCACATGACAAGTTAATTTGTACTCAATTTATCATAATATTTAATCAAAGGTTATGACTGCATCTGTAAAATCGCCTATAACCTAGCAATTATTATTATTATTATTATTATTATTATTAATAATAATGGGAAACTTGATATGTCTTTTGTTTCAAACGCGAGAAAACTGTTTACGAGTTCATAATTTTTATATAAAATGTAGGTTAAAACTCTCTCTCTCTCTCTCTCTCTCTCTCTCTCTCTCTCTCTCTCTCTCTCTCTCTCTCTCAAATATTTATTTATTTCCCGTCATTATTGTTCAGTATGCAAACACTTAACGATACAATTGACATTTCCCTGCTTTGTTTTTTAACTTGATTAAAACTTTTTATTATTGAATATGCAAATTTGGCATCAGATAAGAAGAATTGTAACCAAAAAAATTATTTCTTGAATGTTAAACTGATAATACAATTATTCATATTCAAGTGACCTTATTTTATTTCATGAACTTTGCGTACGTACAAGTTACAAATAATTTTGTAAACATTCGCTTATGTTATTGTAATTATTAATTAAAATGTGAGATTTCCATATCTAACCTAAATAGACATTTTGTCCACGCGAAATTTTATGAACCTAACCTAACATATGGTAATCTAACGTAATTTAACTTAATCTTAAAAAAAAAACCCAGCGAAATCGAAATATCGTTAGCCCTTGTATATCAGCCTTATAAGCTAAGCTCCATACCAAATTCTCTTAACATTTGTAACATGCAGGCACTTTTTCCGCACTGAATTTACGAATAGACTACAATAATTCTTGACTTGAATTTACGATCAAGTTTGGACTGACAAATGCAAATTGCATTTCTGTACATCCTCCTACATTCACTTCGTTCAGAAACAAACATTTGATGATTATACTGTAACAACTTAAAAGTTTTTCTCAAAAATGTTTTTAAAAAAATACATCCTGATTTCAAGATTTATTTATTTATTTTTCTTTCTTTCTCATGCTAATCAGGTTGACACAAAAGACTCCATATTGGTAAAATTGGAAGAGATGCAACATTTAGTCCGTGGAAACACGAGTCGAGAAAGGCTAAGCACGCCCTATGACGTCATCCATGTCAACCAATCACACGCGCGCGCCGTCATCGTGAAAATTGTGTTGAAAGGAATGCAGAAAAACGTTTCGGACAACGACAGCGGGAAGTAGTAGTAGTAGTAGTTAGTCAGCATCATCATTTTCTTCAAATGTCTTCTAATTAATCCAGTTTTCAAACTAAAATTTCGCTAGTAATTAAATGTTCTCCACCGGCTTTTCATTAAAATATTAATTACGCACTGTACGTCTCTTCCTTCTAAATTCTATACCGTACCGTCCGTACAAGTTTTATGGGCCTTAAAACCAAAGAAACAAACCGCAAATTTCGAGAGTTAGGCCCAGCCATGCATGTGTACAGTCGGTATATACATAAATAAGTGGCGGAGGTTTATGATGGGAACAAGAGGCCCGCATTGTCTTATTTTAAGAAACCACAGGTAACAGAAATGATAATTAAAAGCTACAATTACCGATATAATTATTTGTTTTCCTTTATTTTCCGGGAGATAAAGCAAAGAGGTTAAAAGATGTCTGCGCAGAGGCAACTTCATCTTCGACCAAATTATTCATATATATATATACTCCGCCGAAAGTCAATGACTTTCTTTAAGAATTTGAGTAACAGTACAATAGAATTATTATGCATGTTTATATATGGGAACGCTCAAGTAGGATGAATGGAATTAAATCGAATGGAATAGAGTCACATCCCAAATCCGAAAGAGGAATAAGATGGAAATGGAAGTAAGTCGAATCGACCAGACTAGATAGAGTGCGATCGAACTATCGTTAAGTACTAGTTAAGCTACCATTAACACCCGGTTAGGATACTATACATTAAACCCCCCTTAAGTTAGTTTAGTTGTGGTAGTAATAATTCATTTATACTCATTAGACAGAGATTGGAAGGTTGAATTAGTCAGAATGGCTTTAAATTAAACGTATTGGCGTAATAACAACTCATAATATCTAGTTATATACTGCAAATTATAACTACTGTAATTATGCGTTTGTTTTTAATTACAATAAATCATAATATTTATAAACCACGACAACGTATAACTTTTATTTCATCTTATTTATTAATCATTTATTTGTATATTACATAATCATAATTACCAACAGTTTATACGAAATTATTGCTTTATCTTCTAGTTAATTTGAAAGCCCAGTAAAGCCTAAAGCTTAAAGGCCAAATTAAACAGGAAAAATAAATATTAATAGTTCATTTAGCAATCATAATAGTGTTGCATTATTGCAATATTTATTTTAACCAATAAATACTGAATAATAAAAAGTCAAACTGGAATAAAAATCCAGTTGAAATTTCATCAAATTCAAAAATTTTCCTGTTTGATCTATTTAAATCAAGTTATACTATTATTATTATTATTGTTTTATTATTATAATACCCCTCCGTACAATTATCGATAACGAGCAAGCAAAATAAAATTAAAGTTTTTACGAGTTAACTATATAAAAGTTCCAATTTGATTTATTTAATCTTTTTTTTTTTTAAATTCGTTCGAACAAACAAATTGTACATGCATGAAAAAGAGGCTCCATGAAAAACAAAATAGTTGCATAGGGCAGAGACCTATAATAGGTTATTTAAGGAGAACTTATTTACATAAACAGGGCGCATTATTTTCAAATTTCAAGGACTTTGTATTTTTGTACATCTAATTTATTTATATCGGCTACATACGAAGAGTATATGAATATATTTCCTCGCATTTATATATAATTTTATATATTTACTCGTTAGGCTAGTTTCTTACTTTACTATTTGCCTAGTTATTTCACTAAAATAGTTTTATTGTACTATTTTTTTTTTTTTTTTTTTTTTTTTACATTTTTGTTCTATGATATAGGTTGAAATAGGTTATAAGATAAACGTGCCCAATCATGTTTGGGGCAATGTTCCGTATCCACGTTGCGTGTTCCAGATTATTCGCGTAAGGAATACAAATTAATCTAATTAAAGTATGGGTATACAAAACACGGGGGCCTATACAATAGAAATATAGTATACTTACGTCAAATCCTTATAAATGAGGTGCTTAAAAACAAAAAAACAAAAACAGGACCACTATTTAAGAGTGGCCTAGCCTATTTCCTCAGCCTCTCGCTTATATGCCAAGAAAGTCCAGGCGAATTAGTGAGGCCTTTCCGTTTTTATAACGTTTTATGACGTAGCCCGTTAAAAAAACGTAATCTTAAATTTTAGTATAGTACAATCTATAATACAGTACGTGCCATACATAAAAAAAAAATTGCAAATCTTAAAATAGTATAGTCTTTACCATACTATGCAGCGAATAAACAATTAAAAAAAAATGGTAGCCATCGATGATAAACCAACAAAATATGTCTTCTTTCCCGAATTCGGCGGAACACGCAAAAAAGAGACCTCTTTATAACGAAACTCTTCGTTATAAAATAAAGTGGAAATAGAATGTTCAAGATGGAAAACCTAAAGTCAAACATTAGTCATAGCAGAAAATAACAGATCTCTCGTTCTTTTTAATAATTTTTTTTTTCTTCTTCTTTTTATGAAGTTTAAACCGCAAACTTTAAAAATCTTCCACGCATGCGCGCAAGATGGAAAAATAAATTTCTGTTTTCTGTTCCATCTTTTTAACATTGCTGTCTAATTGGGTGGAAATAATGGCTATTTAACTTAATTCTTTTTGCGTCCTTGCTTCCAAACCAGACCATTTTTGTGCATTATGGTACCGTATATATATATATATATATATAGAGAGAGAGAGAGAGATTTTCTCTTTTAGTATTGACTGATAGTCTGTTACCCTTTTCTAATGTCTTTATTTATATATAGTTCTTGTACCATATATACTTAAATAATGAATGTTCTGTTTATATGTATATATATATATATACCTATTTCATAACCGCAGAGTTTATATTAAATAAAAATTATAACTAAATTGAAAAATGATTTATTACAATTTTATCATAAGACACAACATTCTACTTGAGCAAAGTCAATATTGAATGATAAAAGTAAATTGCAATAAATGATGTTGCATATCAATTTTGAAACACACACACATATATATATATATATATATATATATATATACACACAAGATCAGTGATTGGAAATAATATATTAATATATAAATAAATAATAATAAAAATCCGTTTTGAATTTAATTAATTTTTGGGGGAAACCTTATATATAATGAAATACAAGACCCCACAAAATAATTCAATCATCCATAGTTAATTTTTCTTTCTGAGCAAAATAATAAAAATTACGCACGCAACCATGGATAATTACAGCCAATTTCCATCTATCCAAAATTTCATTTGAATATGTAAAAAGGGAAATTACCGTATCCATATAATTTATCCGGATAAGAAAATTACCCCTTCACCTACACACATACATGCACACACACACACACAACCATATATATACACACACACGTGAAAAATAGAGGTGTGTGTGTGTGTGTGTGTATATATATATATATTAATTAATTATTATGATAGGGGAAAGAGGTTGTCTTATGGTATATGCACAATAGACTCATTTAAATATAATAATAATATTATCTCTCATAGGTTGAAAATGCAATGAAATGCATATATAGCACTACACATTTAGACATAAAGTGAACTACGCCTATATCTCTATATGAGCAGTCAAGGGATATATAACAATTATATTTCGATATATATATATATATATATATATATATATATATATATATATATATATATATATACATACTACTTTATATACAGTATTATAATATTAAATAAATTACTCTGTATGGATTAAGGACTATATATATATAATTATATATATATATATATATATATATATATATATATATATGAGCTTAAAAAAAATATATTTTTAGAAGTTTCGAGGCCCAAAAGAGAAACGTTGTATAAAAAATAAACAGGATATTGCATGCGGATTTTGTCATAAAGTGTAAATTTTTTCTTTCTTTGAAATGTACGTAACTTACTTCCAAGTTTTCTTTAAACAAAAACATCTCATTATATTCTGTAACATGATTACCATTATTGTTAAGAATTATTATGCCCACATGTCCAAATCTCAGAAAGAGAAACTTATATTATATATATATATATATATATATATATAGGGCAGTGGTGGCGAACCTATGGCACGCGTGCCCATTTGGGCACGCGATGAAATTTGCCTGGTACGCTTAAGCAAAATACAATAACGTTGTAATAATGAGTATGAAATAATAGACTTAATGTTTATAATTTGGTGTAATATATACGCGAATTTTTTTTTATGGTTTACGTGGTTTTTTTTGGCACGCGACTGTAAAAAGGTTCGCCACCCCTGATGTAGGGGCTGATGATTACGTTTGTTCTATGTTCGTTTATGCGCGTCTAAATGGCTGAAATAATATACACATTCAGGGAGAACCAGAGAAGGTTTTAGTAAAGCATCCGCCCCTCCCAGTCACCCGCTAGGTTGTGGTTTGAGGGGCTTTTGATGCGGAAGGAGCGAGGAGTGTGTATATATATATTCAAGTACCCGCCAGAATATAGTCTAACCTAGTGATAAAGCATCGGGCTATTTATCCGAAGGTCTTGGGTTCGATTCTCCCGCTGGGACTTCAAATTTCATCGATGGACGGTGCTTCTCCGGACCTCCCTCGACGGGGTAGGGGGTTCGGATCCCACGTAAAGCCGCGAATCCCCTCCGTGATGTAACCTAAATTGTTACAAACGAGGTTAAAAACCCCAAACATTTTTAATAGATGGGTGACTGTCCTCGGCGTTCTAATGATGTAATGACCGGTGGTTCGAATCATACGGAAAGCCGTATGTACCCTCCGTTTTCTTCCGTTATGGGAGGAGGTTAAACAATCCAGGAAATCGTTGTTATTATTAATCACTCGAGTAATAACTCGAGTCGTAACTGTTTCTAAACCATTTTAATAGTGAACCATTTACTGGCTGCAAACTAATATAAGACAAATTCAGGGCATACGCAATTTCACTGACTTTCAATTTGCGAGTCATTAGAATATAGTAAAAAGAACGTTAAATTTAAGAATTGTGACTCCCCCATATTATATCTGATAGAGGGTTTACCTTTTATATATATATATACTATGTTAATCACTGACTATAGCTTCGAATACAATTTTATAAGATTTTTATACGATATTTATACACGATATCGTACACAATATTTACATACGATATCGTATACTATATTTATGTTTATAAGATAATTTATTTATGGCATATATATCTCTTTTGAATAAATGAAAAAACTATGAATGGTTTTTTTTATATCTGATTTTAAAAATACTCGTTATAGAACGGGAATTATATATATATATAGGCAGCCATGTAGAGTCAGTCAACATGTTTATTTAACATTTCGAAACTTATTTATGGGTTTGTCGCGTTTTCCTTTTTAAGGGCACATTAATCCATTGGTCCTCCTCGCGACCGAGAGAGAAACACAAAATCGGAGAGGAAGGTGTATATATGTTGCGAGCCTCCCTTTCCCCTCAAACCCCACGCAAGGAAAGAAGGTTAACCGATACTGAGTGCCAGTCCTATTCTCTCTCTCTCTCTCTCTCTCTCTCTCTCTCTCTCTCTCTCTCTCTCTCTCTCTCTCTCATTTAGCCATTTGTATTTGCATGTAAAAAAGACAATTGAGGTTTCGTGCGGTAGTAGAATGCATCTTTTAATGACTATATTATTACAAAGAACTACAATTAATTATGTATCTTGTTCTCATGATACATCTCTCTCTCTATATACATATTGTAATTCCATCTTCAATTACTCTATACAAAGTTTGTTTGAAAATCCGCTGAACTCGTCGTAAGGAATTGGGAAATACCTCTCTCTCTCTCTCTCTCTCTCTCTCTCTCTCTCTCTCTCTCTCTCTCTCTCTCTCTCTCTCTCTCTCTCTCTCTCTCTCTCTATATATATATATATATATATATATATATATATATATATATATATATATATACAGGGCGTCCCAAAAAATGTATACACACTTTAACAGCTGATAGCTCAATTGATGTTTCTTTCTTTCCAAGTTAAACCCATTAGAATTAATAATGGCAGTCAGACTAAGCTTTGAACAAAGGAAATTCATTCTAAAATGCTACTGGAAGTGTGAAAACGCAGTTGAAGTGCAAAGACAGTTTAGGAGGGAGTTTCAAACAGATCCACCAACGCTACTTACCATCACTCGAATTAGAGATAAGTTTGAAGCCGATGGAACTGTTCAGAATGTCCACAAGAAGCGTTCCGGAAGACCACGGACATCGACAAGCCCCACAAAGCAAGAAAGACTACTGGAAACGTATCACCAAAGTCCAAGAAAATCTGTGCGGCAAGCGAGTCGTGAGGTAGGAATTTCAGAATCGTCTGTCCAACGCATTTTGAAGCGCTGTCAATGGAAAAGTTACATTCCAAGATTAGTCCATGCTATTAATGAAGATGATGATGATCCGGACCGAAGAGTGGAGTATTGCGAGTGGTACTTGGCACGATGTGGATGTGGATTGGACGAAGGGGTTTCGTAGAATACCCTCCGCGTTCACCAGACCTCACACCACTAGACTTTTTTTTATGGGGATACTTAAAAGACAAAGTCTACGCTATAAAACCTGCAACAGTCGCTGAATTGAGAGCAGCCATTGAACGAGAATGCACACAAATACTAAACGAAATGTTTCGTGATGTTTGCGATTCCATTGCTTCGCGTTATCAGCAGTGCCTGGACCAGAACGGACGTCAGTTTGAAAACAGGCGTTGACAAAACAATTAAATAATGTCTGTAGATTCTATTACATTTTGAAAATGAAATGTATTTTAATAAACACTGCCTTTATAATTATTTAAAGTGTGTATACATTTTTTTGGGACGCCCTGTATATATATATATATATATATATATATATATATATATATATATATATATGGGAATGAACTCAGAATGGTGTGTATCATATATATATATATATCAGGTCATCCCATAAGTAATGTCGTTTTTTAGATCGGAATTTGAAGGACAAAAAAAAACTCAACTGAAACTTTTTAATCTAGTATATATTTTCCATCGGAATCAATGACACTCTGCGAACGTCGTACAAGTTTTTCAATGCCATGTTTATAAAATTCAGGTGGTTTTGAGGCAAAAAACGTACAAAGACTGGTGTGCGGGTCATCTAAAGAAGTATACTGTTTCTCGTCAAGATAGTTTTGCAGATTCCTGAAGAGATGATAATCTGAAGGCGCAAGGTCTGGAGAATATGGAGGACGTGGAAGTTTTTCCCACCCAAGCTCCTCAATTTTTGCAGAAGTGGTCCGAGCGGTATGAGGACGTGCGTTGTCGTGGTGGAACACGATTCCTTTCCGATTAACCAAAGAAGGTCTCTTTTCTTTTAGTGCAGTGTTCAATCGATCCAGTTGTTGACAGTAGACTTGAGCGGTGATTGTTTGGTTGTGTGGTAAGGTTTCAAAGTGGATAACACCACCTTTATCCCACCAAACACTAAGCAACACCTTCCGAGGGTGAAGATTTGGTTTTGGCTGTGGTGTCGCTGGTTTTCCGGCACAAACCCACTGTCGACG
Organism: Bathynomus jamesi; assembly: GCA_023014485.1. Taxonomy (NCBI): domain Eukaryota; kingdom Metazoa; phylum Arthropoda; class Malacostraca; order Isopoda; family Cirolanidae; genus Bathynomus; species Bathynomus jamesi. Next base: position 1,397,927 of record JAJOZX010000268.1, read on the forward strand.
GCGCTTAACATTCTGGTACAGTATCCACTTTTCATCACCAGTCACTAAACGGTGCAAAAACGGATCTTGGAGTTCACGGGAATGAAGAACTGTGCTAATGTTTGCCCGCACCCTCAGATTGTCGACCGACAATTCATGTGCCACCCATTTTCCTAACTTAGGCACTTTCCCGAGTTGTTGCAAATGTCGATGGATGGTGGACGGGGATGAATTGAGTTTCTGGGCCAATTGTTCGACAGTTGTTGAACAGTCTTCTTCAAGTGCGGCTAACAGCGGGTCATCACCAAACTCAGCAGGGCGTCCAGAGCGTGCTGCATCTGTCAAACAGCAGTCACCATTGCTAAACTTTTGAAACCATCTTTGACATTTCCTCACATGCAGAATATCGTTGCCATAAACGTCCTGAATGTTTCGCGTTGCTTCAGTAGCACTATTCCCTTTTTTGAACTCGTAAAGCATTATATGCCTGATATGCTCTTCTGATACCGCCATATTTATGAGGGGTTCACATAAAGCAAAACACACGTCCTAACTGGTCAAGGTCTGTAAAGTATGTAGCGAAACACGATAGATCTCCTCTTAGATATAACCTTCGGAAAATTTATGCTTAAACCGAGTAGGACTAGTTTAAACTTAATCTATCGTAAAAAACGACATTACTTATGGGATGACCTGATATATATATATATATATGTGTGTGTGTGTGTGTGTATATATACACATTTTTTACCGCAGCTTTAAAGAAAACAAAATAATTGCCTCTTTTTTTTAACAATAAACCAAACAACTCGCGAACAAAGATAATCATTTCGACCGAAATAGAAAAGGCGTGACAAATATATATATATTTTCTTTCAAACAACAAATTTCTGTAAAATTCAAGAGATCCATTTTCTCATCATATAATTATAACGTTCGTCTGTAACGAACAGCGATAACCAATTATCTTTCATTATTTCGAAATAGGGAGCATTTCACATTTCAAATGATCATTATATGCTTTTAGCGAAGACACCCGACTGTAAAAACCACAAAATTTCTCCTGAAAACGCAATATTTTGAGAATGGAGTCTACAACACGATATTTACAGTTATGACGTCATCAAAAACTTTACCAGAGTTGAAGATAATTTTTTTAATTTTTTTTTAATCTCATTAAAGTTATGGATGTTATTTCGCATATTTGCTTAATAAACTTAAGAAACTCTTTTATTTTTAACTATTTACGTAAATGTTCACTTAGCCGCAGTGTAATAATTATAAAAATCCAGCAATATCTTTGTTGACTAACCATATATAATGATTGTTTACCGCAATCTCCATCGGCCGTATTTATCTTTCCACCATTTTGTTTTTCGCAGCCAAAAAATATATATTAATTTCAAACATTTATTTTTTATTAATATATATATATATATATATATATATATATATATAAAGTTTGCAGAACGAAACCAATTCGGTCATGGTAACTTAGTCAATATGATAAGCAATTTAATAGGCCTCAAAAGCGAGTTTTTCAACTATGAAATGAAGAGAATTATTATTAACAAAAAAAAAAAAAATGGAGAGAGAGAGATTCTATATATACAGTACTGTACTCGTATTTACAGTGTGTGTATAGGGCAATCAACTCGTAACGACGTAATGATTCAAAGAAACTGTTACGGTGAAATATTCTTTCAAAAGTCAACGAAATATCCAACGATTAGTTTTTCAATTGCGCCCTTAATGATGATAAATTTTACATTTATTAATCCATCGAGAACAAAACCAGTATTTGAGAAAATTATTTTTGTAAGAAAAAATATATTAATATTTATTATTTAACATTTTTTATGGGTGCTAAATTGTTATTCTCTGTAAATACAGATTTTATTAGCATTTGTTAATCCATTCACGGTTTTTTTTTTCCGAGTATTTTGGCTTACGTGAGGTCTATTTGAAGGTAATTCCATTAATATATTTAGAAATGGGCGTGTATGTGTATGTGTGCGTGTATGTGTGTGTGTGTGCGTGTTCTTATTGTCATGCTTAGTATCTTTATTCATTACCTTCAAAGAGTGACGGGTAATAATTATAATAAATTAATTATATCTTCCTTATTGTAGGCAAACTTTAAAAACTGGTACAGATACAAAGAACGTACAAATTATCTCCCTTAATCGTACACTCGTACGTCTTTCCAATGATTTATTATAATTAAAATAAAAATATAAGAATTATCAAAACTTTTTATCTTCATTTATTAAACGCACACACACACACACACACGCACACGCACACACACACACACACAGAGGCGTGCGCGCGCGCGCTTTTTTACCAATAAATAATTTAGTATGCCAGTCTGGCGTAGACTGTATAAATTTTCCCGTGCTATACCGATATCTTCCCTTCACATACCCACATACCCAACCCAAATGCTTACCACACTGGGCATGTTATCGTTCTAAGGTCATACGATACTGAACTAGAATTATGGAATTTCGTCTTATTATTTAAATTTAAAATTTAATTCTACATTTATTATTTCGAGAGAATATTGTTCAAATTTTTACCGTGAAATTCATAAAACAGGATGCAATTTCGTATAGCTCTCAGCACCAAATTAAGGGGGTGTCGCCTACAATTTATTAGCAATAAATGCCTATATAATATATATATATATATATACACACTATAAACTTTAATGTTATCATGCAGCTATTAACTTATTATTTATTTCTTTATTAAAATACGGAATAGCATTACTAAACGGGCGCCCGTTAGCTCAATGATTACGGTGGCGGACTCCGTGCGGTGTGGCAGTGGTTCGCTCCCGACCGCAGGCATCGGGTGGAGTTGAGGCGGTTACTTACTCCGTTTCTGCTATGGCTCAGTAGGGGGTACACTCACCCCCAACGTCGTGGAAAATTGAGATTCTCGACTGTTCCCTCACCTTGCATTATTATACCGCATAGGCGGAAATTTTATTTTTCATACCACCTCTGCGCTATGGCTATTGTACCCGCTATAACCGTATGCAGCGGGCATTTACACGCAGTATCATGGATTTCCCACGCAAAAGAATGAAAATAAATCGGTAATTTCACGTATTTCACGTTAATAATGAGGAGAATGAATGCGCAAAAAGGATTAGAAGTTTTGTGATTGACCAAGGTCATAAAAGAGAAGTTGTGCGTTCTTATACAAAGGTTTTTTGTTTACATTTCGGAGACAAATGGATTAAGGGTGTAGCAACTTTGAAAGTTGCTAGCCGATATATGGCACAATGCAGCATAGCCGCTGCTATATATATATATATATATATATATATATATATATATATTATATTATATATATATATATATATGTGTGTAGCGATAGACTTTGGTGTATGGGTAGGCGTATAACCAATCCCAGTATGGATATTGTACGAGTATATATGGTCTATAGATGTTTTTTAATATTATTATTATTATTATTATTATTATTATTAGTGGTTTGGGGTTGTTAAATCTCTTTCGTAATGGCAAAAGGTATGTGACGGAGGAAATCTGCAGCTTTACGCGGGATCCGAACCATCATTAAGGGTTACTACATCATGTGAAAGGTATATAGATGACGGTCACCCATTCACTGCTAAACAATTTTTACCGTCACTTAACCTCGTACAATGTGGCCACGACGTAGAGCTTAATCCATACATAGGCAGTAACTCATAATATACATATTATGCAAATATGTCTTAAAAAAAAAATCATTCAAAATTTCTAAATTCTGTTAAATTGATTTTATTTCTTTGTTTTTCTTCCGTCTGACTTATACTGTATATATTCTGACTTATATATATATATATTATATATAATATATATATATATATATATATATAATCGTCGACTACAAACAGTATCAAAGACGATATTAAAAGCGTTATGTTGAATTCAGCGTCTACTTTGATATTTATTAAAAATTATAGATGTCTACAGTGATTTATGGCCTTTTTTTATAGTATATTAAAATGATAATTGTTAGTTTCTTCATCTAATGCAATCTACGTCCATTTTACGCTACAAATATACGTAAACACTTAATACGATATAATTCTAGAACGCTGTTATACAATAATTTACTTTATATATCAGGACATAGGGCCTATAGCTCTAATCCTTGCGTTCCCACCTCTGTATAATTGGCATGCGTCTTTTTTAGTGTTTTATTTTGGCCTACGCCAGGTGTGGGACAGGCCTTCAAAATTGCTGCGCCACGATATCCTCAACACTGCCGCAATAAAACACACACACACACACACACACAAAATGTTCGGATATCTTACAGAACCGCAACATTTTCAACTGTGTATGGCGACACAATCTAACTAACCAAACCAAACAAACCTAACCAATCCTAACCTTCATTATATCCCCTTTTTTCATGATATTTAATGATTTTTATTTAAAAAATAAGTCTAAACCTATGGCGACACTGCTAATGTCGCGATGGGCTGTGTGTGTATCCTAAAGATTGTCGTGGTTCCGTATGGAAGCCGAGAACACACACACAGCTCTGACTACTATAAAACCGCAGCACTTAACCTACTCTACATGACCTAACTTAACATTCAATATAATATATATATATATATGATAACTTTCACACTTAAACACGTGAAATGAATGAGTGATTCAAAACTACAAGGAAAAAAAAAAATTATTCCAAGGCCTTCTATGTATTCAAAAGTACACTTCGTCAGGGAATGAAGGGAAAAATATTTGAGTTTTCTCTTCATTCCCTGACGAGATGTACTGTTGAATACGCGAAACACCTTGGAATCACTTTTTCTTTTTCCTTGTGGGTTTGCATTATATATATATATATATATATGCGCCTCGGTGGTGTAGTGGTTAGCGTCGCTGACTAAGAATCTATCGGCCCCGGGATCCAGCCCAGCTGACGGCAGGCCGGTGCGCAGCAAAACCCAGCTGTTCATCCTTCCACACAATAAAGAAAGTGGCTGGTAGATAAATGGGTACCCTGGGTAGCCTAGTGGTTAAGACGCTGGGCTGCTGGTGGGGCCTGGTTCGGATTCCACGTTAAACTGTAGGTCTAAGGTGAAGTGAAAAGCTTGACCTTCGTCAGAATGAACAATTCGGGCGGAAGCTAACCAAAGGTTATTTTATATATATATATATATATATATATATATATATAATATATATATATATATAATGTTGGAAGAAGGGGCCAATGACGAACGTGGTATTTAGTTGTTTAACTGAAAAAAATAAATTTTAAACTATGGCGACACCAGTAATGTCGCTACAGGCACGTTCGTGCTGCCACGAGTTCGGTTATACCTTAAAATTGTCGCCAAGACGTAAAGTAGTCAAGATCACACACGCGTACACAATGACGGATTCAAGGGGGCGGGGGCCAGGGGGGCTGTAGCTCCTCCATGAGGAAAAATATATTTTTACATGTATAATTTGCTGCATTCAATAAATATTTGAGTTTCTCCGAAATTTAACCGAAATATCATACGAAGTTTGTGTCAAAATATCTCATTTTGACAACTAAAATCTTTCTCTAAATCTCGTTAAACTTCAAATTTGCCAAATTATATTTTGGTTGGTAAACCTGCTCGACCCTCCATTCCCCTCCCCACCATGGAGAAATCTTGAATCCGCCACTGCGCACATAAATACATTTACAGAAGTATAATGGAGAGAAGACTTTAAATCTCGCTCTTCAAAAGACTTACACGAAGAACCGTTCACCGTCAACCTCGTCTGTCCACGTTCTGTTATTCCTTTAGTTCTTTCCTCTTCATCAGGGGTTCCCCTCTTGTTTTTCCCTCTATTTCTCTATTTAGGACTTCCACTGGCATTCTGAAGATCATTTGGTTGAGCCAAGGCATGCGTGCAATCTATCCTAGGTCAATATTTTCCTTCTTTCCTTCCATTTATACCATTTCTTAGTCACACCAACCAACCAACCTCTCATAATCTCATCCAAATGATTTCATCCACCATTTTGTAGTTTGACAAGAGGAAATTGGCCCGGTGGGTTTACGCCTGGGGACTGAAAATACTACTCTGATCAGTATATATATATATATATATATATATATATATATATATATATATATATATTACGCCCAGTAACATAAGTCATACATGTCCTCCGTATGCCCATAAAACACGGCTACAGACACGCAGCAATTTCGATAAGTTAAGTTCAGTTGACAAAAAAACCCCGGTTACCATGCCAACCAGCGTATTCATTTTGAAGGCCACATTTTAATTTAAGAAACAGTGCTTATTTTTATTATTATAAACGGCGAATGTTTTTTAACTTAAATACAATAAATGCCACAGTGTCGTTTATAAAAATACACTTCCAAATAAATGGTTTCCGTCAAAACTCAAATATTAGCTACCATGGTAACTGGGAGTCTTTTTTTTTTTTCTTCAATATGTGCAATGAAATGTTTGGGATTGTGGCATCTATATCTTTCATGGCCTTTTTTCATGATCTTTTTACTGCATGCAGGTACGGAAGACAGGACTATATATATATATATATATATATATATATATATGGAGGTGGGGGGGTCCAAGACCCAGTGGGGTTTTTTACTCTTATGCAAATGATTCGAGTATTAAAAAAAAGTAACCTCCAGCATAATGTCTCTGTTATATTAAGAATGCAGGATAATCTCTCAGAGTGACACAAGGAAAAACAACACCTAACAGTGATACGAGTATGGTATTTTATCAAGAATTCTTTACGTTAGGGAGTGGGATTGTGGCCTCCCGAGTAACCCCACTCATCGTTATATGTATACTATATATATATATATATATATAAACTTGGTTTTGATTTTACCCGAATTGTTCATTCTGACGAAGGTCAAGCTTAACGTGGAGGTTTAACAGCTTAACGTGGAGTCCTCGCCTGGACTCGATCTTACGACCTCCCGATCAGCAGTCCAGCGTCTTAACCACTAGGCTACCCAGGGTACCATCTATCTTTCAACCAATTTTTATTGTATGGAAAGGTGAACAGCTGGGTTTGCTGTGCCCCGACTGCTATCACTGGGAATCAAACTCAGGGCCAGTGGATTCGTAGCCAGAGATGCTAACCACTACATCACCGAGGCGCATATATATATATATATATATATATATATGAGAAAGAAAGAGAGAGAGAGAGAGAGATGAATTTATGTACAATACATACATACATACATACAATACATACTTACACACGTCCATATGGATAGAGAGATAGATAGATGTTTCCAAATCGTTGTTCAATCCATACATTTAAGGTTTTCAGTGAGATCAGTAGCGAACTGCAAGAAAAGAGGCGGGGGGGGAGGGGGGCAAAGCTTCATTGGACAGCTGTTCACGTAAACTCAAAATCGAAGGGAGTTGAAGTCTTCAAATAACAACGAAGATTTTTTCAGTATCGCTTACAGAGTTAAAAACCTAACTTTAAGAGGTTTAGTTAAATTTTAACCGAGCTAAGTTGGGGTTTTCGTCAGCGTAATACTGGTTTGGCACATACCCAAACTCTTATAGATGTGCCACGAACGAGTATCGTTCGGAGAGATGAGAAATTTTAACTGGAAAAACAGTCAGTCGCTAAACAAGTATTGGTTAGTTGGTTGGTTAGTCGTTTCATTTCACGTCCTTCAACCACGAAAGGGTCATTGAGACGCCTCGCATGTGTATGGAATCTCACTCGACCAGTTGCGTTCTGAATGAGTTGTAGCCAACGGCTCTACCCATTCGTTCACTAATTATTAAATACAACTGCCCACAACAAATCGCTTCCATGTGCAAAAACAATCATTAAAACCAACGCTACGCAGACCGGAAGTAAACTCTCTCTCTCTCTCTCTCTCACACACACACACGGACGCAACTGAGGGATCAAGTCATTTTAAGTAGTGAAGTACTCGCTAATCTAGCCTAACCTAACCTACCCTAACCTAACCACGACTATCATACCTTTTTCCAACAGCAAAAAATTATCTATAGATTTTTTTTTGTATAAATTGTATATAAATTGATATAAATTAACCCACTATATCTTCGAATTATCACACACTCGACCTCACTTATGCCCAGTTGCACACACACACACACACACACACACAAAAGTTTAGAAGTAATTGAGAGATTTTATAATTCGTAAGAAAAGAATTTGGAGAAAAAATATACGATAATAGAGTAAGAATCAATATATATATATATATATATATATATATATATATATATATATAATTACATATATATATATATAACCTTGGTTTTGTTTCCGCACGAATTGTTCATTCTGACGAAGGTCAAGTTTGTCACTCCACCTTAGACCTACAGTTTAACGAGGAATCCGAACCACGCCCCACCAGCAGCCCAGCGCCTTAACCACTGGGTTATCTAGGGTACCCATTTATCTACCAACCAATTTATTGTGTGGAAGGATGAACAGCTGGGTTTTGCTGCGTGCCGCCTGCCGTCACCGGGTCTCGATCCCGGGGCCGATGGATTCGTAGTCAGCGACGCTAACCACTACATCACCAAGGCGCATATATATATATATATATATATATATATATATATATATATATATATATACAGGGTGTCCCATAAGTCCGGCATCATAGGAAAAATAATAAAAAAAGGCAAAACAAAAGCTTTTATTTACAGAACGTGCTCAATATGTCCACCATTGTTTTCAATACACAAATTCAGACGTAATACCCAGTCAGCAAGCACACGGTGATTGATGTCAGGAGTAATGGTGTTACATGCCGCAACTGTTCAACACTCCTAATTTTCTCTGCGTATACCAGCGCTTTCAAGTGGCCCCAGAGATAAAAATCTAGTGGCGTGAGATCCGGGCTTCTAGCTGGCCATTCCACAGGCCCTCGACATCCTATCCAATGACCAGGGAATTGTTGGTACAGGTATTCCCTTACTTGGGTACTGTAATGTGCAGGAGCGCCGTCTTGCTGGAACCATGTTGGGAAATTTCCTTCTTCGTTCAAGACACTGGGAAATGCTTCTTCCTTGAGCATACGTAGGTAGGTGCCTCCAGTGACATGTTCATCGAAAAAGAGGGGGCCTATGATGCGATCCTTCCAAATGCCACACCATACCATCACCCGAGATGCACCTTGTTCCTTTGAAGAGGTATACCAGTGAGGGTTGTTTTGAGACCAGTAGCGGGTGTTCTGTCGATTTACCTCACCATTTCCATAAAAAACAGCCTCGTCACTGAAGAGAATGGTGGACGGGAAATTGGCATCCCGGGCATATTGTTCCGTAGCCCATTCACAAAATTCCATCCGCCGGTCGGGATCATCTTCGCTTAATTTCTGTAGGATCTGAAGTTTATATGGATGCCATTTGTGAGCCTGAAGAATGCGATGGATGCTACTTTTCGACACTCCTGTCTCGGCGGACAATCGCCGAAGAAACTTATTGGGACTTCTGTTAAAATGAACCAGGATAGCAGTCGCTGTATCATCGTTAGTGGACCTCCTTGAAGGTCCACTGCGTGGTTTATCTTCTATGGATCCTATTTCCTTAAATTTTGCAACAAGTCTGCTAACACAACTCTGTGTTATTGGCTCGCGGTCTGGATGCAGTCTGTTAAATTCAGCAGCAGCCTCTCTTTGACTCAGATTTCCTATGAGTAGAATTATCTGGATTCGTTCTTCCTTGCTCACAGACATTATGGCCTGTAGAAAGAGAAAAATATGAATTATGGTTTGTAGAAATGGAAAAATATGAATTTCTCCTATGATGCCGGACTTATGGGGCACCCTGTATATATATATATATATATATTTTAATTATATATATATATATATATATACTCGTACGTTAGCGGTAATAAACGAAATCTGGCATTAAGCTGAACGCTAAGAATGCATATAATCATAAGTATAATGCCTATTTACATATCTATTATAATAATAATAAATATAAATATAACCTAACCTAACCTAACCTAACCTAACTTAAACAGTGAAAGTGACCATTGTAACTAATGTTATATGCATTCTTAGCTTTCAGCTTATTGGCTAGGCATTATCTTAATGCCTGATTTCTTTTCTTGCTACTAACATATAGGCCTATATATATGTAATGAAAATAACCCCAAAGAAAATTTAAAAAACGAAATAGTGCTTACGCGCTTTCATTTAATGACATCCTCAGGAACACTGAAATTAATAATAAGGTCGAGACAGTATATACAGTTCATATGAAATAACAAAAATGATACGATTGGTGCCGAGAATATTGGAGGAGGATCATAGAATCCACATGGGAAAGCTATCAGAGCTTTAGCGCCTTGCCTGTCTTATCTAAATCTGATCCGAAAGAATTCAAAATAATAGGATCGAGCGAAAAAAGGACCTAGCTAAGGTTGAAATTGTTTGGAAGTTGAATGATGGCAGACACGAGAATGTTTCTATTAACGATGTTGCTCGAGTGGAACAAAAGTGAAGAATTATTCCAATCAATACAATGAAACAACTCTGACAAATGGACAAAAAGGGCGTTCGACGACTGTCCCGTTCTTACGAAATATTGACGTTGTTTTGCGCGTGTGTTCAAATCTTTTCCCATCTATTTAATGTAAAAGAAGTCACATTGTTTACGACCAATTTTATTGATAATACCGGAATTAGTGATAGGACTATGCTTTATTATGACCATTCTTTAGTATGTACTAAAATGTTCTTCGAGACTTCGACAAAGTGCGAGGGTTATTATTCAAACAATGGAAGGTTCGTTTTGAAGGCGGGTCACGCGAATCGTTTTCAATATTGTGGATTTTTTCTAACTCATCATCCATACATTCCGGGATGACGATCCTAAAAGCACGGAAAAACATAGAAGAGAATATGACTTTCTTGATGGAGTGTCATGTCCGGAGTAAAAGTGCACATGGGACAAATTGTTTATTTTTTTCCGATAGATACTAAACTTAAAACCTGGGCTTTCCCTATGTACACGAACATCCAAAACCGGGATTGATTTGTTTTGTTCCACTTTCAAAGTAAATTTAATGGAGAGGACTTGATTATTTAACTCAACGAGGAAGTCATCCGAGTCACGCCTCATGGACCAGATACACAAAATATCGTCGACGTACCGCGACTATGGGATGTCAACCCCAGGATTCTGGGGATGTAAGTTATATAAGAACTCCATATAAATAGTGGAAAGGAGGGCGACAAAGGAATACCCATGGCCATCCCAAAAACCCGTTCATAATATTGACCATTAAACGTGAATTTGCAGTCTTTGATGCAAAGTTTAATGAGTTCCAAAACAATGTACGCAGGTAGTGGCAAATCATACTTATGTAATTCTCGTGAGAGGAAGGCGAGCATGTCGTAACTTTGGTGAACAATAAACAAACGTCGAAACTGATCAATCTATCTTTGGTTTCAATACGTATATTATTCAGTTTTTCAGTAAAGTCCATGGAATTTTTTACGTGTGAATGAGAGATAGTACCGAGAATGTGGGACAAAATTTTGACAAGCCATCTGGAGAATTTATAAACAAAAGAACTCACAAAGGTAATAATAGGGCGCATAGGATTGCCAGGTTTCTGGGGTTTTATAAGACCGTAAAAGTTGGGAAGAGAAGGTGAAGTGGATGTGAAAAGCGGAATTAAGTCCTTATGATTTTTGAGAATACGTTTCAGGCCACTATTGAATGATTCGATGTGATCGTGAGGGTCGTTCCTAAGCTTTCTGTATGTGGCGGGGTCCTGGAAAAGATCGTTCATTTTTCGAATGTATTCAACTTTGTCCGTAATAACTATGGTGTTAAACTCCAATATTCTGGGTACCAATCATATCATTTTTGTTATTTTGTATCAGTGGTTCTTAACCTTTTTAGACCGCGACCAAAATTCTGGTCGCGGGGCCAGCTCGGCGACCCATACCTTCAAACAGTTCACTCGTGAAAGATAATAAATAATAATGGTAAAATGATTAGGGATAACATAAATAAATGATAAATGACAATTTAATAACCCAATCAAAATGGCTTGGCGACCCAGGGGTTAAGAACCACTATTCTATATGAACTGTATATACCGTCTAGATCTTGTTATTAATTTCAGCTTTCCTGAGGATGTCATTAAACGAAAGCGCTTGAGCACTATTTCGTGTTTTAATTTTCCTTCGTAATTATTTTCATCATAAATATTATTCACGTGTTACTTTCGTGAAATTATATATAATATATATATATATATATAATTAATATATATATAATATATATATATATATTAGCTGACTCCAAATAAACTCTTTGTACATTTAAGTAAAACAATTATAAGTTTTAGTAACAAAAGAAGTGTACATCTTGACAACCTCTGAATGTTGCAAAACTTGTCCCAAAAGAATGTGATGTAACGAAATTTTTAGGCGTCATACTAGGTAAGAATTTGCATTGGAAGGACACTATTAATTATATCTCTAAAAACGTTTCTAGTTGCGTTGCTATAAAGTTCAAACTTCAACCTATAGTTTTTAAACAGGTTTTATTAACTCTGTATCATTCTTTTGTTCTTGCTTCACATGATGTAATGCAATCTCGCATGAGGAAATACTGTTGATAACGCATTGGGCGGACCTGGGTGGTGTTTTTGTTGTTCAAAAGCGAGCAAAAGGGATATTATCTGATACGGTTTTGTTTTTTGTTTTTTTATCCTACGAGGCGCATTCTTTGACGAGTTTTAAAATTATTGAAAATCAAAAAGACATAATGAAATTGACACATTTTTATTATTTTTACGAATGTGTGGATAAAATTATTAACTTCGCGTGGATAAATAAGTATTTTGTAACTCGCCGAGAGATTCGCTTATATACCGGGTGATCCATTTATTGAAACTGTACCCAAATTAAAAACATTTCGTAATTTGGGTACGGTTTTATATGAATCACCCTGTACTAGACTAGGCATAGAAATAAGCATGTATTCCTCACCTTAGATTGTCTTCATCTCCGAAATCACCTATTTTCATAGGGTTGAAATTATGGAATAATTTAATCCTAGATTTTCGAAATATAACTAACGTAAGGACTACCGAAATCGCACTAATGCATCTAGGGATTAAACACTGTGGTACTTGTCTGGTTGTTGCGTTTGCTTTTTCTTGTTTAATTGTCGTATTTACTATTAACTAAGTACCTAAAGTTTCATAACTATTATATTGACCAAGATATAATGCAGAGCTTTCCAAACTGTGTGTCGCGACACATCAGTGTTTTTTGTATTTTGAAAATTTTGATTTTTCTATCAACAAAATCGGCTACAAGATAAACCACCTACTGAAAAATTATCTCATATTTGATATTCGATAACAAAAATTAATTAATGTGTCGTGAAAATTTTTATGCTTAAATAGTGTGTCGCTAACGTGAAAAGTTTGGAAAGCTCTGATTTAATGTATACTGCTAACAGAAATGAATTCTCATGCCAAATACGATGTTCGCCTCTGTCCTAAAATATGACCTAATTATAAACCTTGCGTTATCTTATACGTAACCCTAATCATAATTAATCCTATTTATATATTTCATAATCATAATTATTGTTTTATATAATAATTAATCATAATAGTTATACTGTAGGCCAGGGTGGGGGAAAAACTTTTCAGTACCAAGGGCGAAAATCGATAACATAAACACCTCCGCGGGCGTCTGGCAAATTTTAAGCTTATATACAGCGTGTCCCAAAGAAATGTATACCCACTTTGTTCGATAATACCAGCTATGAGGATGATAAATATACTACTTTTTATATGTTTTTTAATAAAGAATTTTCTCCTGAATCTAAATATGTAATTATTTTTATTAAAAATTGAAGAACAAAAAAGTTACAGATGTTTAAATTATAATTATTATTTTCGAGACTACATGTGCGATATTTTCTAATATTTTAACCGACTGTTTTGAGATACTTATGTTTAGTGTTGATATTGAAGCATAAATGTTGTAATTATTAGTTAATTCAAAAAATTTACAAATTCCATGGTTAAATGACACTTTATCTAAGATGTTCGACGTCTTCCAGAACGTTGTTTTTGTAAGTTTTGCACAGTGCCGTCGGTTTCAAACTTATCTCGTATAAGTGCAAAAATATTAGAAAATATCGCACATGAAGTCTCGAAAATAATAATTATAATTTAAACATCTGTAACTTTTTTGTTTTTCAATTTTTAATAAAAATAATTACATATTTAGATTCAGGAGAAAATTCTTTATTAAAAAACATATAAAAAGTAATATATTTATTATCCTCATAGCTGGTATTATCGAACAAAGTGGGTATACATTTCTTTGGGACACGCTGTATATAAGATGTATTTTAAAAAGCTATTTGCTGGGCTGTAAATAAATAATTTTTAGTAAATAATAAATACCTAAGCGGGCGAATTGAAATTAGCTCGTGGGCGAAATTTCGCCCGCGGGCGAGGGTTTCCCCACCCCTGCGTGTAGGCGATACTTTTATCTTGTAATTCATCCGAGAGCCCAGTAAAGCCTAAAGTTTAAGAGCCATACTGTTCGAGTAGAAATAAATAAATATTATAATATCGTAATGTTTATTTTTAACACTAAAGAGTTATATTTTATATATACGCCTAAATCCCCCAAGTAGTGCCAACAGTAAGCCACTCTTTCATCAATTAGGTTGAACTTTGTAAAAAAAGCCGGATTTTCTTGTACGACCTCCTTTTTTGAAGTTAGTTTACACTAGGTTAGATTAAATTAGGTTAACTCAGGTTAACCTAACCTAAAACAAATCAGTGGGTGTGTAAAGTCTGAGTAAGCGCAAAGGACGACTTATTTGATTTCGAATTTTTTTAAATTAAAATTCTAACACGTATAAACTTCCAAAAAATAATCATTGTATACGGTAAAAAATCACTTTCTCTAACGTCACTCCTCTTGGCACTGAATCACTCAGTTAACTGATGGTATATGGCGAAGTTGTTCCAGTTTTGTTGCATCACTTCCCACGGGGTTGCTAGGATTCCCAGGGTTCCCACAGATCAGTAAAGGTTGCTAAGATCGTGATTTTCCTTTTCAGGTGTGAACAATGTTCATGAATTCTGAACTGGATTCAGATGAGGTGACTGTGGAAGCCATTACATAAAGGTCAACATATTGCGCTCTTTATATTTCAGATTATTCATACAAAGATTGTAGTTTTGGGTCATCATTTCGTCGGTAAAGGAAATTTCGGCTCACTTGACATTGACCACTTGGTATGGCATGGTGAATTAAGATGGAATGGTACTGTTCTTTCTTCATGATACCAATGATTAAAACAATGCCTCCAGCATGTTTCTTGGTGTACACTGTACACCAGTGGTTCTTAACCGGGGGGGCGCGCCCCCCTAGAAACAGGAATTTCTCTAATTGTATTTGTTATTCTCTTAACGAGAGCATGGGCTAATATTGAGAAGTTATTGAGAATGTTATTTTGATTGAAGGGGGGCGTGGAGGGAAGGACCAATTCCTAGAGGGGGCATGGTAGTAAAAAGGTTAAGAACCACTGCTGTACACTGTACAGCCTTTTGTGTATACCAAATAAATCCATTTTGGACACGGCTGTAAAACTGAATTTTCACCAGTTTTCAACAGTAAAATACTTATATTTTTTGGCCCTACTACAGTCCGCTTTTGATATACTCTTCCTTCAGATTTAGGGGGGGGGGGGTGTTCTCGTACGGTGGACCGAAACGTTGTAAGTATTTTACTGCTGAGGACGGGCAAAAAATCCTTTTTTACAGACGAAGCCGAAGTGGATTTGCATAGTATCAATAAAGCTGGAACAACATCACCCAAAATACAATACAATCATATAACATGATTGAATCAGTGCCAAAAGGAGTGGCTGCTGTCAACCTTTATTGGCTGCAAAAAGAGAGACATACGAAATATGAGAGTATAGCCTTCATTTACTAACTTGATTTTTTTAATAATATTCATCCTTTTTTTTGTTTTTAAATTACGAAGTTTATAAAGCTCTACTGCACATTGTTATGTTGTTTTGCAGCTGTTTCGAAAAACAGAAGCGAGTTAATATTTTTGGCATTCAACATATGCAGTGTATATATATATATTAATTTATATATATATATATATATATATATATATATATATATATATATATATATATAGAGAGAGAGAGAGAGAGAGAGAGAGAGAGAGAGAGAGAGATTAAGAATCCATCGGCTCCAGGTTCGATTCCCAGCGAGGAAATGCAGTGCTCAGCTGAAAAATAAAGATGGTAAAAAAAAATGGGTACCCTTGGTAGCCTACTAATTTCTGATTTACCTGGTGTATAGTGGTTCCGACTCCACGTTAAGCTGTAGGTGTAGGCTGGGGTAACAACCTTGACCTTCGTCAGAATGAACAATTCCGCCGAAAAAACTAAGAGATTTTTTATATATATATATATATATATATAAGCAAACAACCACAGGGAAAAGGAAACACGAAGTCCGAGCGCTTTCGTGATATATTCACATTATCAAGGAGGATAATGTGAATATATCACGAAAGCGCTCGGACTTCGTGTTTCCTTTTCCCTGTGGTTGTTTGCTTATTAATAAGATCACGTGTTATTTTGTGATTTTAGGGCATATATATATATATATACTGATATATATATGAAAAATTATTTCACGAAAGTGACACGTGAAAAATATTTATGATGAATAAAACCACGAAGGGAAAAGAAACACAAAGGGGTGCTCAAGCGCTTTCGTCTAATGACATCCTCAGGAGTGTTCCTGAGGATGTCATTAGACGAAAGCGCTTGAGCACCCCTTTGTGTTTCTTTTCCCTTCGTGGTTTTATTCATCATATATTATATATATATATATATATATCCTAAACTTGAAGGCAATGAAAATTATGATGTCATATACACAGATTTTGCTAAGGCTTTCGACAAATGGTATAATAGCGCATAAAATGAAACATATGGGAATAACAGGCAAAGTGGGAAAATGGATCTACAACTTCCTCAGAGAACGTCTACAGGTCATTAAAATTCAAGGTATAGCATCATCAGAATCGGAAGTACGTAGCTCAGTACTGGCCCTACTCCTGTTCATTATCTTGATAACAGACATAGACAGTGGAGTAAACAGGAACAGTATAGTAACATTCTTTGCAGACGATACAAAGATCAGCAGAAAAATCAGCGATGCAAAAGAGGTGGAGGCCTTGCGGAGGACACGAACAGATTATACAAATGGTCAGAAGACTTCATGACAGTTAACACTGAGAAATTTCAGCTTTTGAGATATGGTAGAAATGAGGAACTTAACAGACACCATATTATGCCCCGGACAGACAAGAAATTCAGAGAAGCACGAAAGTGATCGATTTGGGGGTTATAATGACCGATGATGCGAAATTCAAGATACAAAATCAGAGAGCGATAAAAAAAAGTAAAAAGAGTCGCGGGACAGGTACTGAGAATCTTTAAAAGAAGGGTCAAGACAGTAATGATTCCCCTGTTGAAAACGCTGATCGTACCAAAACTTGAATACTGCTCAGTTTTGACGTCCCTGTATAAGAAGGAAGAAATGAATGAACTAGAAGATATTCAGAGATATTTCACAGCCAAGATCGATGGCCGCAAAGAACTCAACTACTGGGAAAGACTACGTAAACTCAATCTGTACTCCCTGGAAAGAAAAAGAGAGATATACACCATAATATATACATGGAAAATGAACGAAGAACTAGTACCAAATCTCAAACTAAACCCAATTACCATCCAAACAACACTGGAAAATAAGAAAGGCAGAATGTGTACTGTTCCCAAAATGAAAGGCCTGATAAGGGACCTCCTCAACACTGAAGGAAAACAGCTTGGTTATCAGGGGGCCAAGACTTTTTAACCAGCTTCCAAAGGACCTCAGAAACGTGACAGGAGTCAAAGTTGGAGGCTTTAAAAGAAGACTAAATGCCTGGCTGAGGACGGCACCAGATGAGCCGAGTGTACCTGGCTATGTGCGGTGTAGAGCGCAAGAGAGCAACTCGCTTCTCCATCAAGCCAGGCCTAGAGGCGGAGCCACCTTGACCTTCGTGTGAAGAGAGACCAACGCACGAAACTGCAACGAGGTTACTGGGTTCATATATATATATATATATATATATATATATATATATATATATATATATTTGTGTGTGTGTGTGTGTGTGTCGCAGTCAAAACCTGAAATCAGTCAAAACCAGTTTTTACTAGTCAAATCTAGAAGCCACGAAGGTTGTTCGGTAAACCTAGTATTACCTAGTCAAAACTAGTTCTACCTAAGTTAGGTTAGGTTTAGGTCACTCTGTTACATGTATATATGTTATATGTTATAAAAACCGAAATCAGTCATTTCGGCTTTTGACTAGTCAATACGCGTAACAACTTTAACAACTGTAACGATTGTAGCAACCACCTTCGTGGCTTATAGTTTTGACTAGTAAAAACTGGTTTTGACTAATTTCGGGTATTTACTGCAATATATACAGTATATACATTCAGAGGGTTGACAAAAGTAAAATATATACATATAGTATATATATTTATATATATATATATATATGAATTAAATTAAATAAATAACTATTTATTATTAATAATAAAATAAATACATTACTTTTACAGTTTACAATGACATAAATAATTGTGAAATTGGACTGTTTATTTTATTTAATTTGGCCCTTAAGTTTAGGCTTTACTGGGCTCTTAAATTAAAAATAAAACGGATTGTTATTATTATTATTAATAACACATAAATCATGAATAAGAATTATTAATTAGGGTATGTATTAATCTTAAATAATTATTATTATTATTATTATAGATATAAAACAAATACAAAGACATTTTATTGAAGGTATGATACCAATGATATAGAAAGAAATCAATATTAGACATGAGAAATGAACAGTAAAGAGTAATGTACATTTAATCCTAGATTTTTATTAGTATTCCATTATTAATCGAGATTTCAACTTGGTTTTAAACGAATTTACATTCGTAATATTTTTTCTATCAGCATTTAAATCATTCCATAGTTTCAATCCAAATGAAAATGAGTAATTTTTGAGATGAAGACAATGTGAATTGAGGCATAACGCGCTTTAAGCTATTTCTCGTCTGATATGAGTGGATTACTTGATGAGTTACAAAATATTTGCTTACCCATTGCGAGTTAAAGATTTTGCTCTTACGCTCGTAAATAAAACTAAAATGTGTCAGTTTGATTACATCTTTGAGCTTTAGTAGTTTTCGCTCCTTGAATAATGCACTAAAAATGATCGTGGAAATCAGCATCAGACAATAACCTTATTGCTCGTTTTTGGGTGGCAAAGATACTGTTTAAAGCGTTGTTAGCGGAATTTCCCCAAACGAGGGTGCAGTACGTTATATAAGGAAGAACGAGAGTACGATACAGAGTTAATAAAACCTGTTTAGGGACTGCATCTCTAATTTTAAACATTATAGCAACGCTCCTTGAACTCTTTTTTGAGATATAATTCGCGTGATCACTCCATTGCAAATTTTGTTATAGTACAGTTTAGTACACTCCTTTACAGCGATTTCATCAACATTAAGTTCATGAAGATACGCGTTTCTTTTATTAGTAAACATCATGAAATTTGTTTTACTGGTATTTAGGAAGAGTTTATTGGTAGCCAACCATTTCATTACGCTGATAAATTCTGATTTAAATATATTCTTAGCTGAATTAACATCTTTGCGAGAAAAAGACATAATTGTATCATCTGGAAACATCATAAAATTAAGTATATCAGATGAACGTGGAAGGTCATCTGTATATAATAAAAATAACAGTGGACTCGGAACTGAGCCCTGTGGCACACCATAGCGCTTTAGTTGAGCAGACCTTATTTACTGATACAAAATGATATCTATTGGACAAATAACTTTTAAACCAGTCACTAATTGCTCCTCTGACGTCGTTACGAGATAATTTGCTAAGCAGAATATTATGGTCTATTACATCGAACGTCTTACTCAAATTCATAAATAATATCATTATTTCTTTGTTCACTTTAGCTATATTTGCATTTACCGTAAGATTTAAAATAGCCATTTCCGTTGTTTTATTATTACGGAAGCCATATTGATTTGGAGATAATAAATTGTAGGATTTTAAATATCGCCGCATTCTACAATTTACAATTTTTTTCAAAAACTTTTTTGAACACAGATAATGAACACACCGGCCTGTAATTAGTTGCTAAAGCAAGATCACCCCCCCCCCCTTTTAAAAAGGTTTGTACAACCAATTTTTATTATTGATGAGAATATTCCTTTGGAAATACTTTGATTGATAATTTTAGTCAAAGTTACCAATATTTTATCTTTGTACGTACAGGTACAGGATAGGAATGTTATGAATGCGATGTTTTGTATTTTCTTAATTTACCAATAATATGCCGAACCTCAGTAGAGGTAGCAGGAACAAAAGAAAGTAAATATATACATATAGAGGGTGGTCCAAAAGTCCCTATCTAGTTTGCTGAAATAATAGTATTTTAGGATAAAAATATAGTAACATAATCAGATGTATATTTATTTATCAAACTTAGGTCTAAGATTCGACGTGAGCACCATCAGTGTCTCTGCAAATCTCAAATCTGTCCACTGCATTGCGAAACACATTCTAAAGCATCTCTGAGGTTATTTTAGCGACTACCGCGACAATACGGGTTTTCAGATCCTGCAGGTCTGTAACTCTTGTTTTGTAAACCTCAGACTTTATAAAGCCCCACGCAAAGAAGTCTAATGGTGTTAAATCCAGAGATCGTGCTGCCCACGGCCCGTTTCCACCACCTCAAATCCAGCGATTTGGTAAGAGCTTATCAAGGTACGCCCGAACGATGTTTGCATAATGACATGGAGTTCCATCTTGTTGAAAGATAACAGTGTCGAGAATGCCATCTGAACGAAGCTGGGGTTCAAAAAACTGCTGAAGCATGTCAAGATAAATTGGCCCTGTACCGTAGCTTCTGCAAAAAAAAGTCTTTAAATCTTCGATTTTGTCGTAGCCAACCAGACATTAACTTTAGGAGAATCTCTCTCCCATTCGTAGAGCTCGGTTGATTTTTCACTAGCCTAGATACGACAATTATGTCGATTAACCTTTCTGTATGTGCGGAATGTCGCCTCATCGCTGAACATAATGTGGTTGAATAAGTTTTCGGTATGAATTTTTTTCAATCAATTCTGCGTACATGGCGGCTCGTCTTGGATAATCCTCTTCGTGTAACTCGTGTAGCACTTGAATATGGTAACTTTTCTTTTTTAATGTTAATTTTACAATCCTTAAAGCAGTCGTTTTGGTATGCTCTGTCTCGTGATACTGTGCGAGTTGACATTCATTGATTTGTTTCAAAGGCATCTCTTACCAATTCAACATTTTCTTGAGAGGTAGCTGGACGTCCAGATCTTGCCTCATCCATCATGAACAGATCTTGTTCTTTTAAATTTATTGCCAAGTTCGCGAATTGCTTTGTCTGTGCGTCCTGGTTTGTGAAATCTTATTTCAAATTTTTCTCGAGTTTCTTTGCACTTCTTCCCTTGGATACGTAGTGTTACTACCACCACACATTCTTGTACAATGTACATCCATCATCATCATCTGTGGCTTGCGGAAAATAAAACAGAAATATAACTATTTCAGCAAAATAAATAGGGACTTTTGGACCACTCTGTGTATAATATATATATATATATATATATATATATATATACACGAGGGGCGGTCAGAAAATAAGTTTACACGGCGTATAATTTCGTAAGTAAAGGACCTACATTGATTATGTTTGTATCAGGTGAATTTGTTAATCATTGTTGGCAACACTGCATGTCGATTCGGCTGCCATCTACCGTACATTTGTTATATGAGTCAGTTGAACATGGCGGCTCGACTGGAACAGTGCCCTGCCGTACGGAACAGTCCAGGACGTTTACGTGTAATGGCCGCTCGTAAACGTTCCAGTGTTGAACAATATGCAGCTGCATTGATTGTTGTGCCTTTTTGCATGAAGTCTGCGAGCAAAACGCCTTTGTGGTCCCAAAACACGGTAACCATCACTTTGCCAGCGGACCTCACAATCTTGAACTTCTTTGGTCGCGGGGACCCACGGTGTTTCCATTCTATGCTGGCACGTTTTGTTTCCGGAGTACGGTGATGAACCCATGTCTCGTCTCCTCTGACAATGCGCTCGAGGAATTCTTGACCACTGACAAACTCGGAATATCGTTGCAGAAATGACAGGGCACTGTCCCAGTCGAGTCGCCATGTTCAACTAACCAATGTACGGTAGATGGCAGCCGAATCGACGTGCAATGTTGCCAACAATGATTAACGAATTAACCTGATACAAACATAATCAATGTAGGTCCTTTAGTTACGAAATTATACGTCGTGTAAACTTATTTTCTGACGGCCCCTCGTGTGTGTATTATATATATATATATATATATATATATATATGACGCGTTCGGTGGAGAAGGGGCGAACGCAACATTTTCGAATTATGCCACAAAATGCAGTTAAAGTTTGTAAACTTTAAACCTTTGTATTTTTCCAGTTTATTGAAATGTTGTATGAATTTGAACACATATTTGAGTAAAATATTGTTGTGTAATATATCGATATAATAAAACGCCAAGAAATTTTACAATATTATTTATTGATAGCTTCTGATATTAACTGGTGTAATCCATTATATGGTCCTCTTCGTCGAATGTTGTCTTACCTGCTTCAACTGTTTCGGTTTCTTCCAGTTCCTTTAACAATCTTGTATAATAGTTCACTGCAGTTGCAGGCATTAGGTCTAATAATTCTTTGAGATCTTTTATTTTTTCCTTAGTTATTGGCAGCAATTGGGAATACTTTGGTTGCAGTGTCTGCTGGGCTAGATTGAATAAACTGACACTGTAGGATTTTTTCCCTTTCTGCAGTCTGACGGGATGGCTATTATCTGGGGTTGTGCGGTATGCAGTAGATATTACGTAGCCTTCTTTGTGTTGAAAGTCAAATATTAACTTTCTTGCATCTGTAAATTTAGTAGTTTTTGATTTCCTAATGACAATGCACGTTTTTAGGACGTCAAAATCGAGAAAATCAGCCTGTTTCATTTCTACAACTAGGAAGCGCTGCGAAACGGCTGTAGTTATGGCCGTAACATAATCTTTTTTGGTGTAAATAATATTGCTGTAATTATTTTTTATATTTTGTTCAATTTGGCCAAATTGAGCATCACAGGGCATTGTCGAGTGACCAGAAAGTAGATAGATGTGTTCAATGTGAAGCAATGATGCGGAGTGAATTTCTCTGAGATACATTAAAACCTAAATTTTACCGTGAAAGAGTGCAGACTAACATCTAATTTTTTGCATAGGTAAAGCAAAGGTTTTAAAGGATAATTATACGACAAAAACTCATTTTTCGAATTTTGTGGCGTTCGCCCCTTCTCCACCGAACGCGTCATATATATATATATATATATATATATTATATATTGATAAACAGGTTCTCAAGAAATTAGCAGTTCTAAAAGCTGTGTAATTTGACTTGTTAAACAAATGGTAAAAAATAATATTAGAAACGTCATTAGGTTTTAAAACTTATTTTAAAAATAAATTTACATAACAAACGGATCATAAACCTGACTCCAGAGCCCGATTACCCATTAACTCAAGTACCACATGGGTTAAGGCCCCCCTAAACCAATAGGGGGAGAGGGGACCAAAATACTATATTTATGATATTATTGCTCGATAAATATCTCTAAATGTTACGCGAGGAAATAATTTTGCATAAATATTACCTTGAAAAATAGGTAAAAGTTAATAACAGTGGACATTTTTTTGTTTTATTTTAAAAAATAAAGTTATCAAACTCCAAATAGCCTTCGATGCCATGAATAATTGGTTTTGGTAAATATGAATTGTAAATAAATCTATAAATAATAGTTAAACACAAGCGGTAGTTCGCTATCGCCCTCCGGGCAGGTAGCAGTATATGTCACAGCTAGCTGTATATGTATATATGTATAGTGGTACTTACGTATTATCGGGACTACCAAATTGTTTATTATGTATTTTTGCTCTCGTCATTTTCGTTTTCGAAGTACTTACATTCACTCGTAATAGACATTAAATAGCTCGTGCTCGGCCGCGGAGTGACCTAGGACCGGGAAACTTCACAGAGCACATCGGCAGCTCATGGGCTATCAGTTGGTGGTGGTTGCAGAATTTTCCGATGTGCCGTTTAGTCTGTGCACGGTTCCGAAGAAAGCGGACAGACACACAGACACATTTTAGCTCAATAGTATATAAGTTAGGATGGGACTAAATCGTATAGCGTATAGATTCATTAGATATTTAGATATTTTAGCGATTAATTATTGTACATTAGCCGAAATCCATATTGGGCTCTAAATAAATCTAACCTAATCTACTTAACCCAACTTACAAAAAAAAACCACTTACATGTTGTTGTATGCCCTGTTGGGTGATTTATTTGGAGCCCAATATGGATTTAGGCTACTATTATTACTCATCCAAATATCTACATATCTAATAACAATTATACGCTCCACAAACTAGTCCCACGTTTAGCATGGAAAGTAAAAATTCTAAGGTAATTGCTCTAACCTAACCTACAAAAAACCACTTACAGGTGGTTGTATGCTCTGTTAAAAGTCTAATAAGCAATTTACTTTTTAAAATAAAACAAAAATATTGTCCACTATTCTTGACCTTACACTGAAAAATATGTCTTATATTTTATTTTATATAAGTGTTACTTCTTAATATTATTCTAGATCAAAATCATTTCTCAAAGATTTCTAAATATTATTCTTGAGAAATATTATTTCTGATGTTACTCGGGATAAATATTTTTCAAGATATTACTTTCATAACTTCCCTTCATATTTATATATGTAGGGATGTCAGGGGGCAAAAGGGGTGTCACTCGCTCCCTCCCTATATTTCTTATTAATTTTTTTTGCGAACGAAAAAGAAATATGTTGCAATAGAAAGTCACAAAAAGATATTGGGCAACTCAACCTCTGAATAATGAAACGTTATCGTACATCTGCCTCCTAATTGAGACATAAAAAATGCAAAAAGATTAAGTGTTTGAACAAATGGTTTACAGCTTTTTTTTTTTCTTTCGTCCGATTTATCCACGCAAACGATAAGAAGTACTACCGATTACTTTAAATGCTAAAATAGGGAGTACTTCTCCAGTTATAATATGAGAATCGTAATTTTAATTATTAGATTTGGTTTGTTATTATGGAAAATTGATACGTGTGGGTAGTTGAGAGGTAACGAAAATGGTTCACTGAGTAGGTAGGTAGTTAATCTAACAATTATTAAACTGAAGGGACTTGAAACAGGAAACCGTCACCAGTCACTCACCACCAGCAAGTACGCTCACCTGAATTAAGCAACTAGAAGAAAGACTCCAATAAGAAATCAGGCCTGACTAAGGAGACCAGGACTTATCTAATAACTAGGGCGGTCAAAAGTCAATAAAGTCAAATTGTTTCCTATGGGGCACTTTTCGCTGAAACGACTGAAAATGCAATAAAAACACCTGTAGGGGGTATATTACCAAAGTTAATAGGTCAACCAAAAGTCAACTTTTACCTGTTAGGTCAAAAAATAGCAATGAGGTAAATAAAGTCAATTTTTTGGAATAAATAATTAAAATAACTAAAAATTGGCATCTTTTTGGTTAACTGGCAACTTCGCTGCTCGTATTTGTCTTATTCAGTTATGCCCGTTCTGGTTTTGGATGTGGTTGTGTTGTATGTATTGTGGTTACTGGTTACCATTTTTGATTTGTGATTTTTTCTGATTTGTGATTTCACTGATTTCGATTTCTTTTGATTTCAGATATTTAAAATGCCAAAAGTTGCAGTTAGTTCTATTGCTAAAGTGCGCACTATAATTGCAAAATATCCTAATGAATTCATTTGTTCAGGAAAAAATGAGCTATACTGTCAGATTTGTTGTGTTGTGGTCAAGCATGACAAATCCTTTTTTGTGGATAAACATCGCTCTACCCAAAAGCACCAGCGTGGTATAGACCAAAATGTGGGAAATGAAAAGACGCAAACCCTTTTAAAGTACAAGTCTTCAGATTTTTTGGAAAAACTTGTGACTACATTTCTGTCAGCCAACATACCTCTTCATAAGTTGAGCAACCCTCATGTGAAACAATTGTTCTCTGAATTAGGTGTAGCAGTGCCTTGCGTGTCAACTTGCAGATCAATAGCAATGAACAGGCAGAAAGCGAGTTAAGTAGAATAAAACATTTGCTAGAGGGTAAATTAGTTTTCCTAATTGTTGATGGAAGTGAAGTAAGGGGCTCAAAATATTTGAACATACTTGCTGGATCTATTGCCGCTGTAGAGAGATCTTTCTCCATGCTTAATAAATTATTAAGTAAGGATCGCAATTTTTTGCCAGAAAATGTCGGCAAATACTTCATAATTTACCACAATCGGTCAACTGATGTAGAAGAGCAAGAATAAGTAATTAAAGTATCGTTTTTATTATTGAAAGTAAAGGCAACTTTATAAGTCAATTTTTTCAATTCGTAAGGTCAACTTTCTTAATTTTTTCGGTCAACTTTTGACTGCCCTATAACACTCAGTAAGTGAAATTTCTAAACACCAGTTTAGGGATAACGTTTAAACTAGGGCCAATTAAATTAGGCCTACATTGTGGTCTACGACCTAGCATCAACTCATAGCTTAACAAAGCCTAACGTAAATTACCCTAACCTAATTTGGTGAGGAATCCTACTGTGGACCTCTCAATTTACTCTACCCGCTCTGGACCATTTCCGGAATCTCTAGGCTGAACCCTACAAGGCTAGGCTTAACCTATTCTACAATTAGACTGGAGATATTAGGGGTGGGTTAATTGGGGACCAATTCATACAGAGCATTTTTCACAGTTATTGCTGATACGTGACGCGACAGAAGTGGTTATGTTCAACCACAGTTGCTACACGACTGGAACTAGGAAGCGTAAACTGCAACAGGAAAGAGAGGAATCGGTAAAAAAGTTACCGAGAATTGACAAATTTTTTCTTCGGAAAGAAATTGAAGGACAACAAGAGCAACATGAAGATATTGAGTTAGAGGCAGTAGGAGAACCATCGGAAGAAGAAAGTGCAGATCTAATAGAGGAAGAAGTAGAAAGAAAGAAACCCAACATTGTGGTCTGAAGATCCTGGACTGTGGTCAAAATCGTGGTCAAAATCTTTAACGCAAAAGCAAATTGCATTTGACTCTTTGCTAAAAAAACGTCCCGCCTATTGCCAGAATGAAGATGGTCCCCTGGAAAATCGCGCAGAGAACAAAGTAATCGAAAGAGGTAGTTTTGTAAATTATTATTTTATGGAAGAAGGGCGAACGGCAAGCTGTACCACCGGAACTATGATATTTACTATACTCACCATCGACAGGAAACGTATACTACTTCTGCTGCAAGCTTCTCTCCTCCAGTACTTCTGCTTTTCCTGGAGACAGTTTAGTGATTGGAGTAATGCTACAAAACTTTTGAAACAACACGAAAGCAGTGAAGAACATCGCAAAGCTCAAGTGGCATGGGTGTTAAGAACGCGTGAAATTAATGCCGAAGTAAAAAAGCAGCAAGAAGCTGAAAAGAATTAATGGTGTTTACTGCTTCAACGTGTTACAGTGATACAAGTTTTGGCACAGAGTGGTTTCGCTTTCAGAGAGGAGACGACGTGATTATCGGGTCGCTACATAATGGAAATTTTCTTAGAGTTCTGGAATTCTTAGCTCAGTTTGATCCGTCTCTTACTCAGCGCATTGCGACAGACGGAGTGCCTGGTTGTGGAAAGACAAGCTACTTGTCCTCATCAATTTGTGATAAACTAATTCAATTTGTGGGTCAACAAGTTATGAATACTGTGTGTGATGAAGTGCAAACAGCCAAGTACTTTTCAATTTCTGTGGATTCCCCACTAGATGCAAGACTGAACACTTGAGCCGAACTCAATCTCAATATCGATGATTGTAGAGACCAGAGTTTTAACAAAGACGCCAATATATCCGGCAGATATGCAGGTTTACGAGTATAGTTTCGCACAGTGGAGATTAACCATCTTACAGACTGTATACCCTGTACAGTTCATTCGTTGAACTTGGTTGGTGTCGCAAGTGTTGGTTGCTGTTTGGAAGCCATAAATTTCTTTGGCACGCTGCAGGAATATATTGCATTTGCAGTTGGCTGAACAAAGCAATGGAATCCTATGACTACTGGTCTTACAGAAAATGAAAATGGCCACATTCTGATATTGGAATCCTTGTCAACTGCCCGATGTTACTGTCATGCAGAGTCAGTGAGAGCGGTGCGTTTGAACTATGAGCATTATTACGACACGCTCGTTGACATGTCAGAAGATGAGGATAAAAAGAGCGAGATCACACGCACTGGAAACCGCAATCATGTGCATTCTGTGGGACAAAATTTTGCAGAGATTTCAGCAAACCAACAGCAGATTTCAAAGCACGAGTATAAACATTCAAAGTGCAGCTTCATTGTTTTCTTCGTTGAAGAATTTCATCAACCAAATGAGAAAGAACATTCATGAAATAGAATCCGAGGCAAAGGTTTTTATGTCTGCTGTATCTGACGCATATTCAGAGAATCAGAGCAGGAAAAAGCCACGCAAATAACGTTATTTTTTATTTTATTGGGTTCAGAATCCCAGCTGAGCCGTGAACGGCCAAGCTCTGAAAGGCCAGTTCAACCTACAGCCCAAGTTAAGCTAGACTAAAAACTTACAGACTTGGAGGTCCTACTAGGTCCTACCTCAGGGTTACTGACTCGATGTGGGCCTACCTTAGGTTTCAGTTGCATAAAATTAGATAAAAAACAAAAGAGGCACTATTTATGGTCTTCTTTCTAAACCTTGCAACAACAACACAACCTGCACCATTGCACGATGCAACAATCTTGTATCTAAACAACCAAACTGAATTGCAAGAGAGCTCTCTATAAGACCACGCCCTGTAAGTGCCGCATTCAACAAACGAGTAGGAAGGACGCGCAGTGCCCCAAAAAAATGATGCCACAAGAGTGCCCAGACAATGATGCCACAAGAGCCCAAAAATGCTAGCTCTAAATTAAGTGAATTTTTCACTTACCTTACAATTATGAGATGGATATATATACACATTAACTTAATATATACAAGCAATGCTGCATCAATCAGCTTAGTCATCATATCGCCTTGGGACAACAATGGTTCTTCCTCTTCTAGATTTTCTAACACTCCCCACCGAAGAGGCATTGTTGTCATTACCTTCTGCAAGTTTAGCCAAGCCTTCTCCATGAGGCTGGAACTCAAATGTTAGATCTTGACTATCCGTGTTTTTGCTGATTTCTAAAGCATAGAGTTTTTGTACAGGTCTATTTAATTTTCCTCCTGAAGTCTTCACCAGTGCAGACCTAACTAAATTGTCTTTGCCAACAAACAACTCTTCAATTATGCCAAGCTTCCAGCACTGCCTTGGTCTTTCATCCCCAATCATTACCACTTCTCCCACCGTGGTACAATTTGCATTGGAGCCCTTTACATTGCCTGATGGGTAATAATTGAGTTCTGGCAAGTATTCCATCTGCCACCTCTTCCATAACTGATCTTGTAGCTCTTCAAAGTACTTGAACTTCTGGGTAACTGTTCTTGAGTGCTCTGGATAGGCTGTAAGTCTTCTGGCAAACTGGGGCTTGATGTTAATCGTTTACTACAAAGAAAATGATTTGGTGTCATTGGCTCTCCATCTTGCATACTGTTATAAACAAAGGTGATAGGCCTGCTGTTCACCATTGATTCTACTTCACACAAAACAGTGCAGAATTCTTCTTTGCTCAAATGAGCATTAGCTAAAAGTTTCTTTAATGGACACTTTACACTTCTCACTAGCCTTTCCCAAAATCCTCCCCACCATGGTGCTCTCTCAACAATAAACTCCCACTGTACCCCCATGGTGTGAAAAGTAGGATTGGAATCCCTCCTCTTTTAGCAAGGACCAAACTTCTTGGAGTTCCTTTGCAGCCCTTTTGAAGGTTTTTGCATTATCCAATATGATTTTATTTGGGAAACCCCTTCTGTTCACAAACCTTTTAAAGGCCAAAAGAAATACATCACTATTTAAGTTGCTTACCAACTCCAAATGGATTGCTCTGGTGGTACTGGTAGCACATGTGAAAAGACATATATAACCTTTGTTAGACTCCCCTTATTCATACACATAGACTGGACCTGCGAAATCTACTCCCACTACATCAAATGGGGCAGTATAGACACACCGTTCTCTTGGAAGTGGAGCCACCTTTTCATAATAAGGCTTTGCACTCCAACGCTTGCAAACCACACATTTATGCAAGACCTTTTTTACTACTTGTCTAATTTTGGGAATCCAGAACTGTTGTCTGATCTCTACTATCACTTCTCTAACTCCAGCATGTAACAACTTATGATGAGTATCCAGGATCAAAAGTTTCACAAAGTGCCCCCCAGAAGGTAGCAAAATTGGATGTCTTTTCTCCTCTGGAAGCCCAGAAAACTGTAGTCTACCTCCTGTTTCTCCTTTAATGTTGTTTGTAAATCTATATACCCATGCTGTCACTCTTAACAACCTTTTCAGACTGCTTATGTCCTCAAGCCTCAATATGGGGTCCTGCTGCATAACTTGACAACTGTTCACAGTGCATTTTCTCATTTCACTCACCCATTGTTATTTTATTTATTTGTCGGGTTCAAAATCCCAGCTGAGCCGTGAACGGCCAAATTCTAAAGGGCCAGTTCTATCTGAAGCCCAAGTTAAGCTAAATTAAAACTTACGGATTTGAGATCCTATTAGGTCCTACCTCAGGGTAAACTCAGGGTTGCTGACTCGATGCGGGCCTACCTTAGACCTTAGTTACATGAATTTTAATGTAAACAAAAAGGGTACTATTTATGGTCTTCTTTCTCAACCTTGTAACAACAACGCAACCTGGACTATTGCACGGTGCAACAATCTTGTATCTAAACAACCAAACTGAATTGCAAGAGAGCTCTCTACAAGACCACACCCTGTACGTACGACATCCCACAAACGAGTAGAAAAGACGCGCAGCGCCCCAAAATGATGCCCACCAGCGTCCCAAACACTGATGCCACAAGAGCCCAAAATGCTAGCTCTTATTAAGTGAATTTTTCACTAACCTTACAATTATGAGATGGATATATATACACCTTAACTTAATATATACAAGCAATGCTGCATCAATCAGCTTAGTCATCATATCGCCTTGGGACAACAATGGTTCTTCCTCTTCTAGATTTTCTAACACTCCCCACCGAAGAGGCATTGTTGTCGTTACCTTCCGCAAGGTTAGCCAAGCCTTCTCCATGAGGCTGTAACTCAAATGTTTCATCTTGACTATCTGTGTTTTTGCTGATTTCTAAAGCATAGAGTTTTTGTATAGGTCTCTTTAACTTTCCTCCTGAAGTCTTTACCAGTGCAGACCTAACTAAATTGTCTTTGCCAACAAACAACTCTTCAATTATGCCAAGCTTCCAGCATTGCCTTGGTCTTTCATCCCCAATCATTACCACGTCTCCCACCTTGATACAATTTGCATTGGAGCCCTTTACCTTGCCTGATGGGTAATAATTGAGTTCTGGCAAGTATTCCATCTGCCACCTCTTCCATAACTGATCTTGTAGCTCTTCAAGGTACCTGAACCGTCTGGTTAACTCTCCTTGAGTGCTCTGGATAGGCTGCAAGTCTTCTGGCACACTGGGTTTTGATGTTAATCGTTTACCACAAAGAAAATGATTTGGTGTCAATGGCTCTGCATCCTGCATACTGTTGTAAACAAAAGTGATAGGCCTACTGTTCACCATTGCTTCTACTTCACATAAACAGTAGAGAATTCTTCTTTGCTCAAATGAGCATTAGCTAAAGTTTCTTTAATGGACACTTTACACTTCTCACTAGCCTTTCCCAAAATCCACCCCACCATGGTGCTCTCTCAACAATAAACACCCACTGTACCCCTTGGTGTGAAAAGTAGGATTGGAATCCTTCCTCTTTTAGCAAGGACCAAATTTCTTGGAGTTCCTTTGCAGCCTTTTTGAAGGTTTTTGCATTATCCGATATGATTTTATTTGGGAAACCCCTTCTGTTCACAACCTTTTAAAGACCAAAAGAAATACATCACTACTTAAGTTGCTTACCAACTCCAAATGGATTGCTCTGGTGGTAGCACAGGTGAAAAGACATATATAACCTTTGTTAGACTCCCCTCGCTCATACACATAGACTGGCCCTGCAAAGTCTACTCCCACTACATCAAATGGGGCAGTATAGACACACCGTTCTCTTGGAAGTGGAGCCACCTTTTCATAATAAGGCTTTGCACTCCAACGCTTGCAAACCACACATTTATGCAAGACCTTTTTTACTACTTGTCTAGTTTTGGGAATCCAAAATTGTTGTCTAATCTCTATTATCACTTCTCTAACTCCCGCATGTAACAGCTTATGATGAGTATCCAGGATCAAAAGGCCCACAAAGTGCCCCCCATAAGGTAGCAAAATTGGATGTCTTTTCTCCTCTGGAAGCCAGAAAACTGTAGTCTACCTCCTACTCTCAATAAATCCTGATCCAAAAACACATCCAAACCTTTGAGCGCAGAATGTGTTGGTAGAACCTGTAATGGATGGCTGGTGAGCAATTCTCTCTCTTCACCAAATTTTTCCTCCTGCATATATCCACCCAGTATTTCCTGGCTTGCTGAATCTCATTACTGTTCAGAATTCCTTCCCTTCTTGTTTCTCCCTTAATGTTGTTGGTAAATCTATATACCCATGCTGTCACTCTCAACAATCTTTTCAACTGCTAATGTCCTCAAGCCTCAATATGGGGTCCTGCTGCATAACTTGACAACTGTTCACAGCGCATTTTCTCACCTCACTCACCCATGCTTCTTCAGCCTGGCATTCTCCTACAATAGGCTGATTAGAAGGCCAGTTTTCACTTCCAAGTTTTAGCCACTCTGGCCCATTCCACCACAAACTTGACTGTGAAAGATCTTTCACTGAAATTCCTCGTGTTGGTAAATCAGCGGGGTTTTGGATGCCTGGACAATGCTTCCATTGCTTGGGATCTGTGTGCGCTTGAATTTCCTCCACCCTATTGGCAACAAATGGTTTTCCATTTCCTTGCCTGACTTCTTAACCAGTGCCAAACTATAGTGGAGTCTGTCCAATAATAGCTTGGAATTTCATAGAGGGCCAAAGACTTTCGCACTGTAATTGCAAGCCGACTAGCAATAACGGCACCCATCAATTCCAACCTTGGAACAGAAAGCCTTTTCAAAGTGTCTACTCTACTCTTTGCAGCAACCAACCTGCAACTTACTTCCTCTTGCAATGCGCCTCTTATATAAATACAAGTTGCATAGGCTTCCTCACTTGCATCACAAAAGATGTGCAGCTCCAAATTGTCTGGACTATTGTTCAACTCTCCAAATACCATCTTGGGATTTCAATGTCTCCAAGATGTGCCAATTCTTTGAACCATATTTCCACCTTACCACCATATGATCAGGTAACTCTTGGTCCCAACCAAGTCCAATTTCCCAGAGGCTCTGAAACCAAATTTTTGACTTTATCACAAATGGAGCCAGGAATCCAAGAGGATCAAAGACCTTTGAAGCCAAACTAAGAGCTGTACGTTTTGTCCACCTTGTCTCATTCTCAGCCAGCTCTACTAAAGATTTCCCATTGAAGGTAAACAACATCATCTTGCTGCCAAACAATGCCTAGCACCTTTGCATCTATTGCCCACAACTCCTTAATACCAGAATCCTCAATACTTTCTGCTGCATCAGGTACTACACAGGAATGACTCATAAACTCTTGTAATTGCGAATGATTGGTCTGCCATTTTCTAAGCTCCATGCCAGCCTCCCTCATTATAGCTCTAGCCTCCATGAATATCTGTTTAGCCATTTCTGTATTATCCACGGAACACAGCAAATCATCAACATAAAAATTTTTCCTTATGTGTTCAATAGTGTTAGGATAGACTTCAGAATATTTCTTAAAATGGTACTGCATAGTAGCTGCCAACAGAAATGGACTAGAGCTGAGGCCAAACAACACGACTTCATTCTATATGCTTGAACCTTAGGTTCATTTTCCAACAAGTCTTTCGTATCCACCCACAGATACCTTACTGCATCTCTGTCCTCTGGTTTTAACTTTATCCGCAAAAAGGCTTGCTTCACATCTGCAGACTGCAGTCAATGCTACTCTACCAAACCTGAATCTCAGTAACAAGGAAAATAAATCTGCATTTAAATTTGGCCCAGCATCCAAACAGTCATTCAAGGACACACCACCTTTGTCCTTGGCTGAGCCATCAAAAC